>CM062818.1:1840294517-1840894517 GCA_031772625.1 Pinus tabuliformis | reverse complement strand
CATTCTGAAATCTCCACAATCATCCATCAATACTGCCACATCCCCTGAGCTTTCTGAACAACCATCCATTACCTTGAGTTCACCATTGTTCCCTTCAACTTCATCAATAATACCTTCTTAAGTCCATTCTTCACCACCATTTATACCTGCTCTCCCTCACCAACCTATCATCTCCCATTCATCATCTACTAGTCTTGGTTCTTCATCCACCATTGCATCATCTCCAAGTAACTCAACCCCACATCTTAGCCCCTCCCAAATTAGAAAGATGGCAAATAGAAATGGTCCTCTTGTTTTACTTGCCCAACTTGGTGTTATGCCAGCAGACTACCAAAGTAAAATTGTTCAATTTGATGGCACAGGACATTAAACTACACAACACCACGTCAACAAGATAACATATTACTTTGAGTTGCATGAAATTGACATAGATAATGTTCAAATGAGACTCTTTTCCCAGACTTTAGCTGGTGATGTTAGGAAATGGTTTAGAGCATTTCCTATTAATAGTATTGATAGTTTATATGCATTTCATCAACAATTTTTGAACAAATGGGAAAAGAAAAAGAATCCCCTGCAAATCCTTTAAGAATATGAGAATATTAGAAGAGGACCTAATGAAACTGTTCAAGATTACTGCACCAGATTCAATAATATATATAACGCCATCCCAGTTTATCTTAGACCCCCACGTGACTTAGCATTAATAAATTTCACTGATGGTTTTGACACAGATATGACATACCAACTTAGGGAAAGAAATCCCCCAACATTAAAAGAAATGCAAAGTGTAGCTGTTAGTGTTGAAGCTAATTTGTTAGCTAAAAGGGCTAGAGTCAGAAATGAAAGAAGAGGAACTGCAAAGGATGAAGCTTCACCCTTTGACATTAAAATATATATCTTAGCCAAAAGTATGGAAAAACTAATGGATAGAATAGATAAAATAGAAAGGAAACCCCAATGGGATAACCAACAAGCACCTCTAGTTAGAAACCCAAATTTTAGAACATACCAAAATAAAAACATTGGGAAAAATGGACCGGATCAAAACATTAGGCCTCCTTTTCAAGAAAATTACGTAGAGACATCCCATCCAGAAGATCAGAACAAGATACACAAATTAACCTAATGGGAGTATATTATGAGGACACTTTTTTTCTAACCGAAGATGAGTAGGAACTACATATGCTACAACAATTACAAATACAGTTTGGAGAATTATTTTATTACAAATAGGGATATGATTCTACCATTTTTGAAGTACATAAACAATATAATCTAAGAAGCAAAAAGAATGTTGGTGTCCCTGACCAAACTAAGAAAACAATACAAAGTCAACCCAAGAAAATAAAAGAAGCCCTTGTTTCAAAAATCCTCCAAATTCTCCCTAGGCAGAACCCAAATCATTCTGGCCCCACCATTGTAGATATAACCTCTGATCAACCTTCTATTGATTTGCCATCCACTTCAATTCCACCTAAGGAACCAGTGGACAAAGCTCAAAACATCAGATATGAAAATCCACATAAGGAGATCCCAAATAAAGAAAAGAAGACAAGTCTACTCAAATCCCTGCTTCAAAAATTTAAAACCTTCCAACATAAAAAGTTTCCTTGCCATTCAATCTAGGAGCACAGATAGCGAAGCTAAAGATTTTAGTTCCTTTAACAAAACTAATCAAGAAAAAAATTTACAAGTCACTGATAAACCAGACCTTAAACATTGATGAAAATGAGGATTCTGTCAACTTGTTTGATGACCAACCAAAGCTCATATTTGGTCCAGATGTTAATGGGAAACCATTAGAAGGAGGAGTTCCACCTTTTAACATTAGATTTAGTATCCATGACAAAATTCTACATAATGCAATGTTGGATTTTGGGGCCTCTGACAACTTAATGCCCAAATTAGTAATGGAGAAATTAAACCTAGACATTACAAGGCCTTACAAAGACTTATTCTCATTTGTCTCCAATCAGGTCCAATGTCTAGGATTGATTAAAGACCTGTGTGTCACTTTAGTCCAGTATCCTTTCAAAATCATCCTTATGGATATTGTAGTTGCTGACATCCCACCAAAGTATGACATGTTGTTATCCAGATCATGGGGAGCCAAACTTCAGGGATCCTTACAACTAGATATGTCATATGCAACAATCTTTGTTTTTGGACAACCTAAGAAACTATATTGAGAAACCTTAATGAAATATATGGTAAGTAGCCAAGATCAACCTCAAAACTTTCCCATCTACTCCATACACTCAGATATTGACTCTTTTATCATGTATAATGCTTATCAAACACAAAAAAAAAATTTAGACAATACTAATATGGAACCAAAAGAAATTACAGTTTCTACACAAAATGAAACTAACCAAACCACAAAACTTTCCAATGAACAACATGGTCAAAATGCTATAAATGATGAAAAGTTTGTTGCACTAGATAGTGAAAATTATGATCATGAGATATTATGGCATTTAGAATTTCATGGATCAGTCAATAAGTTAGGAGCAGGAGTAGGGGTGTGGATATATAATTTGGATAATAATTACTCAGAAGGCCATTCATATAGATTGAATTTTAAATGTACCAATAATATGGCCGAGTATGAAGCATTAACTTTAGGTCTTAAGTTAGTTAGGAATCTAGGAGCTAAAAGAGTTTCTTTCATGGGAGACTCTGAACTAATTATAAATAGATTGATGTTGTATATATGAAAAAGGACCCTAGGTTAAGTTGTTATAGAGGAACTATTGTACAAATACTTAACACTTTCCTAGAAACAAAGCTTGCAGTAATCCCAATAAAACACAATATGCAAGCCCATAGTTTAGCAATGTTTGCCAGCACCTGCAAATTACCCTTCCAACCTAACCATCAGTACACTACTGAAGTTAGGCATAGACCTACAATTCTAGATAATTTGAAGAATTGGCAAATATTTTCTAATGACAAGCAGATAAATAACTTTTTACTTTCAGAAGAAGAGTTTGTAAATAACAATATAGATACTGATACATCCATAGATCCTTATACTAAGGATGAGATAGAAATAAACGAGATAGAAGGTGATGAAATAGATAGAGTAAATCCAACTAAATTTACTAAATTAGATGTAGATAACTTAGAGCGAATTGAGATTGATGAAATAATCAGTGAAGAAACCGAAGTAGTTAATCTGAAGGATAACTTCCTACCAAAGGGATTAACTCCTCTGGAAGATTTATTTGATTCAAATGATGTTCCTAGGAAACCTAAAATGGAACCATTAAGGTCTAATATAGAGGAATGTAATATAGGCACCAATGAAAATCCTAAACTGATCAAAATTTCAAAATCATTACCTCCAACTGAAAAAGTAAAATACATTGAGTTGTTGAAAGAATTTCAGGATGTCTTTGCTTGGAGTTATGAGGACCTCAAATCCTATGACACCAACATCATCCACCACACAATTCCTATTAAGGAAAATCAAAATCCTTTCAAAAAAGAACTTAGAAGGATCTATCCTATCTTATTGCCTGCAATTGAAAAATAAATTCAGAGGATGTATGATGCCAAAAATAATTGCACCAAAGAGATTTTTTGATTGGGTCTCAAACTTGGTGCCGACTAGAAAGAAAACTGGTGAGATCAGACTCTACGTGGATCTCAGAAACCTCAACAAAGTGTCACTGAAAGACAATTACCCTCTCCCCAAAATGGACCACATTTTATAGAGAGTAGTCGGATCAACCAGAATCTCATTGTTGGATGGGTTTTTTGGCTACAATAGAATCTTGGTTCATCCTGATGACCAACCCAAAACTGCCTTTACTACTCCTTGGGGCACATTTATGTATGTGAAAATGCCTTCTGGGCTAATGAATGCATGAGCCACTTTCCAGAGGGCTATGGATATAGCCTTTGCAAAAGAAATTCATGATTTCCTTGTGATATATCTAGATGATATTACTATATTTTCAAAACCTGACAATCAACATTTGGATCATCTAAGACAAGTTTTTATTAAATGCAGGAAATTTGGAATCTCCTTGAACCCCAAAAAATCTTTGTGTAGGTTAGAAGAAGGAAAGATGTTAGGTCACATAATTTCAAAAGATGCTATAAGGATAGACCCTGCGAGAATAGAAGCCATCTCGCAAATACAACACCCAAGGAACATTAGAGAGTTATAAGCTTTCTTAGGAAAAATTAACTTTCTTAGAAGATTTATATCTAATCTAGCAGAATTAATTAGATCACTAAACAACATGCTGAAAAAAGATTCCACCATAAAATGGACTGTTGAGGCTAAAAATCCTTTGAAGATATTAAACTAGATTTAACTAAAACACCTATGTTAACCAGTCCTAAATTTGACAGAGAATTCATCTTGTTCTCCTTTGCTTCTGAGCATAGAGATGCCCCGTTGAAATACAATATAATGGAAAAAAAAGCATTGGATTTAGTCAAATCCATTAAGGACTTTAGGGTATACATCTTATATTCTCATATAGTATCCTACATTCCAAATTAAGTAGTCAAAGACATCCTAACTCAGGATGGTCCTGATGGGAAAAGGAGAAAGTAAATTGCTACTATTTTACAGTATGATATAGGAATCAAACCTACTAAGTTAATCAAGGGCCAAGGTTTAGCCAAGTTCATGGCTGAATCGAACTCTCAGGCCTTGGAGATAAACTTTATTGCAACAATAGATGATGGAGAGGAGATGGCGACTCCACTAATAAGCTAGGCCTTTATTGAATCACCTTGGTATGTTGATATTTTTTATGTTTTACTGAACTTACAAGCTCCTCATGAATTATCTAAAACTAAAAGAAGGTTTTTGAAGATGAAATCTTTGAAATTTTGCATATTAGACAATGCTCTATTTTGGAGAGATCATGAAGGTATTCTTCTTAATTGCTTATTAAAAGACGAATATGACAAAGTTTTGCAAGAGTTTCATGCAAGTGATTGTGGAGGAAACCTTTATTGGAAGACTACTACAGATAAAATCCTTAGAGATGGTTTCTACTAGCCTACCTTGTTTGCTGATGTCAAAACATATGTGACCTCCTATCACAAATGTAAAATTTTTTAGGGGAAGAAAAATCTTATACCTTTACCCCTCAATCCAATCTCTGTTAAAATATCTTTTCAAAAACGGGGTTTAGACTTCATTGGTGAAATTCACCCACCCTCCTCTGCCCAACACAAATGGATCCTCACAGCCACAGACTACTTCACAAAATGGATAGAGGCCATACCTTCAAGGCAAGACACATATACTATTATCATAACTTTGCTTGAAAACAATATTCTATCAATATTTGGATGTCCAAGTAAGCTCATTACTAATAATGCAACAACCTTTAAATCCAAAAGAATGATAAATTTCTGCAATAAATATCATATCACCCTGGGGCATTCTACAACCTATTATTTTCAAGGAAATGGACTGGCAGAATCCTCAAACAAAATCCTGGTAAACATCATCAAGAAGTTACTAGAGGAAAATAAGAAAACTTGGAATAAAAAAACTAGTCAATGCCTTATGGGTAGACAAATTGACTACTAAGAAATCAATTGGTAATTCTCCCTATCAACTAGTTTATGGGATGGAAGTTGTCTTTCCATCCTCTTTTGGAGTACCAGTAATGAAGATACTTCAAGAATTGCAGGTTGAACCAAACAGTATCCAAAGAGGAATCAACCAAACTATTCATCTACAACAAACTAGAGAAGAGTTCTATATCATGTCTCAAGTTGTGTAAGAAAGGGTTAAAAAGACTTTTGATAAGAGAACCAAGGCTGAAGATTTCTACCTAGTGGTATTCAAGGAGGGAAGACAAAGGTAAACATGGGAAATTTGATTTCCTATGGAAAGGTCCCTATGTCATTTATGCTTACAGAGGAAATAATGCTTTCTTTTTGAGAGAAATTGATGGTACAGACGTAGAAGGTGGGCCAGTGAATGGTCGAATGCTAAAACATTACTTTGAACCTAGTTACCAATTTTCATTTCCCATTTGTACATATTCTATTTTCAAAAGTCTAGTTTGGGTTGGGTGGTGATCTTTGAAGTTGAAGCCCAAAGAGAAGGCCCTAAGCTTTAAAAGATTTACTATCATAACTATCAATAATGAAGATGCATATAAGAACACTTTACAAGGTAACATAAACAACAATTCAAAGGGAACTTATATTTAAAGTTCTTGGCATCTCACTAGAAAATTCCATCCCCAAGTGGAGCCACTGTTAGGTTCCTATACTAATAGGAGTCATAATTTTGAATGACTAAGGATAGGCGTTGTAATATTTTACATATCTTTGCTTTCTGCAAATGTTTTCCATATTAAAAAATTAAAAAATGTAAAGAGGGTATGTCATAAGAGAATAATCAAAGGACAAAAGGAATGAGAAAAGGTCAAAAAAATGAAAATATATGAACCCCAAAAAAACAAAAAGAGACCATGAAAGTGAGCAAGTCTAAATGCCACTACTATTTACTTTTATGCATAATAATGATTGTGTGCAGCGTGTTATTCATGCCACAATCCATGGTAATCAAATAGTTTAATCTTGATTATATCATGCTTTGAGTTTTATGTTTATAGTTAGAGAATAAAATTTGACCAAACAGTTTAATCTTGGTAAATCATTAGATAGGTAGAGAAAATAAAAGGAGCTCATCAGTTTAATCTGAGCCCTTGGATGATATAAGATTAGAAATAGATAGTTTGATATATTAAAGAAAAGATAGAATAAGGGTTTGTTAGCCTAAATGCACCCAAATAAATGAAGAAAAAATGTTAGGGTAAGAAATGGGTAAGTAGAAGAAAGGTTGCTCAAGTATAAAGTTAATTGGATCAAAATAAATGCATCATGCTTACATTCATATTTCAATATGTATGATTAATTATGAAGGAAAAAGCAAAGGTTTACAAGTTCATATGATTAGTTCCCCCTCATTCATATTTCCCCTTACTTACTAGTTTTCCATCCACAAGTATGTTCTAGTACTTTAAATCCTACAAGTCAAAGAGGCTCAGAGCATTTCTTTGACTTTCGGTGGGACCGGACCCTCGGCTTAATACTTATGGACACAAGTGCTAGAATTCCCTTCATAAAATCCATTCCCTCCCTCATTTCCCTAATAAAACCCCTTTCCTAAGGTTAAATACCATTTGCCTAGGATAAGTTAAAAACCCCCATGTAAATCCCTTTTTACCCAAAAACCCACAAAAAACTTTTTATCCTAAGTATTGAGCGTATGTGCACAAAAATTACATTTTACCTTTTAACTCAAGGAAAAACTGAGTCCGCCAAATTTCATATTAATTATTAACTTTATTATATAACTCTCCAATGAAACCCTTTTCCCGTATATTAACTAAATCCCTATGTAAATACCCCCAACCCTTAGTTTTAATAAAAACTCACATTTGCCCCTTATCCCGACAAAACGAATAAAAGCCCTCCTTAACCTTAAATAATCATAAATTACTTGTGATTAAAGCATCAGACACCCCCTAAAACCTCTGTACATTTCGTCCATGTTATTCCCTTGCCCGACCACCATCCGATCATTTGCGCCCAAATCCTACGGTCCACAACCATATCGGCCACGCCCGATGGACAAACATTACCTACCCGATAAAGTGGTTTTCCCTGACCCCCCGAAGGCTATGTCTCAAGCTCTGGAGTAGATCGGGTGACCCCTCCCAAAAACTTCCTAGCCTCCATAAGTAGTGTGATGGCCTAGGAAGCCTCCTCCCCGCTCAACCTACCAAACCACCTATTGTTCATTTGAAATCACCCACCAAAAAATAATCGTTGCTCCACAAAAGGCCAAGAAACCCTTTTTACCCGTTTTTGCTCATTTTCTTTGCAAACCAGTGTAAATTCCTGCAAACGTTGAATTCACCATTTAAACTCCGAATTCACTTCTGAAGAAAGTTGCAGAGACCCTAGTCGACCTCTCAGTCCATACCAGAACCAATTGAACCTCTGCAGCTGCCTCCAAATTTGCAGATTATTCACTCAATTCCAGGTATCTTACCACAAATTATCACTCACCCTTTCAAATTCAGAAATGATCAGCCTTGTACAATGTTTCAATTAAGTAAAATTAATTAAATAAATACTTTAAATTTTAAAACCCACATCCAAACCCCCTGAAAAATCCCAGTTTCGGTGAAAAACTTCTGAATAAACCTGTAAAGCATAATTTAAATCCACAAGAACTAAATTATGGTTGTCCCTTGTTTCCCTGGACGTCAAACCTATCACAACTCCCCATTTGGATCTCGACCACCTTCCCTTGGCTGATAGGGATTTCTAAATTAAGGATACATCTACCTAGAATCTCCTGCTTAAAATCCATTGTTTAAGTAGGGACAAATACCTCAACCATGCTGATGATATTGGCCTTTGGGAGTCAAATTTGCCCAAATACCAGTTCCCAGAGGTACATGTTTTCCCTGAAATTGTCCACCAGTGCCATGCCTGTTACATTCCCAGCCTGAGAGCTATTATGTCCCCTGACCAAAAGATTCTATTCACCATTACAACTGATTCCATAAATGAAATGCTGCAACTCCAACTAGTACCAAACCTAACTCCACTCTCAATTGGAGATTTATTAGACCAATATTCCAAGTTAAGTCACTCTAGACTAGCCCAATTGTTCCAAGATTTCATTGTTGAGGAACAACACATTCCTAAAACTCCCCCGCCCCCCACCATATCTTTTCTCCATGTTCTCTGAAAGGGGCAAACAAATCATCACCATGATATCATGCGTCCTAGGCTCCTCTGCTGATGAATTTTTTGATGAACTTATCCTCGCCTTCATGTCAATATATACCCCAGGACAACCTCCTACTGTTTTGTGCAATTATGCTGAGTTTATAGATGAGAGAATGCATGAACAGTTCACCAAGATGCACAATGAAAGAGTGTTCAAATACTCATCTGTCCTCTACCATATGTTCCTATATTATCAACGAGACAGATTTCCTTTTCCCCTCTAAAAGTTGGATACCAAAGGCTAGTCCAATTTTGTCATTTTTTGGGCCCCACTATTCCATAAGTTTGAGTCACCATATACCTATTCAGATTTCATAGATTCTTTTGTTCATGCAGTCATGACTATGCTGAAAGGAATCCCTCCACCCAGGATAAGTCTAAATATCAGAAGGGTCATTCAGTTGTCTAAACAAAGCAAAGTGGGAGAATGGTACCTTTACGAAAACCACATAGAGATAAGAATTTATGGTTGCCATTTTGCACCATATAAACTACCCAAATACCTCCCCATGAGGTTATTTTCTCTAGAGTACTATGGACAACTAATGAACTCTGATGAGATAAATTTTGTCTCGGTTATTTAGTCAATTTAGTATGTCCTAAATTGCTACATTAATTATCAATCCAGGAGTCGTGAACTGATGAAGTGTGGCGCACTATATGTGCAAGACAGCCCCTTTCTTATCTTTTTATCAATTTTATCTTGTTTTTGGGGGTTTTATGTTGGTTTGTCTCCTAATGAGATAATCATATTCCTAAGTTTTAAGAATACTTTAGAAGCCAAGTTTGGGTATAGATTTTAAGGCAATTATGTCCTTTATGATGACTTCTAGAACTTAACACTTCAGAAGATCTCAAAACCGTCTAGTAATGAAATTGATACTTTGAACAAGAATGTAAATGTGCAGCTAAACAGGAATGTAAATGTGTAGCTACTTGAATCAAACAAATGATGAACTACTGATCATGAAATCTCTATCTCTGCTGCTCATCTAAATACAGAAACAAAAGTTAAGCTATTGCACTCAAACAAATTGAAAACTACAAACTAATAAAAGTAAAATCAATTCACTTCATTTATAGTCCGATAGCTCGCCAAGTAGTCTAAGATATGGCTCTAGAGATAACGTCAATAATATGAGGAATTGATATCTAATTACAGAAAAATAAAGCTAAAATCAAATCACATCATTCGTAGTCTAATAGCTCGCCAAGTAGTCTAAGCTATGGCTCTGGAGATAGCGTCAATGATATGAGGAATTTGATATCTAATTGCAGAAAAATAAAGCTAAAATCAAATCACATCATTGACAGTTCAATAGCTCTCTAAGTAGTCTAAGCTATGGCTCTAGAGATAATGTCAATGATATGAGGAATTTGATATATAAACTAACTAACAAAGCAAATGAATGAAACTGGAATCAAACCATAACTGAAATTAAAAGTCTAAGAAAAGTAAAGTCAGCAGATAGGACAATCTCATGTCAATAGTTACTGCAAAAATTGTATGAAAATGCCTAGGCCTATCCTAACCTGAAACACACTGATCAGTGTTAGCACAAATGGAAAATCATGTACAAGAATGTAATGTTAACATCAGAAATACTTACGAAATATACACAAGTGAACAAATTATGAAATATGTGCAATGGAAATAAGGAAACAATACAAAAAAAAACTTTACAGCAATAAAGAAAACAAAACCTCAGTGTGCAGGGGCCCTCTACACGGCCTTGGTCAACAGACTATCAGTCTGGAATTACGCTCACTGTTATGAAACCAGCTCAAGAAACGATAGAAAAGATAGATCAACGCCTTAGAATTCAGCCTCTTCGAGGGGGCAACCTCCTTTACATTACATAAATGAACAATTCTTGGATGATACAAATGAAAAGACCTCCTTTCTATATATAGGAGTCTAAGGGGTCATAACATAATCAGAGCCGGCATAACAATAATAATGTAAGGGCACAATAATAACAATAGTGGGCTTCTATGGAGCACAATAGTAACAATATGGGAACTACATGGGTACATGAATATAATAAGTGGGTTATACTAATAACAATAAGGGGTTACACTAGTAGTATAGGGGCCTAACATGCCCCTCTCCTTCAAAAAGCGTTGTCCTCAACGCTTGAGTAGTTCTTGATGCTTCTGTATAAAATTCTTGTCCTCCCATGTGGAATATTCAGCAGGTAAGTTCTTCCACTTGATGAGATACTCTGAAATTGATCGATTTCGTCGTTGTCGGGTTCTTTTTTCTGTGACTGCTCCAGGTTCCAATATGATTTTTCCTTCCCCTTTAATTTCTGGCAATATTGTTTGAATTGGGATCTTTTGCAACTTTTGAATAAGTGGCCATACTTCTTCGTCCTTCTTCCATTCATCCCTTGCTTCGTTTATCCAATCTGGTTGGATAATATAAATAGCACAAAACAATGCTTCCACATCCTCATCCTTGAAGAGTCTTCCCATTCGGTAAGGTCGCCATTTTTTAAGTGCCTGTTGTTTCATTTGATTTTGCACTGAAGTGGCGTTATCCTTTAAAAGTTGGAGAACTTGTTGTTGATGCTCGATGTGATCTTTCACTGCTTGAACCTTTTTCTTCTTGATATGTCCTTCTATCTCTAGAGATTGAGGAGTGGTAATTTCTTTCAATCCTTTACAAGATATGGTCGAATTTATTTCTTGATGCTCGATGTGATCTTTCACTTCTTGAACATTTTTCTTCTTTATATGTCCTTCTATCTTGATAGTTTGAGGAGTGGTAATTTCGAACAATGAATTACAAGATATGGTTGGATTCATTTCTTCTTTCTCGATGTGATCTTTCACTTCTTGCACCTTTTTCTTCTTGATATGTCCTTCTATCTTGAGAGTTTGAGGAGTGGTAATTCTTGCCAATGTTTTACAAGATATGGTCTGATTCATTTCTTCTTTCTCTGGGGTGGGGTCCTGGCGTATATCTTCTTCTTTTGTTGTTTCTTGATCCTTTTCTTCCTCCTCTTCATATTCTATGTAAAATAATTTCTTCTCAGCACACTTATGACCTTTAGTGCATTTGCTATCACAATTTTAACAAAGCCCTTTTTCTCTTTTTTCTTCCAATTGTTGTGGTGTAACCATTGTAGGTTGTGGAAGGCTAGGAGAAACAACACTTCCATCTTTATAGTTGTGAGGGGTACACTTCCTGGTTTCCATAACTTTTATTTCCACTATGTCACAAAGCCCTTTTACTCTTTCCAATTGTTGTGGTGTTGCTCTAAAGAAGGTGTTGCTCTTTGTATCCTCATAATGTGCTATCATTTCCTCCGTGAAAATTGACCACGTAACAAGTTTTTTATGAGAACAAAGCCCTTTGTACCATAAAAATTGATCTGGTTCTAAATTTGAAGATGCAATACATACCTTTTGTAATAGTTTTACACCATGTATATCAAAATATTGCTCCATCTGAAGTATCCAATTTACCGGATCCTTACCATCAAACTTCCTCATCTTGCTTTTTCTTGATTTTAGGAGCTCTACCTTGAAACGACTGTAACTCTGTACTTTCAGATCTTTAAGTTTTGAAATTTTGAATTGTAGTAGCCCTTTGTGTCCTCTTTCCAATGCCACCAGTCTGATCCAAATTGGATTCTCCAAGAAAGAGTTATGCACAATCTCCCAAGATGACCTGATTATAGACTAGTTCAGTAGAGCGAACTTGTACGACGTGCCACGAGTCATTTTTTCAACCTTTGGATCTAAAAAATTCATAAAAGAAACTACAGTCCATCCTCTTTCTATACCTTCTTATGAAATTTCAATCCGATCCCTAGAGAGAAAGTTATGACGATTTTCCCCAGGTCACCTATTTTGAATGTAATTCAGGAGTCTGGAAAAGGACCAACTTCCTCAGATCATATCTCTGAAAATATTGGACGAAAAGCTCTGAAATTTGGACCCAGGGTTCAGCTCACTTTCTTCTCAAATGGGTTTTTTTTTCGACTTCTGAAACGTCATAGAATTTTTTTTTTAGCAAAAATGCCACGATGACCTGTTTGGAGCAGCGAAACCCTAGAATCCAAAGCTCTGATACCAAATGTTATGAAACCAGCTCAAGAAAAGATAGAAAAGATAGATCAATGCCTTAGAATTCAGCCTCTTCGAGGGGGAAACCTCCTTTACATTACATAAATGAACAATTCTTGGATGATACAAATGAAAAGACCTCCTTTCTATATATAGGAGTCTAAGGGGTCATAACATAATCAGAGCCGACATAACAATAATAATGTAAGGGCACAATAATAACAATAGTGGGCTTCTATGGGGCACAATAGTAACAATATGGGCACTACATGGGTACATCAATATAATAAGTGGGTTATACTAATAACAATAAGGGGTTACACTAGTAGTATAGGGGACTAACACTCACACAGTCATATAAAACAGAGTTTATTGTATTGCAAAACAGAGGAAGACTCCTCTTGTTACAACAACAAGACCAGTTCACGGCACAGTACAATGACTAACAACAAAACGACATCAAAAACTAACTCTACATGTATTTGAAAATGCGTTATTTATAAGGCGAATTACATAACTATTTTCTTATGAAACTACTTCAGCAAAAGACACATAAAAAGACAACATCCATGAGTTTAGCATGATGGTTGCCGAGATCATTCAATATATCAAAAGGTGGCTATTGGATTTGCATCGTGGAGGTAGTCTATAGCTGTCAAAATGAACCCAGAGATCTTGGAATAGCCTCAGACCCTTCACGTGTTGAAAAGCAGAGACCTGTTACCGTAAGACTCCTTCGTTTGACCATGTTTGACCACGGATTTCCTTTATGAATCTAGCTAAATCAATAGAACTTGATCCATGTTCAGATCATTCCTAAACTGTCCACGTGCCTCGTTTGGCTTATTAGCTGCATTCCGAAGCTAATAAGCAAAATCTAATTCAAATAGCAAACACACAAACATAGTTAGAAGACCACTTAAATGCTCTTTTAGAATCAATATGAAATTATTTTTGATAGCTTATGAGGTACTAGTGAGGGGAAAAAGTCTAGGAAAATATATAGGAGAGATGTAGTTTCGGACCTCTAAATACCCCCACTGTGAAGGTGTTGCATGTCCTCATGAAACCAAAACTTTGACCATTCTTCCTTCATTTCATGTGTTCTGAGACCTCTGCCAACACATCCAGCCTCCTTTTCTTCTTTCTTGGGACCACTGTCATCCTTGGCTTCCTCATTAAGCACTTGAATTTGAGGTTGATGAGAGCTCTGCTCAACCTCCTACTCTTTTTCTTCAATTTTCTATTCTTCTTCTGCCACATCCCAAGATGAAACATGGGGTTGTCGTGAATAATCTTATCCAACTTGCTCTGTTCTTTCAATGTCTCATTTTCTCTTTTGATGTGTCTATTTAGGACCTCCAACTCAAAAACTTCCTGCTTTAGTGATTGGATTAGAGCTTCCTAGGCTGGATTAGGTTGGGCAGATGAAGTGCCTTGATCTATGGTTGTTTTCTCCAACGTCTCAATATAATCATATATTTATTGTTGGGTTGGATCTATCTCAGGTGTAGTCTTCCTTGGGTTGTCCCCAAAATCTGGTTGAGAAGGACTAAACTCATAATCTGACCGAGAAGGACTAATTTCAAAATCTAGCTGAGGAATAGGAGTATGGTGTGGGCCACGGCCAGGAGGGATTGCTGAAGTTTGTTCCGGTGTTTCCCATCCTAAATCAATGAAGTGGGGCCCTTTAGTTTGTACTTTCCTCAATTTTCCTTTAAGTCTAGAGCTCCTCCTTAAATTTTTTGAGCTAGTGTCTTCTTTCTCCACACTCTGTGTTTCTTTCCCTTTTATCTTTGCTGCAGCTGACTGTTCCTGAAGGTAAACTAGTCTTTCAGAAAGTATCTGGTGGTCCTCTTCTGAGGAAGGTTCTGGGGTTTGATAGACAACCTCAATATTTCTTTTCCCTTTTGATTTTCTTGGCTTCCTAACCTCAGTTCTTTCCTTCCTACTTCCAGACAACTCCTCTTCCTGATTAGTTTCTTTAGCTATGTTAGTAGGAGTGTCCTGAATTCTCACACGTTTTCTCCTACTTTTCCTTACTGAGCTGCTCTTGGGTGTTTTAGGTGGATCTTGAAAGAAGTTTCTAACCAAAAACTATTCCCAGGTGTCCTTCTTTTCCTTTAACTGTTTTTCAATCAAAATTTTCACAAGGCCGTGATGGTACAGGTGGGGTTTTATGTCCTCCAGATTCTTTTGGATAGTTATGGACATCTTTTTTAGGCTATTTAACAAAAAGTAAGGCAAATTAATGGTTTGATTTTCTAGAAAATTCATCAGCAACCAAGTGTGGTACATATACATGGACCCGAACCGTCCCTCACATGTAATAAACTTCTGGATTATCAATAATAGACTGGCCCACTTTTCTTCTAAAGCAGAGACAAGGATTCCACGTTTGAAAATGGTTATATCCATACCTGGATTGTGTAGGATAACCCTCCATTCCCTCTCATCAAAGCTTTTGTTTTTGAACCACCGTTCCCCTTCCTATGGGAGTTTCGTTGCTGCAGCAATAGATGCCTTTGTAACTGAAAATTTAAGGTCTCCAACCTCAACTTCCATGCCATTAAAAGACCTCACAAATGTCTTCGTAACTTATTTGTTGTAGTCTCTGAATCTCTAGATGAACTATAGCCACCGTGCCTTCCTTAGTATGGTCTTCAATTGTGGATACGCCTCCATGAATTTGGGCCCTTCCAGTTCTGCTCTTAGAAAAAACTCCATTCCTTCGTTCTGTTTTAAAATACATTTGTCTGAATGATGGATTGACAGAGGTGAAACAGCTGTGTTAGCAGGGAATGGAGAAGGTTTGTGGAGAAAAACCAGTAATAGTAAACAAAGGAGTAGATAACAGGTAATGAGAATGAGTTCACGGGAGTGTAAACAGGCCGAAAATAACAAGCGGGATAGTATGGGAATAGAGTGAGCTTAGCTTTTGAAATAGACGGATACGGAATAAGCATGAGCACGTTCTCAAAATGGCTACAGAATGTGTGGTAGGATAGAGCTGTGATCAAATAGATCATGTCCTCATAATTACCAACATACAAATAAACACGAGTTAAATTCGGAGGTGGATCATGAGGGCATTTAAAAATTAATGCAAGGTTCATGGAGAAATCATGTAAAGGTCATGAAGTGGTTATGGAAGCTATCAATGCTAATCATTACATATAATGGAGTCGTGGTTTTATAACTATATAGAATGTGCTTTTTAAAATTCTATTTGAAACAAATCTTGCTCATACCTTGGAATTTTTTCCACTTTCATCCATTAACCTTTGATTAGCTGCTTCCTTTTGGTGCTTTAGGTGCTTCAACATATTTTTTTTTCATACCTGCATTTGGCTAACATCTGACTGTCAGTGTTGAATAACAGAGTGTTAGCTGCGGAATCAATCAATTGGCTATGGAATCAGTTTCTAGCTGCGGAAACTGAATTCAGCTGCGGAAACTGACACAATGAACATATCACTGAATGCAAATGGATGGAAATGAATGATGAATGAGTGAATGATATATGAAAATTGGTCATGAAAGGAATTTTATTGGCGAAATGAGATGATGAAATGGAGTGAGGTGAAATGAAGTGAAATGACATGAAACTATGAGTACAATGAGGAAAGATATTTTTTTTGGAAAATATAGGGCGTTAGAAGTTTCTGATTTCCGCCCTGTATTTTCTGTATAAGGCTGCCAATCAGTGATTGGTTTTCAGGCTTATACACATTTTTATTTTTATTTTTTTTAACAGAAAAGAACAAAGACTAGGCTGGTGGAGAAGAAGGATTCTTCTTCACCAGCCTTATTGCAGAATTATCTTGAAAGATTTTGACAAATTCCTCCTATGAGAGTGGCTTATGATATATCTTTAATCCGTGGCCGTTCACAATAAGAGGAGTTTGATGTTCATCAATGGTTTTGATTCTTACTGCTCCATTGCTAAAGACTTTGTCAATCTCATATGGCCCAAGCCAATGAGTCTAAAATTTACCTTTGAAGTCTTTAAACTTGGAATCAAACAGCAATGCCTAATCTCCTTCTTGAAACTTTTTCTCCTTGATGTGTTTGTCATGCCACTTAGCTCTTTGAGATTGAACTAGATCAGTTCTTAGGATTTCTTCTTGTCTGATCTCGTCTAGATCATTCAACTGCTCCATTCTATGCTTTTGGGCTTCTTATAGATCCATTCCCAATTGAGCTGCCATCTTGAAAGTTTTGACTTGGAACTCAATGGGGAGTAGGACTTCTTTCCCATAAACAAGTTCATAGGGAGAATGTCCTGTTGTATTCCTCCATGTAGTTCCATAGGCCCATAAGGCTTCAAGAAGCCTTTCTGCCCAATCTCTTCTATGTAGATGAACAGTCTTGGTAATGATGCCTTCAAGAACTTTGTTTGTAGACTCCACTTGACCATTTACTTGCGGATGGTAAGGAGTAGATTTTCTGTGCTTGACCTTGTACTCTTCCATCAGCTTCTCCACTAGTTTGGATGTGAATTGTCCTCCCTGATCTGTCACAGTTTCTCTTGGAACACCGAAGCGAGTAAAAATGTCCTCATAAAGAAAACTAATAACTGCATGCTCAGTAGCAGAAAATAATGCTTTGGCTTCTACCCATTTAGTGACATAATAAGTACATACCAATATATACTTTCTTTTTTTAGATGGTGGGTTAATAGGTCCAATAAAATCTAAAGCACATTTTTCAAAGGGTTCGATGAGTACTTGTGGCTACAATGACATTTCATTTGAAAGGGTAGGTTTCCCTACTCTTTGGCAGCTGTCACAGCTTTTGACATATTGCTTTGCATCTTTGAAGAGGGATGGCCAATAATATCCTAAAGAGAGGATTTTATAGACTGTCCTTTTGTCAGCAAAGTGTCCACTGCATGGTTCATCATGGCATGCTTTGAGAATATCAGGCATTTCATCTTCCTTAACACATCTTCTGATCACAAAGTCTAGCCCTGTTTTAAACAATTCGTTAGAAATCCATGAATATTTTGAACTCTCCTGAATAATCTTTCTTCTTTCACTAGGAAATAAATGTGGAGGTAGTTTCCCTGTAACCAAATAGTTAGCTATATCTGCATACCAAGGAGTCTTAGTAGTTACTGCAAATAAATATTCATCAGGAAACTTGTCCTCTACAGGAGAATCTTCTTTAGTATTCTGAAAAATCCTATACAAGAAATCAGCTACTGTGTTTTGTTTCCCTGGTCTATCTAACACAGTAATATTGAATTCTTGTAAAAGTAAGAGCCACCTTGTAACTCTACCAATAGTAATGGGTTTGTTCATTAGATATCTAATTGCAGAATGATCAGTATGAATAAATGTTTCAGAGCCTGTTATATAATGTCTAAACTTATTGATTGCATGAACAATAGCTAAGAACTCTTTTTCAGTCACAGTATAGTTCAACTCAGTGGGAGTTAAATTTTTACTGGTATAGTAAATGGCATAAGGAACTAAATCTTTCTATCCCAATACAGCCCCTAGAGCTGTATCTGAAGCATCTGTAGAAATGTGGAAAGGGAGTTTCCAATTTGGTCCTCTCAAGATAGGCGCTTCAGATATTATTGTTTTCAAAGTTTTAAATGCTGATTGGCAATCAGGATCCCATTTGAATTCAAAGTCTTTTGTAAGTAGTTTGAAGATGGGAGATGCTATTTTGGTGAAGTTTGCTATGAATCTTCTATAATATCCAGTAAATTCCAGAAAGCTTCTAACATCTTTTTGACAATTTGGAATAGGTAACTTGGAGATGACTTCAACTTTTGATCTATCCACTTTAATCCCATCCCCTGAAATATGATGTCCTAAAACAATACCTTTAGTAAACATCATAAAGCATTTTTCATGGCTTAATGAAAGGTTTGTTTCTTTACATCTTATAAGTACTTTTTCCAAATTTTCTAATGCCTCTTCAAATGAATCACCATAAACTGTAAAATTATCCATATAAAGCTCTACATAATCATGGATTAGATCAGAAAAGATTCCTAGTACTGCTCTTTGGAATGTTGTGGGTGAATTACATAATCCAAAAGGAAGTACTCGGTAAGCAAAAGTTCCCCATGGACAGGTAAATGTGGTTTTATCCTGATCTTGAGGTGCTACCTAAATTTGATTATAACCACTAAAACCATCCAAAAATGAGAAATACTTTTTGCCTGCTACTGTATCTAATACTTGATTGATAAAGGGAAAGGGAAAGTGATCCTTCAAAGTTTCATTATTCAATTCCATGTAATCAATGCATACCTTCCATTTACCATTCTTTTTGGGTACTATAACCAAAGGAGAAACCCATCGGCTATCTGAAATTGGGTAAATGAAATTTACATTGAGTAGTTTTTGGAGCTCTTCTTTCACTATCTCCCTAAGATTTGGATTCATCCTTCTCTAAGGTTGTCTGATTGGTCTACTATTTTCCTCGATATAGATGTGATGGATGCAAGTCTTAGGGTCAATACCTTTCATATCAGCATACTCCCATGCAAATGCAGTAGAATGCTTTTGCAAGATTTTTGTTAGCTCTTCCTGTTGTGACTTTTCCAAATTTTTGTTGATATTCAGTGTTTTTCCTGGAAAAATCTCAATGGTAGAGCTACCAAACTCTTCCATAGAGTAAAGAGACATTTGTCTTGATGATAGATATTCAATATCAGAATCTAACTGAAATTGTGTGTGGTCATACTCTGAAGATGTTTCAAAGTTTTCTAATGTGTTCAAAATTTGACTATCTTCACTAATTTCAGAAAAAGTAAAGACAGGTTGTATAATACCTTCATCATCGACCCATTTATTGTCTCCTACTTCTATAATTACCTTTGCTGGAGGACACAAATTGAATTTCTTTGTTGAACTACCATCAGAAATGT
The DNA here is from genome assembly GCA_031772625.1 of Pinus tabuliformis. Lineage (NCBI taxonomy): Eukaryota > Viridiplantae > Streptophyta > Pinopsida > Pinales > Pinaceae > Pinus > Pinus tabuliformis. The sequence continues at coordinate 1,840,874,746 of CM062818.1, read as the reverse complement.
ACATATCTCCATATCTACAACTTATGAAAGCATCAGCTGTGGCTAGCCAAGGCCTTCCTAAGATGAGTGGATGTCCTCCTAAATTACTCTTGGGAGTTAGAATCATGAAATCTACTGGATATTCCCAAGAATCTAAGGAGAGTGAAATATCTTCTAGTACACCATCTGGTTTGATTATTGATCTATCTGCAAGTTATAGTAAGGTGGGTGTAAAAAGAAGATTAGGAAGTTTAAGCTGTTCCATAGTCTGTCTACTCATGATGTTGATAGCAGCCCCTAAGTAAATCAAAGTGTTTGGAATTTCTATCCCATTTATATGTGTCTTGACAATTGGACTACCTAGATCCACGTATTTCTGCATGCTAATCTTTCCCATCATGATATTTGCAATTTTTCCTACCAGGTGGATTCTTCTTGTGTCTCTTGGTTTCCTTCCTAGTCTTTTAAGACTCAACTCCTTTATTGTTTTCTCTAGAATAGGAATCTCTCTACTGGCTTGTAGCAAGGGAATCTTGGTATAGACATTCTTTAACTCATCTAGGAAATCATAGTCAGGCAACAAGATTTGCTTTTCCACCCCTTTGTCAATTTGTAATCTTTCAGGGAAAGGAGGCATGGATGAAGATGCAGGTTGCTCAACTATAGGAGTTGTGGGGGTTGATTCTTTTTCTTTTTCTTTTTGAATGATTGGGTTTTGAAGACATGCTTCCTCATAACCTTTATTAACTTGAAGAGAATCCTCCTCAGAGATACCTTGCTCTTGAACATCTATAGAAGGTTTTTCTAAAACTCTACCAGATTTGAGTTAAACATCATTAACAGGAACAATCATATAGGTAGGAAATTGTTTTCCTTCTACCATGTAAGCATTCTGAGGAATTTTGTTGTTGGGATTTGGCAATGGCTGGCCTGGTAGTTGATTTGTCTTTTTTTGAAATGGAAGCAAGAGTTGAGAATTTTGATTTTGTTGAGAAGTTTGTTGTTGTAGAAATGGTAATGAAAGTTGTGGGTTTTGATTTGGAATTGGTGGATTTTGTTGATTTGGAAAAGATGGAGGATATTGATAAAATTGAGCAAATCTCCCATAAGGATTTTGCATCCCTTGCGCCCATGGTTGGTATGGATTTTGAGATTGGGGCCAAGGTTGTTGCCAAGAATTCCAATTTGGCGGGAGCTGAAAGTTCATAGGATTGTTAAATCCTTGATTTTGTTGCCCCTGCCATGGTATTCTTGAAACAAAACAAAGGGATTCTACTAAATTTGGATCCTCTTGAAAGATAGCTTTGAGCCTAGGAATTGAAGGACAATCCTTGGTCTCATGATTTTTTGATCAAATCATGCATGTTTCTACAACTTTTGCATCCAAGGGACATTCCATTAGAGCATGTTTCTTTCTACATTTTGGGCAAAAGATGGCCAAGGCATCAGCTTTTTTTTTTTTCTTATTTTGAATTTTAACGGTGTCTAGTTGTTCACTAAGGCTCCTTAGACTATCAGTTTTGAACTCATCAAGCATATTTCCAATCTCTGCCCTACTTACTGAACTAGTTGCAGATTTGTTTTCTCTTATCAGAGAAGGATCTCTAGGCCCTTTTCCAGTTTTAGATTTTCCGCTTGAGAGATGGACACATAGTTCTGCTATGTCATGAAGTGGAAGTTGAGAAATATCTCCCTTCCCTATCATGTTTAAAATATCTATCCATTCGTCTCTAATGGATTTCAATAGAAAGTCTTTCAAGGTTTCCTCATCTAAATTACTCATTTTTTGTCTCTTTAAGTTGTATTGAAATCTTTCAAGTAAATCCTCCAAGTTTTCATCTTCTTTTTGCATCATCTTGAATACCTCATCCTTATGATTGGTGGGCATACAATAGTCCAGGTATCTATCCAAAAATGTTTGTTTCATATCATTCCAAGTCCTAATAGATTGAGTGAATAATCCCATGAACCATTTCAAAGCAGCTCCTTTCAATTTTGAAGGGAACAGTTTGAGTTTTTGAGAGTCTTCCATATAGTCGTAGGTTCGGCACAAGACTTCAAACTCAAATAGAAATGTTTTGGGATCCTCACTTCTCAACCCATGAAAGTTTGGGAGGATAGATTCTGAAATGTTTTTCATTGTCGTATGAGTTTCCTCATCAGCTATAGGGAATCCAAATGAGTTATCTCCATCCCTATTTCCCCCGTTGTTACCTCTACCTCCTCCATTATTTTGTCTTCCTCTACCTCTACCTCTACCCCCTCCTCCAAATCCATCTACTACTTCCTCTGTTATGATAGTTTCCTCAGAGTCCTCAAAGTCCTCTGGTTCTTCTATTAATGGTGAACGAGGAAGAGTTTATCCCTCCTCTTCTTCAGGTGATTCTACTTCTTTGATTACAATATTTCCCCTGTAGAAGTGAAGAAAGGTTCTTCTCCTAGATCAAATTTAGCAGATAGTGTGGGAGAATCTCCTAATTCGGTTGCTACCCCTTGAATTCCAAGAATCCTAAGGCTGGGAGTATGAGTCGGAGATGATGGAGGTGTATCTAGTCTATGCCTTGAAGTAGCTGGAGTGGTGAAAATCAAACTTTTGGCCCTCGCTATAAACCTTCCCCTAGAATCTATTGCTCTATGCATGTCATTTTATTTTTTTTTTATTTTTTTTTATTTTTAAGTCGGGCTAATAATTCTCTTTCTGATATTCCAGGTCACACTAGGTGCAAGAAGAGAGCATAATCAAGAAATTAGTGAACTAATAACTCTCTTTTCTGATCCTCTAGATCACACTAGGTGCAAGAGGAGAGCATACTTCAAGAAGTTATCAATTTTTCCCTTCTTTTTGTGTGTGTGTGTGTGTTTTTTTTTTAAGAGATTGGCTACCTAGTTACACTTCCTCAGCATTGACACCAAAATGCTTAGTCAATTTAGTATGTCATAAATTTCTACATTAATTATCAATCCGAGAGTCGTAAACTGATGAAGTGTGGCGCACTATATGTGCAAGACAACCTCTTTCTTATCATTTTATCAATTTTATCTTGTTTTTGGGGGTTTTATTTTGGTTTGTCTTCTAATGCGATAATCCTATTCGTAAGTTTTAAGAATACTTTAGAAGGCAAGTTTGGGTATAGATTTTAAGGCAATTATGTCCTTTATGATGACTTCCAGAACTTAACACTTCAGAAGATCTCAAAATAGTCTAGTAATGAAATTGATACTTTGAACAAGAATGTAAATGTGTAGCTACTTAAATCAAACAAATGATGTACTACTGATCATGAAATCTCTATCTCTGCTGCTCATCTAAATACAGAAATAAAAGTTAAGCTATTGCACTCAAACAAATTGAAAACTGCAAACTAATAAAAGTAAAATCAATTCACCTCATTTATAGTCCGATAGCTCGCTAAGTAGTCTAAGCTATGGCTCTGGAGATAACATCAATAATATGAGGAATTGATTTCTAATTACAGAAAAATAAAGCTAAAATCAAATCACATCATTCATAGTCTGATAGCTCGCCAAGTAGTCTAAGCTATGGCTCTGGAGATAACGTCAATGATATGAGAAATTTGATATTTAATTGCTGAAAAATAAAGCTAAAAACAAATCACATCATTCATAGTCCAATAGCTCGCCAAGTAGTCTAAACTATGGCTCTAGAGATAACATCAATGATATGAGGAGTTTTATATATAAACTAACTAACAAAGCAAATGAATGAAACTGGAATCAAAGCATAACTGAAATTAAAAGTCTAAGAAAAGCAAAGTCAGCAGAGAGGACAATATCATGTGAATAGTTACTGCAAAAATTGTATGAAAATGCCTGGGCCTATCCTAACCTGAAACACACTTATCAATGTTAGCACAAATGGAAAATCATGTACAGGAATGTAATGTTAACATCAGAACTACTTATAAAATATACATAGGTGAGCAAATTATGAAATATCTACAATGGAAATAAGGAAACAATACAAAAAAAGAACTTTACAGCAATAAAGAGAACAAAACCTCAGCGTACAGGGGCCCTCTGCACGGCCTTGGTCAACACGCTATCAGTCTGGAATTACGCTCACACAGTCATATAAAACAGAGTTTATTGTATTGCAAAACAGAGGGAGACTCCTCTCGTTACAACAACAGGACCAGTTCACGGCACAGTACAATGACTAACAGCAAAACGACATCATAAACTAACTCTACATGTGTTTGCAAACACGTTATTTATAAGGGAAATTACATAACTATTTTCTTATGAGACTACTTCAACAAAAGACACGTAAAAAGACAGCATCCATGAGTTTAGCATGATGGTTGCCGAGATCATTCAATCTATCAAAAGGTGGCTGCTGGATTTGCATCGTGGAGGCAGTCTACAACTGTCAAAATGAACCCAGAGATCTAGGAACGGCCTTGGACCCTTCACGTGTTGAAAAACAAAGACCTGTTGCTGTAGGACTCCTTCATTTGACCATCGTTTGACCACGTTTGACCACGGCTTTCCTTTATGAATTCGGCTAAATCAATAGGATCTGGTCCATGTCCAGATCATTCCTGAACTGCCCACGTGCCTCATTTTTCTTGATGACACCTGTAACCTAGAGATCAACAGAAACAACTGCGGAAAGTTGAATCAGCTGCGGAAAGTGGCTGCATTCTGCAACTAATGAGCAAAATCTAATTCAAATAGCAAACACACAAACATAGTTAGAAGACCACTTAAATGCTTTTTTAGAATCAATATGCAATGATCTTTGATAGCTTATGAGGTAATGGTGAGGGGAAAAAGTCTAAGAAAATGTGTAGGAGAGATGTAGTTTCAGAGCTCAACATCGGCCAAGAAAATATCACAATTCAAAGTAAGAAACTAGTTAGGCCCCTTCATATTCAATTCTAGAGAGGCAGGGAAGGAGGCAGACAAAATTTTGCAGCAAATGAAGTTCCAAAAGAGTTTCATGTGGAGGTACGACAGTCGAGAATTTATGGCTAGATTGAGAAAGAAGACCAAGTTGGGACCTTATATTCACCACCCCATACCAGAGATAGAAATATATCCAAATCAATCTGAGTGGGTGTAAAACACTCTTGTAGACAGGGATAGTACAAAGGTAGATGTAGAGAATGCCTTATGTGACTTAGAAAGATAGTTTGATGAGAGCTCATTTTTGCAGGTACCTGAACAGCAAGAGACGGCCATGAGCACCCTTCCTATGATGCAAACTCCTCAGAATGAGGAAAAGAACACCAAAATGCCCAGCGAGGAACCCTAAAGTTCAGGAATGGGCACATTAAATGTACAATATGAGATCAATTAGAGTAAAAGGCCTAGGCTAAACCCTGTTTCAGAGCAGGAAGACACAGAAGGCTCAGTAGAAATAACTAACACTGCGCTAGATAGAAGTAAAGGCACAACTGTATTTGAGGAAACATAGGGGCCATACACATCACAAACCGAGATTTTGGAAAGGCAGCTAAGTGTAGAAGTATCCTCATTCAATAGGCCTGCTGATAAGGATAAGGATATAAAAGATAGATATAAAGATATCAAGATGAGAAATGAGAAACTAAAAGCCAAAACTTATGCTCAGTATCTCAAACTCACATCTACCAATCAGACAAGGTTGATGTTAGCTTTCGAAATCAAGGAGGGAAAATTACAGATTTCCTTCATAAAACCAACTGCACAACAACCAAGGACATCGGCATATTACAAGAAAATTGATTTTGAAGTAATGGGAAGGGATATTCATCACATAGACCAAATTGAATTGCACAAACAGGCTGGAGAGATGATATACTCCACCCTCATAGGTAAAGCCATAGCTGCCCATCAGTTGCAGAGTTAATTAAGCAATATTTCAACTCAATATCAATTAGAGAAGGCCTCCTCACAAGCCAAGTATACTAGAATCAAGTCTTTGGAAGACTTAGTGATTGAATTGGGACATGATCCCAAAGATATTAAAGCCACTGAATAGCTGATAAAGAAGAAAAATGATGACATTGTTGCACTGAAGAAACAATTGAAGATACCTCAACTGCAACATCCACAAACACAAGAGGTCTTAAAGATCCAAACCGGACATGAAGAGTTGATGGACTTGGTCCTAAAACTTAATGGTCAGTTGAAGGAGATATAGAAGGAATTAGACACTTTAATTCAGTTGAAGCAAAGTGATATTGCCACTGCATCTGCAAATGTCATCCCAACAGTCTCAACAGCAGTCCCTTCAATGTTGGTAGCCTCATTGGCTCCCACAACTCCCATGCCTACAACACAACCGGTTTCAATAGAGTCTACATTAGCAGCAGGTGCATTAGGAGAAAAAGCAGCGGAGTTGGTCAGAGCCATGGAGGAAATGTCTATTTAGGCTACAAAAATGAACAAAATAAAAGAAAAGGTGACAAGCTTGGAAACAAATTGCAAGCTTGCCAAGATCATGCACAAGGAAGAAGTGCAGAAAGCTACCAGAATGAATGAAGGCTTAAAGGCCAATGAGAAAGATCTAAAAGTAAAAGAACCCATTGGGAAAACCAAGGAACTATTATGGGCCAATATCATTAACTTTGTCAATGATATTTGGCCATCAATTCAAGTGATTTTTGAATAGATAGACCTGATAAAGGTAGCTACAGAAGCTATCCAAAAAGTCAAGGAAGAACTAAGAGACATGCCTGAAGATGCAATCAGACTTATCCACTTCCTCAACAGTAAGAACAAGTATGAACTTCAAGAATTGGATATCGAGGATAGGAAAAAAACAATTTTGGAGGTAAGAAACGTCCTTTCCAAGAGAATCTTAATGATAACCTTGGATGGAAAATGTCAAAATATGCAGGTCGTAGTTGATAGATTTATGACCAAGTTTCAAATTTTAAGAGAGAAAGGGTTACCCAGTCCCTTGGTCATAAATGATAAGCTCATGACACAACAGGATTATAACAACAAAATCAGAGAGCTAGCTAAAGAATAGGCGAGTACATCATCAGTAAAGGCATTGCCAACAAGTAAAGTTCTTTACCAGACATTTGAAAACCTATTTTTCCTCCAGCATGAGGTGAAACACCTTTTCATCACTAGGCCTAATTTTGCTAAGTATACTGTGGCATATGAGATATATAGAAGGATGTTGAAAATCAAGTTACCTAAAGCTAAATTATGGGAAAAATTGACTGTTTTACTATAGTAAAATGTAGTAAAAAGGTTAATGTACAGTCAGCAGAGTAAAGGGTAAAGACAGGTCAGCATGGCTAACGAGCATCAGTGCCAAAGAGTATCAGATGAAAGCCAAAAGTAACTAAAGCCTCTAGCGTGAAAGTTCAAATAGAAAAGAGCATAAAGGGCTACAAACCAAACCATAAATGCCAGCAACACCAAAATAAAAAGGACAGCATGAAAGCAGTTCAATAGTTGTCTCTATCTTCTTGCGAGAAGATATTTGTATTTCCTAGATTAAATCTCAAGTTAGTTTGAGATATTTTCTAATAAATTTTTGTATAAATACTTCACAAATCGAAGCATGTAGGGTGGATTCTTATACATTTCTATAGACTTCTTGATCAAAAGAATGGAAAGCAATTGTATCATTGACTAGACCAGCAAGCTGGATTGATGAATAAAGATAATATATTTCATAGGATTCATGTGTAGAGTGAAGTGAAGATAAGTATTTTCTCATGTTGTTGTTATCTTTTTGAAAGTTTTTCCACAATATTTAATGTATTTCTGTATCTGAATGCTATAACATGGAATGATATCTCAGAATTTTCTTAATTTCACTATGCTTTAACTGTTACGAATTTAAATGTTTTCTACTAATTATCTAAGTTAAGGAATTCTTAATTGCTCCTTAGTCTAGGTTGTCTCTCTGTAATTTATAGCATAGGATTCTTAATTTCCCTTTGTTTCTGATTATCCTTTGTTCCTCGTTTTAATCCCGGTCTAAGAATTCTTAATTTCTCTCTCACCCTGGTTAAGACCATTTCACCCCTTTGGCCCAAAGACCTGCACTGTACTCTGTTAGCTTTCCCTTTGAACACTCCCTTTAGTGAGTTAATTTTAGTTCTGTTGCCCTTCTGTTGAATCGATAACCCAATGGTCTAAATACATCATTCTATCCATCTGTTTTAAGGATTCCGCCATCCAATATTCAATACAAATTGAAAGCCCCCCTGAACATTCAGAACTAGCCTGAAATCTCAGCAAACAAAGATAAATCATACGGAGAGAGCGCTCTCTGGGCCATAGGTTGGCTAGAGCCTATGCTTAAAAGTTGGTTTGTGGTTACCTCATTCATTTTCTTTCTTCTGATTACTTCTAGAGAAAATTCTGAGTGATAACAGAACAAACAACTCAACTTTTCTTTCAAAATGTATGGGTTCATTTTGGATTACCTACTTCTATTATAAGTGATCATGATTCCTGATTTGTTGGGAATTTTTGGTCAAGTTTATGGAACTTGATGGACACCAAGTTGAAGAAAAGTACAACCTTCCATCCGCAAAGAGATGGTCAAACTGAAGTGGTTAACATGACATTTATTCATTTGCTAAGAGGATATTGCTGCAAACATCCTAAATGGTGGGATGAATAGTTTCATTATAGTCAGCATGATTACAACCAAGAAAAACACTCTTCTACTCTAACTTCGCCTTTTGAGGCATCTTTTCATTATTTGCCTAAATCACCTTTAGATTTCATCATTGAGAAAGATGTAGCTGTAGATGGACATAGAGACATAGACAAAGAAAAGAAATTCATTGAGCAAATTCAGTTGATTCACCAAACAGTTCAAGAACAACTAGAAAAGAGTCAAGGCAAGTATAAGGCAAGGCATGACAAGCATCGTGTGGATCATCAGTTTCAAGTAGGTGATGAAGTTTGGATATACATTAGAAAGGAAAGGCTTCAAGGTGAAAGTAAAAAACTAAAACCAATCCATTATGGTCCATTTAAAATTCTGGAAAAGATTGGTAATAATTGTTTCAAGCTAGATTTTCCTTCATATATGCAAATTTATTCCATTGTTAATGCTGAAAATTTGAGATTGTATGAGCCTCCTTTGATTGAATATCAAGGAGAAAGTGTACAAATTCCATCAATTGAAGATTTTTCTCCATAATTTATTGATGAGCTTCAGTAAGACACCATACTTGACAAAGGAACAAGGTCATCAAAGAGGGGAAATTTTGATTATCTTTGAGTGGGTCTCGAAGGTACAAATCCGTTAAAGGCCAAATGGATCGAAGAGGGAAAGGTGAGGGAACAATACCCTCATATGTTCAATAACTGAATATAATATTTTGGGGTCGAAAAAGCTTATAGTGGGGAGGAGTGATTAGGTGCTCAAGTTTATGCTAAAAAAACAAAGTGTCAGAATTTTGTTAAACTCAGCTTCACATCAAAGAGCTCGTCATTCTGAATTCAATGGTGTGAACGACACTCAAATCCGAGCTCATATGCAAAAGTTAGAGCAAGTCAAAGTTCAGGTTTGACTTGGACACGTGGCAGGATTTGATGACACGGCAAAGGTCCCAGCAAATGGAGAAGCGCCAAGTGGCAGGTTTCCATTGGCTCACGCATATCACATATCGGGGAAAAACAGAGGGTGAAGGTTAAGAATTGTCCCCTCGCAGGTTAGGTTGCAATTTATGATAATTGCAATAGCATATCGAACCAAAACCCTGTTGATCTTTTTGTTACCATCGATAAAGTTCCGATTACAATAGACTGCCTAAACGCAATACTTTTATGTGTTGCATTTTAATGTCCCATTGGGTCTGCCATATCGCCGATTATGTTCCTGCGTGGATTGCCAATTGTGATGAGCGATAAGACCCTCGGTGCGATATTTTATATGTTACAGTTTAATGTCTCGACAGGTCCGCGATATCGCTATCACAATATTCCGCTTTGGTTACAAGACCATCTCTTAGGATTTTATGCCGATTGAGAAATGTGATAGTCCTCGGATGCGAAGCCACTATCGGTTACAATTTGATATCCCGTCGGGTCCAGAATATCGCAATAAAAAATCACCTGTTTTCTATTCATAGACGATAAGAGCCCGCACCACTTGTCGATTGTGATTTGTGATACAGCGGACATGTTATGACCCACGGCGCAACCAAATTCTTGCTTAGTTAGCGGATTCTTGAGCAAACTTGTGGGATTATATCAGTTTTGGAGCAATTTGTGGAACAAATAGTGGGAGAACTAAGAGAAGACATAACGTCTTTAGTCCTTATCCAAAGGAGATGCAAAAAGAGGATAGATAGACATTTTTGAGTATTCTGAACTTATTAAGACAGGTTCTAGAGGCATTTGAGCATAATAGAGAGGCCCAAGCATTGGAAGCTAAATGGTTATGATTCCCCATCTTCCTTACTATTTGATGATTGAAGAACTGCTCTAGAAATTACTTTGTTTGTAATTAACTTGTTGTACTTGACTGTTCAAGAACTCTCAATTAACTTTATTTGGGGTCACTTGAGAATCAAAAGATTCTCAAGGTTGTCCTTGTTTTTACTTATTGCTTGGTTGTAAAGGGAAACCTATAAGAAGGGATTTCTCTCCATCAAAAGTGGGTTGGTATTACTTTCTCTCAGATTGTGCATTTATACATTTTCAACATTAATGCAAGATTCAACAAAATCATCAGGGCCCTCCTCTTTAGTAGGCACTGTTGTGACTATTAAAAGTAACATAATTACTTATTTCAAAAGATTGTGGGTTGAGTTACATTTTGGGATTGAAATCAATTTCTATTACTCATTCAATGTGTGATTTGCATATTATTGTTATTCATGGTTTTTGCAAAGAGATATGGAATATAAATCTCTATTACTCAACTATATCCATTAAAACATTTTATGAGTTGTATTGCTATTATTGTTACTTCAAATTGCGACATACTATTGTGATTTGTTGCTATTACTAATGCTAATTTTATTTCTTAATACTACTTGAATTGTGTGATTGATTACTATTACAAATTACTCTACTACCATTACTGATTAAAATAATGATATTTTTATATTTCATAATTTTTCATTATAACATTACAATTTCTTTAATACATTAATTATAATAATTAATTGGAGAAAGCTGAGACGAAGGTAGGGTAATTTCATCAGCAATGGCAGCACAGCAAGCTCGATCCCTTGCTCGGGTTCTCCGCCTTTCATCATCACATACACAATGTGTATCCACCCGGGCTTCTCAGCTGCAGGCAAGTCGCACATTTTCAGCAGAACATCATGGTCCACCTAAGATTAACTTTTGGGAAGATCCAATGAGCCCTTCTAAATGGAAAGAAGAGCATTTTGTACTCTTGTCGCTCTCTGGCTGGGGGCTACAAATTTTTCAATGGTGGGAAAAAGGACACAACTGCTGAGAAAGTCCAAGAAGGATCTCATTAGTTTTTGGCGTTTATCTTTTGCCCGTGAAAAGAGAGGCACGCAGTTAAGAATGTGGGAAATAAGAGTCACAAGTGTTGACTCATATTTTTGTTTTCTGCACAAAAGAAAATTATAAAAATTAATTGAATTTAAAATATGAATGTTTAATTTTATAAAAGTTAAAGATAAAATGAAGACAAACTACACAACATATAAAATAAAAAAAAAACAAAAAATTTACACTAAATTGAACCTAAAATACACAAACATATAAATATTTGGCACATCCAATAATAATATAATGTAAATAAAGGAAAATAAAATAGAAACATATATTATTAAAGTAATGGTAGATTATTATTAATTGAAACTCATTTTAACTTTAAATTTATTAAAAACAATAAAAGAAATTAAAATGCAATTTTTTTTTGTAATTTTTTACTTTTATACATTTAATTATAATAAATTTAAATTTAAAATAATATAAAATTATTATATTTAAATTTACACTAATAATTTTTTTTATTATTTAATCAAAGTTAGCATGGCTTTGTTAAAGATCGTGTTATAATAGTATTGATACAAATTAGATAACCAATTATAAATTTAATAACCATTTTTATTAAAGATGTGTGTTGTGTATTTTTAATTTTCTTTTTCAAGTTTATGTTGATGTAAATAAGTAAAATTTTACTAAATTATTACGAAAAATAACAATGTTTCTAATCTCTATTTTGTATAGGTTTAGAAATATGTTCATTATGTTATATATTTTTAAATATAATATAAACATAAATTATATAATCTTATATAATTTATCAATACTAATAGATTGTGTTTATTACAAATAAAATATATATACAGAGGTAGACTCTAACACCTACCAATAGACTATAGATGTGCTAGTAGAAGCCTGTTCCCATAATAGTTTTCTTGAAAGTTCCCCTATCATGGAGTCCTAGTTTTATAATATTGAGATCTATGGTCTTCACTTCTATAAATTATCAAGATGAACCACTGCTCCTGTTACCATATGAAACAATGCTCTACTTGGCAGACATGGCAGTGGTAGAAGGTGCTGTAGACATCCTTTTCAGCATATTAAAAAAGAAGCAATGATCTTAATAATGATGGGAAACAATATAAGATGCAGGAGCCCACCTTTCCATACAGAGAAATGAAAATGATAGAAAGTATACATGACAAAGCTGTTGATTCTTTCAGTTCAAAAGAGACCAAAATGATGAGAAGTATCATGATCATGCCAAACTGCAGAGGATGGGCGGCTATAAAGGAGATATCATCTACCATCTTTTTCAGATCTCTATCTTGGGTTTTTATCAGCTCTCTCACCATTGCAAAAATGCAAATAACAATAAAAATTAAAAAGAAACATGACAAAGCTACCGAATTTCTCGTCATTCCAATCTCTCTGGTTTTGGCAGCTGCACAAAACCTAGATTGAATCTATCGAATTCTGAGACTAATGGACGAGTGTCGAGAACTTTGAGAGTAGGAGCTGCATAGGATGGATACTTAAGTAGTATATTGCACATATAAAAAAAACGAGAATAACGTAGTATTTCCACAATGATTCAAAGGAATAACTTGGATAGTGAGAAAGAAGGATCAGATGCGATTCTCAATTAAATTATACATATAAAGAAGAGACGGAGCTTGAGCTTTGTTTGATGTAGAGAATAACTTCATATATTTCATGAAAATAACCTGTATGGTAAACGAGCAAAAGCAAAATGAGGAATGAGAATTGCGAGATGAAGAAAGAAAAAGAAACATATATTTATGGCAATAGAAGGTGTTCCCAAGATGACAAGATGGAAATATTCTTTATAAAATTACATTTTCGTTGGTGGTTTATAAGGAGAAAATTTTTAACCTTTTGTTAAAAATTAATATAATAAACTCTAGTGTGTTTAGTAACTTTTTGTTATATGAATTAGATTTGCTTTGAGTCATAGATCATTGTTGTTATTCATATAAATGATATATGTAGATTTCCTTTGAGTCATAGAGCATTGCTGTTAGCCATATAAATAGTATGATGTAAAAGTATGGTGAAAATTTTATTGGGAATTTTTTTTGGGAATTTTGTTTATTGGATTACTTTGTGTTTAGATGTAAGCTTTTGAAGGTGGTTAATTAAGGTAATTTTTTCCTTTTAGATGTTATGATACTGTGTTTGTTTTTTTGCTTCTCGTTCATAGTGGGATAACTATATATTGATGGAGGCCTTTCTGTTCTTTTTCAATCATATTTAGCTTTAGTTATTAGGTATATTGTCTGCTCAATAGTGTTATTTGTATTTTTGCAGTTTATTACTATACCTCTCGGATTAAAAAACTTTTCTTTTACTATTGGCCTCGTTTCAGTGGCAAACAAGAATTGAAAAAATATGGATATAGCTTGGTTTTTTTTTATTAATTAAAGACTCAATAGTTTAACAACAACAACAACATGGAGAGATAATTATTATTAAGTTTTATATTTAGAATAAATTTACAATATAATTTATGTTTAAATGATGTGTCTAAATTTAATGAAATATTTTAAAGGTCTTATTTTTTAAGAACATATGTACATGGACTTTAGTTTGTTATTTGTTTTTTAAATAATATTTAAAATAAGGATGACTAAAATAATAGTCATAATAGAAATTTATAGTTTTGAGGGACTTGATTAGATTTGAACTTGTGACATATGATTTTCCCTTAAACAATATATTCCAGTATGTTTCTATGTGTTGAAGAAGGGTTAAGGAGAGGTTTAAGGTTTACTAGGCTACTTTAAATATGTATACACAACTTAAAGAAAGAAGACTATTAAAATACATTATTCAAAATGTTCCACAAGTCATTACTCTAATGATTAACTATATGAAGATTATTAATCAAATCAAAGCCTTCGAAAACTAAGATTATTTATTTGGTGTCTTAAAGTCTCGATAAACTAAGATAAGGTGTCATCTCATAATTGATTGATTGATGTCTTACCCTAACACCTTAGATCCATAATAAAATAAGATGATGTTTGGTGCCTTAAATATCCCTAGAGACAAAGATTCCTTGGTGAGTGCCTACTGTACTAGACCCTTGGGAAACTTAGAATCCTTACTTTGGTTCCTTAGCTCCCTAGTAGACTAAGAGAACATCTACTACTATAGAGCCTTAATAGATTGAGATACCTTAATGTAATTCCATGGAGACCTATGGATTAAGATGAGGATTGGTGCCATAATCCCTAACAGATATAGAAGCCTTAATTTTGTGCCTTAGAGACTTGATAGAATAAGATGGCATTTCATACTTTAGAAGCCTAACAAGCCAAGAGCATTGTGGTGCCTTAGAGCCGTGATAGATTAAGAAGCTTTAACCCTAGCTTCGGAAGTTAGGAAAATATAATTTAACAATAATTGTGCTCAACTTGTTGTGGTCACTTGGATGACTCTTATATTAGTTACAACATAGGATATTATGTAATATGGAAAAAGTAATTAAATAATATAGTAAATTATAAGTTACATGATTAAAGTTAACATTGAGGGCACTTTCCTTTAGGAGGGTAATATGCAATGCCCCATAATATTAAATAAACAACATAGTAATAAAAAATAAATAATTAAAACTTTTTATCTAATGAAAACGGTAAAACAATATCGCTGGGCGTAGAATAAATGGTGATGGGATGTACAGTTAAGTCACTTTGTGATGTGGATGTCACTAGTTCAAAACTTCATGGGGAAAAATCTAACCATTTTAAGGGTTGGTTTGACCTAGGCTAGGTGAGATCCGTGGGTGATTTTGACATCTTAGATGTCCCCGGGTCATGGTTTCTCAAGTCAATTTTTAACCCTATAGTAATCTTTGGAAGACACAAACACGTTGACAAACAAACAAAAATGGTAAAATCATTGGAAATAAGGTATGATAATGTAAACGTTATGGTAAATAAAGATCTTGAGATGATAGGTGGATCCTATGGATTGGATTCATCATGATGGATGGATTTTGTTAAGAAAGGAGGATAAGGATAAAGGACCTCTTTTGCCAGGAAATGGACAAGAATGCTAAGAAGAGTTGGGATTTTAATTAATTGAGGGCTTGGAATTTAGTTGCTCTAGAGTGATATGGTGTAGTTAAGCTTAAGGTTTAGTGGATAGTGCTCTCTCACTTGTTGGTTATAGTTTATGAGAAGCTAAAGCTCAGTTTTCTAGGTTGATGGAAGGTCAAGTAAATTTCTTCATCTAGGAAATAGCATTCTAACCATTCATCACCCTATGGTTTCTTCATGAAATTTCCTCTATTGTTGCTAATTATTTGTTTAAATTTTATTTGTATACGCTAAATCTGACTATTACAATTAGTTGTTTGTGTTTTTTTTTTCAAATATGATTTAGTATAATTAATATATATAAGGTAACATGGTTAAATGTAATTAGGAGAGTATTTGGTGTCATATATAATATTAAGGATAAATGTAGTGTCAATTTTTAATTACTTATTCTACATCGTTAATCGTGGAAATGTTACCTAATATATTTCACTATTAAAACCCCTCGATTAAATTAAAATAGTGCGCAAAACGATAATTAGAAATTTCGTATGGAATAATACTTGTTAAGATTCTGTAAATAGTCTAGAAAGGTAAGTGGGCTTGATTATGGGGAAAAATCCATAGTTAAGCATGCTTGAAAGAGAGGATCCTTGAGATGGGTGACCACCCACATCCTCCAAGTTACTAGGTTGAAGCCTCAAAGGTGATGACTGACGCAATGAAATTTATTTTTTACTATCCATCCCACTTCTTCATCGATATGAGTATCAACAATCCCACTCCACCTTTATGAGCATTGGAAGATGCAATATGAGCTATGTGGACACAAATTTTGAGACTAATATTAATGGATATGGTCGTAATTAAATGATTTACTCAATAAAGCTAATCCTAAAAAAATATATAATATGTTTCACTAGGAAAACCCCTTAATTAAATGAAAATAGTTAAGGGATATTTAATTGAATAACTTGTATAGCATAGTACTTACTAAGGTTTTACAAATGGGACCTCGAAGTCAATGGCTAATGATATTCAATTTATATTTGTGGTACCCATTCCACTTCTTCGCCCCTGTGAGCATGAATCAATGTAATGAGTTATATTAAAACTAGTAATTTGAGACTAATACTCATATACATGGTCATATTTAAAGGACTTACTCTATACATTTAATCTTGAAAATGATAGCCAATTTGTTGCAATGGGAATACCTCTCAATTAATAAAAAGAGTGAAGGGAGCTCTGATTGAATAATTCATATGACATAATACTTACTAATTTTTTTCAAATTTAGTAGAAGGATAAGTGGGCTTGATTGTAGGAAAACAACACAAATAAGAATGCTTGAGCCAGAACCTTGGGATGGGTGAACGTCAAGAAGTCTTCGTTATTAGGTGCAATCCTTATAGGTGATGATTGATGTTAAGTGATTTATTTCACTAGTACCAATCCCACTTATACAACTCTATGAGCATCACTTGATGCATTAAGTGCTATGTGTAGTGTTCAATCATGAGAATTTTGTTCATTTGAGAGTAATATTCATGGATATTATAATAATTTAGTGACTTATTCTATGGAATTACTCCAAAAAATGGTATCTAATACGTTGCACTATAAAACCCCTCAATCAAATGAACCAAGGAAAGGATCTCTAAGTAAATAATTCATATGGAATAATACTTGTGCACATTTTTCAAATAGGGTAGCAAGGTCTTTGGTATTGATTAAGGGGAAAAATCTGTAGCTAAATTCACCTAAGCTAGAGGAGTCTTACAATTGGTGACCTCCTCGGGAAGTCCTAGTTATTAGAAGCCATGGAGGTGAAGATTGATGCTATGTGATTTATCTCGCTAGTATCAAACCCATTTATTCAACTCTTTAAGCATCAACTAATGCAATGAATGTTACGTGGACTATTCAAATAATGAGAAATTTGATCAGTTGAGACTAATATTCATAGATATGGTTATAGTTTAATTAGTTGCTCTACCCAATTAGTATTGAAAATAAAATCTAATATCTTTCACTTTGAAGTCACCTCAAGGGAACATATATTGATTCCAAAAATTTAAATGTATTTGGAAAGAATGAAACTCTACCCCTTATCTATCACCATCAAATAATTTTAAAATGATCCATTTTCTTGTGAACCACAATGATGATTCAACCATATTCATCAATAAAACTTAGTAATGACTATATTATTGATCTACTAACAACCTTTAGATTTTACCCCATACATAGATATATATATATATATATATATATATATATATATATATAGATATATATATAAATATTTTATTATCTCATTCTTTTATAATACATTTATAATTTATATTTCATATAATTATTTTGTAGTATATTTATAGGTTGTTGTATAATGTAATTTTTTAGAGCATATTGAGTATGAATAAAAAGGTAATATAATGTTTGGGTTATTATGACCATTGGGTTGGTGTTGTTTATTAAAATAAAAATTGTTCAAAATCTAAGTGTAGGAAGAAAATACATTTTCAAATCATTTAGATATCCTTATGGTATTAATATTATTATCGAAAACTATAGTAGAAACATTGATGTTTTCCTTGGGATCAATGTTAAGATTTTCTAATCTATGGATGAATTATAAGGAATTTGAGATTTGTTGGTCTTATTGAGATTTGTAGGACTATCATTTTATCATAGTATAAAATCATAATGTGTTTTTCAATAAGATGGAAGGGTTGTTGAGATTATCATTGCATTCATGAATTCACTTATCTTTATCATCTTTTTCCTCTTCGTTTGGCCTATTTCATCCTTAATAGCCATATCTTTTATATCTAATATCCCATATTTTGATTCATGTGTTCCAATCTTTATGTCACTCCAATCCAACTAAGTTTTACTTTCATTTGAAACGACAATAGTTATTTTTGGTGTTATTATTAATAATATGCTGAGGAAATATGTATAGGGCGATCTAGGTAGTTTACTATGTTTGTAATCCACCATATTCAAAATTTTATCGCTCACGGCTAATAGGTTGATGCTACAACACCTTACTCTAGGATGCCATGATGTTGTTACTCTAACATATCTTGATGTTGTTATTTTTCCTTGGTGTTACTACTAAAATGTTTTATTCTTATTTCAGAATCCATTAAGTACATTGCTACTTAACATGATCAACATGGGTTAATGTGTGAGCAAGGATAAAATTCTCCTAATGATGTGGACAATTTGGCCATTGTAGTTATGGTTCTCTATCTTCCTAGCTTTTTGATGACCAAAGGATTGTTCTCGAAATAAATTTATCTTCCTAGCTTTTTGATGACCAAAGGATTCTTCTGGAAATAAATTTATTTGTAATTAATTTGTTGTAGTTGATCATTAAATAACTCCTAATTAATGTTATTTGGGGAAACTGAGAATCGAAATATTCTCAAGGTTGTCCCTATTTTCACTAACTGCTTGGATGTAAAAGGGAAACATATATGAAGGGATTTATTTGCTGAAAGGGGGGTGAAATTATGTTCTCTTAGATTGTGTATTTTTCCATGAACGTTAATGCAATATTCAACCGGTGCATTCCTCATCCCATTAATTAGTGCGCAATTTGTAGGCTATGAGTTTTATTGAAGTTCCCTACTAAGGTGGAAGGGCCTTCCTCCTTAGCAGTGATTGTTATGACTGTAAAAAATAATATAGATGACTGTTTCATTAGAATCTACATTGTAAGTTTGAATTTTGGGATTGAAATTAATTTCTATTACTAATTCTCTTTCCTATTAGCACATAGTTGTTACTCATGGGTTTTGCAAAGAGATTTCGACTATAGGTATATGTTACTCATTTGTAACAATTATAAGTTTGTATCGAGTTGTATTTTTACTTTTGATACTTCTTGCTATTATAGACTATTGTGGTCCATTTCTGCTATAGATTGCTAGCTTATTTGTCGCTACAAATTGGTGATTATTTCTTAAAATTACTTGAATCATGTTACTAATTACCATTACTGGTTGTTATCAAGTAGTTTTCTTACAAGTAGATGATATAATTTAGTTATTTTTTCCTTTATTGTTTCCATCTTGATGCTATTGATGCATATATAGTAGTAGAATGCTACTTTATTTGAATTGTTTATGTTTCTTGGAATTTTCAATTGCTTTCTAATTGACTAAGGTGTTGGAAGATTTCATTTAAAGAGAGAATTTAGTTGTTTTATGTGATCAAGCATATTTTTATTTTTTCAAATGAGTGATTGAATGTAATTTATTTCTTGTAAAAAGTGATTCGCATTTCTCAAATTCATTACAAAGTCTTTTCCTTTTTCATGCAATTAAAGTTTCCAATAGCAAGGCTCTAATTCCAAATTGAGTGAAAATTGTTTTTAATTCTCGTAAGTGTGAAACAATTTATAGTAAGAATTGGGATTGGATTGATGGAAGAATTCTCGTTAAAAAACACATAATAGGAGATAGTATATTGGAAACTAGTTAATGTCAATTAATGATTTCTTCCTACACATATTGCATGCAATAGCCTTCAAATAAAAGACTTACCCTAGTTGATAGTTGATGTTAAGAAGATATATATTAATTTTAAAAAGACAGTATGTCATGTCCCTTTCTAAATCATTTTGGAACAATATTAATTTTTGTATTATGGGGCCAATTTTAGAGCTAGTCGACCCCATTTGATTTTATTAGGAGATTAGACTTAGGAAAAGATATTCGTGTTGTAGTTAAGTTACACAGTCCCTAGTTTAATTTGCATGGAGATGGTTACGTTTTGCACGATGGTGCTTAAGTGAGGGCCCACGATGGAGGAAAAATTGGAGGGAAAATTGCTCCATGAAATATATATAAGGAAGACAACTCTCCTCATCTCATTCATTCATCCTTTTGGTAATATCGATTTCTCTTTGGTCACTCAAGATGCTTAGCCGAGTCACTTGTTGTTCAACACGAGCTCTTCAAGCAAAGTGGTCACCCTTTCTTTGGGGGACTTTGAGTGCCACCTTAGGAAGTTTTTATTTCATTTCCTGAGGAGGAGCATCTTAGTGTGATTCCCAGCGACTGCATCCATCTCTAGGTGGTGCGTATTACTGGAGGACGTAGTGAAGAGGAGGCTGAGTTTGCTTGTGGCCTCATGCAGAGGAGTTTGGGTGAAGGATTTTTCGGAGAGGAGGTATTGGAGTATTATTCTCATTTAGGAGAAGTTTTGGAGTTTGAGGAGTGTGCTACTTCGCAGGGTGATTTTCACACTTCCTGGCCCAGTGCAGAGGCAACATTGGGTGTTCACGTGGAGGGTATAGTATGAGTCTTTGAGGTTGAAATTTACTGTGGAGGTTAAGGGAAATATGTTTAGAAGCGATTGCTATATTTTCATGAGATTGGAGGAGGATTTCGTTGGGGTTTATTGTAGGACTTTTTGTGGAGTAGCTTGGAGGGTGTAGGGCATATTAGAGGTTGATTTTGAAAGTTCAAAATCTAGCCAAACCATTTCTGGGTTTTTCTGGGTTCTCAACAAGGATCCTAGATATAAAGTTCCATAATTTTTTAGCACTGAAAGCGGGGTTTTCAGTCGTATTTTTGTAGGAGACACCGTAGAATTATTGGGGATCGCGTAAGGAATATTAGAGGCCAAATTTGAGAGGTTGGATTCAGCCCAAAAAATTTATGGGGTTTTTCGGGTTTTTGACAAGGACCCCAGATATAAATTTTCGTCATTTTCTAAGCAACAGAGATGAGGTTTCTTGCAGTTCTTTTCTAACTAGCACTGTAATTTCTAGGGACAACATAGAACATTATAGGAGAAATCATTTCCATATTTGAGATTATTGTTTTATCACCTAGGTCCTATCAAGGTTGCCCTTGAGGCAACCCCAAGTTCATTTCTCCATATTATTGTACTTGGTCTAATTCATTAATAAAATGGCTCAAATAGTTCTTATTTTTGGAGTTTACATGGGTTTTTGCTGAATGTTTGAAATTCTCAGTGTTGTATTTGTTATTTTCTTTGCATATCATTATTTTTCCTATTTCGGAACATTACACAATAAAATTCCCCAACATTTTGGTTTCATTCCTAGGGAGGTCATTGTTCCACATATTTTTTTCATTGTTGTCAACTACAATAATATTGATTTGAAAGTTCAATAGTATGAAAAACTATTGAATGTGTGTTATCATTTGGTAAAAAATGCAATTTGGACAACATATATTTGAAGGAATTTATTCTCTAATCCCTAATCAAAATTAGAACAAATGTTGTATGGTTAGATATCCCTTTAAAATATGTTATTATGAAAATTCTTAACAAGTGTACCAAAAACACTTCACTTAAGTCACTGGTGACAAGTGGCCCTAACAACAAGATATGACTAGTTACGCTTTAGATCTTCCATGAAAAAAGAACAAAACTGTGTAACAAAGAGATCATATGCAATCCAAAACATAGATCAACAAGAAATAACTGATGCAATAACCTAATAGAAGAATACTTTAAATGGATACTCTTTTTATTAATAACACCTAGTGAAGAAGATTTACAACATGGGTCTGTAAATCCCTCTCCATGGGATGGGTCTTGTTATCACTCCAAAATTTCTTCAAAGTTGTTAGAAAAATAATTGATAGAGGTAATCAGAAACCACTTTTGGAGATTAGGACCTAGTCTTCCTAATCTCAGAGAGGGCTCTCTCTTTATGATTTAACTTTGTTTTAGTTAATTAATTTTATGCTAGTTATGATTTTGCTTGGGTTTTTGATTTGGATTTGGGTGGTGGGATCACTTACTTAGATGAAAAGGGTTGCCTTTTACCATTGGGCTATGGGGTCAAATGTCAGACAAACAAGACTAAATTAAGTTCTAAAAATAGTTTCTAGAGGGCAAGATAGATGGGTTACTATAGATCTCAAAGGCTTGAAGGTGAAATGGTTTCCAATCCGATCCAAGGAGCAATTAAGGGTTCCCTAGACCGGATCATGAAGAGCAATGAAAGAGGTCAACCGGGATGGGAGATAAATTAAGGGTTCTCAAATCCAGGTATCAGAGGAAAACATATAAATGACTAACTGTGCAAAACATAGTGTACTTAAACAAATTCTGAGTTAAATTTCCAGTTAATTCGTTTAAATTTAGATAACAATTAAGTTTATGAAACACATAAGAAGGTAACAAAATTAGATATATAAGATACTTCACTGCAATAGCTCATCTCATGAATCCTCTAGTGCAATCTTTTTATTACTTGCTCTAGTCTATTAACTTGAAAATTGGTACATTCACCCTTAGGTTTAAGATCAAAATAACTCTACAAATGTATAGTAATCCCCCATGTATACTTCAGATTTTGAAGTATTTATACAAAAGGAATTTACAAAATATCTCAAACTGCATTAAGAACTAATCTAGGAAAAGGAAATATCTTCATGCAAGAAGATAGAGACAACTATTGAACTGATGTTTGTTGTCCCTGTTATTTAGGTTCTACTGTCTTTTAGTCTTTGATATTTTTCCCTTTACATTGCTTGGCTATTTGGTCTTAACACTGGATGTCAGATTTACTTATGACTTTTCATCTGATACACTTTCATATGTCTCATTTCTTTTAATATTTTAACTATATGCTCTATCACTTGCTTTCATTTTTACCTTTTACTGTAAATCTTACTCACTCTTTCATGCTTCTGTGTTTTTAGTAAAAATGACTTTTACTATGTAGAATACAAAATGTTGTTGGGAGAGTAGTTTGCAAGAATCCTTTGCGGTGCTGGTGAAAATGATTTCATCTGTGTTTTAACCATTACTGTCTCTGTGTAAAGGATTTCTTCCTGCTTTATGATGATTGTCTTTTTTCTTCTAAATCAAGCTTTCGAATACATTTTCCTTGTGAATCTTGGATTAAACAAGTTTTGAAACTAGTATCAAAATTGTTTATGCAAGCTTCTGGTCTTATAATTACCTGCAAAATACAACAATTATTAATAAAATCCAAGTCTGAGAGGAGGTGACCGAAGGATTTATTTGAATTGGGAAGAACTATGGATGGAGTCCAGAGCGTCAGGAGGTAATCCATGGTGAAATCTGGTTGCAGGGGCTCAGGGTGGCGTGAATGGCTAAGGTAACTTTTTAGTGAAAAACAAGTGAAAAGAGTGAAAATGAGCATCTTCAGTGTTTTAACGGGTAACGGCTAGAATTGGTGTGGAATTTCATAATATGAATAGTAATGGTTTCGGCTTTAGCGGGGAGGTGGTATTAAGGCTTATCGCACTGCGTTTGGCCATCAAGCAGTATTTTCATGAGAGCACGCGAGTTAGCATGGAGCTACCACATAGCCAAAAGGGGCTCAAGCAAAACCACAAATCTCGTGTGCTCTCGGGCTAGTAAAGGTCGGACATTGGGAGCGCGTGATATGGATGCGCGTTGTTAGATCTGGGGGTGCAAGATATAATGTCTATCGCACGATGGAGTTGCACGGAGGGCAATCAGGCAGAGATTAGCAGGGCCCTGGGGATAATTGCACTTAACTTGTAATTAATTAATGAATAAGTGGTGCGGGTTAAAAGTATAATGCGTGGGTTTAGATATAGTGGGACCAAGGTTTAATATGGTGGGGGTTTGTTAACCACACCAAGGGGGTAGGTTTAAAAGGTTTTTGTATTAGGAAAATGTGAATTTACACAGTTAATTTAAATAAAGTAGGACGGATCTAAAACTTGGAAAATATGGGGTTTTATGGTATAAAAGGTTTTTGGAGGTTTTGTCGGGAAATATACGAATGACGGAGTTAATAAAGTAATGCAAGACGAGGGGGGATTTAAACTTAGGACAAGGGGGTTTTATGGGTTTTTATGGGTTTTTGTGTGAAATAGGGAAATTAATAAGGGGAAAATTATTTTTTCAAAGGGGAATGGGTTTCACACTAGGGAAAAGGGGTTTTTGGGTAGGGGAATGAGTTTGGAGGGTAAATTGCTAGGGAAATGTGTGAAACCAAGGGGCAAGGGTGAAAATGAAGGGAAAAGGGTATTTTCTTAGGAAATGATGGGATAATGGGGAAATTAGTAAGTATGTAGTGGGGGGTGAAATGAAATGAGGGGAAGTTAGCCAAATCAACTTGTGAACATCCTTTCACTTTCATAACTGCTCCTGCACACTAAAACATAGGATTAAGCATAATAAATGTGCTTTTTCTTCAATCAACTTTGTACTTCTCCAACCTTTCTTCTACTTACCCTTTACTTACCCTAACATTTTTTCTTCATTTTATTGGGTACATTTATGCTAGAAGATCCTTTCTTTCCTTTTTCTTTTGAAAAGTAAACTATCTAATTCTAACCTTATATCTTCCAATGGGTCAGATTAAGCTTATGAGCACATTTTATTTGTCTACCTAACTACTAATCTACCAGGATTAAACAGTTTGTCTAGATCTTTATTCTCTATCTATAAACATGAAATTTAAAGCATGAAGTAGTCAAGATTAAATAGTCTGACTGTAATGGGTTGTGGAATTTATGACAAGCTACACGCAACCATTATTTTTCATAATAAAGTAAAACGTACTGGCACTTAGAATTGCACACTTTCATGATCTGTTTTTGTTTGGGGTTCTTATTTTTTTATTTTTTTGATATTTTCTTATTCTTTTTGTCCTTTGATATTTCTTTTAGGACATACCCTCTTTACATTTTTTAATTTTTAATATGGAAAACATTTTGTAGAAAGAAAAAGTATGTACGATATTACACGACTAACCATAGAAAATCCAAAATTATGAATCCTATTATTATAGGACCCTAACAGGTTCTTTGATGTCCTCGTGCTTGAGTGATCTGTTTCTATCTCTCTCAATATGAATAAAACCCAAAACAAGAGAGTACTCAAGTGGGAGCTCAAATGACATGAGATGATAATGGTGACGATTATAGTGATCATCGATAAAGAATGAATGGAAAACCCTCTCATTTATATCAAAGTATTGGGCTAGATTAGAAATTGGAAAACAATAAAATATTATTGACCAAATCAAGATCTATCCGTTAGGAATAGTTTATTATATTTTTTGGAGAGGGAAAATATATTAAAAACGGTCAAATATCTTTATTTAGAAAATGGTTGAAGTAATTAACAAATAAAATGATTTATTAATCACTTTGCAAGGATTAAGAAAAGTGTGAATTTGAAATAGTTATTAAATAATGATTTAACAATTATTCCAAAAATAAGAATAAGGAATAATAAATAAATAGTGATTTATTTAATTATTCAAAGGTGATTTAGTCAAATGTGTTAAGAAATAATTATCAAATCATGATTTCATAATTATTTCTAGAGAAAATTAAATTAATCAGAAATAATTTAATAAAAATGGTTTACTAAATTATCTCCTATGGCGAAAGTGATTTTACTATGGTAAAATTAATCCTACATGTTGTATTTTGATCGACCTAGTTAGAAATGGCTAGGTGGTCATTTTTTAGGTGATAACAAATTTCCTCAATGTACGAGTGTCAGGAGAAAATCCTATGACCGAAATACATTGTAGGTTACACTTCCACGAGACACCAAAGGGGAGAGAAAGAGTGAGAGATACATCTGAAGCAATGCAAGGAAGGATGGAGGAAGGGAGGGGGAGAGATATACTAAGCTGATATAAGTCTCCTTTTATTTTTGAGTACATGGTGTCAAATGAGGCAGGGGAGGCATACCCATACCCACCGAGATAACTGAGTACAAATAATAATGGTGAACCCAACAATGTGGGACTTAGCTACAAAGTACATGACACATGATACATGATATGTTGGAATCAATGGGCCAGAAAGTAATACAATAATACAATGAGTCCCATATACATAATGTGCCTAGAAAATAGAGACGAGAACTAAATACAAGAACATCTACTGATCTGAGTACATGAGGCACAATTCCCATCAAGCTAACATTGTGAGGTGGAATCACAACCAAAGAAGCCATGTTGCATAGGAAAGGGATTTCCAGATCTAAATGGATCATCTAAATGAGACATGCATGTTGTGGGTGATGCAAGCTATGGAAGCCAAACCCATCGAATCTATGGAACTGCATCTAATGTTGGATCATGATCTACAAACATATGGGCATGTGGAGGGATACTTGAAGGGTCACCCCGTCATGAGGTCTAGAACATATCACACACACTCGAAAATACGGGTACAATCTGTTGGACCACTGGACTTTCAAGTGTATGATTCTCAATCGTGCGATAATGAGATGGAGTGCAGCATAGGAGAAACAACTAAGTAAAAGGGAAATAATTATTCCCTTCGCTTGATGAGAGGCACCTAACAATGATGAGAGCTGGAACGCCATCTAAAACACTCTCCTGGAATAAATTTGCTAAAGTCGATAGAAGAGGGCCTGCTAGAGGTGAGGCAATGAGGATTTCTCAACAAAGGCACAAGGGTCATAGCAATGTGATTGATGGACTCACACTAGGGATGATGAGGGATGAATACAATATGAGAGGTGAACTAATGATTTCCCTTGTCAGATCATGATATTCATGGTTGACCTGACAACGACTAACTCGATTCCAGAAAGGATGATCAATTACTCAGGTGGGGGCTTTTCAAAGATAGAAGAGAATAGATGGAGGCCAAATATGATCACAATGGGATGAATGTGACAAAAATATGTATGGTACATTGTAACTAGACTTAAGGACACTCAGAACATATTCCATATATGCAAGGGTGAGTAATATATGATTCTTTGAACAAGGGTGACTCGATGACGCTATCACATGGGGGGATGCCCAAAGGGGACCATTAAAACATGAGTAAAAATGGTTACTCATAAAAAAATTAAATGTGGATCGACCAATGCAAAGGTAAAGTGGTACCAGAGTACATGCATCTCATATGAAGAAACATGATTTTAATAGGTGGCAAAGTGAGACCTCTTTGAAAAATGGCTTCATGGTGAACTATCAAATTACCAAAAGAAAAGTGAGACATGTTATAGAACTTGGTGATAGCTTTTCATCGATGATGATAGGTCATTAAAATGAGATACAGTTTGGTCACAATGGGCGACAAAAAAACTATGATTTTTCCTATAAAAGGTCTTTTTGCCCCCAAATCCAATTCATTTACACATTGAGATGTTGGCGAATTTGGAGAGGAGGAGAAGGAAATAAATATTGAGGAGATCATCATGAACAAATGAACCATCAGAATTCGGATCTATGAGTTGCACGTAGGTGGCCTAACCTTACCCATCAATTTTGGTGGATTAAACTTTCAGATTAGGGCCTTAGCTCTGTGGGAGAAGCCATTTCCTTTCCTCATGGCTGCAACACACCTGTTTACCCCTTTTCTACATTCTTGAATGCAGAAGATGGGGTAAAAATTGCGTCCAATGTAGTTTTGAGGGAAAAAATGTGTTATGGGATGAGGGGAAAATACGATTTGGTGGTATTTGTTGAGTTGAAGCTAAGAACCAGGAGTGTATGATTTTGACTCTGAAATAACAAAACATAATGGTATTTTGCAGGTATGGTAGAGATCAATATGGTATGGCTAGAATGATACTTTGATACTCTTTGTGCTCAGGTTCAAGGGAACCAAGTAGTTAGAGGGGCTTTGGCATGATATGGGTTACTAAAGTTCTTGGAGAACCCATTAATGAGGGTTGGTGAGCCACTATTTTTTAGTATTGTGAGTTGCTGGGATCCATATCAGGAGACCTTTGTGATACAGTGGCATAGGATCGAGATCACTGTCTAGGACATATAAACTTTGACAGGGTTGAGTTACTAGCCCTAGAAACCTTGGTTGGATAAATGCTCTAGAGCCTGGTGACAACTGTGGGTTGAGTTATTACTCTTGTAAGCTGGGTTGGAACAAACACTCTAGAGCCTTGGAAAACTTCGATAGGGGCCGATTTGGTGATTCTTAGTGATGTCCAACTGTGAGGTGGAATCATTGGTTGAGGGTTGAGGTGGTTTGGCCTCTGGAAGCCATCGGTTTGGTTTTGATTGGTTATTCCATGAGATCCCACATTCATGCTTAGAATATGGCATGGGGGTGATTGGATGAAACAGAGACTTGGTTCAGTCGAATCTATGGCTAGGTGGTACGTGGAAGTCCCTGACTTGGTTGGATTTTCATATGCCAATAAGAGCTCTTTTGCTCTTATGTTTTGTGTGTAAGTACTCATTATTACCTGGCTTTGATTATTGTTCTATTATTGGTATTTATCTAGCTATATGTTGGTTATAAGTTTGGTTTTATGATAGCCTTCAGTTACGAATATCATCATGTTTTGGTTAGTAGATGAAATTTTGATGAATGAATTAGCTAATCGATGACAATGTAGCTAATGTGAGAGGGAATCATACCTTCTTGACCATTCTAAGATAAGTATGAGGTCCATATGTTCAGATGTGTTTTCATGACCTATACATTACATGTTCATGATGTTTTTGACGAAATCCTTGTCATGGTTAGGATGAGTCAGGTTGGTTCCATGTTTAATTATTGCATTAGAAGCATGGTATTTTTTTTATTTAACATTTATGAGAATTTCATCAAGTTTTGGGAAGAGGCCTAAGTCCTAGCCCTTAAAAGTGGCTCATAACCTAGGGTCACTAGGACATAATTTCCTGAAAAGGACTATAGTCGCATGGAATCCTTTTTGTGGGAGTGACTGGAGGGTTTCAATCACATGGAGGACTTGACATGGGAATGAATAGGGGTCTTGTTCAGTGAAAAAGACATTAACTAAGGGTTTGGGCACCTGGAGTGGTTGGTTAGCCTATGGAGTTCCTGTAGCTCTCAAGGAAGGTCAATTTGGTTTTGGTTTGTTGATTCCACTTCATTAACTATATTTGGGGAGTTAAATCATATCATAGTAACTCTTTGGCACATGTTTACCATGGTGGACTGGTTATCTTGGGTAAATGTGATAGGAGGGTGGTTTCAGAGTGGTATCAGAGCGGGTTCCATTCTCTTTGGGTGATGTTTGGTTTCCATTCTCTTTGGGTGATATCTAATACCACAGAGTGGTAAATCATAGCATGGTTCAAACCTTGGACTGGATGGGTGGAATGTGTTTGTCATGGATACATGTTAGTTGCATATGTTTTTATTATGCTTATGGTCTATGTATTTCTTATGTATGTGTGGCGATAGTCATTGCTATAGTTGTGATGCCATGTAATATTTGATGATGTTATTGTTGGGATGATTTTTTCATGAATGCATGATGGTTGTGTATGCATTGGTTATGCATGTGAGTGTTTATATGTTTTTGTGCATGCATTATGTTTAGTGGGTGTTGTAGTTCTGACATCATGCATGGTAACTGGGATGATGATTGTGATGATGTTTATATACTACTATGATTATGTTTATACATGTATTGTGCTAATTCTGTTGATCTTACAGATGATGTTAGTGTCAGTATCTGCATACTTCCATCAGGGATCAAAATTTGCTCTTTGCATTTTCATTTTAGGGGTCCCATACTGAATTTTTTACATCATTTCATTAGGTCATGTCAAACTGATCCACTGATGGTTGTCTTCTCTTCAGAAAATCTAAATTTTTCCCTCAGAGAGTATACTTGCTGACCTTTCTTCATTTGTCTTCAGTTATGGTTTAATGGTCAATTTGCAATCATGCATTCATTAGGTCATTTGGCATGTTTTCATTAGGTCATAGGGTGTGTTTCATTAGGTATTAGGGTTTCATCACCAAGGTCAAGGGCCTGATTTTCTATGTAAATAAAGGGCAGCAAGGGTATGAGGATGACAAATAAGTCAAACATGATGACTTGTAGGTCATAGTCACTATATCATTATCTTTTAACCTATTGTAATTTTCACCTCAAAAACATGTATTTGAAGTGAAAACATAGTCTTTTAAGTTTATTTGTATTTATTATGTAATTTTAAGTCAATTTATGTAATAAATTATCCCAGCTACACCAAAGCATCTCTCCTTGCTGCAAGACAAAGAAACACTGCAAAATCAGTTCAAATCGAGCATTATCCACCTGAAAGGAAACAAAGAAGAAAAGGCATTAAAAACAGAATTTTGGAGAAGGTCAAGGAACATTAGAAAGTGGGTTTTTCAAATGAAAAATCAAAATTAACTCCTATATAAGGCCTCACATTTCATTTTCAAGTTCATCATTCTCATTTGGCAAGAAAAAAGTCAAAAGGTGAGAAGAAGAGCAAATGTTGAGCGAGTTTTGGGTGAAGGGGAGTTAGTGCTGCACGTCTGAAGAGTGGTGTTGTGCATCTGGAGTAGTGGAGGAGTGGCGCTGCACATTGGTAGACTAGCGCTGTGCATTTTAGGTAGGTAGGGTCGGCACTCTGCATTGAGAACTTGATGTTGTTTATTGAGGCCCGGCGTTGTGCGTCTAGAGATTGTTTGCATCCGATAGGAAGTGGTTGCTTCATGGGATGTGGAAGGGACCTTGCCTTCTTCATCAACCCATAGGCAAATGCTAGCTCCACAACATGTGGAAGGGGCTTTGCCTTCTTCATCAATATAGTAGGTATAGGTGCATCAACTGCACAAAGGGAAGGAAAGGATGCTGAAGGAGAGTTTTGATGATGAGGAGGAAAGAGGCTTTGACTTGACAGAGCATGATGAGCTGGAGCAACGTTATACTCACCATGGAGTGGAAATAATTAACTTAGAGTGTCAGGATGAAGAAACAATAAAAGACATCATCATACAAGAAAATGAAGCCCAAGTACAAGCTTTGATGGAAAATTTGGAGAGGGCCAAATATGTCATCACATACTTGGAACAAGAAAACAAGTAGTTGAGTGACAAACAAGTCCTCATGGAGTTGGAACTGCTCAAGGTAAAACGACAAAGTGGCAAAGAGGCACAAGACACTTTGACTCCTATTGAGAAGGAGATTGAAGATGATAGAGAGACTTGGCTTGAGAGAGTCAATTTTCACCATGAGAAGCTATTGCAGAAGGCTAATAGAGGCAAGAAGATGATCAGGCACATGGCCTACCATTACAGGACCCGAATTTTTTTTTGCAACATGACGATAAAAAAGATGAAATCTAGGCTAAGGTAGCCTCTGAAAGGAAAAAAGGAGGAGGATAGGCTTAGGTTGCTTGCTGAAGCTTCCTTGGATCATCAAGAAACTCGATGATGGTGCTTCTCACCAATTTCGGGCAAGTTTGGAGCAATTTTTGTCATTTGCAAATTTTGAAATTCTACACACATGAAAACTGCCTAAACGTGCAGCGCCACCGGCACTGTGCTTTTCTTAGGGGCACCCATTGGAGAAATGGTTTAAATTTTTGGATTTATACTGATTAGGAAATGAAACCTATGGATTTAAAAGTTTTTGGGGGCAGAAATGGTCCACCAAAAGGTCACAAAACACCCTAAAAATGACCTTTCTGCCACTTTTTGGACACACAGAAGCAACCTTGCGAGAATCCTGTTTTGAGGGGTCAAATGAGCTTCAAATACAGAAATTCCAAGTGTTTTGGAAAGTAGAATTGAAGATATTTCCAGTGAGATATCATGAGATCAATTTGGATGCCGCGAAGGCCTCCAAAAGGGACCTAAAAGTGGCGCTGCGTGTAGAGCAGTTATGCACAGGATGCCTATTTTTCCAATTTTTGACTGTGTTCATGGATTCTCTCTCATGCAGGATGTTTTACCTTTGTAAATGATGACTTGGAATGTAAATATGATAGTTAAATAGTACTAGATGGTAGATTCATTGCTTTAAAAGTCAGTTAGAGCTCAAATGAATCAGTTTTTCACTTTTAGAGGCAATTTGTTGAGATGCCTATATTCTTGTTTCTTATTCAGTGTTGGTTAGATTAGCTCTTCAACATAGGGATTCAACCCCTAACAATGGGAGGAGGCTGAATTAATGTCTATATCTTCTTCTTCTTTCTGATTGTAAAGGGTTGGTCTCAGCTGGATGCTTAGACCTTGATTGTACATCTTTTTGTAAGCAACAGGATATTAATAAGAATTGCAACTATTTTTATGGGATCCATGTGGTATGGAGTTTTAGTACAGTTTCTAATTTTGTGATTATATGTTAATGTGTTTTGTGTACTTCATTAATTATTTCATTTCTTCTGAGTGAACTCTTTCAAGTTGATAGGCAGAATTCATTATATCAGTGCTCTGCTTTGGGAAAATATTCACCATTTCATGTTTTTTGTAGTCTTGGAAGGATCTATGGCTTTCACATGCTCTTCTTAGCTTCTCGCCAGTCGAAAAAATCTCACCCCATCAAGCCCTATAGTGCTAAAACTTATGCCTACCTTTCCCCATTGAACACCCTGCAATTCTGACCTAATTCCCTAGACCTAAACTGTCCAGCTCCTCCTGGCCCTGCAAAACAACTTCAAAATCCAATCAAAGCATTGTGCTACTATACCTAGCCTAGTATCCTTTTTCTGATCCAGTCATCTTGGCTGAGATCCTTACATAGAGAGCCCTCTCCCGGCCTAGTAGGGCTAGCTACTTGGCTAAGCGTGGTTTGTGGTTACCTCGGCATTACCTTCTTTCATCCTGAGGTTCAATCTAGGTGATAACATAGTTGTGACCATACTGGGGAATGAAAGAATAATCACCCCGGTAGTATCTTTCATTTGAATTCTTAAGCTTATGGATTATGAGTTTTACAATTTACTAGGCTGAATTGGAAAGTTGTAAAGCAATATATAAAACTTTGAAATTTGAGCACACTAGCTTCGATAAAGTACAGTAGGGCCAATCCATATCCAAACCCTATCCTAGTAGTGGATAATCCCAATCTGATTTTGAGAACTCAAAAAACAAGAAAGTTCAGTCAGTCTCACACCTTCAATAAAAGTCGATTCATGCCCTGATGAGTGGTTTTTTCTAGAAGACCTCCCATTTGATCTATCATTTGATCTTTCCCTATTTAGAACCAGGTTTGAAAGTGCACTTGATGATATAGTTCTAGATTTGGAGTTTATTGTAGTCGTGAAGTCGAAAAGGCAAACCAGTCAATTGATGAGTATATTGTAAATTCCCCTCAATCATCCCTCACTACTGCTAAGATCCCTAATCTTTCTGAATCGATGTGCACCACCCTTAGTTCATCATTATTCCCTTCAACCTCTGAAATTCATTCCCCACCTCCATTTATACCTTCACTTCCCTATCAACCTACCATTCCCCATAAATCACCTATTACTTCCAGTTCTCCATCAACACCTAGTAGCCCAATCCTTATTTGAAATCCAGCTCGAGTCATGGCTGCCCGGTCCCTTGTTTTACCTTAGAATCTTAGTGCCATGCCCGCTGATTATCAAACCAAGATAAATTTCTTTTATGCCATGCAAACCATTATAGCTCAACAACATGTTGATAAAATGAATGATTTCTTTGACCTCCATGAAGTAGAAATTGAAGATGTGACGATGATATTGTTTGTACAAAGCTTTGGAGGTGAAGTTCAAAAATGGTTCAGAGCTTTACCAGTAGCTTCTATCACCACTTTACCAATCCTCCATGGGAAATTCCTGGATCAGTGGGAGGTGAAGAAGAATCCACTTCAGATTTTGTCTGAGTATGAGAACATCAAAAGAAATTTCGGTGAGAGTGTGCAAGACTATTTTGTGAGGTTTAATACAATATACAATGTTATTCCTACAAAAATTAAACCACTAGAGGGATTGGCTTTGCTCAAATTTCCAAATGGTTTCGATGTCGATATGGCATATTAGTTGCAGGAATGTGATCCCACCACACTAGAAGACATGAAAAAGAATGTTGTGAGCGTAGAAGCAAACTTGCTAGCCAAAAGAGAAAGAATGAGATCTGAGAAAAGAGTGACCATAAAGGAAGAAGCATCTACTTTAGATGTAAACATGGATATGTTGATTCGAATAGTGGAGAGGATGGTTGACTGGTTAACCATCACAGATAGACCTGAACCACCAATCTAGAATCCATATTTTAGAGGACAACGGCAGCCCCAATTCCAAATCAAGCAGAGAGAACAAAAGTCACCAGAACAACTAGCACAATAATAGAAGATCAAAACTTCTTTATAGCATAATTATGTTCAAGGAATGGAAGAAGATGATGATGAAGATCCGATAATTGAAACAAATCACTCTTTCACTGCTGATGGTATGCCTATATTCTGACCGAAGATGAAGCATACATAGAAGTTCCAGACATTCAAAGGGATGGGGATTACATCTTAGAAAACTATGTTGCTTTGGAAGCTGAATCTGATGATTTTCAGCGTGGTTATATGAATGCTTTGACTACATAGCAGAGGCAGTACTCTTTAAGGAGTAGAGATGTACCATTCAATCCCATTCAGAAAATAAATGATGTGCAATCCAAGAATGATTCCTCAAACACTCAGAAGAAAGGGAAACATCTTGCTGATCTGAATCCTAGCAAGGTACCATCAACAAGTATCACTGCAAATGAGAAGAACAATCAACAAAAAGATAGTGTAGCAAAAGAGCAAGAAGATAAGAAGGACATTGGTGTCAAAGAGGTAGAAAAAGTTTCATCCTTTAATTTAGAAAGCGAAATTGCTAAATTAAAAGTGTCCATTCCTTTGGCTGGGCTTGTTAAGAATAGCAATTATAAACACCATGTATCTAGAATATTGCAAATAGATCCTTTGTCAAACATGGTGAATGTCGAGGATGATCATCCTGAACTCATTTTTGGTCCAGCCATAGAAGGTCAGCCTGAATATAGTGAAGTCCCTCCCTTTTATCTGAGTCTTAGATTGCATGAGTACATTCTCCATAATGTTATGTTAGATTCCAGAGATCCCCACAATTTGATTACTAGAGCCACTATGGAAAAGTTTGGCCTGGATATCACCTAGAAATATCATGATTTGTACTCCTTTGACTCTGGTAGATTTCATTACATTGGTCTCATCAAATATTTGGTGGTTTCTTTAGATCAAATCCCAGCCAAAAATGTCTTTATGGATGTGGTAGTTGTTGATATAACACCTCGGTTTGGTATGCTCTTATCTAGATCGTGGGGTGCTAAACTCAAAGGCACTTTACAACTTGACTTCTCTTATGCTACCATCCTTGTTTTTGGTCAATTGAGGAAGTTGTACCGGGAAAAGAAAATGGAGTGTATGATCACTAGTAAAGAGAAGCCTGTGAATCATCTGATAAATGTTGTACATACTGATTTAGAGTCCTTTGTTTCGTACTCTGATAGTGGATTGAATGATGTAGATATTCAGCTTGTAGAAGTAGATGATGTGCCAGAAATTTCTGAGAAATTTAGAGCAGTTCTTAATCAAGAAAAAGAAAAAATAGCAAGTTCTTCTAAGTAGCCTACACAATTGTAAAAGGTTAGTGAAGAGCAAAAAAATGAAGTAATCAACAAAGGTAAGGTTGAGAAAGAAACAGAATTTGAGCATCTAGAATATGAAGCTGGCCTTTTGGGCATAAACTTCAATGGCATTGTGGGTAAGGACAGTGCTGGTATTGGAATTTGAATTCGAAGCTCTGCCTTCCAGCTTGCCAAAGTCCCAAGTAATGTTAGAGTATATTCCTACAAGTTAGCTTATGATTTCTCTAATAATGAAGCAGAGTATGAGGCTTTGATTACAAGTCTTATAATTTTGAAGAAATTGGATGCGAAAAGGATTTCTGTTTATGGTGATTCAGAGCTGGTGATTAAACAAGTAAAATGAGAATATCAAGCAAAACATCCATGGATGAGAGCCTACAGAAATGTAGTTCTAGATATCTTGAGGATGTTTACATAATACACCTTGACAGTAGTACCCTGGACTCAAAACGTCATTGCAGATTCACTCGCCACTGCAATCAACAATTTTAAGATTCCAATGAATTCTAGCAATAAATTTGAAATTCATGTTAAACATAGGCCTGTTGTTCTTAATAATTTGAGGTATTGGCAAGTTTTTTGGGAGGATAATGAAATTAGTGCCTTTTTGCAGAATGAAGGAAAGTTTAAGAATGCTTCCATTGATGATGTTTGTGATTCTGATGAACAAGACATTGAGGTAAATAAGATGGAGGTTTTACATAATACATAATACACCTTGACAGTAGTACCCCTTGACAGATTGAGGTAAATAAGATGGAGGTTTTACATAATACACCTTGACAGGACTACCCCGGACTCAAAAAATCATTGCAGATTCACTCGCCATTGCGACCAACAATTTTAAGATTCCAATGAATTCTAGCAATAAATTTGAAATTCATGTTAAACATAGGGCTGTTGTTCTTGATAATTTGAGGTATTGGCAAGTTTTTTGGGATGATAATGAAATTAATGCCTTTTTACAGAATGAAGGAAAGTTTAAGAATGCTTCCATTGATGATGTTTGTGATTCCGATGAACAAGACATTGAGGTAAATCAGACAAGGATATCATTCACCATACTATTCCTCTCAAGCTGGATAAAAAACCTTTTAGACAGAAGTTGAGAAGAATCAATCCAAATCTACTACCATCCATCGAGAAAGAGGTAAATAGATTGTTTAAAGCTAGCATCATTGCTCCAATTAGATTTTCTGATTGGATTTCAAATTTGGTCCCAGCACGAAAGAAGACCGGAGTAATAATTTTGTGCATAGATTTCCAGAACCTTAACAAAATGTCCTTAAAGGATAATTACCCTCTTCCTAAGATGGACCATATTCTACAAAGAGTAGTTGGAGCATCATGGATGTCACTTCTAGATGGTTACTCAGGCTATAATCAGATCTTGGTGCATGAAAAAGACCAAGATAAAACTTCCTTCACAACACCTTGGGGAACTTTTCAGTATGCCAAAATGCCATTTGGATTGAAGAATGTCGGAGCCACTTTTCACCGGGCGATGGACATAGCTTTTGCTAATGAGAAGGATGTTTTCTTGGTAGTTTATTTAGATGACTTGACAATATTTTCTGGTTCTGGTGATGAACATTTGCACCACTTAATGATTGTCTTTCAGAAATGTAGAAAGTTCGTGATTTCTCTAAACCCGAAAAAGAGTCTTTTTGTCATGGATGAGGGTAAGCTTATTGGTCATATAATTTCTGAAGATGGTATTTGTATTGATCCTTCAAGGGTGGAAGCAATCCAGCATATAGACTTTCCGTGCAACAAAAAGGAGATTCAATCTTTCAATGGTAATATGAATTTCTTACGTAGATTTATACAAAATTTGGCTGACGATTTACATGAAAGAACTAATATGTTGAAAAAGGATAGCACTATGAAATGGACCGAGGATGCCATGAATTCATTCAACTTGGTAAAGTTTTCTTTAACCACATCCCCAGTCTTGATTAGTCCTGATTATACTCATGATTTTATTATATTTTCATTTTCATCTTAGCACACCATGGTTGCGGCATTGATGTAAAAGGGGATCAGGTGGAGCGACCCATTGATTTTTCAGTAGGAGTATTTGAGATGCTAC
Organism: Pinus tabuliformis; assembly: GCA_031772625.1. NCBI lineage: Eukaryota > Viridiplantae > Streptophyta > Pinopsida > Pinales > Pinaceae > Pinus > Pinus tabuliformis. The sequence continues at coordinate 1,840,836,827 of CM062818.1, read as the reverse complement.
CTTGCGTTACAATATCATTGAAAAACAAGCACTGATTCTTATAAAATCATTGAAGGATTTCAGAGTATAAATTCTGTATTCACATACTATAACCTATGTTCCTAATGCAGCAGTGAAGGATGTTCTCATGCAAACTGATCTGGAGGGAAGAAGAGGTAAGTGGATAGTAGCAATGTTGGAGTATGATCTTGAGATGAAACCTGCCAAAATAATCAGAGAACAAGGCTTGGAAAAACTGATGACTAAATCAAATTTGCATTCTCTATACATAAATCTTATTGCAGCAATGTCAGAGGATGAAGATGGTGGCTCACTCATTCAAGTATCAGAAATGTTTCTCAAATCACCTTGATATTCTGATATAGTTTATGTTCTTAAGCATCTTTCACCACCTCCTGGAATGTTAAGAAGTAAAGGTAGATCACTAAAACTAAAGTCTGCAAAATTCAACATTTTAACTAGTTCTCTCTATTGGAAAGATCCGGGAGGATTTCTACTTAATTGTTTGGTTGAAGATGAAGCTCAACAGGTAATGAATGATTTTTATATAGGTGATTGTGGCGGTCATTTTTTTTGGAAAGCAACAACTAACAAAGTGTTGAAAGCAGGATATTATTGGCTGACTTTGTTTTCAAATTTATATAAGACAGTTATGGGCTGCCATGAATGCCAAGTTTTTCAAGGAAAAAGGAAGTTGCTTCCTCTTCCTTTGAAACTAGTTGAAGTAAATGCACATTTCTAGCAGTGGGGACTTGATTTCATAGGGGAAACCCATCCTACATCATCAGTACAACACAGATGGATTTTGACATCTACCGATTACTTCAGCAAGTGGATTGAGGCCATTCCGACAATGCAAGTGATGGACATGGTAATTATCCATTTTTAGAATCTAATATCTTGTCTCATTTTGGTTGCCCTCACAATATTATAACAGATAATGCAGTAGCATTTAAGTCCAAGAAGATGGTTGAGTTTTGCAACAACTACAATATTACATTGGGTCATTCCACAACATACTACCCGCAGGGCAATGGGTTGGCTGAGTCATCAAATAAATCCTTGGTGAACACTATCAAGAAAATGTTGGAGGCAAAAAAGAAGAATTTACATCGAAAGCTTATTAATGCCTTGTGGGCCGACAGAGTGAGCAACAAGAAATCAATAGGTATGTCACATTTTAAGTTGGTTTATGGTACTGATAGAGTATTTCCTACATCACTTGTAGTCCCGGTCATGAGATTGTTACATGAAGCTGGCAGTGAAGAGGATGATATTTAGCAGAGAAAAAATCACATGATTCACCTTCAACAAACAAGAGAAGAGGTTTCCCAAAATACTTTCTGGTTGCAAGAGAAGATAAAGAAAATTTATGACCGCAAAACCAAAGCATAAAAGTTCCAGTTGGAAGATGTAGTGCTGCAGTGGGATGCACGGAATGAGGAAAAGGGAAAGCATGGTAAGTTTGACAATTTATGGAAAGGGCCATATAAAATCTCAGCTTATCGAGGAAAGAATGCATTTTTGTTGAAGGAAATGGATGGTCATGAATGTTCAAGAGGGCCAATGAATGGTAGGCTCCTAAAGCACTACTACTTTTGAGGTTGTTCCCTGAAGTTACTTCACTTTAATTGTATATACCAGTTTTCTTTTCCTTGCAAGGTTTTAGGTAAACTGTCATCTAAGCATGGGGCCTGAAGTGAAGGATATAAATTTTAAATGATTTGTCTGAGGTTTGGTTGATTTGGTTTATAGTTAAGTTTAGAGTCAGTTGTGAGTCAGTTTTCAGTTTGTATTGAGTTATATTTCACCTTTTTGTTTGTTTAACCATATTTCCCAATGGATGAGGCACTTGGTCTACGGTGTTCTTGACACCTCCAAGGAGCTACCATCCCAAATAAGGCCAACGTTAGTGTTAGTATCTGCATACTTCCATCAGGGATCGAAATTTTCTCTATGCATTTTCACTTTAGGGGTCCCATACTAAATTTTTTACATCATTTCATTAGGTCATGTCAAACTGATCCATTGATGGTTGTGTTATGTTCAGAAAATATAAATTTTATCCTCATAGCGTATACTTGTTGACCCTTCTTCAGGTTGTCTTCAGTTATGGTTTAATGGTCAATTTGCAATCATGCCTTCATTAGGTCATTTGGCATGTTTTCATTAGGTCATTGGGCGTGTTTCATTAGGTCTTAGAGTTTCATCACCAAGATCAAGGGCTTGATTTTCTGTGTAAATAAAGGGCAACAAGGGTATGAGGATGATAGATAAGTCAAACATGATGGCTTGTAGGTCATAGTCACTATACCATTTTCTTTTAACCTAATGTAATTTTCACCTCAAAAACATGTTTTTGAGGTGAAAATAGAGTATTTTGAGTTTATTTGTATTTCTTATGTAATTCTAAGTCACTTTATGTAATAAATGATCCTATCTGCACAAAAGAATCTCTCCTTGCTGCAAGACAAAGAAACACTACAAAAATCAGTTCAAATCGAGCATTATCCACCTGAAAGGAAACAAAGAAGAAAAGGTATTAAAAAGAGAGTTTTGGAGAAGGTCAAGAAACATTAGAAATTGGTTTTTTCAGGTCAAAAATCAAAATTTACTCCTATATAAGGCCTCGCATTACATTTTCAAGTTCATCATTCTCATTTGGAAAGCAAGAAGTCAAAACATGATAATAAGAGGAAAGGTTGAGCGAGTTTTGGGCAAAGAAGAGTTGGCACTGCGCTTCTGGAGAGTGGTGTTGCGCATCTGCAGCAGTGAAGGAGTGGCATTGAATGTTCACAGATAGGCACTGCGCGTTTCAGGTAGGCGGGGTCGATGCTACGCATCGAGGCCTGGCGTTGCGCATCTGGAGGATTTCCCATTGTAATTTTACAATGTGCTGCACTTCTAGGGTGGCGCTGCACATCTATGCACCGGCACTGCGCGTTAAGTAGGATGGTTAGAAAGGCCTCAAATCTCCAAAAAACTTCAAATTTTCACTCTCTTACCCTCAAGGCAAGTAGGTTGACCTCCTTTGTTGTAGTTTTGGTTTTCATATCAAACTCATAAGCATCATTCTCCATGGTAAATATGAAACCCTAAATTTTCTGCTAGTTTTTCCTAAAACACTAAACCCCAATTATTATTCCTTCCTCCTATCATCTGTTACTACAACTCTAAACTCTTCCCCTATCCCTTCTTTCCCTATCCCTTTATTCCCTTTCTCCAAGGGAAATATTTCAAATAAACCAAGCCCTCCCTCTCATTTCTGTCATTTCTACTCCCTCATTCATTTTCTAGCCACAACCTCATCTCCCATTACCTAACTCCTAAAAAACACTTTCAGTCATTCCCTTCATACAACCTCAAGCCTTGCAAACATGGATAGAGAGGACCAAGACTATGTGGAGGAGGAAAATACAGGTAGTGAAACCTCAGCAGATAGGGCTAGGCAACAAAGAAAACCACACAAGGGAGTTAGGATTATCAGAGAAGAGCCATCAAACCTTAGAGAATTGCAGGCCTCTCAATCAGTTATCACATTTTTCAGATATCTTGGCTGCAATGAGTTCTATGAGCAGGTAGAGAGAGTTCAACACCACCCTGAGCTCACCACAATTTTTGTAGCTCATCTTTAGGACAACAAGGTCACTCTTGCTAGGGTAACATTCACCGTCTCACCCTCCATCATTTCTGATGAAACTAGGATTCTAAATGTAAGGGGGAAGTGGTACAAGGCCCAGGACCTGGATGAACCCGATTACGAGCCTTATATCAAACCCCAGTATAGAAATGAGGTGAAGAGACCTTTTCCTTTTAGATTTCTTGAAGACAAGTCTGTCCACATGATGAAAATCATCATGAAGTATTTCACTTGTGAGGGTAGATTTTCTAGGCTGTACAACTATCACACCAGGCTACTCATGCATTTTACCAGCGTGAGGATGTTAAACCTTCCTTATTTCTTGTTTAGGAATATTGAGAAGATGTCTCATTTTATGCAGAAGAAGCCATACCCTCAGTAGATGAGCAATCTCTATCATTACTCCCTGATCAAGATCATTGTGCTTCATCATGTAAGTCTCGTCAACATCTCTTTGGAGACATTTATTGCTCATGACATCTTCAGTGGTCCTCAAATTCCTCCACTAGTGTCTCAAGAAGTAGGGGGGCCTTCTAGCATTTCTCAGCTGAAAATAGATGAGGAGGCCTAAGAGATTAGAACTAATGAAGTGCCCAAGACCTTCATGACATATGAAAGGGGCACAAAGAGATTGTTTGCAGATGATAGGCAAGTGTTTTCTCCAAAGGATGTCGAAGGGACCTTGCCTTCTTCATCAACCCATAGGCAAATGCTAGCTCCACATGATGTGGAAGGGGCTTTGCCTTCTTCATCAGCATAACGGGTATAGGTGTAGAAACTGCACAAAGGGAAGGAAAAGATGTCGGAGGACAGTTTTGATGATGAGGAGGAAAGAGACTTTGACTTGACAGAGCATGATGAGCCGGAGCAACATTATACTCACAATGGAGTGGAAATAATTGACCTAGAGGCTCAGGATGAAGAAATAATAAAAGACATCATCATATAAGAAAAGAAAGCCCAAGTACAAGCTTTGATGGAAAATTTGAAGAGGACCAAATATGTCATCATATACTTGGAACAAGAAAACAAGTAGTTGAGTGACAAAAAAATCCTCATGGAGCTGGAACTACTCAAGGTAAAACGACAAAGTGTAAAAGAGGCACAGGTCACTTTGACTCCTATTGAGAAGGAGATTGAAAATGATAGAGAGACTTGGCTTGAGAGAGTCAATTTTCACCTTGAGAAAATATTGCAGAATTCCAATAGAGACAATCAGACGATCAGGCACATGTCCTACCATTATAGGACCTGAAAAAATTTGCAACATGACTGTCAAAAAGATGAAAGTTAGGCTAAGGCAGGCTTTGAAAGGAAAAAAGGAGGAGGATAGGCTTAGGTTTCTTGCTGAAGCTCCCTTGGCTCATCAGGACACTTGATGATGGTGCGTCTCACCAATTTTGGGCAAGTTTGGACCAATTTTTGTCATTTGCAAATTTTGAAATTCTACATGCATGAAAACTACCTAAATGTGCAGCACCACCGGCACTTCGCTTTTCCTAGGGGCACCCCTTGTAGAAATGTTTTGAAATTTACTATTCATAGCGATGAGTACATGTATCCTATGGATTTTCAAATTTTTTGGGGCAGAAATGGTCCACCAAAAGGTCAAAAAACACCTTAAATATGACTTTTCTGCCACTTTTTGCACACACAGAAGCAGTCTTGGGAGAATCAAATTTTGAGGGGTCAAACGAGTTTCAAATGCAAATATTCCAGGTCTTTTGGATATTATAGTTGAAGAGATTTCCAATGAGCTATCATGAGCTCAATTTGGATGCCAGGAAGGCCTCCAAAATGGACCTAAAAGTGGCACTACATGTTGGGCCAGTGGCATTGCGCATAGAGCAGTTTTGCATAGGATGCCTATTTTTCTAGTTTTTGTTTGTGTTCATGGATTCTCTCTCATGGAAGATTTTTTGCCTTTGTAAATGATGAATTGGAATGTAAATATGATAGGTAATTAGTACTAAAGGGTATATTCATTGCTTTAAAATTCAGTTTTAGCTCAAATGAATCAGTTCTTCACTTTTAGAGGCAAGTTGTTGAGATGCCTATATTCTTGTTTCTTGTTCAGTGTTGGTTAGATTAGCTCCTCATCTTAGGGATTCGACCCCTGAGGATGGCAGGAGGTTGAATTCATGTCTATATCTTCTTATTCTTTCTCATTGTAAAGGGTTAGACTTAGCTGGATGCTCAGACCTTGATTTTACATCTTTTTGTAAGCAATTTAGCAGGAGATTAATAAGAATTGAAACTATTTTTATGGGATCCATGTGGTATGCAATTTTAGTACAGTTTCTTCTTTTGTGATTATATGTTAATGTGTTTTGTGTACTTCATTAATCATTTCATTGCTTATTGTTATAGACATATTTGGCACTGCAACCCCAATCACATATGTCAATAAACCAAGGGCTTCTAAGTCACTAAAAGTGTTGTTTCATACCCTAAAGGAGCAAGCTTAGCTGATTACATCATCTCCAAGAAGTTCTCCATGAAAAACTACTTAGAACTGGTCAAAGGAGTACCATACAGACTGCCCAGTGCTAAGGGTGCGATGCATCTCACCTGCCACATGTAAAAAGTGTGATGCATACTGGAAAGCCCATCTGTAGGGTGTGATGAGCGAGAGCAGACAATTGGCAGAAGCATTTTGCTAGGTGGAGACCCTGAGAATCTTCTAGAAGCTGCTCATTTGACACTTGCCTCTCTGAATTCGCCCAAGGATGAGTAAGAAATCATGAAATCTCCAAGTAGAACCAATAACTATCAGAGAGATGACACTAATCAAAATCCCAGAAGCTGACTCACCCCCCTTCAAACATCTATATATGGATCCCTCATCCCAGAGATCCAAAGGCTTGAATTTTGTAATTTGAAAGGAAGTGTTGTTGGTTTCTCTTTGAAGACATTGTTGGGTGATCTTGCTTTGTATGAGGTGAAGAGGGCTTTCATGCTGGGAGGATGGCGCTGGGTCAGACCAAGTGGTTGTAATTCTCTCTTCTACTACTTCTATCAATAAATCTATTTGAGTTTTCCTCCATACTCTTGTGTATCTCTGAATATTGTGTTGATATATGCATTTGTATGGTCAATATATATATGATCCTATATTGTTTACAGTGATAGATCTCTATGCTTTGATGGTATTATGCTGCTTTGACTCTATAGGTGCTCTTTGGAGTGGGACAAGTAAGGAAGGAGTGGCGAGATTGTGTCAAAGGGGAAAGGAAACCAGCAAGGAGCTAAGCAAAAGACTAAGTTTGGTACTCTCTGCTTCTTTCTCATCTATCTCCTGTAAAGGAAAACACAAGTGACTTTAGTTTGTTTGTTCTAAGATAGCTACCCGTCTTAGTGGGACTAGTAGTTCTGAATAGACACTAGTTTTCCTGATAACAAAATGGTGACTCCATTGGGGAGCGAATAGTTTGAATTCTTGTCTCTATTTGTTTGCTTCATAAACTACAGACGAAGCCTGAAGTTAAGCGAGCTAGCCTTCGAACTGCATTTTCTATGCAAGTGCAAAGTAGATCAACGTTGCTTCAGTTAATCTCTGAGTTTGTTTATGAACTGAACAGCTGACTTGAAAACATCCTAAGTGCCCTAGAGGTAGCTCAAGTAAGCTAATTAGATCAGCCCCTATACTTTGTATTTACTGACTATCATTAGCTCAGCCTAAATCCCTAAACTAAGCTGCAAAATGTGACCAAAAACCAAGTTAAAGTCTCATTCCTGGACCATCGCACTGTCTCCTTTTGGCAGACTGGATGCATCGCACCTCCCGTGTGCAGTAGGTGGGATGCATCCCTGTTTCCCTGTGTTACAGGTGCGATGATCAGGTAAGACTGTTTCTACCTCCAGATTTTGGTTTTTTCTTCACTGTCTTCAGCTTTATTTAGGAGTTTTGTTGTCTGTGATTAGTAGACCACTATGGAAACCCCCTTCCTTTGCATTATTCAGCCTCCATTGTACAAAGAATTGTGAATGTTTTTATGTATTTTTCGCCATTTACAGTTCTCCTTTACAAAATAGTAACTTAATCAAACTGTCGTCTTTTGATTTGAAAGTGTCGCAAGTGTCGTTTTCAGTCAAAGAAAAGAGTTCTTCTCTTTTTGACAATTTATTACACTGTTACTCTTGTATTTGATCTGAATTAGTAGTATTTCAAGTGTCGAAAGTAGTTTTCAATTCAAAATCACAAAGTGTCATCTTATCTTCCTTTCGTTTTTTTTTTGAAAAGAAAATCGTTAGTATTTTTGCTTTGGGAGAAGAAATAATTTAGATTTGTATTGAGCATTCTTTTTGTCATTCACACATTAAGAAAGCAGAAAACAAATACATGCATGTGCATTTGCATTTAGACTGCTTGTTGGTTTCGATTTAGGACAGTGCATCTAGTGTGTGCTCTCTGCTCTATGTTGAAAGGATCTCACTTCTCTTTCCTTAGTAGCTAGGATTTTCATTCCAAAAAGAAGAGTAAACGACTATTTATCATCTTAGATTGCATATTTAGGAGTTGTATATCTACATCACGCGGTGAACCTTAAAGGAAAACTTCTTAAGAAAGATCAACTGTAAAATAAATTCAATGAACATAAAAACGCTTTGGAACCTAATACACAACATTTAGAAGTCTAGGCTAGAGATGTATTCCGTCGTCGTAAAGCCTGGTAACTATCGCTTCCATCGTAGGTTGGGTGATTCCTCCTCTTTGAGACGACAAGTGTCAGTACAGACTTGTGCTCCCAAGTACCGTTGAGTATATATTGGGAGACCACAACAATCTATATCCTTTATCCTTAGGAAGTTCTGTCTGCTGCCCTATCGATCACAATGCACTGAACACAGCATTTGGGAAGATTGACTGCCATACCATAAAATGTATTATGCAATTTTTTGATTGGTTTGGTAATCCCTTTGTCTATATTTCTAGAGTAGTCTCTTTCGTTCCTTTTTAGACTCCTTAAAGGAAAAGGTCCATCTGAGCACTTGTCACTTCAGGCTCATTAAAAATCGAAGCCGACTAGAGTCATCTTTAGCTTTTTCTTGACTCTTAAAAATTGAAAAAGAAAATTGTGTCAAAGCGTCTAAATTTCATTTAATTCTGAATAACATTTTCCCTTCCTATTTTGAGTTGATCAAATAATCCGCAATCGTGGAAGAAAGTCAATCAAAACCCCGTCATTCGCGGAGACTGATGAGTCAACCGTCTTTGACTCTAGAAACAAAACCATTCCGGGCCAAGCGAACTCGTTTAACTGGGTCAAAGTCTCCTGGTTTGTTTGAAACTTGTGTTTCAACATCCTCTGAGACTCCAGTTACTCCAACCATTTCTGGTATCCCTGCCTCTATAGAAGAAGTTCCGCAGTTACAAGAGGACATTAGAACTGATCCTAGTGTAATAGTAAACACTTCTATTCCTGAACCAGCTCCATCTAGAGTTGATTCGGAAGGTGTTACCCCTCCAGCATCTGTCGCTGCAGAATCTATACCTTCTTCAGCACCAGAAATATTTTACGGACCTAACGGTCTACCTCTTCCACCTGGATTGATTGCTATAGAAGAGATTACGGAGGATCTTCCATCCAGTACTCCATCACATTTGGAACAGGGATCCACCTATATCCTTCTGCTTCAGAAGTTAATACTACTTCATCGAAAGTTCCTGTAGAATCGCTAGGAAGTCTTTTGGATAGACTCGATATGTCTGGACAACCATCGACATCTAGGACTGTGACATCCGACACAGCGGTAGCAAAACCTCCTGCCACCACTTCGACAATGTTCGTTGGCATACCATCTGTCCCAACTAGCTCTCAACCACTAGAGGGGGTCCACTCAGGGACTATTTTGACAGTATGGTCTGTCCCCATTTGTTCATCCGAAATGATATCTGGAATTTATTATGTTGAGTCTCAGTAAATTGATCCTTCATGACAGTATCAATTTGGGCAGTCCGGTCTCCAAAGGCCAATCTTTCTTGTGAGCATTGGATTGCTGCCATATGGGGGGCAGTATGCCCTTTCATTGTTCCCTCCGAGAAAACAACCATATGAGAGTTCTCAACCAAATTCGGGTCAAAATGGAATCACATCCACTGGTTGGGTGCCAATACTACTTCAACAACCAAGATTTGTATACTCAATTCAACCGAGTCTACCTATGTCGAATATCACCACTACACCAGCTATTATGACAGTCTCGCAAGTACAAGCGTTGCTTGTTGTATGCCAGCCTCAAGTTTCTCAGGTCATAATACAATAGCTTCTTGTCTCCACGATGCAACCGTAATCGCCAGTTAGTGGCTCCTTAACTGGAGCGACTCAGGCTCAAACGGGTACTATTATCCCTCATCTTGGTCAAACATCCAGTATTGGGCAATAGAAAATGGTTTCACAACCATGGATGGTGCAACACCAACAACTGCAATTCCAGCAAGTGTACAAAGGACCTGAGGAAAAAAAATTTGCAAGTAATGGGCAGTCGTATATTCAAAACGGTTATCATCAATCATCCCAAATTTGTTATTCCCAGCAACCCTATCAAAGTTATCAACATCAAATGGATTATGCTGGTATGCAAAGACCCACTGCTCAGGCAATCCCATCTTATCCTGGGTATGCTTCGCCGAACCTAAATCAATAGTTGCCCTTCGTGGCGACTTTAGAATTACCAGATATATGTCGGCTAACAAACAATCCAATTGCTTATGCCCCTTGGTGGCCAACAATTCCTCATAAACTTCCGTCAGATATTCCTAAATTTAATGGAAATCTAGGTGAAGATCCATCGAATCATGCGATGACCTTTCATCTATGGTGTTCCTCCAACATTCTAACTGATGATTCGATTAGGCTTCACCTTTTCTAGCAAACGTTAACTGGTCTAGTAGCAAAATGTACATCGAATTGCCTAGAGCTTCATTTGATAACTTCGGTGCCCTTTCTACCACCTTTTTAACCCATTTTCAGTTACCAATAAGGTACAAAATAGGAACAAAGCTTCTTACCAATTTGAAGCAGACGATGGCCACTCACATATCTGATCATATTCATGAGTGGCGACGTCGTCATAGAATGGTAAAAACATATGTTCCTGATCAGCTACTAGCTAAATGGTTTATTAAGTCATTACTACCTTCTATTATAGAAGATGTGGCAAAAGGAGGAGTCGTCACCGAAGAGAAAGTCATTTCTCATGCACAATATCTAGACTTGATCTATACTCAGTCTGGCACACTCTATGACAAGATCCTGATGCTCCCAGACCAGAATTTTCCGTTCCTCCTCCTCCTAAATCAAACAAGGACTCTCATGCCGGTGATGGTGTGATAGGTACGACAAGCCCGAAATCAACAAAGGCTAGATCTAAGAAAGCCCATAAGGTTTCTGGTCAAAATGAAAATGAAGAACTTCTAGCCTTGGAGGTTAATGTCGTGTCGACTGACAAAATCAAAGAACCGAAGCAACCAGGGGGCAAGAAGGAAGGGAAGAGAAAAAAGAGGAAACAGGATGATTCGTCTCTTGAAAAATCTTCTGCAAACTCTTCTGGGTGAAAGAAACCTAGTCAGACATGCCTCAGATGCGATGAGGATCATTGGACGAGAGATTGTCCATATAAAGCTAAAGTTAAGAAAATCTTTAAGAATTCAAGAACTTCAGCAGTATTGACTGACCCATTTCCGAACCCAGGAACCAATCTAGTTGCTAACAACAATGCTTCCCCATCCCAAGCGCTTATGTTGTCCATTTCAAAACAGCAAAATGATACTTTGATATCGACAAGAAACAAATATTACGGAAATCCATAGTTGTCGAACAACAAGGCTACTAATCAACCTAGTAGTTCGACAACAACTTCAACTGAAGTTGTGCCACCCATCATTCCTGAGCTAACAATAAAGCCAGCAAAGGGAGTAGTACGCAAATCGACATTTAATCCTTGTTCCAAAGCGGCACAGAATTATAATAGAGTAGAAGACCTGGTCCAATCGCCATCCATTATATCGACACTTAAAGTACTGCAAAATTGCCCCTCCCAAAAGCAGGCTCTATTATCAGCAATAGGTGGGATTGACCCAGCGGATTCCAATCTTGTGGCCTTTAATCATAAAGGATATGAACCTCAGTTACCATCTCAACTCACTTTCCTCATTCAAGTGAAAGCCCTCAATAAAACTGTTCATCGAACAATTATTAATGAGGGGGCATCTACATGTATTATGTCAATGAGTTGCTGGAAAAATTTAGGATCACCACCCTTGTCACGATCATCAATGACGTTAAAAGCATTCAATGGACAAAAATACACTCCATACGGGATTTTGAGTAACTTACAAGTTGAACTGGGGAGCAAAATAATAGAAATTGATGTTGAAGTTATCAATGGAAATCTCGATTATAACATCCTACTGGGAAGGCCTTGGATTTATGCTATGGCCATTATTGTGTCAACGTACTTCAGAAAGATTGCATTTCCTTTTCAAGGAGGAATTACAATCATTGACCAACAAACCTTTCTCCCCAACAGTTCACAAGTTACGGGAAGCATCCCGATGATCCACGAAAGCTCTTAATTGCTTCAAAATATTGGAGTAGGCTTGCTAAAAGACCCTACATTGATGGGTACTTTTGCCCTACCGCCTCCAAACAACCTGGCAGAAGTGGCCACAGTGGGAACCTGCAATATGGTATCTTCCATTCAGAAGATGTCCGAACACGATGTTAGCATGGATCATCACCAGGTATTGCCTCCAAGCCCAATAGAAATATTGTAGCAATCAATGTTCTCGGCATGGCAGGCAAACCCAAATGAATGCTCATCAAGCATTTGGGTAGATAGGTCTAAGGAGTATGGTACCCCTTCAGATCCTTGGTTGCATGTACATTCTATAGATGAAGGAATTGTTCAGTCAATGAACATAGAGGGGGCAGCATGGGAAGATTACCACCATCGTTCCCATCTTCCGAATGACAACCAAGATTACTCCAACGACATTAATCATCCATTAGTCTTTGATTTTCTATCAAATACTGTAAATACGGTGGATTCAGAGTGAAATCTATCCAATATTGAAGAAACTATTGCCATAAATATCTCGACCAAACCAGATGTTGTAGAGAATATTCATGTCAGCAAACCTTGTTCTTCTTCAAAACTGAAAGTATATTACGCTCTCTTTCGCAAGTTCAGAGATGTCTTTGCATGGTCATATGAAGAAATTCCAGGCATTGACTCGAGCTTAGTTGAAGACGAAATTAACATGTATCCAGATGTCAAACCAGTAAGACAACAGCTTCGGCAGGTGCACCTAAAGAAAGCCATTGCCATCAAGGCAGAAGTTGAAAAACTTCTCCATGCTGGTTTCATTTACCCGGTTCCTCTAAGTGATTGGGTATCGAACATTGTTCCTATGATGAAAAAGCAAGCAATGATTAGAGTTTGCGTCGATTACAGGGATGTAGATCAAGCTTGCCCAAAGGACACTACCCTACACCCTTTATCAACCAGATAATTGATGAATGCACCAAATGCGAAATCTTTTCATTTATGGATGGATTTTCTGGGTATAATCAAATAAATATCCACCCACAGGACCAGTCAAACACTGCATTTATTTGTCCATGGGGCACATTCGCGTACCGTAAGCTACCTTTTGGTTTAAAGAACACAGGGGCAAATTTTCAGAGGGCAACGAATTATGCCTTCCACGACATCAAGAACATCGTTCAACCATACCTTGATGATATTTCGGCTCACTCGCAAAAGTAGACCAATCATCTGCAACATTTGAGAGCAATATTTCTATGTTTCCGACACTACAAAATAAGACTCAATCCGCACAAGTGTGTGTTTTGTGTCGGTTCTGGTCATTTACTTGGCTTTGTAGTTTCAAAGGACGGAATTCGTCTCGACCCATGCAAGGATTAGGAAATCATTGATTTGCCTCCACCTTCAAATTTGCTTCAGATTCAGAAACTCCAAGGGAAAGAAAACTTTCTGAGAAGGTTCATTCCAAATTATGTTGAACTTGCTAAAGGTTATACGTGCCTGTTGAAAAAAGAAGTACCCTTCAATTGGGATCAGGTTGCACAAGCTTCCTTTGATGCTCTAGAGGAATCCCTAATAAAAGCATCATTAATGTACACTCCTGATTATAAAAGAGACTTTAACATGTATCTGGCTGTAGCAGATATGACCATCGTAATGGTTTTAGTTCAAGAAGACAATGGAATCGAACATCCTATTTATTATTTAGTAAAAACTTAAATGATATATAAAACAAGTACTCCTATGTTGAAAAGTTGGCTCTCGCAGCTGTTCAAGCAATAAAGAGATTTCGACACTATGTTCTCTTTTGAAAACTACTGTTAGGTCAGATTGCAACCCCATGACTTACATCTTGTCACAACAGTTCCTCGAGGGCAAATATTCAAAGTGGATAGCAATTTTACAAGAGTTTGATCTAGAATTCGTAAAATCCAAATCAAAGAAAGCTCTGGTTTTCATAGAGTTACTATGTGATTTCCCATCGTCGTCCAACAATTCAACATCCAAAGCAACAATTGTGGATGAATTTTTGTTTCTGATATCTTCAAGCGATCTGTGGTATGGAGATATAATCATTTATCTCCAAACCCAAATGTATTGGTCTAATACCTCTCACGTAGAACAACAATGTACTCGATACCAAGCAAAAGACTACATGAACGTCGGTGATACACTTTAACATCATGGTGTCGATATAGTTCTGTGAAGGTGCCTCACCCATGAGGAGGCCGAAAAAGTCGTGAATGATTGTCATTCAGGTGCATGTTGGGGGGCATGAATCTTTTTATGCTACGGCACAAAAGATTTTACGAGCAGGATACTTCTGGCCAACAATGTTAAAAGATTGCATAACCACAGTCAGAAATTGCCATGCTTGTCAAATCTTCGACCGCAAAACCAAAATACCACGCGCATCTCTGCAGCAAATAGTTGTTGTTGGGCCATTCACCAAATGGGGCATAGATTTCATGCAATGTAACCCCACCTCGGCCGGGGGGCATGGGTATATCATAGTTGCAGTTGACTATTTTACGAAATGGGCTGAGGCGATGCCTACATTAAAAAATAGTGGCGAAACGACTGCTCTTTTCTTTTTCAATCATGTAGTCTCTGGGTTCGGCATCCCACAAGCTATAGTCACAGATCATGGATCGCATTTCCACAATCACATGATGGTTGAATTGGTCGCCAAATTAGGACTGTCCCACAACAGCTCTACTCCATATTATCCGCAAGCGAATGGGAAAGTTGAGGCAATTAACAAAGTCCTGAAACGCATGCTGCAAAGGATGATTGGAGTCCATAAACGGAGTTGGCACCTAATCATGTACTCAGCCTTATGGGATTACTAGACATCGGTGAGAAATACAACTGGGTTTACACCTTTTCAGTTGGTGTATGGCCTAGAAGCGATCTTACCGGTTCGGTGCGAAATTTCATCTCTCAAGCTCGTAGTTGACCTCCTCCCCGGAACTTCAGAGGAAGAAGCTCGTTTCTTAAAGTTAATCCAACTAGATGAAACCCATCATGATGCCACCTTGGCTAACGAAGCACATAAGAAATGAGTCAAAGCACAATTTGACAAGAATGTCAAACCCCGTGTTTTCTCAGAAGGTGACCTGGTCTTGCTTTACAATCAGGAATCCGATAAATTGGGAGCAGGTAAGTTCCAGTCTTTGTGGATGGGTCCCTATATTGTTAAACCTGTATTAGTAAAAGGAGCCTACGAGCTAGTAGATTACGATGGGATTCCATGGTAGCAACCTCAAAACGGGTTGTACCTTAAATGTTACTATGCTTGACTAGGCATGGTAACCTCTTCATATGCTTTTGTTACATTTTTGTTTTCATTAAGAGTGATCATTTTGGTTAGGTAATCCACTTTTGCATTTTGTTGCAGATGTCGAACCTATTGGAATCATTTTTTGGATACACCGATGGGGTGAGTCGTAGTATGCGGAACCTATCTTCTGTAGCTTGGGCCATCTTTGATCCAAACGACAAGCTAGTGAGTTTCAAAGGGGTGTGTATTGGTCAATCAATGAAAAACATCACTAAATATAGCACGTTGATAGAGCTCATCTCCGATGCCATCGCGCATGGCATATCCCGACTTGTTGTCAGGCTAGACTCACAGCGCGTTATTCTACATCTTACCGGCATCTATTCCGTTCAGAATCCAGCTATCTATCGTATGTTCCTAAGGGTCAAGATTTTGGAAAGGCAGTTCGATTCTATTCAATATTAACATATTTCTAGAAACTTAAACACATTAACTGATTCATTAGCAAATTATGTGTTAGATAGACATTTGCAACATTTGTAAAAGAAAAGCATTTCATTAATAACTACATCAAGATCATATAACTTAACCAAAATAAAACTCTGAAAATCAAAAATATATATAAATTTTTATAGTTTGTACATAGTTTTCTGTGTCCAGGACAAAATCAGCCATATGACCCAAAAACTCAAAATGCAAAGGGGCACCCTAATCTAATGGTGTTGGTGATAACTAGTAACTGCCTGTGCAATCATGCGCAAGAGCCTAGTCCATCGGCTCAGCATGCCAGTGGTATGGCGCTGTAATCTCAAAGGCAGCTCATCGATGTTTCAGAAGCTAAAAAAAAAATCCATTTGAGACGAGATCACGTTGAAGCTTGGGTCCGAATTTCAGAGCTTTTCGCACTATATTTGCGGAGATATGATCTGAGGAAGTTGGTCTTTTTGCAGACTCCTGAATTACATTCCAAACAGGTGACCTGGGGAAAGTAATCATAACTTTCTCTCTGAGCATCGGATTGAAATTTCATAAGAAGGTATAGAAAGAGGATGGTCTGTAGTTTCTTGTAGATATTTTTCAGAGCCAAAGGTCGAAACAGTGACACGTGGCACTTTATACAAGTTTGCTCTTCTGTAAAGGTCTATAATCAAGTCATCTTGGGAGATTGTGCATAACTCTTTCTTGGAGAATCCAAATTGGATCAGACTAGTGGCATTGGAAAGAGGACGTAGAGGGCTACTACAGGTCGCAATTTCAGAATTGAAAGATCTGAAAGTACAGAGTTACACTCGTTTCAAGATCGAGCTCCTAAAATCAAGAAAAAACAAGATGAGGAAGTTTGATGGCAAGGATCCGGTAAATTGGATACTTCAGATGGAGCAATATTTTGATCTAAATGGTGTACCACTGTTACAAAAGGTATGTATTGCATCTTCATATTTAGAACCGGATCAATTTTTATGGTATGAAGGGCTTTGTTCTCGTAAACAACTTGTTACGTGGTCAATTTTCACGGAGGAAATGGCAGCACATTATGAAGATACAAAGAGCAACACCTTCTTTAGAGCAACACCACAATAATTGGAAATAGTAAAAGGGCTTTGTGACATAGTGTAAAGAAAAATTATGGAAACCAGGAAGCATACCCCTTACAACTATAAAGATGGAAGTGTTGTTTCTCCTAGCCTTCCACAACCTACCAGGGTTACACCACAACAATTGGAAGAAAAAAGAGAAAAAGGTATTTGTTACAATTGTGATAGCAAATGCACTAAAGGTCATAAGTGTGCTGAGAAGAAATTATTTTACATAGAATATGAAGAGGAGGAAGAAAAGGATCAAGAAACATCAAAAGAAGAGGATATACGCCAGGACCCCACCCCAGAGCAAGAAGAAATGAATGACGCCATATCTTGTAAAGAATTGGCAAGAATTACCACTCCTCAAACTCTCAAGATAGAAGGACATATCAAGAAGAAAAAGGTGCAAGAAGTGAAAGATCACATCGAGAAAGAAGAAATAAATCCAACCATATCTTGTAAAGGATTGGAAGAAATTGCCACTCCTCAAACTCTAGGGATAGAAGAACATATCAAGAAGAAAAAGGTTCAAGCAGTGAAAGATCACATCGACTTTTAAAGGATAATGCCACTTTGGTACAAAATCAAACAAAACAATAGGTAGATCAACATCGTAGTGAAAAATGTTTTGATGTAGGTGATTGGGTATTTTTACTGCTACATCTCAAGCAAGATATTTATGAGAAGGAAATGTTGGCAATACTACATGCACTTAAAAAATGGCGACCTTACCCAATGGGAAGACTCTTCAAGGATGAGGATGTGGAAGCATTGTTTTGTACTATTTCTATTATCCAACTAAATTGGATAAATGAAGTAAGGGATGAATGGAAGAAGGACGAATAAGTATGGCCACTTATTCAAAAGTTGCAAAAGATCCCAATTCAAACAATATTGCCAGAAATTGAAGAGGAAGGAAAAATCATATTGGAACCTGGAGCAGTCACAGAAATAAGAACCTTACAGCTACAAAATCGATCAATTTCAGAGTATCTCATCAAGTGGAAGAACTTACCCACTGAAGATTCCACATGGGAGGACAAGAATTTTATATAGAAGCAACAAGAACTACTCAAGCATTGAGGACAACGCTTTTTGAAGGAGAGGGGCATGTTAGGCCCCTATACTACTAGTGTAACTCCTTATTGCTATTAGTACAACCCACTTATTATATTGATGTACCCATGTAGTGCCCATATTGTTACTATTGTGCCCCATAGAAGCCCACTATTGTTATTATTGTGCCCTTACATTATTATTGTTATGTCGGCTGTGATTATGTTATGATCCTTTAGACTCCTATATATAGAAAGGAGGTCTTTTCATTTGTATCATCTAAGAATTGTTCATTTATGTAATGTAAAGGAGGTTGCCCCCTCGAAGAGGCTGAATTCTAAGGCGTTGATCTATCTTTTCTATCTTTTCTTGAGCTGGTTTCATAACACTTTCCATCTCTTTTCAGACTCTCTAAAATTGAAAAGAACTGAGTTATCCTTGTTGTTAAACTCGTTAAAACAATAGCGACAAACTTGTCCATTCAGACAAGAGTGAGTCTCACTATCACTAGGCCCGTTAAAACATAGTGACAGGTTTGCTTGAAGGGAAAATTATAGAACAAGCATATGTTATCATCCTCAAGCTTGAAAAAAATAAAGAGGTACTGGTCAGAAATGACTGGGGAAAATTGGGAAGAAAACTTGAAGAAACTTTATTGGTAGAAGGTCACTCTTGAACATGACACTTTCACTCCATCACCATGATTGAGTCGGGTTGGGTTATTCCATTCACCGGTCATTCACCATTGGTCCACCGTACCATCCACTTTTGGGGTTAACGATACCAATCCCTTTTAGTGTCGCCAATATGTTCAAGAGAATATGCTCAAAGAATTCACCTACCCAGCTTGTGTCTCATTCGCTGCAATACCTTCATGCTTCATTATTTCATGACCGCCACCCTGAACCTTGTATCATTAGATCATTTTCACCTCCACAAAATCATTTTCTCCATTCCATGTCGTAGATGTGGGATTCATTAATGCCCTCCTATGATGGGTCACTTCTTGTCGACATCAGCTCATTATCCAAGAAGTCAACCTAGGAACAACCCTTTCAGTACTTTGAAGCTTGCATGCCTCAATGGCAAGTTTCTCACTTCTGGCGACAGGTTTACATTAATGGCCTTCAATCGAAATATTTTGTGTGGTGTTCAACATCGACTCATGTATTCACACCATGTGAATTGTACTGCAGTACCTTGAGGTTCATCATCATCATCAGTGATTCCTCTCGCGCCTGTTAACATCTTACGTCATTGGCTGGTAATTAGGCGATGTCTTTCCATGTTCGACATCAGAACATCTTTTCACATGGACCGACTTGTACATTCGAGCGAAGATTGAATGAGTTTTGAAGGCCCCGAATCTAGTTTCATCCATCTAGGCTGCGATATATTCAGGAAAATAAAGACATCAAATGTACATCATTGCTACACAGATAATCATCCAAACTAAGGGATGATGGCTCTACCAGAATCATCAGTCTACACACAGATGGTTATCTGTCCTATGTACATGGAAATGAATATATCAAGCTGAGAATGGGAATGCCCACCTTAGCTAGATCATGAAAATATTAAGAAGATAATGTATTGTATTGTATCTTATTACAGGTCACCTTCCAGTTCGAAAAACCTCGAATCCTCATTATAAAGCATTTCACCCGACATCAAAAAGATTTACGACCTCATGCTTTAGGGGGAAACTTTTATAGACATATTTTGGCACTGCAACCCCAATCACATATGTCCATAAACCAAGGGCTTCTAAGTCACTAAAATTGTTGTTTCATACCCTAAAGGAGCAAGGTCAACTGATTACATCATCTCCCAGAAGTTCTCCATGAAAAACTACTCAGAACTGGTCAAAGCAGGACCATACAGACTGCCCAGTGCTAAGGGTGCGATTCATCTCACCTGCCACATGTAAAAAGCGTAATGCATACTGTAAAGCCCTTCTGTAGGGTGCGATGGGCGAGAGAAAGAAAATGGCACAAGTAGTTTGCTAGGTGGACACCCTGAGAATCTTCTAGAAGCTGCTCATTTGACACTTGCCTCTCTGAGTTCGCCCAAGGATGAGTAGGAGATCATGAAATCTCCAAGTGGAACCAAGAGCTATCAGAGAGATGACACTAATCAAAATCCCAGAAGCTGACTCACCCCCCCTGCAAACATCTATATATGGATCCCTCATCCCAGAGATCCAAAGGCTCGAATTTTGTAATTTGCAAGGAAGTGTTGTTGGTTTCTCTTTTGAAGACATTTTTGGGTGATCTTGCTTTGTATGAGGTGAAGAGGGCTTTCATGCTGGGAGGATGGCGTTGGGTCAGACCAAGTGGTTGTAATTCCCTCTTCTACTACTTCTATCAATAAATCTATTTGAGTTTTCCTCCATACTTTTGTGTATCTCTGAATATTGTGTTGATATATGCATTTGTATGGTCAATATATATCTAATCCTGTATTGTTTACAGTGATAGATCTCTATGCTTTGATGGTATTATGTTGCTTTGACTCTACAGGTGCTCTTTGAAGTGGGACAAGTAAGGAAGGAGTGGTGAGATGTTGTCAAAGGGGAAAGGAAACAAGCAAGGAGCCAAGCGAAAGACTGAGGTTGGTACTCTCTGCTTCTTTCTCATCTATACCCGTCTTAGTGGGACTAGCAGCTCTGAATAGACACTAGTTTTCCCGATAACACTTATGAGTGAATGCTTTCAGATTGATAGGCAGAATTCATTATATCAGTTCTCTGGTTTGGGAAAATATTCACCATTTCATGTTTTTTGCAGTCTAGGAAGGATCCATGGTTTTCACATGCTCTTCTTAGATTCTCACCATTCTAGAAAATCTCACCCCATCAAGCCCTGGAGTGCTAAACCTTATCACTACCTTGCCCCATTGAACACCCTGCAATTCTAACCTAATTCCCTAGACCTAAACTGTCCAGCTCCTCCTGATTTGGCAAAACCCCTTTAAAATCCAATCAAAACTTTGTGCTACTATACCTAGCCTAATATCCTTTTTCTGATCAAGTCATCTTGGCTGAGATCCTTACAGAGAGTGCACTCTCTCGGCCTAGTAGGGCTAGCTACCTAGCTAAGTGTGGTTTGTGGTTACCCTGGCATTGCCTTCTTTCAGCCTGACATTTAATCCAGGTGATAACATAGTGGCGAACATACTGGGGAATGAAAGACTAATCACCTCGATAGTATCTTTCATTTGAATTCTTAAGCTTATGGATGATGAGTTTTAGAATTTGCTAGGCTGAATTGGAAAGTTCTAAAGCAATATATTAAACTTATAAATTTGAGCACACTGGATTCAAGAAAGTACACTAGGGCCAATCCAGATCCAAACGCTGCCCCAGTAGTGGATAATCCCAATCTGATTTCGAGAAGACTTAAAAAAAAAGAAAGTTTAGTTAGTCCCACACCTTCAATAAAAGTAGAGTCATGCCCTGATGAATGGTTGTTTCTATAATACCTCCCATTTGGTCTGTCATTTGATCTTTCCCTATTTAGAACCATGTCTGAAAGTCCACTTGATGATATAATTCTAGATCTAGAGTTTATTGCAGATCTCAAAGTCCAAAAGGCAAACTAGTTAATTGATGAGTATATCCTAAATTCCCTTCAATCATCCCTCACTACTGCTAATATCCCTGAGCTTTTTGAAATACTGTCCACTACCCTTGGTTCATCATTATTCCCTTCAACCTCTAAAATTGATTCCCTGTCTCCATTTATACCTTCACTTCCTTATCAACCTACCATTCCCCATCAATCACCTATTACTCCTAGTTCTCCATCAACACCTAGTATCCCAATCCTTGCTTTAAATCCACCTTGACTCATGGTTGCCTGGTATGCACCCCTTGTTTTACCTCAGAATCTCGGTGCCATACCCGCTGATTATCAAACCAAGATACCTTTCATTGATGCCACTCAAACCATTACAACTCAGCAACATGTTGATAAAATGAATGATTTCTTTGACCTCCATGAAGTAGAAATTGAAGATGTGAAGATGAGATTGTTTGTACAAAGCTTTGGAGGTGAAGTTTGAAAATGGTTCATAGTTTTACCAGAGCTTCTATCACCACTTTACCAATCCTCCATAAGCAATTCCTGGATCGATGGGAGGTGAATAAGAATCCACTTCATATTTTGTCCGAGTATGAGAACATCAAAAGAAATGTTGGTGAGAGTGTGCAAGACTATTATGTGAGGTTTAATATAGTATACAACACTATTCCTGCCAATATTAAACCACTAGAGGGATTGGCTTTGCTCAATTTTCTAGATGGTTTCGATAATGATATGGCATATCAGTTGCGGGAACGTGATCCTACCACACTAGAAGACATGCAAGAGAATGTTGTGAGTGTAGAAGAAAACTTGCTGGCCAAAAGAGCAAGAATGAGATCTAAGAAAAGAGTGACCATAAAGGAAGAAGCATATACTTCAGATGTAAAGATGGATACACTGATTCAAATAGTGGAGAAGATGGTTGACCGGTTAACCATCATAGATAGACCTGAACTACCAATCCAGAATCCAAATTTTTGAGGACAGCAGCAGCCCCAATTCTGAATGAAGCAAAGAGAAAAAAAGGCACCAGAACAACCAGCACAACAATAGCAGATCAAAACTCCTTTACAATAGAATTATGTTGAAGGAATGGAAGAAGAAGATGACAAAGATCCGGTAATTGAAACAAATCGCTTTTTCACTGCTGATGGTATGCCTATATTTCTTACCGATGATGAAGCATACGCAGAAATTCCAGAAATTCAAAGCGATGAGGATTACATCTTAGCAAATGATGTGGTTTTGGAGGCTGAATCTAATGATTATCAGTGTGGTTATATGAATGCTTTGACTGCACAGCAAAGGCAGTGCTCTTTAAGGAGCAGAGATCTACTAGTCAATCCCATTTAGAAAATAGAGGATATGCAATCCAAGAATGATTCCTAAAACACTCAGAAGAAAGGGAAAGAGCTTGCTGATCTGAATCCTAGCAAGGTACCATCAACAAGTGTCATTGCAAACGAGGAGAACAATCAGCACAAAGATAGTGTAGCGAAAGAGCAAGCAGATAAGGACATTGGTGTTAAAGAGGTAGAAAAATTTTCATCCTTTAATTTAGAAAGCGAAATAGCTAAATTAAAATTGTCCATTACTTTGACTAAGGTTGTTAAGAATAGTAATTATAAACACCATGTATCTAGAATATTGCAAATAGATCCTTTGTCAGAAAAGGTGAATGTCAAGGATGATCATCCTGAACTCATTTTTGGTCCAGCCATAGAAGGTCAGCCTGAGGATAGTGAAGTCCCTCCCTTTTATCTGAGTCTTAGATTGCATTATTACATTCTCCATAATGCTATGTTAGATTTTGGAGCTTCACACAATTTGATGCCTAAATCCATTATGGAAAAGTTGGGCCTAGATATCACCCAGAAATATCATGATTTGTACTCCTTTGACTCTGGTAGAGTTCGTTGCATTGGTCTCATCAAATATTTGGTGGTTTCTTTAGATCAAATCGCAGCCAAAAATGTCTTTATGGATGTGGTAGTTGTTGATATATCACCTTAGTTTGGTATGCTCTTATCTAGATTGTGGGGTGCTAAACTCAAAAGAACTTTACAACTTGGCTTCTCTTATGCTACCATCCCTATTTTTGGTCCATTGAGGAAGTTATACTAGGAAAAGAAAATGAAGTATATGATCACTAGTAAAGAGAAGCTTGTGATTCAGCCAATAAATGTTGTACATGTTGACTTAGAGTCCTTTGTTTTGTATTCTAATAATAGATTGAATGTTGCAGATATTCAGCTTGTAGAAGTATATGATGTACCATAAATTCCTGAGAATTTTAGAGCAGTTCTTAGTCAAGAAAAAGAAAAAATAGCAAGTTCTTATGAGCGGCCTACACAGCAGGAAGAGGTCAGTGAAGAGAAGAAAAATGAAGTAATCAGCAAAGGTAAGGTTGAGAAAGAAACAGAATTTTAGCATCTAGAAGATGATGTTGGCCTTTGGAGCATGGACTTTGATGGTGCTGTGGGTAAGGACGGTGATGGTATTGGAATTTGGATTCGAAGCCCTACTTTCTAGCCTGCCAAATTCCAAAGTAATGTTAGAGTATGTTCCTACAAGTTAGCTTTCGATTGCTCTAATAATGAAGCGGAGTATGAGGCTTTGATGACAGGTCTTAAAATTTTGAAGAAACTAGATGCGAAAAGGATTTTTGTTTATGCTGATTCAGAGCTGGTGATTAAACAATTTAAAGGATAATATCAAGAAAAACATCTGCGAATGAGAGCCTACTGAAATGTAGTTCTGGATATTTTGAGGATGTTTCCAGAATACACCTTGACAGAGTACCATGGACTCAAAACACCATTGAAGATTCACTCGCCACTGTGGCCAAAAATTTGAAGAGTCCAATGAATTCTAGCAACAAATTTGAAATTCATGTCAAACATAGACTTGTTGTTCCTGATAATTTGAGGTATTGGCAAGTTTTTCGAGATGATAATGAAATTAATGCCTTTTTGCAGAATGAAGGAGATTTTAAGAATGCTTCCATTAATGATGTTTGTGATTCCAATGAACAAGACATTGAGGTAAATCAGATGGATGTTTTACAGCTGGAGGATAATATCATTCCTAGAGGTCTCATACCTTTAGAGGATATTTTTGATCAAGATGATGTGGCAAGAAAACCGATCTTGGTTCCTACGGACAAAGGGGTTGAAGATGTCAATCTTGGAACAGCTGACCACTCCAAGCTTGTAAAGTTATCAAAAGCATTGTCCCCTGAAGTAAAAGCTAAGTATGTTAGATTACTTTCTAAATTTTCTGATTTTTTTGCTTGGGATTATTTAGATTTGAAAGTGTATGACAAGGATATCAATCAACATACTATTCCTATCAAGGCAGATCAAAAACCTTTTAGACAAAAGTTGAGAAGAATCAATCCAAAGTTGTTGCCATTCTTCGAGAAAGAGGTAAATAGATTGTTGAAAGCTAGCATCATTGTTCCAATTATATTTTCTAATTGGATTTCAAATTTGGTCCTGGTACAAAAGAAGACCGGAGAAATAAGGTTGTGCATAGATTTCTGGAACCTCAACAAAGTGTCCTTAAAGGATAATTACCCTCTTCCTAAGATGGACCATATTCTACAAAGCGTAGTTGGAGAATCACAGATGTCACTACTAGATGGTTACTCAGGCTATAATCAGATGTTGGTGCATGAAAAGTACCAAGACAAAACTACCTTCACAATGCCTTGGGGAACTTTTCAGTATGCCAAAATGCCTTTTGGATTGAAGAATGTCAGAGCCACTTTTCATCGGGCAATCAACATAGATTTTGCTAATGAGAAGGATGTTTTCTTGGTAGTTTATTTAGATGACTTGACAGTATTTTATGGTTCTGATGATGAACATTTGCACCACTTAAGGATTGTCTTTCAGAAATGTAGAAATTTCGGGATCTCTCTAAACCCAAAAAAGATTCTTTTTGCCATGGACGAGGGTAAGCTTCTTGGTCATATAATTTCTAAAGGTGGTATTCACATTGATCCTTCAAGGGTGGAAGCAATCCAGCATATAGACTTTCCACGCAACAAAAATGAGATTCAAGCTTTCAATGGTAAGATGAATTTCTTATGCAGATTTATACCAAATTTGGCTGAACATTTACGTGAAATAACTAATATGTTGAAAAAGGACAACATTGTAAAATGGATCGAGGATGCCATGAAGTCATTCAACTTGGTAAATTTTGCTTTAACCACAGCCCCAGTCTTGATTCGTCTTGATTATACTCATGATTTTATTATATTTTCATTTGCATCCGAGCACACCATGGCTATGGTATTGATGCAAAAGAGGGATCAAGTGGAGAAACGCATTGCTTTTATCAACAGGACTATTCAAGATGCTGCCTTGCATTACAATATCATTGAAAAACAAGGGTTGGCTCTTATAAAAGCATTGAAGGATTTCAGAGTATACATTCTGCATTCACATACTATAGCCTATGTTCCTAATGCAACAATCAAGGATGTTCTCATGCAAACTGATCCGGAGGGAAGAAGAGGTAAGTGGATAGCAGAAATGTTGGAGTATGATCTTGAGATTAAACCTACCAAACTGATCAAAGGACAAGGCTTGGAAAAACTGATGGTTGAATCAAATCTGCATGCTCTAGACATAAATCTTATTGCAGCAATGTCAGAGGACGAAGATGGTGGCTCACTCATTCAAGTATCAAAAATGTTTCTCAAATCACCTTGGTATTCTGATATATTTTATGATATTCAGCATCTTTCACCACCTCTTGGAATATCAAGAAGTAAAGGTAGATCACTAAAACTAAAGTCTGCAAAATTCTGCATTTTAAATAGTGCTCTCTATTGGAAAGATCCGGGAGGAGTTCTACTTAATTGTTTTGTTGAAGATGAAGCTCAGCAGGTAATGAATGATTTTCATAGAGGTGATTGTGGTGGTCATTTGTTTTGGAAAGCAATAGCTAACAAAGTGTTGAGAGCATGATATTATTGGCCGACTTTGTTTTTAGATTTATATAAGATAGTTATGGGCTGCCATGAATGCCAATTTTTTCAAGGAAAAAGGAAGTTGCTTCCTCTTCCTTTGAAACCAATTGAAGTAAATGCACCTTTCTAGCAATGCGGACTTGATTTCATAGGGTAAATCCACCTTACATCATCAGCACAACACAGATGGATTTTCACAGCTACCGATTACTTCACCAAGTGGATTGAGGCCATTCTGGCAAGGCAAGCCACGGACACGATAATTATCCAATTTTTAGGATTTAATATCTTGTCTCATTTTGGTTGCCCTCACAAGATTAAACAGATAATGCAACAGCATTTAAGTCCAAGAAGATGGTCGAGTTTTGCAACAAGTACGATATTACATTGGGTCATTCCACAGAATACTACCTGCAAGGCAATGGGTTGGCTGAGTCATAAAATACATCCTTGGTGAACATTATCAAGAAAATGTTGGAGGCAAACAACAAGAATTGGCATCGAAAGCTTATTAATGCCTTGTGGGCCGACAGAGTGAGCAACAAGAAATCAATAGGTATGTCACATTTTGAGTTGGTTTATGGTACTGATACAGTATTTCCTACATCACTTGCACTCCCATTCATGAGATTACTACAGGAAGCTGGCAGCGAAGATGATGATATTCAACGTAGAATTAATCAAATGATTCACCTTCAGCAAACAAGATAAGAGGTTTCCCAAAATACTCTCCAGTTGCAAGAGAAGATAAAGAAAATTTATGAAAGCAAAACCAAAGCAGAAAAGTTCCAGCTGGAAGATGTAGTGCTCCGGTGGGATGCACGGAATAAGGAAAATAGAAAGCATGGTAAGTTTGACAATTTATAGAAAGGGCTGTATAAAATCTCAACTTATTGGGGACAGAATGCATTTTTGTTGAAGGAAATGGATGGTCAGGAATGTTCAAGAGGGCCAATGAATGGTAGGCTCCTGAAGCACTACTACTTTTGAGGTTGTTCCCTGAAGTTACTTCACCTTCATTGTATATACCAGTTTGCTTTTCCTTGCAAGGTTTTAGGTACAATGTCATCTAAGCTTGGGTCCCAAAGCGAAGGTTATAAAGTTTAAATGATTTATGTCAGGTTTGGTTGATTTGGTTTATAGTCATGTTTAGAGTAAGCTCTAAGACAGTTTTCAGTTTGTATTGAGTCATATTTCACCATTTTGTTTGTTTGACCGTATTTCCCAATGGATGAGGCACTTGGTCTATGGTGTTCTTGACACCTCCAAGGAGCTTCCATCCCCAATAAGGCCAATGTTAGTGTCAGTATCTACATACTTCCATCAAGGATCAAAATTTTCTCTTTGAATTTTCATTTTAGGGGTCCCATATTGAATTTTTTACATCATTTCATTAGGTCATGTCAAACTGATCCACTGATGGATGTCTTCTCTTCAGAAAAACTAATTTTTTCCCTCATAGAGTATACTTGCTGACCCTTCTTCAGGTTGTCTTCAATTACGCTTTAATGGTCAATTTGCAATGATGCCTTCATTAGGTCATTTGACATGTTTACATTATGTCATAGGGTGTGTTTCATTAGGTCTTAGGGTTTCATGACCAAGGTCAAGGGCCTAATTTTCTATGTAAATAATGGGAAATAAGGGTGTAAAATTAGTCCACCTGCGAATATTAGCACCTAAAATTTTCTATGATCATTATCTTTTAACGTAATGTAATTTTCACCTCAAAAACATGTTTTTGAAGTGAAAACAGAGTATTTTGAGTTTATTTGTATTTATTGTGTAATTTTAAGTCACTTCATGTAATAAATGATCCCAACTACACCAAAGCATCTCTCTTTGCTGCAAGACAAAGAAACACTGCAAAAATCAGTTCAAATCGAGAATTATCCGCTTGAAAAGAAACAAAGAAGAAAATGCATTAAATACAGAGTTTCGAAAAAGGTCAAGAAACATTAGAAAGTGGGTTTTTCAAGTGAAAAATCAAAATTAACTCCTATATTAGGCCCCACATTTCATTTTCAAGTTCATCATTCTCATTTGGCAAGTAACAAGCCAAAAAGTGAGAAGAAGAGGAAAGGTTGAGCAAGTTTTGGGTGAAGGTGAGTTTGTGATGCGCTTCTGGAGAGTGGCATTGTGCGTCTGGAGCAGTGGAGGAGTGGTGCTACACGTTTCAGGTAGGAAAGATCGACGCTGCGCATTGAGAACTTGGTGTTGCATGTTGAGGCCCCTAGCTGTGTGTTTGGAGGATTTCCCAATGTAATTTTACACTGTGCTGCACTTCTAGGGTGGCACTGTGCATTTAGCAGGAGGGCTAAAAAGGTCACAAATCTCCAACAAACTCAAAATTTTCCCTCTCTTATCTTCAACGCAAGTAATTTGACATCCTTTGCTGCAATTTTGGTTTGCATATCAAACTCGTAAGCATCATTATACATGGTAAATATGAAACCCTAAATTTTCCCCTAATTTTTCCTAAAACCCTAAACCCCAATTATCATTCCTTCCTCCTATCACCTGTTACTACAAATCTAAACTCTTCCCCTATCCCATTTTTCCCTATCCCTTTATCCCTATTCCATATCATCCTTATCCCTTTATTCCTTTTCCCCAAGGGCAATATTTCAAATAAACCAAGCCCTCCCTCTCATTTTTATCATTCCTACTCCCTCATTCATTTTCTAGCCACAAGCTCATATCCCATCCCCTCACTCCTAAAAAACACTTTCACTCATTCCCTTCACACAACCTCAAGCCTTGCAAACATGGATAGAGATGTCTGAGACTATGAGGAGGAGGAAAAAACAGGCAGTGACACCTCAGCAGATAACGCTAGGCAATAGAGAAAACCACACAAGGGAGGCAGGATTATCAGAGAAGAGCGATCAAACCTTGGAGAATTGTAGGCCTCTCAATTGGCTGTCACATGTTTCAGATATCTTGGCTGCTATGAGTTCTGTGACTAGGTAGAGAGAGTTCAACACCACCCTAAGCTCACCAGAATTTTTGTAGCTCATCTTGAGGACAACAAGGTGATTCTTGCTGGGGTAACATTCACCGTCTCACCCTCCATCATTTTAGATGCAACCAGGATTCCGAATGTAGGGGAGAAGTGGTACAAGGCCCAAGACCTGGATGAACACTATTACGAGCCTTATATCAAACCCTAGTACATAAATGAGGTGAAAAGACTTTTTTCTTTCAGATTTCGTGAAGACAAGTATGTCCCCATGATGAAAATCATCATGAATATTTCACTTGTGAGGGAAGATTTTCCATGCTATACGCCTATCACATCAAGCTCCTCATGCATTTTACCAGGGTGAGGATGTTAAACCTTCCTTATTCCTTGTTCAGGAATATTGAAAAGATGGCTCATTTTGTGCAGAAGAAGCCATACCCTCAGAAGATGAGCAGTCTCTATCATTACTCCTTGATCAAGATCATTGTGCTTCATCATCTCACTCTCCTCAACATATCTTGGGAGACATTTATTTCTCATGACATATTTAGGGGTCAATAAATTCCTCCACCAGTGTCTCAAGAAGTAGGGGGACCTTCTAGCATTGCTCAGGTGAAAACATATGACGAGGCCCAGGAGATTAGAACTAGTGAGGTGCCCAAGACCTTCATGACATATCAGAGGGGCACAAGGAGATTGTTTGCAACTGATAGGCAAGTGTTTTCTCCATGGGATGTGGAAGGGACCTTTCCTTCTTCATCAACCCATAGGCAAATTCTAGCTCCACAAGATGTGGAAGGGGCTTTGCCTTCTTCATTAGCACAACAGGTGCAGGTGCAGCAGCTGCACAAAGGGAAGGAAAATATGTTAGAGGAGAGTTTTGATGATGAGGAGGAAAGATACTTTGACTTGACAGAGTAGGAGGATCCAGAGAAGCGTTATACTCACCATGGAGTGGAAATAATTGACTTAGAGGTTGAGGATGAAGAAACAATAAAAGACATCATCATACAAGAAAAGAAATCCCAAGTACAAGATTTGATGGACAATTTGGAGAGGGATAAATATGTGATCACATAATTGGAACAAGAAAACAAAGCAGTTGAGTGACAAACAAGTCCTCATGGAGCTGGAACTACTCAAGGTAAAACGATAAAGTGGCAAAGAGGCATAGGTCACTTTGACTCCTATTGAGAAGGAGATTGAAGATGATAGAGAGACTTGGCTTGAGAGAGTCAATTTGCACCTTGAGAAGTTGTTGTCGAATTCTAATAGAGACAATCAGATGATTAGGCACATGGCCTACCATTACAGGACCCGAAACAAATTTTGCAACATGAGTGTCAAAAAGATGAAAGCTAGGCTAAGGCAGGCTTTGAAAGGCAAAAAGGAGGAGGATAGGCTTAGGTTGCTTGCTTAAGCTTCCTTCACTCATCAAGACACTTGATGATGGTGCTTCTCACCAATTTTGGGCAATTTTGGAGCAATTTCTGTCTTTTGCAAATTCTGAAATTCTACACACAAGAAAACTGCCTAAACGCGGAGCGCCACCGTCGCTGAGCTTTTTCTAGGAGAACTTAATGGAGAAATGGTTTGAATATTTGGATTTAGAATGATGAGTACATGCACCCTATCGATTGTCAAATTTTTTGGGGCAAAAATGTTCCACCAAAAGGTCCAAAAACACCCTAAAGATTACCTTTCTACCACTTTTTGGACACACAGAAGCAGCCTTGGGAGAATCAACTTTTGAGGGGTCAAATGAGTTTCAAATGCAAAAATTATAGGTGGTTTGGAAAGTATACTTGAAGAGCTTGCCAATGAGCTATCATGAGATCAATTTGGATGCCGGGAGGACCTCCAAAAGGGACCTAAAAGTGGCACTGCACGTTGGGCCAGTTGCAATGCGCGTAGAGCAATTTTGCATAGGATGTCTATTTTTCCATTTTTTAACTGTGTTCATGGATTCTCTCTCATGGAGGATTTTTTACCTTTGTGAATGATGACTTGGCATGTAAATATGATAGGTAATTAGTACTAAAGTGTTGATTCATTGCTTTAAAAGTAAGTTTGAGCTCAAATGGATAAGTTTTTCACTTTTAGAGGCAAGTTGTTGAGATGCCTATATTCTTGTTTCTTGTTCAGTGTTGGTTAGATTAGCTCCTCATATTAGGGATTCGAACCCTGAGGATGGGAGGTGGTTGAATTCATGTGTACATCTTCTTCTTATTTCTCATTTTATAGGGTTGGACTCAGTTGGATGCTCAGACCTTGATTGTACATCTTTTTGTAAGAAGTTTAGCAGGAGATTAATAAGAATTGCAGCTATTTTTATGGGATCCATGTGATATGGAGTTTTAGTACAGTTTCTTCTTTTATGATTATATGTTAATGTGTTTTGTGTACTTCATTAATCAGTTCATTTCTTCTATGTGAATGATTTCATGTTGATAGGTAGAATTCATTATATCAGTGCTCTGATTTGGGAAAATATCCATCATTTCATTTTTTTGCAGTCTAGGAAGGATCCATGGTTTTCAAATGCTATTCTTAGCTTCTCACCTGTCTAAAACATCTCACCCCATCAAGCCCTAGAGAGCTAAATCTTATGCCTACCTTTCCACATTGAACACCCTGCAATTTTGACCTAATTCCCTAGACCTAAACTGTCCAACTCCTCCTGATCTGGAAAAACCCCTTCAAAATCCAATCAAAATTTTGTGCTATTATACCTGGCCTAATATCCTTTTTCTGATCCAGTCATCTTGGCTGAGATCCTTACGGAGAGAGCCCTCTCCCAGCCTAGTAGGGCTAGCTACTTGGCTAAGAGTGGTTTGTGGTTACCATGCCATTGCCTTCTTTCAGCTTGAGGTTCAATACAGGTGATAACATGGTGGCGACCATACTGGGGAATGAAAGACTAATCACCTCGATAGTATATTTCATTTGAATTCTTCAGCTTATGGATGATGATTTTTAGAATTTACTAGGTTGAATTGGAAAGTTGTAAAGAAATATATAAAACTTCGAAATTTGAGCACACTGGCTTCGAGAAGGTACACTAAGGTGTTGTTGGGAAAAGTATCCAATACGGAATGACCCTATCCCACTCTAAGGGTGATAGTTCCTTAGCAACAATCAAAGCAAAGCTATCTGAGATTACTTCTTTATGAGATGTAAGAGAGGGGAGAAAGAGATCCACTAACCGATGTCTTCCGTTAATGGTTGATCCAATCTTCTCTCTTTGCTGCTTGCCCTCAGTTCCTTGCTCTTTCACTGGCCCAGCTACACCAAGATCCTGCAAAATGGCAAGAGAGGGAAACTACAAGAAGCATACATTCATAATTGATTCAAGGATTAGAATAAATCAAATATACAAGCATAACAATACAATTGAGACACATGCATATGTTGGAAATAATACTGCTGCAAGTCGTCTCTATCTTTCTTTAATATAAAACTTCAGTTTACAATCTTTTTGTACTGGTGCAGCCTTATACCAGTACGCAGGCTACAACCTGCTGAAGGCTTCAACCTTCTCTCGTTCTCCAAACTTCCTTGGAAGGGAGCTCCAACCCCCTTTGCTCTTGCACTAGCTAAGATACTAGTACGTAGGTGCTGGCCTACAATCTTCTTTCCTTCAGGTACCACTTTTCATACATTTTCAGACTGGATATTCCTGAAGCACAACATTACAATCTGTAGACCCCAATTCATTCAACTTTCACAACAGATCATTGAAGCATAAAACAACCAATACTAGCATTATCAAACTTTGAATCACTGAACCACTGAACCCTGTCAATCACCAGATACCAGAACACAGAGCAGTCTACAGAACTCTGCAATAACAGTCAGATCCAACTGCAAACCCAAAAATCAAGCTTCAAGAGATATACGCTACTTCAATGAGCGAAACCCGCGTATACACGCGCTTTTACCTAAGCCAACCTGCGTACAGATCTAAAAATAAATTCTCTCAACTTGCAGCTGTACCAGACATCAGTTAGACCCAGAACATAATATTGCGACAGTATGCAGATCTAGAAATACGCATAATCAACCATATCATAATAGTGCATTTCAAACCATTAGATCCCGATTTATCCTTAGATCTAGTCTTCCATCAACCGATGTGATTTCTCCTTAGCTCAAATCAAGCAACCCAGACCCTGCATATCAGATCTCTTTCTCTTTTAGATATTCAAGCCTTGTCGAAAGATGATTTTGCCTAATGATCTTCTTCTCCTTATATAGCCTTAGGCCTTTCTCAATACCAAGAGCGAAAACCATAGTAACACAATACCATCAACTTCAAAACTAGGGATCGACACGCCCGTCGAGACACAATGGTCCGAAACCATAGGCACAACTTCCAAGGACTAACCGCCATGGACCAAAGGTACTTTTCCATATACACGTGCTTTTGCTGAAGCCAACCAGCGTGTACACGCGACTTGGGCTTAACGAACCTGCGTATATGAACTTCCTTGGCATGCTGTACTAGGATCTGTCTTCTGATTAAGTTGCCATCACCTGTACCAACCTCTGAGCACCTGTACCAACCTCTGAGTGAGTTGCCATCAAGGACAACACTTGAATCATAATGCCAACAATCTCCCCCTTTGGACTTGATGGCAACCACCACACCAAGTCACTCTCCCCCTTTGACATCAAGGGCAAAGGGCTGTGCTCCCCCTGAGGACATGCTGATACCTCTGCTTGGCTGTGCTGACTCATGCTCCCCCTGACAGTAGGCCAGATCTGCAAAAGATGTTCTTCAACAAGAACCAAGACTTATACACCATAAGGGACCTTCCTATCACCAAAAGACTCAATACATACATCCATACTCCCTACCAAGAGGGGACATATCAGAAACAACCAATTATATTACAGCATTCATCCCAGGCATAGTGGGGAAACCAACATAGGCCGTTACATGACCTTGACACCATAAAAGAGATATCACAAGAAAGATACATGACATAGAGACAACAGATCTAGACCAAGACTTATGAAAGTCACCAGCAGCATATGATAAACATCTTTTTAGATCAGCAACCAGGATTTCTTTCTGAGCTCCTTTTCCTGAAATCAACAACCAAAACATCTGAATGCCAACAATGCTTTATGAGACTTTTAAGCTGCTCCCCCTGAACCTGTGCCTGCTGCACCCCCTGAAACCGTGCCTGAAGAATTCTGACATACCCATTGCTGTTCAGAACTCCAGAGTTTGCCCTTGCTGTTCAGAACTTCATATACGCGATTTCTCCTGCATAAAACAGCATATGGACGCGGATATACTCTCTGCAACAAGCGTACACCATACACGCGACTTTCCCATCATAAATCCGCGTGTATACGCGTATATACCTTTCGTAACTTGCGTATACCAACTTTTCTGTAGAACAGACAAGCTTCAACAGCAGGATGAAGCATCAACTACTCCCAGCTTTTGTCTGAGATATTCAAAAGTTTCCCTGGGCAGTGGTTTTGTGAGAATATCAGCAACTTGTTCCTTAGAAGTAACATACTCCAACTTGACCTTCTGCTCAAGCACTTGTTCCCGGAGAAAATGGTACTTGATTGGTATGTGCTTGGTCTTTGAGTGCATGACTGGGTTCTTTGAAATGCTGATTGCACTAGTATTATCACATAAGATAGAAACTGGTGGAGTGTAAGTGATTTGAAAGTCCTGCAAGGTCTGCATCATCCAAAGAAGTTGTGTGCAACAAGATGCCGCAGCCACATATTCTGCTTCAGCTGTAGATAAGGCAATCGAACTCTGTTTCTTGCTGAACCAAGATACTAATCTGGAACCCATGAAGAAAGCACCACCACTTGTGCTTTTCCTATCATCCACACTTCCAGCCCAATCTGCATCTATGTAAGCATGAAGAGTGAGATCTGTATCTCTAGGATACCATAAGCCATAGTTTTGGGTCCCTTGAAGATACTTGAAGATTCTTTTGACTGCCTGAAGATGAGTTTCCTTTGGGTTGGCTTGAAATCTTCCAACAATTCCTACTGCATGTGTAATATCTGGTCGGGTACCTGTCAAATAGAGCAAACTCCCAATCATGGATCTATAAGTGGGTTGGTGAACTGTTGCCGATTCATCATTTGCACTGAGGCTGCATCCTGTAACCATGGGTGTACATACTAGCTTTGACTCTTCCATGCCATACTTCTTCAAGATCTGCTTGAGGTATTTGGTTTGAGACAAGAAGATACCTCCTTCATTTTGTTGAATTTGCAATCCAAGAAAATATGTCAATTCTCCAAGTAGTGACATTTCGAATTCTTTCTGCATAACCGAGGCAAAGTTTTGACTCATAGTCTCCTCATTGCTGCCAAAGGTAATATCATCTACATAAACAACAAGAATTAGCAATTTGTTATTTTCAACTTTTATATAGAGATTGCTATCTGTTGATACTTTTGAAAAGCCTTGTTGGTGAAGATATTTGTCCAACCGATAGTACCAAGCCCTTGGAGCTTGTTTGAGTCCATAGAGAGCCTTTTTTAATCTGCATACAAGGTTTGGATCATTCCCAAGAATGAAACCATCTGGCTGCTCAATATATACTTCTTCTTCTAAGTCTCCATTCAGAAACGCTGATTTCACATCCATTTGAAATACCTTGAAGTTTTGAAAGCTTGAGAGAGCAAGGAACATTCGGATAGCCTCAAGTCTTGCCACAGGAGCAAAGGTCTCTTCAAAATCTATTCCTTCTTGCTGTGCATACCCTTTACAAACGAGTCTGGCCTTGTTCCTAATTACTTCTCCATTTTCATTCAATTTATTCCTGAAGACCCATTTTGTTCCTATTACATTTTTATCTTTTGGTCTAGGAACTAATTCCCAAGTGTTGTTCTTTTCGATCTGCTCAAGTTCTTCATCCATTGCTTTGACCCAACATTCATCCTTGCATGCCTCTTTCACATTTTGTGGTTCAGTGGAGGAGAGTAATGCCAAGTAGCTTGAAGCTTCTGCAAGTGTCCTTCTTGTTTGTACTCCTGCTTCTTTCTGCCCCACAATCTGAGTTTCTAGATGATTCTTTTGAACATATCTGGATGGAGTCTTCTCTTCTATTCTTGTCTGCTCCTCTGGTTCTTCTTGAGATTCTTCTTCTTCTTGAGGTTCTTCTTCTTCATCATTCCGCCTTTGAGAGTAGCCTTCATCTTCTTCAATGTCTTCATGATGAACTTGCCTAGGAATATATCCCTTCTCATCAACCACTACATCAATACTGTCAACAATTCTGCCAAGTCTTTTATTGTAGCACTTGTATGCTTTGCTATGTGGAGAATAACCAAGAAGAATGCCCTCATCTGCTCTTGGTTCAAGTTTGCCAAGTTTCTCATCAGTATTCTTAATATAACATTTGCTCCCAAAGATTTTGAAGTGCTTCACGGAAGGAGTTTTACCACTCCAAAGCTCATGAGGTGTTTGAGTGCTGTTTACTCGGACATTTGTTTTGTTAAGAATAATAACAGCAGCATGTGCAGCTTCACCCCAGAAGGATGCAGGAGTACCTGATTCATCGAGCATAGCACGAGCCATTTGTTGGATAGTTCTGTTCATTCTTTCCACAACCCCATTTTGCTGAGGAGTTCTAGCTGTAGAGAATTCTCTTCTTATCCCATGTTCATCACAGAAATCGAAAAATTCATTTGAGGTGAACTCCCCACCTCTGTCAGATCTGAGGCACTTAATTTTGTGTCCTGATTCATTTTGAACCAATGCTTTGAAGGATTTGAATTTTTCGAATGCTTCATCTTTGTGCTTCATAAGCCCTAACCAAACAAACCTTGAGAAATCATCAATGAATAATATCAGATATTCTTCTCCTCGAGGTATCCTTTTCCTAAATGGACCACATACATCTGTATGGACTAGCTCAAGAGGCAAGCTAGCTGATCCTTCCTTCTCTGGAAAGTTAGTTCTGGTTTGCTTTCCAAACTGACAAGATTTGCATATGGTGTTGTCTGGAATTTTAATATCTGGAAGATCGCGAACTGCCTGATATTTGCATGCTTTCCTTATTTGTGAGAAGCTTAGATGTCCCAACCTTCGATGCCATAACCAGTGCTCTTCATCCTTGCTAAGATAGCATTGTTGTTGTCCTTCTTCAAATATGTACAGATTATTTGGAGTTCTTTTGCCTTTGAGAACTGTTTTACCTGTATCAAGATCACGAACAAGACATCCATTCGATCTGAAAATAACCTCGGTTTTTTGATCACACATCTGGCTGACACTTAGTAGATTGTGCTTCAATCCATCAACATACAAAACATTTCCAGCCTTGACCTTTTCTTTCAAAGGAGCAATACCTTTTCCTTTTATAGTTGCAGGAGTATCATTTCCAAAAGAAACTTTATTTCCCTTTTCTAAAGTAGAATAAGATTCAAGTTTTTCTTTATCACCTGTCATATGTTTCGAACATCCACTGTCAATGTACCATAGATTTTCCTGTCCTTCTGCATAAAATGCTATCCCACATCTTTCTGTTTGAGGTTCCTTTATTCTCCATGTTTTGGTGCTTGTGGCTTGTTCCTTTTTCTCCTGAAACCTGCTCCTGCATTCAGAATCTTCATGACCAAAATTATTGCAAATAGAACATTCAACTTCATTTTCAAGAACCGAAAAGTTGTTATAGGTCCTTTTTGTAATCCCTGTCATACTCCTTTGTTTTTGAGCTTCCCTAGTCATGATTGTTTTATATGCAACACATTGAGCTGCTTTGTGACCAAAGTTATGGCAAGAAAAGCATTGTCCATTGAAGAAGCTTCTGCGGTTATTGAATCTACCAGCCAACTGATTGTAATTTCTATTTTCATCTATTCTTGAACCAAACTGAGAAGATTTTACTTGTGGCTGGTTGTAGCTTTTGTTCACCCTTAAGATGGATTGTCCCTGATAGTTTCTGTTTGTAATTCGTCCCTGCTTTACCTGATTATCTTCATTGTTCTTCTGCTCATTTCTTCTTGCTGCATCAAGATAACTTTTTGAGGTGGATGCTTGAGAGGTTTCTCCATTATAGCCCAAACCTGTCTTGTTTAGAGGAGACCGCTGCACATTGATAATCTCATCCAAAGTTTCAGATCCTTTGACAAACTTAAGATTAATAGCTTTTGTTTTCTCAATTTCTTTTCTGAGACCAACAATTTCACCTTCTAGTTTTTCAAGATGTTTTTCCTTTTCATCAATTTGAAATTGCAAAGTATCAATGATCAAACTCTTTTCTTCTATGCATCTCTTGAGTCTAGTAATTTCATCATAGAGATTATCCACATCTACAGCATCCTCATAATCATCATCTTCAAATGCCATTAACAGCTTATATTTATTACCTTGTTCATCTTCATCACTGTTTGATAAGCCATCACTATCTTCATGGGTGTAGTAGCTTTTCTTATTTGCACTTTGTTTCTTGTTCCATCTAGCAGGTTCTTTTCCTTTATCCTTATAAGGACATTTTGCAGCATAATGACGTACTTTTCCACAAGCAAAGCATTTGAAAGGTAGCTTACCTCTGAACCTTCCAGAACCCCTTTGAAGATTTCTGACAAAATTTGATTCTTCTTCCTCTTCTTCTGGAACATGGCTTGCTTCATAGTAATCTTCTTTTCCTGATGCCTTAAAAGAAGCTTCCCTTCTGTCTGATGGACCTCCCTTTCTCATTTCATAAGCGGTTAGAATTCCATGTAGCTGAGACATAGTGAGAACACGGAGATTTTCCTTTTCTTCTATTGCAGATACTTTAGATTCAAACTTGGGGGATAATGATCTTAGAATCTTTTGAACTACTATAGTCTCTTTTATTTCTT
The DNA here is from genome assembly GCA_031772625.1 of Pinus tabuliformis. Classification (NCBI taxonomy): domain Eukaryota; kingdom Viridiplantae; phylum Streptophyta; class Pinopsida; order Pinales; family Pinaceae; genus Pinus; species Pinus tabuliformis. Next base: position 1,840,797,339 of record CM062818.1, on the reverse strand, counting down.
CACCCAAATTTTTCATACAATTAACAATCTCATCTACCCGAAGAAAATAATTAGCCACACTTTCATCATTATACATCTTGAGAGTCTCATATTGAATCCTGAGAGTTTGAAGTTTAGCTTGTTTTACCTGTTCATCTCCTTCATAGCTAGTGATCATTTTGTCCCATATCTCTTTTGCTGATTTGAAGTGCATGACCTTCATGAATTCTGTTTGGGATATACTTCCTAATAGAGTACTGACTGCTTTTGCATTTGTTTCGTACTGCTTTTTCTCAGCTGGATCTGTAGGAGTAGCTGAAGGAAAAGCATAGCCTGTTTCTACAATGTTCCAAACTTCTGTACCAAGAGATTGAAGATATGCAGTAACTCTTACCTTCCAATAATTGAAATTTGTCCCATCAAAAATCGGTGGCCTGATTGATGCTTCTTTCTCGTAGTTGCTCATGATGAATGATCTACCTTCAAGCGATCAAGCTTCTCTGAAGGACCTGCTCTGATACCAATTGTTGGAAATAATACTGCTGCAAGTCATCTCTATCTTTCTTTAATATAAAACTTCAGTTTACAATCTTTTTGTACTGGTGCAGCCTTATACCAGTACGCAGGCTACAACCTGCTGAAGGCTTCAACCTTCTCTCGTTCTCCAAACTTCCTTGGAAGGGAGCTCCAACCCCCTTTGCTCTTGCACTAGCTAAGATACTAGTACGTAGGTGCTGGCCTACAATCTTCTTTCCTTCAGGTACCACTTTTCATACATTTTCAGACTGGATATTCCTGAAGCACAACATTACAATCTGTAGACCCCAATTCATTCAACTTTCACAACAGATCATTGAAGCATAAAACAACCAATACTAGCATTATCAAACTTTGAATCACTGAACCACTAAACCCTGTCAATCACCAGATACCAGAACACAGAGCAGTCTACAGAACTCTGCAATAACAGTCAGATCCAACTGCAAACCCAAAAATCAAGCTTCAAGAGATATACGCTACTTCAATGAGCGAAACCTGCGTATACACGCGCTTTTACCTAAGCCAACCTGCGTACAGATCTAAAAATAAATTCTCTCAACTTGCAGCTGTACCAGACATCAATTAGACCCAGAACATAATATTGCGACAATATGCAGATCTAGAAATACGCATAATCAACCATATCATAATAGTGCATTTCAAACCATTAGATCCTGATTTATCCTTAGATCTAGTCTTCCATCAACCGATGTGATTTCTCCTTAGCTCAGATCAAGCAACCCAGACCCTGCATATCAGATCTCTTTCTCTTTTAGATATTCAAGCCTTGTCGAAAGATGATTTTGCCTAATGATCTTCTTCTCCTTATATAGTCTTAGGCCTTGCTCAATACCAAGAGCGAAAACCATAGTAACACAATACCATCAACTTCAAAACTAGGGATCGACACGCCCGTCGAGACACAATGGTCCGAAACCATAGGCACAACTTCCAAGGACTAACCGCCATGGACCAAAGGTACTTTTCCATATACACGCGCTGTTGCTGAAGCCAACCAGCGTGTACACGCGACTTGGGCTTAACGAACCTGCGTATATGAACTTCTTTGGCATGTTGTACTAGGATCTGTCTTCTGATTAAGTTGCCATCACCTGTACCAACCTCTGAGCACCTGTACCAACCTCTGAGTGAGTTGCCATCAAGGACAACACTTGAATCATAATGCCAACAGCATATAGAAGAACCTCAAATGCTTTATTAATGGAAGAAGTAAGGTTCAGGAAGTGATACAACCATAAAAGGCCCAATCCAGCATCACCTTCCCAGCAGAAAGAAATCTCCTCTTCACCTCCTTCAAAGCAAATCACCCAATAGTTCTAAACTCAAACCAATAGCACTTCCTTACATTCACAAGATTCCAGCCTCCCTAGACCTCATGAGAGAGATCTATATATAGGAGTTTTGGAGAAAGGATGAGTCAGCTTGAGAGCTAACTAGTGTCCTCTCTCACTTCAGTTATTCTTCAGTTCTTGAGTCCACTTGGAGGTTCTTGCTTCCACTTGGATATCTAGACCCTCTTACTCATCACCAGTCGAATTCCTTGATCCAAGTGTCATTTTGGAAGCTTCCTGGGCATCCACACCTTGAGAAATGACTATGCCACATGTCCAAACTCGCCTAGCATAGGTAGCCTTCTTTGCAGTTGACATTCAACGCAGGTAGACAGTGGAGCACTTGACATTCAGCGCAGATGCTCAGTGGAGCAGTTGACATGATCCAGAATTGCCTTGTTTTTGAGTGTTTTCAGGTGGAGAACTTTTATTCAATGCTGTGGTTTGCTGACCTTGTTCCTCTAGGGGTAGGAGCAACATGTTTAGGGACTTTGGATCCCTTAGATTATGGACATTTCATGCTTCATGCTGTAAGGCACCAAAATGTCTATAACAGTTTCCCCCTAAAGTATGAGGTCGTTTATCGGGTGAAATGCTTTATCAGGAGGATCCAAAGTCCATTCAATCGCTGAGAGGTGACCTGTAATAAAATACAATACAATACATTATTTTTCATTCTGCTTTCATGATCTAGCTGAGGCGGGCATTCCCATGCTCAGCTTTATAAATTCATTTTGGTACATAGAACATACGATCGTCTGATGATAGACTGATAATTCTCTGCTGAAATTACCATCCTTTGAGTAGGATGATCATCTGCTGCAATGATGTACATGTCAAATGTCTTTATATTTCCTGAATATATATCGCAGCCTGAATGGATGAAACTAGATCCGGGGTCTTCAAACTCGTTCGATCTTCACTCTATGTACAAGTCGATCCATGTGAGAATTGTGCTGAAGTCGAACATGGAAAGACATCGCTTGATTACCGGTCAATGATGTAAACCGTTAACAAGTGCGAGAGGAATCACTGATAATGATAATGACCCTCAAGGTACTGCAGTACAATTCACGTGGTGTGAATAAAGGACTTGGCATCGAACACCACGCAAAATCTTCTGGTCGAAGGTCATTGATGTATACCTGTCGCCGGAAGTGAGAAACTTGCCATTGAGGCATGCAAGCTTCAAAGTACTGAGGGGGGTGTTCCTAGATCAACTTCTTGGATAATGAGCTGAAGTCGACAAGAAGCGATCCGTCAAAGGAGGGCCTTAATGAATCCCACATCAGTGACACAGAACGGAGCTAATGATTTTAATGGAGGTGAAAACAATCTGTGACATATGATTCAGGGTGGCGGTCATGGATGGATGAAGGATAATGTATGGCAGTGGATGGGACACGGTTGACTCTTTCTGAACAACATCTCTTGAACATATAACGACACTGATGCGATGGATCGGTAGCATTACCCCAAATGTGGATGGTTTGGCGAGACCATGGTGATGAGACCGGTGAATGAAACAACCCAACCTGATGTGGTACGGAGGAAAACTGTCATGTTCAAGAGCGACTTGATACCATTAAAGCTTTGAGGTTCTCCCAATTTTTCCCCAGTCATTTCTGACCAGTACCTCTTTATTTTTGTCAAGCTTGAGGAGGATAACATATGCTTGTTCTATAACCTGCCCTTCCGGCAAGCCCATCGCTATGTTTTAACGAGCCTAGCGATAGGGAAACTCATTCTCGTCTAAAGACAAGTTTGTCGCTATTTAATCATTTTAACGAGTCTAACGACAAGGAAAACTCGGTCCTTTTCATTTTTAGAGAGTCTGAAAAGGTGCAGAAAGTTAACTCCAAGATTCCTTTTTTCGTCATCTAATCCCTTAAGTCCGAAAAAGTATAAAATAATACAGAAGGGATGAGTTTTCGATAACTTTAACGAGCCGAATAAAACAAGCGCTCGAACTTTTTGTGCAATAATCCCTCAGGTCCAAAAAGATTAAAATATAGAGGAGGGATAGCTCTTCCGGTCCTTTTAACGAGCTGGAAGGCCAAAACTCGGCAAACTTTTCATATTTTACGAGTCAGTTGAAAAGAGCTTAAAGGAGACTCGTCTTTTGAGGAATGAGTGATAAACAGGGATAGCAACTGATTCCAGGTACAGGTTGGAATTTTCCAATCATGGCAGTGTCACAAGGATGGCTAGGTGAAATCACTCTTCGCAGTTGTTCCTCAAAATAGGTAAACAATCATATGGAGGTGAACGATCGGCCAAATGACAGTGGAGGTGGCAGGTGCAAAACACGACCAAGGCTTTTATGGCTGATAAATTTACGATCACAGCGGTTATTTACCGGGATAGGTTCATTTCTTATTTAAAAATGAGCTTAAACTCTGGAGGAAACATTGCTCACTGCTTTTATTTATTTTTTAACGAGCATGAAGACTGCGTTAAAACTGCTCGGATCTTATGTTTATTTTTTAACGAGCATGAACTATGTGCTAAAACTGCTCGAATAATTTTGCATGCCCCCAGCATAATAATGCAAACGAGGCGCATGCCCACTAGACTTCAGGGGGTCATTTCATTTTTTAATGAGGTTGACACAGTAAAGAACTATCCTCTTGACTCCTTATTTCATTTTTTAACGAGGTTGACATGAGATAGGAACTATCCTCGAAGTCCAAATCCATTAGATATAGAAGGTTTCATATTCCACTGTGGCCATTTCCGCCAGATTACTCGGAGGTGGTAGGGCAAAAGTACCCATTAAGGCAGGGTCTTTTAGGAGACCTACTCTGATATTTTGGAGCGAATAATTGCTTCCATGGATCTTTGGAATGCTTCCCGTAACTTGTGAACTGTTGGGGAGAAATGTTTGTTGGTCGACGATTGTAATCCCTCCTTGAAAAGGAAATGCAATCTTTCTGAAATAGGTCGACACAACAGCTGCCATGGCATAGATCCACGGTCTTCCTAGTAGGATGTTGTAATCAAGATTCCCATCGATGACTTCAACATCTATTTCTACTGTTTTCCCTTCTAGTTCAACTTTCAAGTTACTTAGGATACCATATGGGGTATATGTCCTTCCGTCAAATGCTTTTAATGTCGTCGAAGATCGTGACAAGGTTGGAGATCATAAATTTTTCCAGCAACTCATTGACATAATGCATGTAGATGCCCCCTCATCAATAATTGTTCGATGAACAGTTTTGTTGAGGGCTTTCACTTGAATAAGGAAAGCTAGTTGAGCTAGTAACTGAGGGTCATATCCTTTATGATCAAAGGCCACAAGATTGGATCCATTGGGTCAATCCCACCTATTGCTGATAATAAAGCTTGCTCTTGGGAGAAGCAATTTTGCGATACCTCAAGTGTCGACATAGCGGATAGCGATTGGGCCAGGTCCTCTATCTGTGCTATTTTCGCACAAGGATTAAATGTCGATTTGTGTAATGCTCCCTTTTGCGACTTTATCATTGGCTTAGGAACGATGGGTGGCACAACTTTGGTCAAAGTTGTTGTCGAACTACTAGGTTGTTCATTAGACTTGTTGTTCGACAGCTTTGGATTCCTGTAATCTTTATTCCTTGTCAAAGCATCATTTTGCTGCTTCGATACAGACAACATAAGCATTTGGGATCGGGAAGCATTTTGATTAGCAACCAGTTCGGTTCTCGGGCTTGGAAACGGATCAATCAACACAGCTGAGGTTTTCGAACTCTTAAAGAATCTTTTAAGCTCAGCTTTGTATGGACAATCTGCTGTCCAATGATCCTCATCACATATATGAAACCCTGTAGGGGGTTTCCTTTTTCTCCCTTTCTTTTTCTTCTTGCCCCCTTGTTGCTTCAGTTGTTTGCCCTTGTCGTCCGACACAGCACTTACTTCCGAGGCAAGAAGTTCCTCATTTGCATTTTGACCCGGAATCTTACCGGCCTTTTTAGATATAGCCTTTCTCGATTTCATGTCTGTTGCGCCAATCACGCCATCGCCGGCATGAGAGTCACTATTTGATTTAGGAGGAGGAGGAATTGAAAATTCCGGTCTAGGGGCGTCAGGTATTTTATCATAGAGCGTGCCAGACTGAGTATATACTAAGTCTAGATATTGTGCACGAGCAATAACTTGCTCCTCCGTTACGACTCCCCCCTTGGCCACATCTTCCGTTATGGCAGGAAGTAACGACTTTATAAACCATTCAGCTAATAGCTGATCTGGAACGTAAGTCTTTACCATCCTGCGACGACGACGCCACTCATGTATATGATCGGATATATGTGTGGCCGTCGTCTGCTTGAAGTTGGTTAAGATTTCCGTTCCAGTTTCATACCTTATCGGTAATTGAAAATGGGTTAAGAAATTCGTGGCTAGGGAACTGAAATTGTCGAAAGAGGCTCTAGGTAATTCAATATACCATTTAGCCGCTGGACCCGTCAATGTCCTCTGAAAAAGGCGAAGCCTTATCGAATCATCGTTCAGGGTGTTCGACGAACACCACAGATGAAAAGTCATGACGTGATTCGATGGGTCTTCACCTGGATTTCCATTGAATTTAGGAATGTCCGATGGAAGTTTATGCGGAATCGCTAGCCACCAAGGGGCATAAGCAATTGGATCATTCGTCAGCTGGTTTAGATCTGGTAATTCTAGAGTTGCTACAAAGGGCAACTGTTGATTCAGGTTAGGCGGAGCATACCCAGGATAAGATGGAATCGCCTGAGCAGTGGGTCTTTGCATACCAGCATAATGTATTTGATGCTGGCAACTTTGACAAGTTTTATGGGCATAACCGTTATTATACGGTTGCCCATTACTTACAAAGACTTGTTGCTCGGGTCCTTGATATGATTGCTGGAATTGCGGTTGTTGAGTTTGAACCAGCTCTGGTTGTTGGACCATTTGTTGTTGTCCAATACTGGATGATTGACCAAGATGAGGAGTCATAGTACTTGCTTGAGCCTGAGTCACTCCAGATAAGGAGGCACTAACCGGAGGTTGTGATTGAGTTGTCAAGACAAGAGGCTGTTGTATGGCAACCTGAGAAACTTGGGGTTGACATACAACAGGTAGCGTTTGTACTTGCGACGCAATCAACATACCAGGTATAGTGGCAACATTCGACACAGGGTGGACTGGTTGCATTGAATATGCAACCCTTGGTTGCTGAGGCAGTATTGGTACCCATCCGCTGGATGTAATTCCAATTTGACCTGAGCTTTGTTGTAAACTCCCATATGGTTTTTCTCTGGGGGGGAACAATGAAAAAGCATACTGCCCTCCATAAGGTGGCAATCCAGTGCTTAAAGGGTAGATTGGCCTTTGAAGACACACTGGATCAATTTATTCAGTTTCAACATAAGAAATACCAGATGATAATCCGGATGAAGAAATAGGAACTAACCATGTCGTCGAAACAGTCTCTGATTGGACTCTAGCTTGTTGTTGACAATTTGCCGGGACAGATGGTATACCAGCGAACATCGTTGGAGTAGCAGTAGGAGGCTCTGTCTCTACTATGTCAGATGACACAGTCCTGGATGTCGACGGTTGTTCAGACATATTTAGTCTATCCAAAAGATTTCCTAACGATTCTACAAGAACTTTGTGATGAAGGTAGACTAACTTCGAAGATCAATGCAGGAATAAAGGGTGATTGTTCCGTTTAAAATAAATTGTTAACGACGCTTTAAACACAACTTGCTTTTTCACTTTTAAAGAGTTAAGAAAAAGCTAAAGATGACTCTAGTCTCCTTCGATTTTTTAACGAGCCCGAAGTGACAAATGCTCGGATGGACTTTTTTAGTTATAGAGTCTGAAAAAGGCCAAAAGAAACTGCTCTGGAGATCTAGGCAGAGGGTGTGCCAAACCTTTCGCAAAACCACAGAATACGTTTTACGGTACGGGTGGTCGATCTTCGTGAATGCTGTGTTCACTGCATTGCGATCAGTAGGGCGGCCGACACGGCTTCCTATGGATAAAGGCTTTGTTCCTATAGGGGTATCCCGATATATACGCGACGGTATGTGGGAGCACAATCCATATTAGTGCCACCGACTCTCAGGAGGAATCACCCACCTTCTTCGAGATCGACAGTCACTACGTTTAACGACGTCGGAACACGTCTCTAGCTTAGACCTCTATGTGTTTGCGTTATGTTTCAAAGCGTTGTTAGGTTCATTCAATATATTTTAAGTTGATCTTTTTAAAGTTTGCCTTTCAAGGTTCACCACGAGATGTATGATACAAATTCCTAAATGCAGTCTAAGATGATAAGCAAGCTTTTTCAATCTTTTCGACTTATGAAAATCTTAACTACCAAGGGAAAAGAAAGACATCATCTTTTCACACAGATCATAGAGCACACACTAATGCACTTTTTCCTAAATCAACATGCAAACTTATCAAATGCAAAATGCACAATGCAGGTATTTCTTTTCTCTTTCTTAATGTTGGTGTACTACAAAAAGAAAGTTGTTGTATAACTTTTGAATTCAATTTCAAGTGAAAGCAAACAAGCTTTGTCCAAAATCGAAAGACACCTTAAGATTTACTTGTTTCAACACTAGAAATACATAAATTCAAACCATATGACGAAAGCAAAAGCTCAATCAACTATGAACAGCAAACAAACTAACTCTTAAGATCAAAACGACACTTATCACAGGTCTAGATCTAAGAGGCCACAGCAAGACTAGTTCACTTTTCGTTATGGGAAACTGCAAATGATATAAGAAATACACAAAGAACAAATACAGTTTCTTTATACAACCGAGGCGGAATAGTGGCAAAGAAAGGTGGTTTCAGATAGGTACATTGACTGATAACAGGCTGCAAAAACAGGGATGAAAACAAGGAAATAGAAAGCAGAGAACCCCAGTTGCAAAAGCCAAAACTGGATCAACGCAGGTAGTACACTGTCAGTTTGACATTCAGCACAGGTATCCCCTTCGGGACCTGCGATGAAATGCAGACTGCCTTCACAGTGCCTGCAATGAAGAGAGAAACTCTCGTTTCTCTTGGTTTCCGGGTTACAGATTGCTCAAAAATCCACAGTTTTTGGCCAAATCAAAGCTATCAATCAAGTACACACTAAAGGGTGAAAAGGAGGATGAAAAGCTATCACTAAGAGCTATTTAGAGTCCTTGTGGATCAGCTATTCAAATCATAAACATGCCCAGAAACTGAGCTAGAGTAGCTGCCCTCTACTTTGCATTTGAAAGATCCAAATGCAGTTCGATTCGGTACTCCCTGTGTTTAGGAAATGAATAGCAAAAACACAAACAACCAACAAGATACGATCCCCAGCGGAGTCGCCAATTTGTTGTTGGGAAAAGTATCCAATACGGAATGACCCTATCCCACTCTAAGGGTGATAGTTCCTTAGCAACAATCAAAGCAAAGCTATCTGAGATTACTTCTTTATGAGATGTAAGAGAGGGGAGAAAGAGATCCACTAACCGATGTCTTCCGCTAATGGTTGATCCAATCTTCTCTCTTTGCTGCTTGCCCTCAGTTCCTTGCTCTTTCACTGGCCCAGCTACACCAAGATCCTGCAAAATGGCAAGAGAGGGAAACTACAAGAAGCATACATTCATAATTGATTCAAGGATTAGAATAAATCAAATATACAAGCATAACAATACAATTGAGACACATGCATATAGAAGAACCTCAAATGCTTTATTAATGGAAGAAGTAAGGTTCAGGAAGTGATACAACCATAAAAGGCCCAATCCAGCATCACCTTCCCAGCAGAAAGAAATCTCCTCTTCACCTCCTTCAAAGCAAATCACCCAATAGTTCTAAACTCAAACCAACAGCACTTCCTTACATTCACAAGATTCCAGCCTCCCTAGACCTCATGAGAGAGATCTATATATAGGAGTTTTGGAGAAAGGATGAGTCAGCTTGAGAGCTGACTAGTGTCCTCTCTCACTTCAGTTATTCTTTAGTTCTTGAGTCCACTTGGAGGTTCTTGCTTCCACTTGGAGATCTAGACCCTCTTACTCATCACCAGTCGAATTCCTTGATCCAAGTGTCATTTTGGAAGCTTCCTGGGCATCCACACCTTGAGAAATGGCTGTGCCACATGTCCAAACTCGCCCAGCGCAGGTAGCCTTCTTTGCAGTTGACATTCAACGCAGGTAGACAGTGGAGCACTTGACATTCAGCGCAGATGCTCAGTGGAGCAGTTGACATGATCCAGAATTGCCTTGTTTTTGAGTGTTTTCAGGTGGAGAACTTTTATTCAGTGCTGTGGTTTGCTGACATTGTTCCTCTAGGGGTAGGAACAACATGTTTAGGGACTTTGGATCCCTTAGATTATGGACATTTCATGCTTCATGCTGTAAGGCACAAAAATGTCTATAACATAAGGCCAATCCAGATCTAAACCCTGCCCCAGTAGTGGATAATCCCAATCTGATTTCGAGAAGACTCAAAAAACAAGAAAGTTCAGTCAGTCCCACACCTTCAATAAAAGTAGATTCATGCCCTGATGAGTGGTTGTTTCTAGAAGACCTCCCATTTGATCTGTCATTTGATCTTTCCCTATTTAGAACCAGGTCTGAAAGTGCACTTGATGATATAGTTCTAGATCCAGAGTTTATTGCAGATCTCAAAGTCTAAAAGGCAAATTGGTCAATTGATGAGTATATCCTAAATTCCTCTCAATCATCCCTCACTACTGCTAAGATCCCTGAGCTTTCTGAAACTTTGTCCACTACACTTAGTTCATCATTATTCCCTTCAACCTCTAAAATTCATTCCCTACCTCCATTTATACCTTCACTTCCCTATTAACCTATCGTTCCCCATCAATGACCAATTACTCCTAGTTCTCCATCAACACCTAATAGCCCAACCCTTGCTTTAAATCCACCTCGAGTCATGGCTACCTGGTATGCACCCCTTGTTTTACCTCAGAATCTTGGTGCCATGCCCACTGATTATCAAGCCAAGATACTTTTCTTTGATGCCACTCAAACCATTACAACTCAGAAACATGTTGATAAAATGAATTATTTCTTTGACCTCCATGAAGTAGAAATTGAAGATGTGACAATGAGATTGTTTGTACATAGATTTGGAGGTGAATTTCAAAAAATGGTTCAGAGCTTTACCAGTAGCTTCTATCACCACATTACCAATCCTCCATAGGCAATTCTTGGATCGGTGGGAGGTGAAGAAGAATCCACTTCATATTTTGTCTGAGTATGAGAACATCAAAAGAAATGTCAGTGAGAGTGTGCAAGGCTATTGCGTGAGGTTTAATACAGTATACAATGTTATTCCTACCAACATTAAACCACTAGAGGGATTGGCTTTGCTCAATTTTCCAGACGGTTTCTATGTTGATATGGAATATTAGTTGCAGCAACATGATCCTACCACACTAGAAGACATGTAAAGAATGTTGTGAGTCTAGAAGCAAACTTGTTGGCCAAAAGAGCAAGAATGAGATCTGAGAAAAGAGTGACCATAAAGGAAGAATCATCTACCTCAGATGTAAAGATGGATACATTGATTCGAATAGTGGAGAGGATGGTTGGCTAGTTAACCATCACAGATAGACCTGAACCACCAATACGAAATCCAAATTTTAAAGGACAGTAGCAGTCCCAATTCCGAATCAAGCAGAGAGAACAAAAGGCACCAGAACAACCAGCACAACAACAACAGATTATAACTCCTTTACAGCATAATTATGTTCAAGGAATCGATGAAGAAGATGACGAAGATCTGGTAATTGAAACAAATCACTTTTTCACTACTCATGGTATGCCTATATTGTTTACCAAAGATGAAGCATATGCAGAAGTTCCAGACATTCAAAGGGATGAGGATTGCATCTTAGCAAATGATGTGGTTTTGGATGATGAATCTGATGATTATCAACGTGGTTATATGAATTATTTCACTGCACAACAGAGGAAGTACTCTTTAAGGAGCAGAGATGTATTGGTCAATCCCATTCAGAAAAGAAAGGATCTGCAATCCAAGAATGATTCCTCAAACACTCAGAAGAAAGGGAAAGAGCTTGCTAATCCGAATCCCAACAAGGTACCATAAAAAAAAAATCACTACAAAGGAGAAGAACAATCAAGAAAAAGATAGTGCAACGAAAGAGCAAGCAGGTAAGAAGGACATTGGTGTCAAAGAGGTAGAAAAAGTTTCATCCTTTAATTTAGAAAGTGAAATTGCTAAATTAAAAGTATCCATTCCTTTGGCTGAGGTTGTTAAGAATAACAATTATAAACACCATGTATCTAGAATATTGCAAATAGATCCTTTGTCAGACATGGTGAATGTCGAGGATGATCATCATGAACTCGGTTTTGGTCCAACCAAAGAAGGTCAGCCTGAAGATAGTGAAGTCCCTCCCTTTTATCTGAGTCTTAGATTGCATGAGTACATTCTCCATAATGCTACGTTAGATTCTGGAGCATTCCACAATTTCATGCCTAAAGCCATTATGGAAAAGTTGGGCCTGGATATCACCCGAAAATATCATGATTTGTACTCCTTTGACTTTGATAGAGTTTGTTGGATTGGTCTCATCAAAGATTTGGTGGTTTATTTAGATCAAATCCCAGCCAAAAATGTCTTGATGGATGTGGTAGTTGCTGATATACCACCTCGGTTCGGTATGCTCTTATCTAGATCATGGGGTGCTAAACTCAAAGGAACTTTACAACTTGACTTCTCTTATGCTACCATCCTTGTTTTCGGTCAATTGAGGAAGTTGTGCTGGGAAAAGAAAATGAAGTATATGATCACTAGTAAGGAGAAGCCTATGAATCATCCGATAAATGCAGTGCATACTAATTTAGAGTCCTTTGCCTTATATTCTGATAGTGGATTGAATGATGTAGATATTCAACTTGTAGAAGTAAATGATGTACCATAAATTTCCAAGAATTTTAGAGCAGTTCTTAATCAAGAAAAAGAAAAAATAGCAAGTTCTTCTAAGCAGCCTACACAACAGAAAAAGGTCAGTGAAGAGAAGAAAAATGAAGTAATCAGCAAATAAGGTTGAGAAATAAATAGAATTCCAGCATCTAAAAGATGAAGTCGGCCTTTCGAGGATGGACTTCGATGGCGCTGTGGGTAAGGATGGTGCTAGTATTAGAATTTGGATTCAAAGCCCTACTTTCCAGCCTGCCAAAGTCCCAAGTAATGTTAGAGTATGTTCCTACAAGTTAGCTTTTGATTTCTCTAATAATGAAGCAGAGCATGAGGCTTTGATTACAGGTCTTCAAATTTTGAAGAAACTGGATGCGAAAATGATTTTCGTTTATGGTGATTCATTGTTGGTGATTAAACAAGTAAAAGGAGAATATCAATAAAAACATCCGTGGATGATAGCCTACAGAAATGAAGTTCTTGATATTTTGAGGATGTTTCCAGAATACACCTTGACAACAATTCCCTGGGCTCAAAACATCATTGCACATTCACTCGCCACTGCAGCCAACAATTTGAAGATTCCAATGAATCATAGCAAAAAAAATGAAATTCATGTCAAACATATGCCTGCTATTCTTTATAATTTGAAGTGTTGGCAAGTTTTTTGGAATGATAATGAAATTAATGTCTTTCTGCAGAATGAAGGAAAGTTTAAGAATGCTTCCATTGATGATGTTTGTGATTCCGATGAACAAGACATTGAGGTAAATCAGATGGAGGTTTTATAGCTGAAGGATAATATCATTCCTAGAGGTCTCATACCTTTAGAGGAGCTTTTTTATCAGGATGATGTGGAACGAAAACTGAGCTTGGTTCCTATAGACAAAGGAGTTGAAGACGTAAATCTTGGAATGACTGACCATCCCAAGCTTGTAAAGCTATCAAAAGCATTGTCTCTCGAAGTAAAAGATAAGTATGTTAGATTACTTTCTGAATTTTCCGATGTTTTTGCTTGGGATTATTCAGATTTGAAAGTGTATAAGAAGGATATCATTCAACATACTATTCCTACCAAGTCAGATCAAAAACCTTTTAGACAGAAGTTGAGAAGAATCAATCCAAAGATGCTGCCATCCATCAAGAAAGAGGTAAATAGATTGTTTAAAGCTGGCATCATTGTTCCAAATAGATTTTCTGATTGGATTTCAAATTTGGTCCCAGTATGAAAGAAGACCAGAGAAATAAGGTTGTGCACAGATTCCCAGAACCTCAACAAAGTGTCCTTAAAGGATAATTACCCTCTTCCTAAGATGGACCATATTCTGCAAACAGTAGTTGGAGCATCACGGATGTCACTACTAGATGGTTACTCAGGCTATAATCAGATCTTAGTGAATGAAAAGGACCAAGACAAATCTGCCTTCACAACACCTTGGGGAACATTTCAGTATGCCAAAATGCCATTTGGATTGAAGAATGTTGGAGCCACTTTTCAGCAGGTGATGGACATAGATTTTGCTAATGAGAAGGATGTTTTCTTGGTAGTTTATTTATATGACTTGATGTTATTTTCTGGTTCTGATGATGAACACTTGAACCACTTAAAGATTGTCTTTCAAAAATGTAGAAAGTTCGAGATTTTTCTAAACCCGAAAAAGAGACTTTTTGCCATGGACAAGGGTAAGCTTCTTGGTCATATAACTTCTAAAGATGGTATTCACATTGATCCTTCAAGGGTGGGAGAAATCCAGCATAGAGACTTTCCGTGCAACAAAAAGGAGATTCAGGCTCTCAATGGTAAGATGAATTTCTTACGTAGATTTATACCAGATTTGGCTGAACATTTATGTGAAATAACTAACATGTTGAAAAAGGACATCACTGTGAAATGGACCAAGGATGCCATGAAGTCGTTCAACTTGGTAAAGTTTGCTCTAACCACAACCTTAGTCTTGATTCGTCCTGATTATACTCATGATTTTATTATATTTTCATTTCATCCGAGCACATCATAGCTGCGGTATTGATGAAAAAGATGGATCAAGTGGAGAAACCCATTTCTTTTTTCAGTAGGACTATTCGAGATGTTGCCTTGTGTTACAATATCATTGAAAAACAAGGGCTGGCTCTTATAAAAGCATTGAAGGATTTCAAAGTATACATTCTACATTCACGTACAATAACCTATGTTCCTAATGCAGCAGTCAAGGATGTTATCATGCAAACTGATCAAGAGGGAAGAAGAGGTAAGTCGATAGTAGCAATGTTGGAGTATGTTCTTGATATTAAACCTACCAAACTGATCAAAGGACAAGGCTTGGAAGAATTTATGGTTGAATCAAATCTGCATGCTCTAGACATAAATCTTATTACAGCAATGTCAGAGGACGAATATGGTGGCTCACTCATTCAAGTATCATAAATGCTTCTCAAATCACCTTGGTATTTTGATATAGTTTATGTTCTTTAGCATCTTTTTCCACCTCCTGGAATGTCAAGAAGTAAAGGTAGATCACTAAAACTAAAGTCTGCAAAATTCTACATTTTAAATAGTTCTCTCTATTGGAAAGATCCGGGAGGAGTTCTACTTAATTGTTTTGTTGAAGATGAAGCTCAGCAGGTAATGAATGATTTTCATAGAGGTGATTGTGGTGGTCATTTGTTTTGGAAAACAATAATTAACAAAGTGTTGAGAGCATGATATTATTGGCCGAGTTTGTTTTCAAATTTATAGAAGACAATCTTGGGCTCCCATGAATGCCAAGTTTTTCAAGGAAAAAGGAAGTTGTTTCCACTTCCTTTGAAACTAGTTGAAGTAAATGCACCTTTCCAATAGTGGGGACTTGATTTCATAAGGGAAATCCATCCTACATCAATAGCACAACATAGATGGATTTTGATAGCTACCCATTACTTCACCAAGTGGATTGAGACCATTCCGATGACGCAAGCCATGGACACAGTAATTATCCAATTTTTAGAATCTAATATCTTGTCTTGTTTTAGTTGCCCTCACAAGATTATAACAGATAATGCAGCAGCATTTAAGTCCAAGAAGATGTTCGAGTTTTTCAACAAGTACAATATTACATTGGGTCATTCCACAACGTACTACCCGCAGGGCAATTTGTTGGCTGAGTCATCAAATAAATCCTTGGTGAACATTATCAAGAAAATGTCGGAGGTAAACAAGAAGAATTGGCATCGAAAGCTTATTAATTCCTTGTGGGCCAATAGAGTGAGCAACAAGAAATCAATATGTATGTCACCTTTTGAGTTGGTTTATAGTATTGATATAGTATTTCCTACATCACTTGCAGTCCCGGTCATGAGATTTCTACAAGAATCTAGCAGTGAAGAGGATGATATTCAGTGCAGAATTAATCAAATGATTCACCTTCAGCGAACAAGAGAAGAGGTTTCCCAAAATACTTTCTGTTGCAAGAGAAGATAAAGAAAATTTATGACCGCAAAACCAAATCAGAAGAGTTCTAGCTAGAAGATGTAGTGCTGCGGTGGGAAGCACGGAATGAGGAAAAGGGAAAGCATGGTAAGTTTGACAATTTATGGAAAGGGTCGTATAAAATCTCAGCTTTGTGGGGATAGAATGCATTTTTGTTGAAGGAAATGGATGGTCAGGAATGTTCAGGAGGGCCAGTGAATGGTAGGCTCCTGAAGCACTACTACTTTTGAGTTTGTTCCCTGAAGTTACTTCACCTTCATTATATATACCAGTTTGCTTTTCCTTGCAAGGTTTTAGGTACACTGTCATCTAAGCTTGGGGCCCAAAGTGAAGGCTATAAAGTTTAAATGATTTGTGATAGGTTTGGTTGATTTGGTTTATAGTCAAGTTTAGAGTCAGTTCCGAGTCAGTTTTCAGTTTGTATTGAGTCATATTTCACCTTTTGTTTTGTTTGACTGTATTTCCCAATGGATGAGGAAATTTGTCCCTCCAAGGAGCTGCCATCCCCAATAAGGCCAATGTTAGCGTTAGTATCTGCATACTTCCATCAGGGATCAAAATTTTCTCTTTGCATTTTCATTTTAGGGGTCCCATACTGAATTTTTTGCATCATTTCATTAGGTCATGTCAAACTGATCCACTGATGGTTGTCTTCTCTTCAGAAAATCTAATTTTTTCCCTTATGGAGTATACTTGTTAACCCTTCTTCAGGTTGTCTTCAGTTATGGTTTAATGGTCAATTTGCAATCATGCCTTCATTAGGTTATTTGGCATGTTTTCATTAGGTCATAGGGCATGTTTCATTAGGTCTTAGGGTTTCATCACCAAGGTCAAGGGCCTAATTTTCTATGTAAATGAAGGGTAACAAGGGTATAAAGATGATAAATAAGTCAAACATGATGGCTTTTAGGTCATAGTAATTATATCATTATCTTTTAACCTAATGTATTTTTCACCTCAAAAACATGTTTTTGAGGTGAAAACATAGTATTTTGAGTTTATTTGTATTTCTTATGTAATTTTAAGTCACTTTATGTAATAAATGATCCCATCTGCACCAACGCCTCTCTCCTTGCTACAAGAAAAAGAAACACTACAAAAATCAGTTCAAATCAAGCATTATGCACCTGAAAGGAAACAAAGAAGAAAAGGCATTAAAAGCACAGCTTTGGAGAAGGTCAAGAAACATTAGAAAGTGGGGTTTTCAAGTGAAAAATCAAAATTAACTCCTATATAAGCCCTCACATTTCATTTTCAAGTTCATCATTCTCATTTGGCAAGTAAGAAGTCAAAAAGTGAGAAGAAGAGGAAAGGTTGAGCGAGTTTTGGGCGAAGGAGAGTTGGCACTGCACTTCTGGAGAGTGGCGTTGCGCGTCTGGAGCAGTGGAGGAGTGGCGCTGCGCATTTCAGGCAGGAAGGGTTGGCGTTGTGCATTGAGAACTTGGTGTTGTGCGTTGAGGCCTAGCGTTGCATGTCTGGAGCATTTCCCACTATAATTTTACACTGCGCTGTGCTTCTAGGGTGGCGTTGCATGTCCGTGCACCAGAACTGCGCGTTTACCAAGAGGGACAGAAAGGCCTCAAATCTCCAAAAAACTTCAAATTTTCCCTCCCTTACCTTCAATGCAAGTAATTTTACCTCCTTTGCTATATTTTTGGTTTGCATATTGAACTCTTAAGAATCATTCTCCATGGTAAATATTAAACCCTAAATTTTCCCCTATTTTTTCCTAAAACCCTAAACCCTAATTATCATTCCTTACTCCTATCACCTATTACTACAACTCTAAACTCTTCCCCTATCCATTTTTTCCCTATCCCTTTATCCCTTTATCCCTATATCTCTTTATGCCTGTATCCCTATTCCATATCATCCCTATCCCTTTATTCTTTTTCCCCAAGGGAAATATTTCAAATAAACCAAGCCCTCCCTCTCATTTTTATCATTCCTACTCCCTCATTCATTTTCTAGCCACGACTCATCTCCCATTCACTCACTCCTAAGAAAAACTTTCACTCATTCCCTTCATACAACCTCAAGCCTTTCAAACATGGATAGAGAGGACTGAGACTATGAGGAGGAGGAAAACACAGGCAGTGACACCTCAGGAGATAGGGCTAGGCAATAGAGAAAACCACACAAGGGAGGCAGGATTATCAGAGAAGAGCCATCACACCCTAGAAAATTGCAAGCCTCTCAGTTGGCTGTCACATGTTTCAAATATCTTGGCTGTTATGAGTTCTATGAGCAGGTAGAGAGAGTTCAACACCACCCTGAGCTCACCAAACTTTTTGTAGCTCATCTTTACGACAACAAGGTGACTCTTGCTCGGGTAACATTCACTGTCTCACCCTCCATCACTTCAGATGCAACTAGGATTCTGAATGTATGGGAGAAGTGGTACAAGGCCCAAGACCTGGATGAACACTATTACGAGCCTTATATCAAACCTCGGTACAGAAATGAGGTGAAAATAATTTTTCCTTTCAGATTTCTTGAAGACAAGTATGTCCCCATGATGAAAATCATCATGAGATATTTCACTTTTGAGGGTAGATTTTCTAGGTTGTACACCTATTACATTAGGTTCCTCCTGCATCTTACCAAGGTGACGATTTAAACCTTCCTTATTTCTTGTTCAGGAATATTGAGAAGATGGCTCGTTTTGTGCAGAAGAAGCCATACCCTCAGAAGATGAGCAATCTCTATCATTACTCCCTGATCAATATCATTGTGCTTCATCATCTCAGTCTCCTCAACATCTCTTGGGAGACATTTATTGCTCATGACATCTTCAAGGGTCAATAAATTCCTCCATCAGTTTCTCAAGAAGCAGGGGGGACCTTCAAGCATTGCTCAGGTGAAAACAAATGAGGAGGCCCAAGAGATTAGTACTACTAAGGTGCCCATGACCTTCATGACATATTCGAGGGGCACAAGGAGATTGTTTTCAGCTGATAGGCAATTGTTTTCTCCATGGGATGTCGAAGGGACCTTGCCTTCTTCATCTACCCATAGGCAAACACTAGCTCCACAGGATGTGGAAGGGTCTTCTCCTCCTTCATCAACACAGGGAGGTACAGGTGCAGCAGCTACATAAAGGGAAGGAAAAGATGCCAGGGGATATTTTTGATGATGAGGAGGAAAGAGGCTTTGACTTGACAGAGCATGATGAGCTGGAGCATCATTATACTCACCATGGAGTGGAAATAACTGACTTAGACTCTCAAGACGAAGAAACAATAAAAAGACATCATCATACAAGAAAAGGAAGCCTAAGTACAAGATTTGATGGAAAATTTTGAGAGGGGAAAATATTTCATCACATACTTGGAACAAGAAAACAAGCAGCTGAGTGACAAACAAATCTTCATGGAGCTGGAACTCCTCAAGGTAAAATGACAAAGTGGTAAAGAAGCACAGGTCATTTTAACTCCTATTGAGAAGGAGACTGAAGATGATAGAGAGACTTGGCTTGAGAGAGTCAATTTTCACCTTGAGAATCTATTGTAGAAGGCCAATAGAGACAATGATCAGGCACATGGCCTACCATTACAGGACCCGAAAAAAAATTTGCAACATGAGGGTCAAAAAGATGAAAGCTAGGCTAAGGTGGCTTTGAAAGGCAAAAAGGAGGATGATATGCTTAGGTTTCTTGCTGAAGCTTCCTTGGTTCATCAAGACACTTGATGATGGTGCTTCTCACCAATTTTGGGCAAGTTTGGAGCAATTTTTTTCATTTGCAAATTTTGAAATTCTACACACACGAAAACTGCCTAAACGTGCAGTGCCTCTGGTGCTACGCTTTTCTTGGGGGCACCCAATGGAGAAATGGTTTAGATTTTTGGATTCATAATGATGAGGACATGCACCCTATGGAATTTCAAAGTTTTTGGGGCAGAAATGGTCCAACAAGAGGTCAAACAACACCCTAAAAATGACCTTTCTGCCACTTTTTGGACATAGAAAAGTAGTCTTGGGAGAATCAAGTGTTGAGGGCTCAAATGAGCCTCAAATTCAGAAATTCCAGGTGGTTTGGAATATTGACTTGTAGAGCTTTCCAACGAGCTATCATGAGCGCAATGTGTATGTCAAGAAGGCCTCCAAAAGGGACCTAAAAGTGGCGCTGTGCGTTGGGCCAATGGTATTGCGCATAGAGCTATTTTGCAGAGGATGCCTATTTTTCCAGTTTTTTACTATGTTCATGGATTCTCTCTCATGGAGGATGTTTTTCCTTTTTAAATGATGACTTGGCATCTAAAGATGATAGGTATTTAGTACTAGAGGGTAGATTCATTGCTTTAAAAGTCAGTGTGAGCTCAAATGAATCAGATTTTCACTTTTAGAGGCAAGTTGTTGAGATGCCTATATTCCTGTTTCTTGTTCAGTGTTGGTTAGATTATCTCCACATATTATGGATTTGATCCCTAAGGATGGGAAGAGGTTAAATTCATGTCTATATCTTGAACTCAGCCAGATGCTCAGACCTTGATTGTACATCTTTTTGTAAGCATTTTTGATCCGAATTGGATCCTCAAACAATTCGATGATTATTAAGAATGAATGACAGACTTCAAGAAATATTATATCTATCAGAAATAACCTTTGAATAATGGAAATTTACAGCCAACATGGAGCAATGAGGACCTTCGGTCAAAGCGCATTGACCGTTGGCCCATGGAGACCGCGCATGGTGCAAAAATGGCAATTGGGAAGCTCAGATCTGGAAATGGAGGTTGTTTCTGATACACGATTAGCACAAAGCACTACTTGCATATAGATAGGAAAAACCCCTCGAGAAGGAAAGGCCCCGAGCGCTTGGTCACAAGGCAAAACTAGAAAACCACAGGAAAGCGCTAAAACCAATACAGCCGGTCCCGCCCTCAAAACCGGTGGAATATCGGAGGCATTTTGGGCAGTAAGTGGGTTTGGCTGAGGACCCAGCGATTCCATACACCGAGTGATGTGTGTTCGATGGGGAGAGAGAGAAATTGCTTACATTGCGGATTAACGGTTGAGCAACTCAACCACGCGATATAAGCGAACACTATGGGATTTGGGGGCTCCAGATCAATAGCGGAGGTTCAACCCGATGGATGACCGGACCTGAGGGAGAGATAAACTACGACACATAATATTTGAAGTCCAATTTGACCAATGAATTGACAGAAGGATCCATTTCATAGGCATCTAGGAGATAACGGAAAAAAATGATCGTTCTGGAAGAACTGACACTCAGTTCACAAGGAGACAGGTGGTCACCTCTCTGTGAAGCATTATGAAGCAATGATGATGTAGGGAATAGGAGTCCCAATAGATAGCAGAAGGTGATCCAAAGAGTTGGGAAGCCGAAGCGAACAGTCGAAGGAACGAACTAGCTTTAAAGCCACGAGTTGACAGAGACAGGAGAGACAGTGAAGAAGCTGAAGACCGAGAGACACAGAAAGAGAGGAAAAGTTGCAAGGCAGAGGATAGAGAAGCCAAGCTAACCATCAGAGTAAGGGAAACATCGAGTAGATAGAGACCAATTGAGGTCAAAATTTGGTAAGGGGAGTCTGTGAACTCTAAGGACTTGAGAATTCCAAGTGGCATCCTACTGACCATCCTCTGTCAAGTGAGACTCAGATTGAGCTCCTTATTGTAAGACTCTGCTTTAAAAACATAATAAAAAGGCCACCACTGAAAGCTGGACTAGGAGATGTAACCCAGGAGGATTGGGTGAACTCCTTATTAAATTTTGTTGTGTTTATGTTTGCTTACTGTGATCTCTTACTGTTTCAAGTGTCTGTGTATTTCGCAATCTTATCGATCCGTTGCACAAGATAACATAGACAAACACACCAACACATGAGTCTTTAATACCTTCGTTAATTTCCTGAGGTCACTGAGGGGTGATTTCAGATCAAGTGGTATCAAAGCTATAGGTTGTTAAGGTTAGACAAGCTTGTGCTAGATTTAGTTGTTGAATGCTAACTAGCTCAAAGCTCAAATTAGGAGAAGGAGAGTTGGTCGAAGCTAATCCTGAAATTGGAAGAGTCTATCCTCAAAAGAAAATGTCGTAGGAAGATTTTGTGGGCCCAGAACTTCAATTCATAGATAGTTTCCTAGCCATGAGGTCCATGGTAGAGGAAATGTATAAGGACTTTAGAAAACATAAAGATGAGGAATCATTAGGCTCCAAACAAGATAAAGGAGGAGAAGAGTCTCTCCTCCATGACCACTCAAAAGGCAAAGGGAAAGAAGAAAAATTTCTCACACCTCCTAATAGCCCTGAACATAAAAAGAAGACATCTTTGATTAAACTAGATGTTAAATTTGATTTACCAATATATGATGGAGAGTTGAATGCAGAAAAGTTGGGCAATTGGATCAGACAAATTGATGTTTATTGCAGAGTGTAGAGTATTGACTCAAACAAGAGCAAGATTCAGCTAGCTAGCCTATGCCTTGGGGACACTGCGTTGGTTTGGTGGGAAGGCAAGACCCAAGCTGACATTATGAGACATGGTAAGACTCTTTCTGTCTGGAGTGACTTTGTTTCTGCAATCAAAAAGCAGATCTATCCATTGGCCTACATGCAGCAAGCCATGATGAGCTAGAAAACTCTTCACCAATTGAAAGGGAAAAGTGTATAAGGTTACACACAAGAATTTAGGAAGAGATCTTTGAATCTAGGAATCTCATTAGACTCACTTGAGACTCTGTTGAAGTACATTGGTGGTCTACACAGCTACATGAGGCACACTATCCTCATGTTTAATCCCACTAGTATAGATGAGGTATCTGTTCAAGCTACACATTTAGAAGCTAGAGGAAAGAATGGGAACCCAAAGGTGGGAGGATCATCCAAGCCCATTGCAAGCAAGAATAAGGAGAAAAGAAAACAAAAATGGAAAGAGAGGAAGGCCAACACTGCACAGAAAAGCAAGTCTTCATGCAATCACTATAAGAAGGATGGGCATGATGATGAGCACTATTGGATTCTGCATCCGGACCTGAGACCTAAGAAGTTCGAGGGAAAGAAGAAGAAGACTGCTGCAGCTATTCAGAAAGATTTGGGGTTGGACTTAGGAGATGAAACAACCATTGTATCCATAGGTATAAACAGTAAGAATTCTGAAGCATCTACTAGTAATTCTGTACAATCTACTATTGATGAAGAAAATGAGAGAAAAAGACATGAGCTTTTCCATATTCGAGTTATTTCCAAACATCAAAAGATTGATACTTTGTTTGATAATGGCTCAAAGTAAATTTAATTTCTAAAGAAATTGTAAAGAAGTTTGGATTACTGACTACACCTCACAAGAAACCATACCCATTAGGTTGGTTAAGTGATAAAGCACAACTACAAGTGACTAGAAAATGCAAACTCAAGTTTTCTTTTGTGTCAGCATTTGTAGATGAGGTTGAGTTAGATATAATTCCTTTGGATACATGTGGAATTGTTTTAGGATGTCCTTACTTGTATGACAGACAAGCTATTTTCTATAGAGCTGAGAACAAGTATCTACTCATTAAAGATGGAATTGAATACTTTATAAGAGCTCATAAGCTTAAGAATAATTATACTCTCATAATCTCAGGGCAGATGAAACGAATCGTAAATTCATGCAAACAATTTTTACTGATGGTTGTAAAGGAAAAGAAACTTGATAAAACCAATGTATTTGAGGGTTGTGATGCTAAACAGCAAGCTGATTTAGAAAAAGTTGTTTCAGAGTATGATATCTTGTTTCAAGAACCTAAAGGTCTGCCACCCAAAAAGGAAATAGTGCATGATATTAATTTGCAGCAAGATGCTCCATTGCCTAACATTGGGATGTACAGGTTGTCTGCTTTAGAGAATGTAGAAATCAAGAAGCAGGTGCAGGAGTTGCTTGAGAAGGGGTTCATCAGACCTAGCACATCACCATGTGGGTCACCAATCGTTTTGGTGAGAAAGAAAGATGGCTCATGGAGAATGTGCATTGATTACCGAGCACTGAATAAAATAACAATCAAAAATCGTTATCCCCTTCCTCGCATAGATGATCTATTAGATGAGTTAAGGGAAGCTGTTTATTTTTCCAAGTTAGACTTGCATAGTGGATATCACCAGGTCAAAGTTGCAGAACAAGATGCATGGAAGAATGCTTTCAAAACAAAGCAGGGATTGTATGAGTGGTTGGTTATGCCTTTTGTCTTAACTAATGCTCCTGCTACTTTCATGGGAATAATGAATGATGTGCTCAAACCTTTTCTTGATGATTTTGTTATTGTATATCTAGATGACATTCTTATATTTAGCAAAACATGGAAAGAACATTTAAAGCATGTTAAGCAGACACTAGATGTTTTTAAAAGAGAAAAAATTTATGTTAAACTCTCAAAATGTGAATTTGGCAAACATCTTTGAATTATTTGGGACATATAGTAGGGGGTGGTGAATTGAAGATAGATCCCTCTAAGGTGGCAGTGATTGTAAACTGGCCTAAACCCAAATCTGCTATGGAAGTTAGAAGCTTCTTAGGAGCAGCACAATATTGGAGAAAGTTCATTTCTAACTTTTCCTTAATTGCAGCTCCTTTACATGCTTTAACAGGATTGAACAAGGTGTTTCAGTGGGGAGGAAAACAACAGAAAGCCTTCAACACCTTGAAAGAAAAGATTAGTACAACACTAGTACTAGAACTTCTAGATCTTCAAAGACCGTTTGAGATCCAAATAGATGCCAATGACTATTTCATGGGAGCAGTGTTGATACAACACGGTAAACCCATATGTTATCATTCTGAGATGTTTAACTCTGCAGTAGTTAACTATCCCACGTATGATAAGGAATTGTATACATTAGCATAGAGTGTGAAAAATTGGAAACATTACTTTATGGACAAAGAAACAGTTATTCATACTGATCATCAACAACTTCAATATCTACACTCCCAAACTAAGTTGCAACAATCAAGACACTACAGGTGGATGGGGTTCCTACAACAGTTTCATTTAGTCATTAGATATAAAAAGGGCATACATAATAAAGTTGCAGATATGTTATCTAGACCCATTATAAATGCATCTACTATACTTAAGCATAATTTTGTATTACATGAAAGTTAGATTGAACAATATGCTCAAGATATAGACTTTAAATATGTATATGCAACTTTAAGTCAAGGTAAACGAGTAGAAGAATCAGATTATCATATTAAGGACCAAATCTTGTATCATTGTGGGAATCTATGCATTCCACAAACTGAAAGAGTAAAGATAATTCGAGAAGCACACACTTCTCTAATATCAGGTCACTTTGGGGTGAGAAAAACCATTGCACAACTGCAAATATTTTGTTATTGGCCAAAAATGAACGAGACGGTTTCTAGATATGTATGAGGGTGTACTATGTGTGCTAAAAGCAAGCCCAACAATAGGAAACTAGGCTTGTACACTCCATTGTCAGTTCCTTCTCATCCTTGGGAATGTGTTCCAATGGAATTTGTTGGAGGACTGCCTAAATCTAGGAAGGGTCATGATTATCTGTATGTTGTTGTGGATAGGTTCAGAAAAATGTGTATCTTGATACCTTGTAATAAACAGATTACAGCTGAACAAACTCCAAACTGTTCTTTCAACATGTATGGGTTCATTTGGATTACCCACTTCCATTATATTTGATCGAGACACCAAATTTGTGGGGAATGTTTGGTCAAGTTTGTGGGAACTGATGGACACCAAACTGAATAAAAGCACAACTTTCCATCCATAAACCGATGACCAGACAGAAGTAGTCAATAGGACAATTATCCAGTTGCTCAGGGGATATTGCAGCAAACATCCCAAGCTTTGGGATGAACATTTGTGTTATGTGCAACATGCTTACAACCAAGACAAACATTCTTCCACACAGAGATCTCCCTTTGAGACCTTTTTTGGTTTGACACCAAGGTCTCCCTTGGATTTTGTCTTTGGTAGGGACATAACAGTTGAGGGACACAATGATGTGGACAAGGAAACTAGGTTCATTGAACAAATTCAAGGGATCCATAAGGCAGTACAGGAACAACTGGAAAAGAGCCAGGACAAATACATGGCAAGGCATGACAAGCATCAGATGGAGCATAGTTTTCAAGTTGGTGATCAAGTCTAGCTATATATCAGCAAGGACAGGATGCAAGGTGAAGGTAAAAAGCTAAAACCAATCAGGTATGGACCTTTCAGGATCCTTGAGAAAATTGGTGAGAATGCTTTTCACCTTGATTTTCCAGTTGATATGCACATCTACTCATTCGTCAATGCAGATAGCTTGAGACTATTTTAACCTTCCTTAATTGAAGATCCTGAGGAGAAGAATCAATTTCCTTCTATTGATGACCTCTTACCTGAATATCTTAATGAAGTGTAGGAATACACAGTTCTGGACAAGAAGGTGAGAACGACGCGCAGAGGATATGTTGAGTACCTCATAACTAGGCTCAGGGGTTCAAAGCCAAGCAGTGCAAAATGGATAGAGATTGGATAGGTGAGAAAGTTGTATCCTCACTTAGTTGATGCTTGAAAATCAACTTTTGGTGGTCTAAAAGCTTTTTCAGTGGGAAGGTCGTGATCCGAATTGGATCCTCAAACAATTCAATGATTGTTAAGAATGAATGATAGACTTTAAGAAATCTTATAGCTGTCAGAAATAACCTCTAAATAATGGAAATTTGCAGTCAGCATGGAGCAACGAGGACCTTCGGTCAAAGCGCACTGACTGTTGGCCCATGGAGACCACGCATGGCACAAAAATGGAAATTGGGAAGCCCCTTGAGAAGGAAAGGCCCCGAGCGCTTGATCACAAGGGAAAACTAGAAAACCGTGGGAAAGTGCTAAAACCGTCAAGGTGGGTCCTGCGCTCAAAACCAACAGAATATCAGAGGAATTTCAGGTGGTAAGTGAGTTTGGCCAAGGACCCATCGATTCCATACACCGATTGACATGTGTCCGATGGGGAGAGATAAACCGCTTACATCGCGGATTAACGGTCGAGAAACTCAATCGCGAGATATAAGCGAAGACCGTGGGATCTGGGGCCTCTAGAACAATGGCGGATGTTCAACCAGATGGATGACTGGACCTGAGGGAGAAATAAACTGTGGCGCATAAGATTTGAAGCCTGATTTGACCAATGAATCGACAGAAGGACCCGTTTCACAGGCATCTGGGGAATAACGGAACAAATGACCATTCAGGAAGAACTGACACTCAATTCGCAAGGAGACAAGTGGCCACCTCTCTCCGAAGCGTTACATAGCAATGATGATGCAGGGCAGAGGAGTCCCAACAGACAGCGGCAGGCGATCCATAGAGTCGGGATGCCGAAACGAATAGTCAAAGGAACGAACTAGCTTTAAAGCCACAAGCTGACAAAGACAGGATAGACAGTGAGGTAGAGAAGCAGTGAAGAAGTCGAAGGCCGAGAGACACAAAAAGAGCTACAAGGTTGTAGAGGACAGAGAAGCCAAGCTGACCATCAGAGTAAGGGAATTATCAAGCAGACAAAGACCAATTGAGGTTGAAATTCGGTAAGGGGAGTCCGTGAACTCTAAGGACTTGGGAATTCCAAGTGCCATCCTATTGATCATCCTATGTCAAGTGAGACTCAAATTGAGCTCCTTATTGTAAGACTCTACTTTAAAAACATAATAAAAAGGCCACCACCGAAGGCTAGACCAGGAGACGTAGCCTAGGAGGATTGGGTGAACTCCTTATTAAATTTTGTTGTGTTTATGTTTTCTTATTGTGTTCTCTTATTGTTTCAAGTGTTTGTGTATTTCACAATCTTATCGATCTGTTGCATAAGATAACATAGACACACATACCAGCACATGACTCTGTAATACCTTCATTATTTTCCTGAGGTCACCGAGGGGTGATTCAAGATCAAGTTTAGCAAGAGATTAATAAGAATTGGAGCTATTTTTATGGGATCCATGTGGTATGGAGTTTTAGTACAGTTTCTTCTTTTGTGATTATATGTTAATCTGTTTTTTGTACTTCATTAATCATTTCATTTCTTATGAGTCAATGCTTTCAAGTTGATAGGTAGAATTCATTATATCAGTTCTCTACTTTGGGAAAATATTCACCATTTCATGTTTTCTGCAGTCTAGGAAGGATCCATGGTTTTCACATGCTCTTCTTAGCTTCTCACCAGTCTAAAACATCTCACCCCATCGAGCCCTAGAGTGCTAAACCTTATGCCTACCTTGGCCCATTGAACACCCTGCAATTCTAACCTAATTCCCTAGACATAAACTATCCAGGTCCTCCTGATCCGGCAAAACCCCTTCAAAATCCAATCAAAACTTTGTGCTACTATACCTAGCCTAATATCCTTTTTCTGATCCAGTCATCTTTGCTAAGATTCTTAAGGAGAGAGCCCTCTCCCGGACTAGTAGGGCTAGCTACTTGGTTAAGCGTGGTTTTTGGTTACCCTGGCATTGCCTTCCTTCAGCCTGAGGTTCAATCTAGGTGATAACATAGTGGTGACCATACTGGGGAATGAAAGACTAATCACCCTGGTAGTATCTTTCATTTGAATTCTTAAGCTTATGGATGATGAGTTTTAGAATTTACTAGGTTGAATTGGAAAGTTGTAAAGCAATATATAAAACTTCGAAATTTGAGCACACTGGCTTCAAGAAAGTATGCTAGGTCCAATCCAAATCCAAAACCTACCCCTGTAGTGGATAATCCCAATCTGATTTTGAGAAGACTCAGAAAACAAGAAAGTTCAGTTAGTCCCACACCTTCAATAAAAGTAGATTCATGCCTTGATGAGTGGTTGTTTCTAGAAGACCTCCCATTTGATCTGTTGTTTGATCTTTCCCTATTTAGAACCAGGTTTGAAAGTGCACTTGATGATATAGTTCTAGATCCAGATTTTATTGCAGATCTCGAAGTCCAAAAGGTAAACCGGTCAATTGAAGAGTATATCCTTAATTCCCCTCAATCATCCCTCATTACTGCTAAGATCCATGACCTTTCTGAATCGATTTTCACTACCCTTAGTTCATCATCATTCCCTTCAACCTCTGAAATTCATTCCCCACCTCCATTTATACCTTCACTTCCCTATCAACCTACCATTCCCCATCAATCACCTATTACTCCTAGTTCTCCATCAACACCTAGTAGCCCAATCCTTGCTTTAAATCCACATGGAGTCATGGCTACCTAGGATGCACCCCATTTTTTACCTCTTGATCTTGGTGCCATGCCTACTAATTATCAAACCAAGATACCTTTCTTTGATTCCACTCAAACCATTACAGCTCAGCAACATGTTGATAAAATGAATGATTTCTTTGACCTCCATGAAGTGGAAATTCAAGATGTGACGATGAGATTGTTTGTACAAAGCTTTGGAGGTGAAGTTCAGAAATGGTTTAGAGCTTTACTAGTAGCTTCTATCACCAGTTTACCAATCCTCCATAGACAATTCCTGGATCGGTGGGAGGTGAAGAAGAATCCACTTCAGATTTTGTTCGAGTATGAGAACATTAAAAGAAATGTTGGTGACAGCGTGCAAGAATATTGTGTGAGGTTTAATATAGTATACAATGCTATTCTTACCAACATTAAACCACCAAGGGATTGGCTTTACTCAAGTTTGTAGACAGTTTAAATGTTGATATGGCATACCAGTTGCAAGAACGTGATCCTACCAGACTAGAAGACATGCAAAAGAATGTTGTGAGTGTAGAAGCAAACTTGCTAGCCAAAAGAGCAAGAAATAGATCCGAGAAAAGAGTGACCATAAAGGAAGAAGCATCTACTTCAGATGTAAATATGGATACATTGATTCGAACTGTGGAGAGGATGGTTGACCGGTTAACCATCACAGAGAGACCTGAACCACCAATCCAGAATCCAAATTTTAGAGGACAGCAGCATCCCCAATTATGAATCAAGAAGAGAGAACAAAAGGCACCAAAACAACCAACACAACAACAACAGATCATAACTCCTTTACAGCAGAATTATGTTCAAGGAATGGAAGAAGAAGATGATGAAGATCCGGTAATTGAAACAAATCACCTTTTCCCTGCTAATGGTATGCCTATATTTTTTACCAAAGATGAAGAATACACAGAAGTTCCAGACATTCAAAGGGATGAGGATTACATCTTAGCAAATGATGTGGTTTTGGAGGCTGAATCTGATGATTATCAACATGGTTATATGAATGCTTTGACTGCACAGCAGAGGCAGTACTCTTTAAGGAGCAGAGATGTACCAATCAATAACATTAAGAAAAGAAAGGATGTGCAATCCAAGAATGATTCCTCAAACACTCAGAAGAAAGGGAAAGAGATTGCTGATCCGAATCCTAGCAAGGTACCATCAACAAGTATCACTGCAAATGAGAAGAACAATCAACAAAAAGATAGTGTAGCGAAAGAGCAAGAAGATAAGAAGGACATTGGTGTCAAAGAGGTAGAAAAAGTTTCATCCTTTAATTTAGAAATCAAAAATGCTAAATTAAAAGTGTCCATTCCTTTGACTGAGCTTGTTAAGAATAGCAATTATAAACACCATGTATCTAGAATATTGCAAATAGATCCTTTGTCAGACATGGTGAATGTCGAGGATGATCATCCTGAGCTCATTTTTGGTCCAGCCATAGAAGGTCAGCCTAAAGATAGTGAATTCCCTCCCTTTTATCTGAATCTTAGATTGCATGAGTACATTCTCCATAATGCTATGTTAGATTCTGGAGTTTCTCACAACTTGATGCCTAAAGCCATTATGGAAAATTTGGGCCTGGATATCACCCAGAAATATCATGATTTGTACTCTTTTGACTCTAGTAGAGTTTGTTGCATTGGTCTCATCAAAGATTTGGTGGTTTCTTTATATCAAATCCCAGCCAAAAATGTCTTGG
This sequence comes from Pinus tabuliformis, assembly GCA_031772625.1. NCBI lineage: Eukaryota > Viridiplantae > Streptophyta > Pinopsida > Pinales > Pinaceae > Pinus > Pinus tabuliformis. Next base: position 1,840,766,180 of record CM062818.1, on the reverse strand, counting down.
TGGATGTGGTAGTTGCTGATATACCGCCTTGGTTTGGTATGCTCTTATCTAAATCATGGGGTGCTAAACTCAAAGGAACTTTACAACTTGACTTCTCTTATGCTACCATCCTTGTTTTCAGTCAATTGAGGAAGTTGTACTGGGAAAAGAAAATGAAGTATATGATCACTACTAAGGAGAAGGTTGTGAATCATCCGATAAATGTTGTACATACTAATTTAGAGTCCTTTGTTTTGTACGCTGATAGTGGATTGAATGATGCAGATATTCAGTTTGTAGAAGTAGACGATGTACCAGAAATTTCCGAGAATTTTAGAGCGATTCTTAATCAAGAAAAAGAAAAAATAGCAAGTTCTTCTGAGCAGCCTACATAGCTAAAAAAGGTCATTGAAGTGCAGAAAAATGAAGTAATCAGCAAAGGTAAGGCTGAGAAAGAAACAAAATTTCAGCATCTAGAAGATGGAACCAACCATTGGAGCATGGACTTCGATGGCGCTGTGGGTAAGGACGATGCTGGTATTGGAATTTGGATTCGAAGCCCTGCTTTCCAACCTACCAAAGTCCTAAGTAATGTTAGAGTATGTTCCTACAAGATAACTTTAGATTGCTCTAATAATGAAGCGGAGTATGAGGTTTTGATTACAGGTCTAAAAATTTTGAAGAAACTGGATGTGAATAGGATTTTTGTTTATGGTGATTTAGAGCTGGTGATTAAACAAGTAAAAGGAGAATATCAAGCAAAACATTTGCGGATGATAGCTTATAGAAATGCAGTTTTGAATATTTTGAGGATGTTTCCAGAATACACCTTGATAGCAGTACCTCGGACTCAAAATATCATTGTAGATTCACTCGCCATTTTGGCTAGCAATTTGAAGATTCCAATGAATTATAGCAACAAATTTGAAATTCATGTCAAACATAGGCCTATTGTTCCTAATAATTTGAGGTATTGGCAAGTTTTTTGGGATGATAATGACATTAATGCCTTTTTGTAGAATGAAGGAAAGTTTAAGAATGCTTCCACTGATGACGTTTGTGATTCTGATGAACAAGACATTGAGGTAAATCAGATGGAGGTTTTATAGCTGAAGGATAATATCATTCCTAGAGGTCTCATACCTTTAGAGGAGCTTTTTTATTAGGATGATGTGGCAAGAATACCGAGCTTGGTTCCTACGGACAAAGGAGTTGAAGATGTAAATCTTGGAACAACTGACCATCCAAAGCTTGTAAATTTATCAAACACATTTTCTCCCGAAGTAAAAGCTAAGTATGTTAGATTACTTTCTAAATTTTCTAATGTTTTTTCTTGGGATTATTCAGATTTGAAAGTGTATGAGAAGGATATCATTCAGCATACTATTCCTATCAAGCCAGATCAAAAGCCTTTTAGATAGAAGTCGAGAAGAATTAATCCAAAGCTATTGCCATCGATCGAGAAAGAGGCAAATAGATTGTTTAAAGCTGGCATCATTGTTCCAATTAGATTTTCTGATTGGATTTCAATTTTGGTCCTGGTACGAAAGAAGACAAAAGAAATAAGTTTGTGCATAGATTTACAGAACCTCAACAACATGTCCTTAAAGGATAATTATCCACTTCCTAAGATGGACCATATTCTGCAAAGACTAGTTGGAGCATCATGGATGTCACTACTGGATGGTTACTCAGGCTATAATAAAATCTTGGTGCATGAAAAAGACCAAGATAAAACTGCCTTCAAAACACCTTGGGGAGATTTTCAGTATGCCAAAATTTCATTTGGATTGAATAATGTCGGAGCCACTTTTCAGCAGGCGATGGACATAGCTTTTTATAATCAGAAGGATGTTTTCTTGGTAGTTTATTTAGATGACTTGATGGTATTTTCTGGTTCTAATGATGAACATTTGCAACACTTAAGGATTGTCTTTCAGAAATGTAGAAAGTTCAGGATTTCTCTAAACCCGAAAAAGAGAATTTTTGCCTTGGACGATGGTAATCTTCTTGGTCATATAATTTCTAAAGATGGTATTTGCATTGATCCTTCAAGGGTGGAAGCAATCTAGCATATAGAATTTCCGCGCAACAAAAAGGGGATTCAGGGTTTCAATGGTAAGATGAATTTCTTACGCAGATTTATACCAAATTTGGCTGAACATTTAAGTTAAATAACTAATATGTTGAAAAATCATAGCACTTTGAAATGGACCGAGGATGCCATGATGTTGTTCAACTTGGTAATTTTTTATTTAACCACAACCCTAGTCTTGATTAATCCGAATTATACTCATGATTTACATAAATTTTTATTTGCATCCAAGCACACCATGGCTACGGTATTGATGCAAAAGAGGGAGCAGGTGTAGCAACCCATTTCCTTTTTTAGTAGGACTATTCAAGATGCTTCCTTGCATTACAATATCATTAAAAAAAAAAGCACTGGCTCTTATAAAATCATTGAAGGATTTCAAAGTATACATTCTGCATTCACATACTATAGCCTATGTTCTTAATGCAGTAGTCAAGGATTTTCTCATGCAAACTGATTCGTAGGGAAGAAGAGGTAAGTGGATAGCAGCAATATTGGAGTATGATCTTGAGATTAAACCTACCAAATTGATCAAAGGTCAAGGCTTGGAAAAACGGATGGCTAAATCAAATCTGCATGCTCTAGACGTAAATCTTATTGCAGCAATGTCAGAGGACGAAGATGGTGGCTCACTCATTCAAGTATCAGAAATGTTTCTTAAATCAACGTGGTATACTGATATATTTTATGTTCTTTAGCATCTTTCACCACCTCTTGGAATGTCAAGAAGTAAAGGTAGATCACTAAAACTAAAGTCTGTTAAATTCCGCATTTTAAATAGTGCTCTGTATTGGAAAGATCCGAGAGGAGTTCCACTTAATTGTTTGGTTGAACATGAAGCTCAGCAGGTAATGAATGATTTTCATATAGGTGATTGTGGCAATCATTTTATTTGGAAAACAACAACTAACAAAGTGTTGAAAGCAGGATATTATTGGCAGACTTTGTTTTCAAATTTATATAAGATAGTTATGGGCTACCATGAATGCCAAGTTTTTCAAGGAAAAAGGAAGTTGCTTCCTCTTCCTTTGAAACCAATATAAGTAAATGCACATTTCCAGTAGTGGGGACTTGATTTCATAGCGGAAATCCATCCTACATCATCAACACAACATATATGGATTTTGACAGCTATCGATTACATCATTAAGTGGATTGAGGCCATTCCGACAAGGCAAGCCACAAACATGGTAATTATCCAATTTTTATAATCTAATATCTTGTCTCGTTTTGGTTGGCCTCACAATATTATAATATATAATGCAACAACATTTAAGTCCAAGAAGATGGTCGAGTTTTGCAACAAGTACAATATTACATTAGGTCATTCCACAGCATACTACCCGTAGGGCAATGGGTTGACTGAGTCATCAAATAAATCCTTGGTGAACATTATCAAGAAAATATTGGAGGAAAGCAAGAAGAATTGGCATCAAAAGCTTATTAATGCCTTGTGGGATGACAGAGTGAGCAACAAGAAATCAATAGGTATGTCATCTTTTGAGTTGGTTTATGGTACTGATACAATATTTCCTACATCACTTGCAATCCTGGTCATGAGATTGTTACAGGAAGTTGGCAGTGAAGAGGATGATATTCAGCATAGAATTAGTCAAATGATTCACCTTCAGCAAACAAGAGAAGAGGTTTCCCAAAATACTTCCCCGTTGCAAGAGAAGATAAAGAAAATTTATGACCGAAAAACCAAAGAAGAAAAGTTTCAACTGGAAGATGTAGTGCTGTGGTGGGATGCACATAATGAGGATAAGGGAAAGCATGGTAAGTTTGACAATTTATGGAAAGCGTCATATAAATATCAGCTTATCGAGGACAGATTGCATTTTTGTTGAAGGAAATGGATGGTCAGGAATGTTCAGGAGGGCTAGTGAATGGTAGGTTCCTGAAGCACTTATACTTTTGAGGATGTTCCCTGAAGTTACTTCACCTTCATTGTATATACCAGTTTGATTTTCCTTGCAAGGTTTCAGGTACATTGTCATCTAAGCTTGGGCCCCAAAGTGAAGGCTATAAAGTTTAAATGATTTGTGTCAGGTTTGGTTGATTTGGATTATAGTCAATTTTAGATTCAGTTGTGAGTCAGTCTTCAGTTTGTATTGAATCATTTTTCACCTTTTTGTTTATTTGACCGTATTGCCCAATGGATGAGGCACTTGGTCTACGATGTTCTTGACGCCTCCAAGGAGCTACCATCCCCAATAAGGCCAATGTTAGTGTCAGTATCTGCATACTTCCATCAGGGATCAAAATTTGCTCTTTGCATTTTCATTTTTGGGGTCCCATACTGAATTTTTTACATCATTTCATTAGGTCATGTCAAAATGATCCACTAATGGTTGTCTTCTCTTCAGAAAATCTAAATTTTTCCCTCATAAAGTATATTTGATGACACTTCTTTAGGTTGTCTTCAATTATGGTTTAATTGTCAATTTGCAATCATGCGTTCATTAGGTCATTTGGCATGTTTTCATTAGGTCATAGGGCGTGTTTCATTAGGTCTTAGGGTTTCATCACCAAGGTCAAGGGCCTAATTTTCTGCATAAATAAAGGGCAGCAAGGGTATGAGGATGATAAATAAGTGTTACAGACATTTTTGTGCCTTGCAGCTCCAAGCATGAAATGTCCATAAACCAAGGGATCCTAAGTCCCTAAAAGTGTTGTTCTGACCCCTAAAGGAACAAGGTCAACAAATTACAGCTTCTCCCAGAAGTTCTCCACTAGAAAATGCTCAGAATCAGTCAAATCAGGATCATTTCAGCTGCTCCACTAGCTAGCTGCGTTGCATAGCACCCAAATACACTAGCTAGGTGCATTGCAACGCACCTAAATGCACTATCAGGGTGCGTTGAGCGGGAAATGACAAATGGCAGTGCCATTCCGCAAGGTGGAAAGACAATGGAAGCTTCCAGAATCTTCTCCAATGACACTTGCCTCACTGAATTCGACCAAGGATGAGTAAGAGGCTCTCAGTCTCCAAGTGGAAGCAAGAATTGACAGAGAGAAGCCACTAATCAATTCATAAGCTGACTCATCCTCCTTGCATACATCTATATATGGATCCCTCATCCCAGAGATCCAGAGGCTGGAATTTTGTACATTGCAAAGAATTGCTGTTGGTTTTGAGATAGATATCAGAGTACTGGGTGATTTATGCTTTGTTGGAGGTGAAGAGGGGCTTCTTTGCTTGGAGGTTGATGCTGGATCAGGAATGATCGGTTGTAACTCCTCCTGGATCTTCTTGTTATATCAATAAAAGTATTTGAGTTTCTCCTACATGCTTGTGTATCATTGATGTTTGTTACATTTGTATGTTTAGCTTAAATCTGATCCTAAGCTTTTTATGAATATAAACCCATGTCTTTGTATAGTTTCCTTCTTCTGTGATCTTACAGGTACTTGGTGAAGCTGGGCAAGTAAGGGAGCAGGTAGCTGGAAGTTGTCAAAGAAGAGAGAGATTGGATCAAAGGACTAGCGCAAGACACAGGTTGGTTCATCCTATTCCTCTTTGTTTATAGTTCATAAAGAAGAATACAAAAGTAGTTTTCTCTGTTTGTTTCTAAGGTCACTGTCACACCTTAGTGGGATAGGGTCGTTCTGAATAGACACTTTTCCCGGTAACAAAATGGCGACCATACTGGGGACGATTGTCTAATTAGTTTGTTTGTGTTTCTCTTGTTGTTTGTTTCATAAACTTAGAAGTAGCAATCGAACTGCATTTGCCATTAACAAATGCAAAGTAGACATCTGCTACTTCAATCCATTCACTGGATCTGTTTATGATTTGAACAGCTGATTCACAAATGATCTGATTGCTCTTTGTGATAGATCTTAGACCTTCCTTAAATCTACCCTCTGATTGTGCATTACTGATTGCTTTTACTCGGCCAAAAACCATAGATTAAACTGCAAACCGTGACCCAGAACCCGGATAGAATTCTTGTTTCTACCCCAGCGCAGGCTCTGTGAAGAGTTTCTGCATTTCAACACACTTCCCAAGAGGGCTACCTGTGCTGCAATGCAGTTTCTCTATGTAACAGGTGCGCTGATCAGCCTAGCCTTGTGCAGCTGAGGTTCTTTGCTTCATTTTTTCAGTTTTGTCTCTGATTTTTGCAGCCTGTAATCAGTGTATGTGTCTGTTTAAAAACCCCTTTTCCTTGCCTCATTTGTACAAAAAGACTGTAGATGTTTTTGTGTGTTTGTTACATCATTTACAGTTTTCCATTGCAAAAGTAGAATAGTCATACTCTCGTCCTTTGATTTAGATCTGTCGCAAGTGTCGATTTTGATCATAGGAGAAAGTTTATTTGCTGTTGACAGTCGATTATGCTTTTACTTTTGCCTTTGGTCTGAATTTATGACTTTCTAGTGTCGAAATGAGTATTTATTTCAAAATCATAAAGTGTCGTAATTATCTCTACCTTTTGATTTCGAAAAGAAGCTTGTTTGTGTTTGTCACTTGAAAGCAAATTCAGATTTGTACATCAACTTTCTTTTCAGGCATCAATATTAAGAAAGTGAAAAACAAATACATGCACATGTGCATTTGCATATTGACAGTCTGTTTGGCTTGATTTAGGAAAGTGCATTTACAGTGTGCTCTTTGCTCTTTGTGAAAAGATTGTGTCTTTCTTTTCCCCTTGTAGCTAGGATTTTCATTGCTGAAAAGAGATAAAAGTTTGCTTATCATCTTTAGATTGCATTTTAGGAATTACATCTACATCTCGTGGTGAACCCAAAAGGAAAACTTCATAAGAAAGACCAACTTAAAATAAATTCAATGAACTTAACAATGCTTTGGAACTTAACGCACAACATTTAGAGGTCTAGGCTAGAGACGTATTCCGGCGTCGGAAAGCCTGGTAACTGTTGTCCTCATTGATGGTTGGGTGATTCCTCCACTTTGAGACGATAAGTGCAAGTACGAACTTGTGCTCCCACGTACCGTCGAGTATATATTGGGAGACCCCTATAGGCTTAAAACCTTTTATCCATAGGAAGCCGTGTCGGCCACCCTACTGATCGCAATGCACCGAACACAGCATTCGGGAAGATTGACTGCCGTACCATAAAAAGTATTCTGCAGTTTTGCAATTGGTTTGGTACTTCCTCTACCTAGATCTCCAGAGTAGTCCCTTTCATTCCTTTTCAGACTCCTTAACGGAAAAGGTCCATCTGAGCACTTGTCACTTCAGGCTCATTAAAAATCGAAGGAGACTAGAGTCATCTTTTGTTTTTTCTCGACTCTTAAAAACTGAAAAAACAAGTTGTGTCAAAGTGTGTTAAAATTTATTTTAAACGGAATATTCATACCCTTTTCCTACGTTGATCTTGGGTTGAGAAAATGGAGCCTACCAACCAAGGAATTCCCCTTGGTGGAAATCCTAGTCCCTTCTCCTCTTGGGGAGATGTTGGTGCGCCCCATATGGCCACATTGTCACTCCCAGGACTGAAAATTGGCTTGCCAGTATGGCTCTTCTCAACCAGTGTCGTTCAGAACACCACCATTCCTGAACAATCGAATCAGCAATTAGACGAGTCCAGAGTTGCCCACCAGCCTTCTACTTCCTCTAATTCTTCCTCTCCTCCTTCCTCTTCGCTTGATGGAACTGGTAAAGCTAAAAACCAAGTTCCTAAGGAGAAGAAGGAAAAGAAGAAGAAAGAGAAGAAGAAGAAGGAGCCAAAGGCGAATGGGGGAAAATGAGTGTCGTCTAACGAAAATCCACACACTGCACCAACCAGGCCTAAATCGCCATGCGTCATTTGCAAAGGAGACCACTTTCACAGAGATTGTCGTTGCATCCCCCGATACTAAGGGACTAGTCTCCTCGTTTGCACAATCCGGTGTCATCAACCTCTGGAGATCATGTTGAAAGCACACCGTCAACTAGTGAAAGTGAAGCCCCAGGACAAAAAGGGAAAGCCATATTTCCTTGTAAACTGTGCGAAGGCAATCATGCCCTCCACCGTTGTCCCTTCTTAGACGAAGCTAAAAGAGTTTTGGATGATCGTCCGGTTTCACTGTTACGACTTCCTCCTGGATATAAAAAACTCTTGCCGAGTCCGTCACTAGTTGAGAATCCGGCTGGCCCACTCAGGTGGTCGGCTGAAGCACCTATCATTGAAGATAAACCAACTGACTCCATACCAGATGAAAGTCAAAAGGTCGAGGCGGTAGTTGACCCGGTCTTGCCTTCAGAGGTTTTATCTTCGGATGGTACAGTCGCTGAAGAGAACAAGGATGACACCATCCAAATTCTCTTCATCAACACAGACTCCGACGAACATGGGGGAAATCTACCCGTTCCTTTACCGCAGGAAGGAAGTTCGTCAGAGCCATACCCGGCCGTCTACTCGGTCCCACCTCCAAGCAACCTAGTTGTCTCCTTCGACTGGAATCAACTAGGTAGACCCCGTTTACCAGCTAGCATACCATTCCGGATTATCGTTCAAATATATAGAATGGTCATGGATGGTACCATCATAGATGAGGGGGCTTCTGTGAGCATCCTTTCCTCTACTACTTGGAAAGCGCTTGGTTCGCCATCGCTTTTGCCTGAGATGAGAAATCTGACAGGCTTTGATAAAGGAACCAATCGACCTTTAGGGATCCTTCCCGATGTGCCCATAACATTGAGAAGGAAGACAGTTCGCATGAACGTCATGGTAGTTCAAGGACCCTTGGATTATAACCTACTCCTTGGACGAGACTATATTTATTGCATGGGAGCCATTGTCTCCTCACTCTTTAGAGTAATGTGCTTTCCGCACAAAGGAAGAGTGCTCAAGCTCGTGGACTAGCTTTCATTTCCCGGATCGCGCATAGCAAATAGTCATATACCGTCCCTAAATGGTCTCTTCATGCAAGAAATGTCTCAATCCCCAGTCCATCCTCCCGATGAGCGCGAGTAATTCGGAGGGATATGACTGAAACCGAGGGGGCATGCGTCCTGGTCTGCTTCGACAGGAAAACTTCCGGTATAGGGTAGGTTTCCATGGGAGAATATGACTAGTCTATACCCCGTCCGTCAGTGGAAGAGGGGTTATTCTAGAATAAGATTCTCTTGTCAAAGTTATGTGAGTTGGTGGGCATTGTCGCTCACCTTTGTTTGTTTCGGTAAACATCGCCGAAGAGATGTTTCATTCGCAACGCGAATAAGACAATCTTTGGTAACCTGTAAGAGGTAGGCCTCTCCTGATAGAACAAATGTTTTGTCTGCAAATTGAGGGGTAACCTTGAAACCATATTTTATACCTGGGGGCATGCAAACCTTTTGGAGTGCAAGCGAAGGGTGACTATTTATTTTTTTAAATTTTTAGGACCTCTAACCCTTTAAACTCGTAGGATTAGTCGTCACCTAACTTGCATAAAGAAAGGATGTGGGAAAAAAATCTAAAAGTTGCCGTTTTTATATGAGACATTATTATCTTATGACTGGATTAATCGAGCAGTTTTAGCACATAGTTCAAGCTCGTTAAAAAATAAACATAAGACATGAGCAAATGTTTCCACCCGCGTTTAAGCTCGTTAAAGAATGAACTATTCCCCGGTAAATAACCACCGTGAATGTAGTACTTCGGCCATTAAAGCCTTGGTCGTGTTTGCACCATCACCTCCACTTTTCATTGGTCGATCATTCACCTCCATTTGATTATTTACCCATTTTGAGGAACAGCTACGAAGAGTGATTTCACTAGCCGTCCTTGTGACACTGCCGTGATTGGAAAATTCCAAACCTTACCTGGAATCAACTGCTACCCATTTTTATCACTCTTTCCTCAAAAGACGAGTCTTCTTTAAGATCTTTTCAACTGACTCGTAAAATATGAAAAGATTGCCGAGTTTTGGCCTTCCAGCTCGTTAAAGCAATGGGAAGTGCTATCCCTCCTCTAGATTTTAATCTTTTTGGACCTGAGGGATTATTGCACAAAAAGATCGAGCGCTTGTTTTGTTCGGCTCATTAAAACTATCTAAAATTCATCCCTTCTGTATTGTTTTATACTTTTTCGGACTCAAGGGATTATATGACGAAAAAGGAATTTTGGAGTTACCTTTACGTACCTTTTCAGACTCTCTAAAAATGAAAAGGACTGAGTTATCTTTGTCGTTAAACTCGTTAAAAAGATTAATAGCGACAAACTTGTCTTTAGACGAGAACGAGTTTCACTATCGCTAGGCTCGTTAAAACATAGCGATGGGTTTGCCCGAAGGGAAAATTATAGAACAAGCATATGTTATCCTCCTCAAGCTTGACAAAAATAAAGAGGTACTGGTCAGCAATGACTGGGGAAAAATTGGGAAGAAAACTCAAAGAATCTTTATTGGTAGCAAGTCACTCTTGAACATGACACTTCCACTCCGTGTCCGAGTCGGGTTGGGTTGTTTCATTCACCGGTCACATCACCATGGTCACGCCATACCATCCACATTTGGGGTAAATGCTACTAATCCATCACATAAGTGTCGCCGACATGTTCAAGAGAAGTCATCCAGAGAAGTCACCTGTGTCCCATCCACTACCATACATTATACTTCATTCTTTCATGACCGCCATCCTGAACCATATATCATCAGATCGTTTTCACCTCCATCAAAATCATTTGCTCCATTTCGTGTCATTGATGTGGGATTCATTAAGGCCCTCCTTTGACAGATCGCTTCTTGTCGACATGAGCTCATTATCCAAGAAGTTGATCTAGGAACACCCCATTCAGTACTTTGAAGCTTGCATGCCTCAATGGCAAGTTTCTCACTTCCGGCGACAGGTATACATCAATGACCTTCGACCGAAAGATTTTGTGTGGTGTTTGACGCCAAGTCCTTTATTCACACCACGTGAATTGTACTGCAGTACCTTGAGGGTCATCATCATTATCGGTGATTCCTCTCACGCTTGTTAACAGTTTACATCATTGACTGGTAATCAAGCGATGTCTTTCCATGTTTGACTTCAAAACATTTCTCACATGGATTGACTTGTACTTCGAGTGAAGATCGGACGAGATTGAAGACCCCAGATCTAGTTTCATCCATCCGGGCTGCGATATATATTCAGGAAAATAAAGACATTGAAATGTACAACATTGCATCATAGATAATCATCCTACCAAAAGGATAATGTCTCTATCAGAATCATCAGACGATTGTCTGTCCTATGTACATGAAAATGAATTTATAAAGCTGAGCAAGGGAATGCCCGCCTCAGCCAGATCATGAAAATAGTATGAAGATAATGTATTGTATTGTATCTTATTACAGGTCTCCTCCCAGCATTGAAAGAACTTCGGATCCTCCTAATAAAGCATTTCACCTGATAAACGACCTCATACTTTAGGGGGCAACTGTTATATAAATTTTTGTGCCTTGCAGCTCCAACCATGAAATGTCCATAAACCAAGGGATCCTAAGTCCCTAAAAGTGTTGTTTCGACCCCTAAAGGAACAAGGTCAACAAATTACAGCTTCTCCCAGAAGTTCTCCACCAGAAAATGCTCAGAATCAGTCAAATCAGGATCATTTCAGCTGCTCCACTGGCTAGCTGCGTTGCATAGCACCGAAATACACTAGCTAGGTGCATTGCAACTCACCTAAATGCACTATCAAGGTGCGTTGAGCGGGAAATGACAAATGGCAGTGCCATTCCGCGAGGTGGAATGATAATGGAAGCTTCCAGAATCTTCTCCAATGACACTTGCCTCACGGAATTTGACCAAGGATGAGTAAGAGGCTCTCAGTCTCCAAGTGGAAGCAAGAACTGACAGAGAGAAGCCACTAATCAATTCATAAGCTGACTCATCCTCCTTGCATACATCTATATATGGATCCCTCATCCCAGAGATCCAGAGGCTGGAATTTTGTACATTGCAAAGAATTGCTGTTGGTTTTGAGATAGATATCAGAGTATTGGGTGATTTATGCTTTGTTGGAGGTGAAGAGGGGCTTCTTTGCTTGGAGGTTGATGCTGGATCAGGAATCATCGGTTGTAACTCCTCCTGGATCTTCTTGTTATATCAATAAAACTATTTGAGTTTCTCCTACATGCTTGTGTATCATTGATGTTTGTTACATTTGTATTTAGCTTAAATCTGATCCTAAGCTTTTTATGAATATAAACCCATGTCTTTGTATAGTTTCCTTCTTTTGTGATCTTATAGGTACTTGGTGAAGCTGGGCAAGTAAGGGAGTAGGTAGCTGGAAGCTGTCAAAGAAGAGAGAGATTGGATCAAAGGACTAGCGCAAGACACAGGTTGGTTCATCCTATTCCTCTTTGTTTATAGTTCATAAAGAAGAATACACAAGTAGTTTTCTTTGTTTGTTTCTAAGGTCACTGTCACACCTTAGTGGGATAGGGTCGTTCTGAATAGACACTTTTCCCGGTAACAATAAGTCAAACATGATGGCTTGTAGGTCAAAGTCACTATATCATTATCTTTTAACCTAATGTAATTTTCACCTCAAAAACATGTTTTTGAGGTGAAAACAAAGTATTTTGGGTTGATTTGTATTTCTTATGTAATTTTATGTCACTTTATGCAATAAATGATCACAGCTACACCAAAGCATCTCTAATTTTAAGTCACTTTATGTAATAAATGATCACAGCTACACCAAAGCATCTCTCCTTGCTGCAAGACAAAGAAACATTGCAAAAAACAGTTCAAGTCAAGCATTATCCACCTGAAAGGAAACAAAGAAGAAAGGGAATTAAACACTGAGTTTTGGATAAGGTCAAGAAACATTAGAAAGTGGTGTTTTCAAGTGAAAAATCAAAATTACCTCCTATATAAGGCCTCACATTTCATTTTCAAGTTCATCATTCTCATTTGACAATCAAGCAGTCAAAAAGTGAGAAGAAGAGGAAAGGTTGATCGAGTTTTGGGTGAAGGAGAGTTGGCACTACACTTCTGGAGAGTGGCGCTGTGCATTTGGAGCAGTGGAGGAGTGGTGCTGTGCGTTGGCAAACTGGAGCTATGCGTTTCAGGTAGGCAAGGTCAGCACTATGCATTGAGAACTTGGCATTGTGTGTTGAGGCTCGGCACTACCCATCTGGAGGATTTCCCAGTGTAATTTTACACTGCGTTGTGCTTCTAGGGTAGCGATGTGTGTTTAGCAGGACGGCGAGAAAGGCCTCAAATCTCCAACAAACTTCAAATTTTCCCTTTCTTACCTTCAATGCAATTAAGTTGACCTCCTTTGCTATAGTTTTTGTTTGCATATAAAACTCTTAAGCATCATTCTCCATGGTAAATATGAAACCATAAATCTTGCACTAGTTTTGCCTAAAACCCTAAACCCCAATTATCATTCCTTCCTCCTATCACTTGTTACTACAATTATAAACTCTTCCCGTGTCTCTTTTTTCCCTATCCCTTTAACCCTATATCTCTTTATCCCTTTATCCACTTAACCCTATATATATTTATCCATTTATCCCTTTAACCCTATATCTCTTTATCCCTTTCTTCCTATTCCATATCATCCATATCCCTTTATTCCTCTTCCCCAAGGGAAATATTTCAAATAAACGAAACCCTCCCTATAATTTTTATCATTCCTACTCCCTCATTCATTTTCTAGCCATAAGCTCATCTCCCATCCCCTCACTCCTAAAAAACACTTTCACACATTACCTTCATACAACCTCAAGCCTTGCAAACATGGACAAAGAGGACCGAAACTATGAGGAGGAGGAAAGCACAGGTAGTGAATCCTCAGTAGATATGGCTAGGCAATAGAGAAAACCACACAAGGGAGGTAGGATTATCAGAGAAGAGCCATCAAACCTTAGAGAATTCCAGTCCTCTTATTTGGCTATCACATGTTTCAGATATCTTGGTTGTTATGAGTTCTGTGAGTAGGTAGAGAGAGTTCAACACCACCCTTAGCTCACCTGACTTTTTGTAGCTCATTTTCAGGACAACAAGGTGACTCTTGCTAGAGTAACATTCACCATCTCACCCTCCATCATTTTAGATGCAACCAGGATTCTGAATGTAGGGGAGAAGTGGTACAAGGCCCAGGACCTGGATGAACACTATTACGAGCCTTATGTCAAACCTCGGGATAGAAATGAGGTGAAGAGACTTTTTCCATTCAGATTTCTTGAAGACAAGTATGTCCCCATGATGAAAATCATCATTAAATATTTCACTTGTGAGGTTAGATTTTCCATGCTGTACACCTATCATATCAAGCTCCTCATGCATTTTACGAAGGTGAGGACATTAAACCTTCCTTATTTCTTGTTCAGGAATATTGAGAAGATGGCTCATTTTGTGCAAAAGAAGCCATACCCTCAGCAAATGAGCAATCTCTATCATTACTCCCTGATCAAGATCATTGTGCTTCATCATCTCAGTCTCCTGAACATCTCTTGGGAGACATTTATTGCTCATGACATCTTCAAGGGTCATCAAATTCTTCCATCAGTGTCTCAAGAAGTAGGGGGACCTTCTAGCATTGCTAAGGTGAAAACAGATGAGGAGGCCCAAGAGATTAGAACTACTGAGGTGCCCGGGACCTTCATGACATATTAGAGGGGCACAAGGAGATTTTTTGTAGCCAATAAGAAAGTGTTTGCTCCACGAGATGTGGAAGGGACCTTGCCTTCTTCATCAACCCATAGGGAAATGCTAGCTACACAGGATGTGGAAGGGGCTTTCCCTTCTTCATCAGAACAACAGGTATAGGCGCAACAACTTCACAAAGGGAAGGAAAATATTCTAGAGGAGAGATTTGATGATGAGGAGAAAAGAGACTTTGACTTGACAGAGCATGATAAGACAAAGCAGTGTTATACTCACCATGGAGTGGAAATAATTGACTTAGAGGCTTAGGACAAAGAAACAGTAAAAGACATCTTCATACAAGAAAAGGAAGCCCAAGTACAAGCTTTGATGGATAGTTTGGAGAGGGCCAAATATGTCATCACATACTTGGAACAAGAAAACAAGTAGTTGAGTGACAAACCAGTCCTAATGGAGCTGGAACTGCTCAAGGTAAAACAAAAAAGTGGCAAAGAGGAACAGGTCACTTTGACTCCTATTGAGAAGGAGACTGAATATGATAGAGAGACTTGGCTTGAGAGAGTCAGTTTTCACCTTGAGAAGCTATTGTAGAAGGCCAATAGAGACAATCATATGATCAGGCACATGGCCTACCATTATAGGACCCGAAACAACATTTGCAACATGAGTGTAAAAAAGATGAAAGATAGCTAAGGTGGGCTTTGAAAGGCGAAAAGTAGGAGGATAGGCTTAGGTTGCTTTCTGAAGCTTCCTTGGCTCATCGGGACACTTGATGATGGTGCTTCTCACCGATTTTGGGCAAGTTTGGAGCAATTTTTTTCATTTGCAAATTTTGAAATTCTACACATAGGAAAATTGCCTAAATGCACAATGCCATCGGCGCTGCGCTTTTCCTAGGGGAACCCAATGGAGAAATGGTTTGAATTTTTAGATTTAGGATGATGAGGACATACACCCTATGGATTTTCAAAGTTTTTGGGGTAGAAATGGTCCACCAAAAGTTCAAAAAACACCCTACAAAGGACCTTTCTGCCACTTTTTGGACACACATAAGGAGTCTTGGGAGAATAAAATTTTGAGGAGTCAAATGAGCTTCAAATAGATAAAGTACATGTGTTTTGGAAATTAGAATTGAATATATTTCCAATGAGCTATCATGAGCTCAATTTGGATGCTGGGAAGGCCTCCAAAAGGGTCCTGAAAGTGGCACCGCGCATAGAACAGTTTTGCATAGGATGCCTATTTTTCCAGTTTTTTACTGTATTCATGGATTCTCTCTCATGGAGGATATTTTACCTTTGTAAATGATTACTTGGAATTTAAATATGATAGGCAATTAGTACTAGAGGGTAGATTCATTGCTTTAAAAGTCAGTTTGAGCTCAAATGAATCAGTTTGTCACTTTTAGAGGCAAGTTGTTGAGATGCCTATATCCCTGTTTCTTGTTCAATGTTGGTTAGATTAGCTCCTCATCTTAGGGATTCGACCCCTAAGGATGGGAGGAGGTTGAATTCATGTCTATATCTTCTTCTTCTTTCTCATGGTAAAGGGTTGGACTCAGCTGGATGCTTAGACATTGATTGTACATCTTTTTGTAAGCCGTTTAGCAGGATATTAATAAGAATTGTAGCTATTTTTATGGGATCCATGTGGTATGGATTTTTAGTACAATTTATTCTTTTGTGATTATATGTTAATGTGTTTTGTGTACTTAATTAATCATTTCATTGCTTCTGAGTGAATGCTTTCAAGTTGATAGGCATACTTCATTATATCATTGCTCTGCTTTGGGAAAATATTCACCATTTCATGTTTTCTGCAGTCTAGGAAGGATCCATGATTTTCACATGCTCTTATTAGCTTCTCACCAGTCTAAAACATCTCACCCCATCAAGCCCTAGAGTGCTAAATGTTATGCTTACCTTGCCCCATTGAACACCTTGCAATTCTGACCTAATTCCCTAGACCTAAACTGTCCAGCTCCTCCTGATCTAGAAAAACCCCTTCAAAATCCAATCAAAACTTTGTGCCACTATACCTAGTCTAATATCCTTTTTCTGATCCAAACATCTTGGCTGAGATCCTTACGAGGAGAACCTTCTCCTGGCCTAGTAGGGCTAGCTACTTGGCTAAGCATGGTTTTTGGTTACCCAAGCATTGCCTTCTTTCAGCCTGAGATTCAATCGAGGTGATAACAAATGAGATATTGTAACACCCTCCTCCCACATCTACCCCTGAAACCAGCCAGCCGTGGTAAACATGTGACGAGAGGCCACTATGATCATATTCAACCTCCTTGGTGACTTTAAGGAAATGGAATCGATGAAACGTCACACAGAGTCATCCAACATCATCAACATAACCTTCAGGAGACAAGTCAGCCACTCAAACTGCCTATCCCCGGGTCCTACTTCTGGTTGACAAACTTTGGGTAGATTAACGCTCCCCAGAAATTTCCCAAGCGATTTATAATTCTCCTCAGACACTAGCAAGGTGAGTTATAATGCTCCTCAGATAGTGCCTAGGTGAGTTGGTCTCTAAAATAATGCCTTGTTTTGCTAGCATTCTAGGATTTGAGCCACTATTTTTGGCCTAGAACCTAGGACACTGCTGAGAATAGAATGATCACTTAAAATTGGTAAGAATACAAGAAAACAAGGATGAAAAATAAATAAACTAAACAATACCATAACTAGAACCCTACTAGCCATGACAGGCATTTCGTCAAACATATCATCATGTAATCTACATATGTAAATAACATAATTAAGTGTAGGGATCTCGTACTTATCTGAGAATCGCTATGAACCATTGTTCCCTCATGCCATTTGATGCATTATCCTTCGTTAATTCATAGAATCATTATCCATTCAAATACAAGTAAAAACATGATGAGAACCATACATAGTTACTATCATAAAATGTGCATATAACTAGCATAATAGGAACAGAAATACAATAAACATCTCAACCATCAAATCCATAAACACATTAGTACCTTTATACATGAAAATCAAGGCAATGAATTTCTCATTAATGAATACAATGAACCAACCAGAGATGGGACTACCATGTTCGACCCGACCATAGAATGGTTGAGCCAAATCTCTCTTCAGCCATTCACTCCCGTGCCATATTCCAAGCATGAATATGGGATCTCATAGAACACATCAATCAAAAAACATCTAGGGCTTCTAGAGGCCATCCACCTTAACCCATAAAACAATGATTCCACCTCACAGTCGAACATCACCAAAAACCATCATCAGATTGGTCTCCATCCAAGCCTTCTACAACCTCCGGATTGTTTTTCCAACCAAGGCTTCCAGAACTAGTAACTCAACCCATATCTTATACATGGCTTCCAGAGAATTTGTCCAACCAAGGCTTCCTGGACAAGTAACTCAACCCACCAAGGGCTTCCAGAGCACTTTTCCAACCAGGGTTTCAAAGACTAATAACTTAACCTAAGATGTTATAGGGCTTCCAGAGCATTTGTTCAACCAGGGCTTTCGAGACTAATAACTCAACCCAAGATAAGGAAACATGAGAACCAACCAAAACAAAACAATGAAAGTAAACCCATGGGCCATAATCACCATGGATATCTAGGAAAAGTCAAGCCTAGGTAATCCAATTTTGTTCCAGGCAATCCTCCATGCTAATGACACATCACAACGAAGAAAGCACATTCATAAGCCATGCATGCACAAAACTAGTGAAGAAATCATACATGCAACTCGGTACCTGCAAGAAAATATGATGTAGTTTCTGATGTCGATGCCTTCTTGCAATTTTCTACTCTTCCTTTCCCTTCTTCCTCCAAGAATCCAAGTATGCCACACCCTCCAGGAGTGCTCTAAGAAAAATCTAAGTATCCAAGAGTATGAGAGAGAGACAGAGAGAGAGAATAATGAGAGAGCTCCAAAATTGAACTGACAAAAGGTTACTAACTAATCCTCAGAAGACATTTTATGAATGAGGCCTCTATTTTCTTCATTTTCCATTATTTTCCTTCATTTTCCTCCTCACATGTATCATGTGACCTTTCACCTCCTTTTTCTCCTAATTTCCATTATTTTCATAAATAAATGTTCCAAAAATTCCATTTTTCCTTTTAATTCCTTAGCCATTTCCTTTGCCAATTTCCTTAGCCATAAGCAATAAAATGAGCACCCCCTAGGATGTTTTTCCCAACATTCAGCTTGGAATAAGTGTCCTAGTCATCTGTGGTTATTGTTTTTAACATTTATTACATGGAATTTTTACTAGGGTTGTTACATAACCCTCCCCCTTGGGGTCACCATCCTCAATGTTCAATCACACATATACATCAACAACCTGCTAAAAGAAGACATACTGCTCATGGAGCTTTATAACATATCTCGATGCAGTATTTACAATGAAATACCTACTCAAGACATAACATCATGACACCAGGACAACATACGTCATAATTGAGCTTTATAAATAGCTCGTTACGATATTGACAATGAAATTCCTGGTCAGGACAACCTCATATGACATCATGATAACGTAACCACGTGATAGCATAATAATAGAACACCCATACCACATAGTGGAGCTTTATAACACAGCTTGTTAATTTATTTACATCCATACCAGGGTGTACACACAAAAACATCATCAAAATTACATATACCAAAACACAAATCAAATATATACTAAACACCATATCTAAGCATATATCAAAACATCATAAGGCATATATCAAAACATCATATATCATGTATGAACCAACATAAATCATATATCAATCACCATTAAGCATGTACTAAACAAGATAAAGCAAATACTAAACCACCATAAAGCATATACCAAGCCATCATGAGCAAATACTAAACCACCATAAAGCAACTAGCAAGCCACTATAAGAAATCACCAAACAACCATATCAAGGCTACTTTTCCTCAGCCGACAAACAAGGAAGGATACATGGCCAACATCTAATCCAACATCTCCCATGTAGCTTCATCAGGTCCAAAGTGCTTCCATTGCACTTTAAATTGCTTTATTTCTGGGTTCCGGAGCATGAGCACCTTTTTCTGCAATATACAATAAGGCTCCAGCTAGAATTCTCCATCTGGTTCCACCTGTAATATAGATCAGTCAATCAAATGATCAACATCCTTAACATACTTCTTAAGCAAAGATACATGGAAAACATCATGCAATTTCACTGTCAGAGGCAGTGTAAGTCGATAGCCTACTGCCCAATGCTCTTAATGATATTGAAGGGTCCACAAAATTGTGGTTCCAACTTGGCACATGAGCCAATCTAGAAGGAGCTCCTCTTTGGTTCGATGTGCAAGTACACCT
The DNA here is from genome assembly GCA_031772625.1 of Pinus tabuliformis. Lineage (NCBI taxonomy): Eukaryota > Viridiplantae > Streptophyta > Pinopsida > Pinales > Pinaceae > Pinus > Pinus tabuliformis. The sequence continues at coordinate 1,840,746,224 of CM062818.1, read as the reverse complement.
ATTCCCCAACTTGAAACTCCTTGAACAAACCGTTCCTATCAGTATAGCTCTTCTGCCTCTCTTGTGCTGCCTTAAGATTTTTCTTGATCACCTGCATCTCCTATTCCATGTCTACCAACATATCTAATCCAATTAATACTCTGCTCACCAAATCACTCTAACTAATGGGAGTGTTACAACTGTGCCCATACAATGCCTCAAAAGGACTCATCCTCAATGAATCCTGATAACCATTGTTGTATGCCAACTCAACCAAAGGGAGATACTCTTCCCACTTCCTATACTAATGCATCACATACATCCTCAACATGTGCTCCAATATCCTGTAGACCCTCTCTGTATTTCCACCTATCTGCAGATGATAAGTTGTGTTGAAGGCCAACTCGGTGCCCAAACCTGCAGATAACTCCTCCCAAAACTTGGAAGTGAACTTCGCATCACTGTTTGAGACAATATTCTTGAAAACACCATGTAGTCTAACCACATCTCCGATGAATACCTATGCCACATCACTAGCTGGGAATGTAGACTTCACCGGAACAAAGTGGGCAACCTTTGTTAACCTTTCCACAATGACCAGGATGGAATCATGTTGTTTCACTGTCTTCGGCAGCCCTATAATCTAATCCATGGAAACGACCTCCCATTTCCACTCCAGAATCGCGGTCGGCTGTAGCAATCCACTTGGATGTTTTCACTGTTCCTTCACTCACATATTATTGAAACATCTTGCAAAAAACTCTACTACATCCCTTTTCAAATTCAGCTAATAGTAATATCTCTTCACCGATGTGAGTGTCTTCTGATAACTTGGGTGACCTAAATACAATTTCGAATGAAATTTGGTCAACATCACCTTGTGGAGTTCACTCCTATCTGGTACATATATCCAATCTCGAAACCTGCCCAACCCATCTATTGTAAGACAATGATCCAATTCATGTGCACCTGTGCCTGTACCTATACCAGTACTTGTACCTATACTTGTGTCATCACATGTACCTATACCTATATTATCACCTGTACCTGTACCTGTACTCTACTGCAACCTATACACAATCTCCATATATCTGACATCTTGTTGTCCTACCCACAATATCATGTCTTGTAAATCTGTCCCCTATGAGCTCATAACTGCCAAGTGATGTATTTGTATCCATCTACTGAGAGCATCTGCCACTCTGTTCTCCTTGCCTTTGATGTACCTAATCTCAATGTCAAACTCGTTGATCATGACCAGCCATCTAGCCTTCCTAGAATTCAGATTCGGCTAGTACAAAAAACACCTCAACCCAATGTGATCACTCATAAGCACAAACCACTTGCCAAGAAGATAGTGTCTCCACATCTTCAATTCAGCTATAATCATTGCAAACTAGAGATCATGTGTGGGATAGTTCTACTCCTGCTCATTTAGTTTCTAGGACTCATAACATACCACCTATCCATCCTTCATAAGGACTCCACCAAGCCCTCTCTTGCAAGCATCTGGACACACTACGAACTCTTTTCCTAGATTTGCAATCTGTAGCACTAGTGCATGTGCCAATAACTCCTTAAGCTTCTCAAAGCTAGTCTCACACTCTACAATCCATTCGAACTTCTTACCTTTCCTCTACACTGATGTAATATGATAAGAAATATGAGAGAAGTTCCTGATGAACCTCCTATAATAGCTTGCCATACCCATGAAAGATCTCACCTCATCCACATTCTTAGGAGCTACCCACTCCATGACAACCCTTATCTTCTCTCGATCTACTGTAATACCTTCCTTGGAGACAACATGTCCTAAGTAGTGTACCTCAATCTGAAAGAAACTACACTTGTTGAGATTAGCATACAACTGATGCTCTCTCAACAACCTCAATAGCATTGCTAAATGATCGACATGCTTGTCCTCGTTTTTAGAATATACCAATATATCATCGATGAATACAATAAAAAACCTATCCAAATATGGATGCAACACATTATTCATAAAACACATGAATGTAGTTGGAGTATTAGTTAGGCTAAATGGAACAACAACAAAATCATAATGCCCGTACTGGTCCCAAATGCAGTCTTGTATATGTCCTCCTTGATGCGTACCTAATGATATCTGGATCTCAGATCAATCTTTGAGAACACTACTACTCCCTTCACCTGAATGAACAAGTCATCAATTCTCGACAAAGGGTATTTGTTCTTGATAGTCACTTTGTTCAACTGCCTATAGTCAATACATAATCTGAGAGTACCATATTTCTTTCTCACAAGCAAGGCTGGTGTGCCCCAAGGTGATCCACTTTGCGTGATGAACCCCTTGTCCAACATCTTCTTCAATTGCAACTTTAACTCAACAACTCGGGTGTGCTCATCCTTTAAGGTGCTTTCGATGTTGGAGTTGCCCCTAGCACTAACTCGATAGAAATGTCTACCCCCCTATGAGGTGGAAACTCTGTAATGTCCTGAGGAAATACATCCTTGAACCATTGTAGAACCGAGTACTTGCTCAACACATATGCATCCTCAAACTCCTTACCCTTATCACTATAAATATGCGTGGAAAATATATTGCACCCTTTCCTGTGGCTACGCTTTGCTTGCATAGCTGTCACCATCTTAACTGATGTGGCTTTCCTTTTACCTTGCAAAAATCTTGGTTCCCCATTACCATCAACACATTTGATAGTTTTTTGTAGCAGTAAACCTTGGTTCTATGTAGATACAACCAATCCATGCCCAACAACATATTATATGAAGCCAATGGTAAAACATTCAATTGTGTTGCAACAGGCATACCATTCAAATCAAATGCACAAGATCTTACCCAATGATGAACTCGCTTCTTCGTACCTGTAGCCAACTGAACTAACCAAGACTCTGCATGCAATTCCTTACTCAAACCACACTTATCCACCAAGTTAGTTCTAACATAGCTATAACTAGATCCAGGGTCAATTAAAATAGAAATAACTTAATCACAAAGCTTACCGTCTATCTCAATGATAGATGCCTGGTGTTTTGCCTGCTTGTTCTCCACGACTGTGTATATAAAACGACTACTCTGGCCAACATCTCCAATAGTCTGTGCCTCCTGCGCACTGTATATCAGGGGTCTACCGCCCTGATTCTGTAGACAATCTCTCTTGCAATGGTCTTTGCCACAAGTCCAACACTCTATGGGATTCTAACCTCCATCCTTGTTCTTCTCTTCATCTCTATCTGATGCATTGAACCTCTTAGGTGGTGAAACATTCTCCTTGTTATATGTACATTGTGGCATGGCCTAATTTTTATCCCATTTGCCTTTGTTCCTTTCATTACCTCTCCAGGCTAGCTTAATCTCAGTTTTGTGCTTCGATTGCTCATAAAAATGCTTTAGCTTTTGAATGGACTCCTTCAATGATCTAGGCTCATCGAATTGAATCCTATATTTGAAAGAAACTGGTAACCCACTAACAAATCTTTGAATCCTAGCTTTCTCATTGAGGTAAGGTACATACCTCAACAGTTCCAAGAACTTACTAGTGCACTCATCATATGTCATGTATCCCATCTTTAATTCATAAAATTATTTCTCTCTGTCATCAAAGTACCTTTCATATAAATACTTCTTCTTGAATAGCCGCTCGAATTCACTCCAAGTCAGATCTTCCTCATCTATGTCTCTGACATTCTTCACATCTTCCCACCAGATGTTTGCTTTACCTTAAAAACTGAAAGTATCTACTCTAGCTTTCATGTTCTCTAAATAATCATGCAACCTAAAGAATTTCTTCATGCCAAGCAACCACGCCTCTGTATCTTATGATCTCTTTATCTCTCCATCAAAAGTAGGTGGCATTACCTTCTTAAATTCATCCAAAAAATGCCCCCTATCACTCCTCCTATAAGAATGATACCAATGATAGTCGTAGTGCCTATCTGAATGAGAACTAGAATCATACCTGTGTTTATCCCTTCTCCTCTCTAGAGTGTCCAACAATGTGCCATCCCATATTGTGTCCTCTCCATCTAATCGACGACCACCATGCTATTTACTTCCATATGCACCATTAGTTTTATCTTCCTGCTCATGACTGATCCGTAGTGGTCCTTCTCGCTTCAAATCCGACATGCTCTTAAGTATTACTGCATTCACCTCTGCTAACTTTTCCTGTGACTGTATGATTCATTCATTATCTGCCTTACAGGTCCTCTTCTCCTCCTTTAAACTTCTCAATGTAACTGCCAAGTCAGAGGGGTTCCCAACACCATAATGTTCTTCAGATTCGTAGGGAGAGTCTTTATAGTAAACCATCTTGCTAGCCATTTGATATTTCTTCCTACAAGGCATAATATGTCAAATAAATCAAATCAAAATAAACCAACGTACCTTAGTATAGCTCAGGGAGGATAATTGTCCTCAAGATTACCAAATCAGTGTGATACATGTATAACATAATCATAATAGCATATTGACATATGCAAGTAAATGTATCAACTCATAAACATCAATCTAACTAGGGTCTAGTCACCAATGCAAGGCCATATCAACAATCCATGTTGTGAACTCATGCATGGAAACACCATTTCTCCATCGTACACATTTCCACATGCAACTAGCAGTATGCATAAGCAATGCCAAACCAACTATCAATACGCATAACCTCATGTAGTCGAACATAATGGATTAGTTCTTGTAATCAACCTATAATAGTGATGCATGTAATCAAAATATTCAAAAATATTAACCTAACATACAAGGATGTAAGTAGGTATTATGAAATCAACATGTAAGCAACATATAATCCATACACAATCAGTCACATAGTCATTTCAAATATACTTCATGAAATCAATATCAAATTATCCATGATAACTATACTACAACCCTAATCCATCATCAAGCAAATGAAACAAGTATATAAGTGTAAGAGACACACATGCAACTAACATGCATGCATGGCCAACACACATTCAACCAAGGAAAATTTTAAGGATGGAAAATTTTCTTGAAGTTTAAAACATTGGCGAATCTCACTAATCCCTAATATGCAAATTATAAATGTTTATTGATATATTTGTAAAATTAATCAAATTTATAATTATTTTATATATAGTCTCTATATAATGTTGGCGATTTTTAAGGTAAAATAATTTTATATTCTAAAATTTGGGCGAATCGTCTTTTATAAAATTGGAAATTGGCGAATCTTTTTTGTGGAAAAATCATGGAAAATTAGCCCACTGGGCGAACATTAGCCCCTAAAATTTTCCATGCATTCAACCCATTCAGTCTGAGAGTTGAACCATGCTCTGATACCACTATGTAACACCCTCCTCCAACATCTACCCAAGCAACTGACCAGCCGGGGTAAACATATAATGAGAGGCCACTATGATAAGATTCAACCTCCTTGGTGACTTTAAGGAAATGGAATCGATGGAACATCACACACAGTCATCCAAAATAATCCAGATAACCTTTAGGAGACAACTCAGTCACTCAAACAACCTGTCCCTCGGTCCTACTACTGGTTGAGAAACTTAGGGTAGAGTAACGCTCCCCAGACATTTCCCAAGCGAGTTATAACTCTCCCTAGACACTAGCAAGGCGAGTTATAATTCTCCCTAGATAGTGCCCATGCGAGTTAGTCTCTAAACTAATGCTCTGTTTTGCTAGCATTCCGAGATTTGAGCCACCATTTTCAGCCCAGAGCCTGAGACACTTCCTAGAATGGAATGATCACTTAGAATTGGTAAGAATACAAGGAAACAAGGATGAAACAATAATAAACTAAACAAGACCATAACCAGAACCCTACTAGCCATGATAGGTGTTTCGTTAAACATATCATCGATATGTAATATACAAGTGTAAACAACAGAATTAAGTGTAGGGATCTCATACTTATATGAGAATCGGTATGAACCATTGTTTTTTTTTTCTGAGTAAAGAGTAATTCTATTAAGTAATGGAAAATATAGTACAATCAAGCTTGGAAACAGGCTTATCAGAGTAGCTATGGAGCCGAAGGTGATGGGGAATCAACCTTGCTCCAAATAGACAGACCAGGGACAGGTCAAAGAAGCAAAGGAATACAAAGGAAGGTACTAATCAAAAGGCTACCTCGAAGGGTTGTTTCCTTCAAATCGACCTTTTTTGCCTTTTTTCTTGCTCACTTTTATCCACCCAGTGGATTTTGGCTGTGTCATGACAAGTTGTAGATTATTTTGTCCTGAAGGCTGATCATCCTTGTCAGAGTTTGAGGGCGAAGAGAGATGTGTACGTTTCTGAGAAATCTGCTGGTTAGAGGGAGCCTCCTGGTGAGCCGAGGGGGCATCCTTCGGAATTTCCTCATTCTGTAGATCAGCATCACTTTCCTCATCAACCTGCTCATCTGCCTCAGATTACTCCTCCTTCGAACTCGAGAAGCCTAAATCGTCCATCCGATGAAGGGGTTCAACAGGATTCCATCTCTTGGATTTGGGCTTACGATTAAGATTCTTCTTTTTCTCTTTGAGCTGTGAACATGTACTCTGAAGGTGCCCTGTTTGATGACAATGGCGACAGCGGAAGGCTGTGTTCTCGTAATCCAGTGGTTGAGTCCAATGGAAATCTCCAAACTTGAGATTAATTTGATCCGACATTCCTTTGCTGATATCTATTTCTGCGCATAGTCTGCCATACATGTAGAGACCATTTTCCCTTCTTGAAGTATCTGTAGCCAGGTATCATCCCAGAGTGTTTCCAATAGCTAGGAAGACAGAGAAATCCCAAAAATGTGCCGGAAGGTTCAGGAGCCTGACCCAAATGGGGAGCTTGGAGATGACTGCTGTGGAGGGGTCGAAATCAGGAAACCAGGGGGTCAGAAAAAGCCCAGCTGAATCCCAGAACCAAGGGCCTCCCGTTAAGGCTTTCTGGTAGTCTTCGCTTGTTTCAAAAAGCACCAAGAAAAAACCTTTTGAGCATAAGAAGATTTTACACCTTTTAGTCCAAGAGGTATGGACCCATTGATAAAGATCTGCTGTGCGGGGCCATAGGCCATTAAATCTGCAAATGAGTGCGGATTCTGCAAAGCTCTGGTAGCGGCTTTCAACCCTGGGATTAGAGAAGTCAATGGAGGGAATTTCCTCTGATTTGTCTACCAGAAACGGCTTTGGAGCTTCATGTATCTGGGATGCCTTTGAAGAAGACTGAGGTTGGGCAGCGTTTTTGCGTGCTGCATCTTTGTAAGAGAAAGAAGGGGCAGAGGAGGTTTGCCCAAATGAACCACCTCTTAGACGGAAAGAAACCCCAATAGACGCGTCCTTTTGAATGCTGTAAAAAGAAAGAGGAAGGGAATGCATAAGCTGCTTACCCTTATACAGCAATCTGAGGCAGGAGGAGGGAATCCCCAGCCGGCATTCAAGTTTTTGCAGAAGATCCTGCACAAGATCTGTTGGGCAAACCCATACCATTGTTGTTTTGCCTGAAAGATTAACTTGGATCTGGAATGCCTGAGGTTCTTCTGGTAGATCCAGCTGGTTCACGATCGAAAGCTGCTGCAGAGTTGATCTCGTCTGAACTTGCCTTCTGTAAGCTGCTTGTCCATCGATCTGGGATTTTTTAAGGCCCCAAGATCTTCTGGGCTCCAGATTTGATGGTTTACCTGCAGATCTGATCATCTGAGTACCATGCATAGTCTGTGCTCCCGATCCAGAGCAGATCCATGACCCTTGACATCGGATCTTGAGGATTCGAAGGCCGCAGATCTGTAATGAAGGCAGATCTGTGACCCAGAGGATTCGAAGGCTGCAGATCTGGACAATAACCAAGGGTGTGACGCTGCTAAGATCGCTTCCAGGATTCTGACCAGTCCGGCTAAGCTTCGGCTCCAAGCAACGATCCTTCAAATCCTCCCAATCCTTCAAATTAATATCTGATAAAGCTTCGAAAATTCTGACCCCAGCGTCGTTACATTTCACAAAAAGTCTGCCATCCGGCGCTAAATTCAACCTCCCCGCGTCCTGTCTGTAGTCCAGGAGAGGATCTAAGAGCGCTTCCTTCCATTTTCCATCGCAAAAATTTTCCACAGACCTCTTCTCAAGATAATACACAGCTCGGACGTACTGTAACTTCATGCTCAGATCCGAATCATGATCAGTTCACCCATCTGCGTAAGGGCTGCGATCTGAGCCCGGGATTCTCCCTTCTTTGGTTTGCAGAGTGGCGGCGGCATAGTCCTCGTTTCCTGAAACCCTAGCCATGGCTCTTCTTCCGCCGGTCCTAAACTCTTCTTCACAATAAAAAATGGTATGAACCATTGTTACCTCATGCCATTTGCTGCATTATCCTCCATTAAGTCATGGACACATTATCCTTTCACATACAAGTAAAAGCATGCTAAGAGCCATACATAGTTGTTGTCATAAAATGTGCATATAACCAACATAAAAGGAACATAAATACAATAAACATCTTAGCCAAGAAATCCATAAATACATCAGTACCTTTACACATGAAAATCAAGGGAATGGATTTCTCATTCGTGAATCCAATGAACCAACCGGAGATGGGACTACCATGTTCCACCAAACTGTAGAATAGTTGAGCCAAATCTCTCTTCAACCATTCACCCTCGTGCCATATTCCAAGCATGAATGTGGGATCTCATAGAACACATCAATCAAAACTCATCTAGGGCTTCCAGAGGCCATCCACTGCAACCCATAAAATAGTGATTCCACCTCACGGTCAGACATCACCAAAAGCCATCATCAAATTCATCTCCATCCAAGCCTTCCGAGGCTTCTAGATCATTTTTCCAACCAAGGCTTCCAAAACTAGTAACTAAATGCACAACTTATATAGGACTTCCAGAGCGTTTGTCCAACCAAGACATCCAAGACTAGTAACTCAACCCACTAAGGGCTTCTAGAGCATTTGTCCAACCAGGGCTTCAAGGACTAGTAATTCAACCCAAGTTGTTACAGGGCTTCCAGAGAATTTGTTCAACCAGGGTTTCTAGGACTAATAAGTCAACCCAAGCTAAGGAAACATGAGAACCAACCAAAACAAAACAATGAAAGTAAACCCACAATGACCATGGCTATCCAAGAAATGGAAAGGCTAGGAAATCCAATGTCAATCTAGGAAATCCTCCATGTCAATGACAGGTCACAACCAAGAAACCACATGCATATCCCATGCATGCCCAAAACTAGTGAAGAAAACATAGATGCAACTCGGTAGCTACAAGAAAATCTGATGTAGTTGTTCATGTCGATGCCTTATTGCACTTTCCTTATATTCCTTTGCATTCTTTCTCCAAGAATCCAAGTGTGCCAAACCCTCCAAGAGTATGAGAGAGAGAGAGAATAATGAGAGAGCTCCAAAACTAAAGTAAAGAAAGGTTACCAACTGATCCTAAGAAGACATTTTATGAATGAGGCCTTTATTTTCTTCATTTTCCATTATTTTCCTTCGTTTTCCTCCTCACATGCAACCCATGACCTTTCACCTCCTTTTCCCCCTAATTTCCATTATTTTCATAAATAAATGTGCCAAAATTCCGATTTTCTTTTTAATGTCTTAGCCATTGACTTTGCCAATCTCCTTAGCTATAAACAATAAAATGAACACCACCTAAGATGTCTTGCCCAAAATTCAGCTTGGAATAAGTGTCTCAGTCATCCGTGGTTATTGTTTTTAACATTTATTACATGGAATTTTCACCAGGGTTGTTACAGATATCCTTTGCTGAAATATATTGAGGTATGTTTGTTATGTTTATGTGTTGGTTTAACTGACATGATATACTTGTAGGAAGAGGAAGATCAAATATGACTAGCAAAATTGTAGACTACAGTTCGCGAGACTCTCCCTATCGATCAAATGAGAAACATGGTGATGGGTACTCTCTTGACATAGCAGAAACTTTGGGAAGTTTTAAGGCATAAATAAGGAGTTTCAAAGTAGATAATGATAGAATCATTCAGTCGCAAGAAAGACTTTCTAGGGAACAAGAGAAACAAGCATAGGTGAATGTAGTCATAGTTAAAAAATTGTCATACTTGTAGAGACATGGACCACTTAAGAGTAACCATGGACAAGAGGATAAGACTAATGGAGCATATGGTAGCAGCTCTCATGGTGGGAACATGTTAGATAGAGATGAAATAGTTAGAAATGGCAGGTTCTTAGATACACCTGATAGACGAGACAATGGGCATGGGATTTACTCTAGTTTTGGTTCAGACATGTGCTATGGTCATAATCATTGTCATCCTTACAAGAGGAATGATAGGGGATAATTTTAGAATGAGTTCAATAAGGTAAAGCCACCTACCTTTGATGGAGGAATGAATAAGTCACAAGATGTAGAAGCATGGTTGCTTGTGATGAATAAGTTCTTCAGATGATATGATTATTGAGAGAACATGAAAGAAAGAATACGTTTAGTCTTAAAGTTAAAGCATAAATTTGGTGGGAAGATGTAAAGAATCTCTGAGGTATTCATGAAGAGTTGACTTGGAGAGAGTTCGAGAGACCTTTCGGGAGGAAGTATCTATCTGAGAGATACTATGATGATAGGGAAAAATAATTCTATGAGCTGAAGATGGGATCCATCATCGATGAAAAGTACATTAGTAGATTCTTGGAGTTTTTGAGGTATGTTCCTTTTCTGAAGGAGGAGGAAGAAAAAACTCAGGGATTCATTAGTGGGTTGTTGGTAGCATTCAAAGACAATATTGCTTTTGATGAGCCTAGATCATTGGAGGAATCCATCAGAAATCTAGAGCATTGTTATGAACAATCAAAGTGTAGATCTGAAACTAAGCAGGATTGGAAAGGTAATGAGAGGAATAAAGTAAAATGGGATAAAAAGCGAATAAGACCTCAAGGCACAGGTAAAAAAGAGAATGAAGCAATGCCTAAGAAGTTTAATGCATTTGATAGAGGGAAACGATTTGATTTTGAGGAGAAAAACAAGGGTGATGGCTGGAAACCTTTACAATGTTGAACTTGTGGAAAAGGTCATCGTAGGAGATATTTTCCACAAAATCAAGGTGGTAGACTCGAAATCTATAGTGCTCTAGAGGCATAGATAGTGGGGGATGTTGAAAAAAGTATTCCTTGGATGTATGCAGTGTTGGATAATAGGTAGGCAGATCACAAGGCATCTATTATTGAGATGGATGGTAAGCTTTGTGATCAAGTCATTTCTATTTTGGTTGACCCTAGATCTAATCATAGTTATGTTAATCCAAACCTAATGGATAAGTGTTTTTTGATTAAAGAAGTGCATGAAGAGTCTTGGTTAGTGTAGTTGATACAGGTACTAACAAGAGAGTTCATCACTATGTAAGAGTTGTGCATTTGAGTTGAATGGTATTCCTACCCATCACATTTGAATGTGCTTCCATTAGGATCATACAATACGTTGTTGGGTATGGACTAGTTGTATCTTCATAGGACCAAGGTGGATTGTTATGGCAAGCACATTGAGTGCTTGGATGACAATGGAGAACATGGGATCTTGCAAGATAAGAAGAAGGAAACATCAGTTAGAGTGGTGACAACTATGCAAGAAAAGCACAGTTGAAGGAAAGGGTGTGTGCTATTTGTAGTAGACATTTTGAGTGATAAAGGTAAGGATGTTGAGGATGAAATTTTTTTGAACATATACACAGTTCTACAACATTTTCAAAGTGTATTTCCTATAGAGATTTTAAAATTTCTACCAAGGAAGTGGAATTTTTTATTGAGTTAGTACCAAGGGCAACACTCGATTTAAAGGAACCATATAGGATGATCACACTAGAGTTAGTGGAATTGAAGTTGCAGTTCAAGGAAATTCTTGACAAGGGATACATTAGGCCAAGTGTATCACCTTGCGGTGCACCAGTGTTGTTTATGAAGAAGAAGGATGTTAATATCAGGTTATGCATTGATTGTAGGAAGTTGAACACAGTAACAATCAAGAACAAGTATTTGTTGTCGAGGATTGATCACTTGTTTGACCAATTGAAGGGAGCAGTGGTGTTATTGAAGATTTATTTGAGATCATGATATAATCAAGTACGCATTAAAGAGGAGGACATCTACAAGACTGCATTCTGGACTAGGTATGGGCATCATGAGTTTTTTGTAGTTCCTTTCGGTTTGAATAATTCTCTAACTAATTTTATGTGCTCGATGAATAGTGTATTGTGTCCTTATCTAGACAAGTTTTTCATTGTATTAATTAATGATATATTGATATATTATAAGAATGACGAAGATCATGCTGAACATTTAGAAGCAGTATTGAGATTGGTAAGAGAGCATCAGTTGTATGCCAAGCTTAGTAAATGTAGCTTATTTCAGACAAAGGTACATTACTCATGGCATGTTATCTCCAAGGAAGGCATAACAATGGATCCAAAAAGATAAAAGCTATCATGGAATGGACAACTCCTAGGAATGTAGATGAGGTCAGATCATTCATGGGGTTAGTAGGTTATTATAGGAGGTTCATGAGGGACTCCTCAAAAAAAATTTATCCTATTACATCACTACAAAGGAAAGGTAAGAAATTTGAATGGAAAGGGGAATGTGCAGGAAGTTTCGAGAAATTGAAGCATTGGTTGACAAATACTCTAGTGCTAAGAACATAGATCTAGACAAAGAGTTCTTGGTGTGTGCAAATTCCTGCAAGAGAGGACTTGGCGGAGCCTTGATGTAGGATTGACATGTGGTATGCTATGAATAAATGAAATTGAATGAACACGATTAGAACTATGTCAGACATGATGTTGAGTTAGCAACAATCATCCATGCATTGAAGATGTGGAGGCACTATCTTATTGACAAAAGGTTTGTATTGATGTGTGATCACAGTGGATTGAGATACTTGTTTGACCAATCGAATTTTAATGCCAAGAAAGCTAGATGGTTGGACACGATCAATGAGTTTGACTTTGAGATCAAATACATTAAAGGGAAAAAGAACAAGGTGGAAGATTCTTTTAGAAAAATAGTGTAGGTGAATCATATAACAACTATGAGTTCATATGGGATGAATTTACAGGATCAGATCTTATAGGCAGGTTAGCAGGATGACAGGTATAGGGAGCTTAGGAAAAGGTTACAATAGGATATAGGTGATGAGGATGTGGACTATCATCTCACAATGGATGGTTTTGTGAGATTTAGGGACAAGATCTATGTGTCAGATAACAGTGAGATCAAGAAGGTTATCTTGAGGGAAGTTCATGATAAGTTGTATTTAGGTCATCCAGGATATCAAAAGACATTGACAACATTGAAGAAGGAAGTGGAAGCATTTGTGGCTAAGTGCTTGGATTGTTAATAGGTAAAAGTAGAGTGTAAGTATCCAGGTGGATTAATACAACTGATTCTAATTCCAGAGTGGAAATGGGAGATCATTTCCATGGATTTCATTATAGGTTTTCCGAGGACATCTAGACAACATGATTCTATCATGGTTGTGGTGGACAAATTGACAAAGGTAGTGCACTTCATTTTAGTGAAGCCTACTTATTCAACTAATGATGTAGTATAGGTCTTTGTTAGAGATGTAGTAAGATTGCATGGTGTTCTGAAGAAGATTGTATCAGACGATGGTGCTAAGTTCACTTCCAATTTTTTGAAGGAGCTATTTTCATATTTGGGTAGAAAATTTGTCTTGAACACATCTTATCATCCAAAAAGAAATTGATAGATAGAGAGGGTCAAAAAAATTATAGAGGACATGTTGAGGATGTATGTGATGCATCAACAACAAAAGTGGGAAGAGTATATTCCGCTAGTGGAGTTTTCTTACAACAATGGGTATCTGAAGTCATTGAGGATGAGTTCATTTGAGGCAATATATGGGTAGAGTTGTAATACTCGCATCAGTTGAAGTGATCCAGTGAACATAGTATGGATAGGATGAGACATGTTGGCAGAGATGGAACAGTAAATGCAGGTAAGCGAGAAGAATCTAAAGGTAGCACAAGATAGGCAAAAACATTATGGAGATTAGCATAGGTTGTTTAAGGAGTTTTAGGTTGGGGAACATGTGTACTTGTGCATTAAGCCCAAGAATATCTCCTTGAGGATTGTGTCATGTGTGAAGCAATGTTGGGTTGTGTTATATTCTTTCCATGACTAACCTACGTAGTGAATTGGGGGATTAGAGGGGGGGCAGAGCTCCCCCTTTGTTGCGCCGATTGCATAGCGGGGGGTCACAAGGGGGGGGTAGCCCCCCTCTATCTGTGGGGTTTGAGGGGGGTGGGTAGACCCCCTCCATGGGGTCCAGGGTTGCGCCCCGAGAAATTTTTTTTGGACCCTATATTAGGTTGGGCGAACCTACCTATGGTTTTCGGTCCATGGTTTTGGACGCGATGGTTTTCGGTCCATGTTATTGGATGCTTTGGCATGTATATATATGTATTGTAACATTGAAAGGAATATAATGAAAAATCAAGCTGGTAGTCCTAGTTTTGGGATCTAGGGGAAAATCTCTCTGTATATGTGTTTTATGTGTTATGCTCTTACATTTTTTATTTTATGTGTTTTAGAATTCATATGCAGGTAATTTCTGTATGGGGTTAAAACCTAAATTTGGTATCAGAGCTGTTTTGGCTTCAAGGGGACGCCTTTGTTGTTGAGGGGTTTCTCTCAGGCCTGTGGTAGACCGTGTTCAGTGGGAGATCTACGAGATCGATTCTGGTGGTGAAAGAAGATGGCAAGCAGTGGAAAGATAGAGATTGAGAAATTTAATGGTCAGAGTTTTGAGTTGTGGAAACTCAAGATGGAGGATCTGTTGGTGGATAAAGATCAGTGGATCATGGTAGATCCAGGTACTAAACCAATGGCAGTGTCTGATGAAGAATGGAAGAAGTTGAATCAAAAGGAAAAGAGCATAATACGGTTATGTGTCTCAGATTTAGTATTGCTAAATGTATGAGGGGAAGCTATGGCGAAGGATTTATGGGACAAGTTAGGGACTTTGTACCAATCTAAGTCTCTAGTGAATAAACTGTTCCTACGGAAAAAGCTGTATAACCTGAGGATGAAAGCTAGAGATTCAATGATAGAGCATCTGAGCACATTTAATACTATGGTAAGTCAGTTAGCATTAATTGATATTAAAATTTTAGATGAAGATAAGTGCATCAGTTTGTTGCGTTCTCTACCAGATTTGTGGGATAGTCTAGTTATTACAATAGGTAGCAATGCAAATGCCTTGCAGTTTGATGAAATAGTCTCATCCTTGTTGACGGAGGAGATGAGGCGGAAAAATATGGAGAGCCAGAATGGTGATGCCTTGTCTGTACGAGGACGGTCCCAGAACAGAAACAAAAATAAGTCATCAAGTGGGAGATCTAAAGCTAGAGGGAGATATAAATCTCTAGGAAAACATGTAAAGGTGGTGTGTTGAAAATGTATAAAGGAAGGGCACTTCAAAAGGGACTATAAATCTAAAGCTCCTGATAAAGGAAAGGGATATGATGATGCTCCTTCTGTAGAGGCGAAAACCACCTCAGATGAAGGTGGGGATGTGTACTTGGCTTCTTCAAGTACACATGTAGATCATGAGGCATGGTTGATTGACTCAAGTGCATCCTTTCACTTCACTCCCCATAGATAGTGGTTCTGCGAGTATGAGAAATACGATGGTGGTGATGTATTCTTGGGGGATGACAGGAAGGATAGAATCATTGGTTGCAGAAAATTAAAGTTGAAGTTGCAAGGTGGAAGGGTTAGAACACTTCCGGATGTTCTACATATTCCTGCATTGGCTAGAAATCTGATTTTTGTAAGCAAGTTGGATGATGCAGGTGTAAAGACAATGTTCGAGAAAGATACCTACAATATGGTTCGGGGACCACTGGTATTGATACGTGGAGTTCAGATTGGAACTCTGTACAAGCTGCAAGGTAGCACTATTATTGATGGGTGCAATAGTTCTATGGTCTCTGGAGAGAAGACCATGCTGTGGCATCAAAGGCTTGGACATATTGGAGAGAAGGGCCTTCGAATACTTCATGATAAAGGTATGGTAGAAGGTATGAGTAATAGCTCTCTGGACTTTGATTTTTGTGAAAATTGTGTATATGGGAAGCAGAATCGAGTGAGTTTCCCCTCTGGTGGTAAGAGGGCAAAATAGATATTAGAGCTTGTGCACAATGATGTGTTTGGACCTGTGAAGGATCCATAATTGGGTAAGTATGTGTACTATGTATCATTTATAGATGAATTCTCAAGGAATACATGGATATAACTCCTTAAGAACAAATCTGAAATCTTTGACAGGTTTAAGGAACTTAAGGCTCTGGTGGAAAACTAGACAAAGAAGAAGATAAAGGTGTCGAGGATAGATAATGGTGGAGAGTTTTGCAATAAGGAATTTGAAGAATTCTGTAAGAAGTGTGGTATAGCACGACCGAAGACTACTCCATATACACCTCAGCAAAATGGAGTTGTAGAAAGAATGGACAATACGTTAATGGAAAGGGCAAGAAGCATGCTCAATGGTGCTGGGTTAGGACAGGAATTCTGGGCAGAGCCGGTGGAGACAGCATGTTACCTGGTCAACAGATCACCTTCATCAGTGTTGGAGGATAAGACTCTACAAGAGATATGGACTGGTAAGAAACCCTCTCTTTCACATCTGAGGGTATTTGGATGTGATGCATATGTACATGCTCCAAAGGAGAAACGAACCAAGTTGGATAGTAAATCTGAAAAATGCATCTTTATTGGGTGTAAGGATGGTTTAAAGGGTTATAAGCTTTGGAACCGAAGAACAATGGAGGTTGTGTACAGCTGAGATGTGGTGTTCAGAGAAGTGAAGGATGTTATTAAACATGAAGTCCAACCAAAGGAACCTGAGAAGATAGAGTTTGAGATAAAGGAGGAAGAATCAGACTCTACAGTAGAGGAGGAACCAGAAGATGAAGAGCCACAAACTTCGGGTGTAAGAAGATCAGTTCGAGAAAGAAGGCAGCTAGAATGGTATAATCCATCTGCTTTCTATTCAAATTTTGCTTTATCTATTACTGATGATGATCCCAGAAATGTGAAGGAAGCAGTAGATTCAGAGGATGGAAAACTCTTGAAGGAGGCCACAGTTGATGAAATGGCATCTTTGCACAAAATTGAGGCTTGGGATGTGGTGGAGTTGTCGGCTGGAAGGAAACCCATTGGAAGAAAATGGGTGTTCAAGAAGAAGACAAATTCAGAAGGAAAGGTGGAGAAATACAAAGTTCGGTTGGTAGGAAAAGGTTATTCCCAGGTGCCGGGAATTGATTTTGGTGATATTTTTTCTCCTGTTGCCAAGGTAACTTCTATTAGGTTACTTTTATCTGTTTCTGCTGCTTTTTATTTTGGAGTAGAACAGATGGATGTGAAGATGTCATTTCTTCACAGGGATCTGGAAGGGAAGATCTACATGAAGCAACCTGAAGGCTTTGCAGTGAAGGGTAAGAAATAATTGGTATGCAAGTTAAATAAGTCTCTGTATGGGTTAAAACAATCACCAAGGATGTGGTATCAGAAATTTGATACATTTATACGGGGACTTGGCTTCACCAGAAGCAAAGCAGATCACTGTGTGTATTTTAAATTAATTGGTTACTGTGTTATTTATCTGGTCTTGTATGTGGATGATATGTTGTAGGTTGGAAATGACAAAGAAATTATCCAGGATTTGAAGACCCAATTGTCCTCCGAATTCAACATGAAAGATCTTGGTGCTGCAAACTATATTTTGGGCATGGAAATTAAAAGAGATCGGGCAAAGAGGAAGCTCTGGTTAAACTAGAGGAGCTATGTCGAGACAATACTGTAGAGGTTTAATATGCAGGATAGTAAATCGGTGAAGGTTCCTATTCTAGTAGGTGTAAAGCTATCTGCTGAACAGTGTCCTAAGACACAAGAAGAGGAAGAGGATACGTCCCATGTTCCATATGTAAGTGCAGTCGGTAGCCTGATGTATGCAGTGGTCTATACTAGACCAGGCATTACACATGCAATGGGAGTATTGATCAGGATTATGTCAAAACCAAGGAAGGAGCATTGGACAGCAGTGAAGCGAGTTTTCAGGTATTTGCGTGGCACTAGTGATTATGGTTTGTGCTACCAAGGAAGATTAGGATTGGAAAAACTGTTGGATATTCATGGATTTATTGATGTAGATTGGGCTGGAGATTTGGATCAGAGAATATCTACAAGTGGTTATGTGTTTAACCTATTTGGAGGTGCAGTCAGTTGGATGAGTAAGAACTAATATGTAGTGGCACTATCAACTACAAAGGTAGAATACATGGCAGCCACTCATGCAAGCAAGGAAGTAGTTTGGTTGCAGAGATTGTGTTCAAGTATGGGATTAGTACAGGGAGCTATAAGGATAGACTATGACAACTAAAGTGAAATTTTCTTGGCAAAGAACCCTGCTTATCATTCAAAGACAAAGCACATTGATGTTTAGTATCACTTTGTGAGGGATATGATAGAAGACAAAAAGGTGTTGCCGGTAAAGGTGGACATTTTGAAGAATACTGCAGATGCATTGACAAAATTTGTGAGCTCTAAGAAGTTCTCCTCGTGTAGAGAAACGATGGGCATTTTAGGGCTAGAAAAATGACTAAGCTCTCCTGTGGCCCCCTGTGGAAAGAAAACAACAAGTGGGAGAATGTTGGGTTGGGTGAACCTACCTACGGTTTTCGATCCATGGTTTTGGATGCGATGGTTTTCAGTTCATGGTATTGGATGCTTTGGCATGTATATATATGTATTGTAACATTGAAAGGAATATAATGAAAAATCAAGCTGGTACTCCCGGTTTTGGGATCCAGGGGAAAATCTATGTGTATATGTGTTTTATGTGTTATTCTCTCACATTGTTTGTTTTATGTGTTTTAGAATTCGTATGCCGGTAATTTTTTTATAGGGTTAAAACCTACAAGCTAGCACCTCGATATTGTAGGATTTTCGATATCCTTCAGAGGATTGGACCAGTGGTCTATAAACTTGCACTTTCTATGACAGTGAAAGTCTGTGATGTTTTCCATGTTCATTGCTTAAAATATATGTGAAATATGTTGATCATGTTATTGATTGGTATATATTACAGTTGGAACTAGAAGGAGAATTCTATCTGGAACCACAGTGCATTTTGCAGAGAAAGTTGCTAATGCTCTATTTTACACCAGACAATCCCTCTTGTGGACAAGAGAAATCTCTCTAGATCCTTGATGGAAACTAGAAACAGGAAAGACAATTGAACTAAATCTTTCCCTAATTTGAACTTGTTCAAATTATAAGAAGTATAGCTCATGGATGAGCCTCTTACGTCTTTCATGAAATGCTCGATGAAGATTTCTTGTTTTGATTTGATGCAACTCTTCAATGCTTGATAAGATCTACAAACATAGACCATAAAAGGATCAAAAGCACAAGAGATATAATAGTCCAAACAACTTAACCTAATGATCAAGGAAATTAGGAATTAAATTTTCCTTAATAAACATTATAAACAATTATAAGCCATTCATTATTCCAATGAGACAAATCAATGGAAGAAAGAGTTCATTTGTAATAATCAAAGATTAAGGGGAGCCTTACAACCTTCGCCTTGATGTTGTGAGGTCCCTCCAAAATGTCGTCAAACTCCTCCTTAGATGACAAGCTTTCCAATCTCAAAACAACAACACAAGTTTGTCTTCTCTAAGTTTTGACCTCCTCAATCCCTCTACCCTCTAGTCATATTATAGGCCAAGAGGAGGAAGTTTCATATCCAAAAAAGGAGGATGAGACTCATTTATTGAGGGATCAGGTTACCATGAGAAAAGGGATGAAGATGCATCATATGAGGGTTATAGTTCGAATAGTCATCACGTGGAAGTTTTCAGTTGGGAAATATTTGACCAACTATGTTTCTATAACGTACTTTTTATTTTTATTTTCTAGAATTCACCTAAACAGGTTTATACTGGTGTACAAAGCACATCTATGCACTGTTCTCAGAGTTAATTCCAGTGCATGCATGGGAAACTATAGATAAATCAGTGCAGGTGGAACTTAACAAGGTGTGACAACTATTTTCCCCAAATTTCTCATCTACTTCAAAATATGTTTGGTTGTTTGACTTCTGAGGGAGCTGGTTCAAACATGTTCACAGATGGTAAAGAGACCCATAAATTGATCAAGTGACATGGCAAAAAATTGACATGTAATAGATTTCCCCCTAAAGTGCGAAGTTTATAAACAAGTTTAAAAGATTGAAGCGCTTTATCATTCCAAGGATTAGATCAGAGGCAATTGTTAGAAACCTCTAGGGAACATTCAAGGATTACAATGCAAAAAAAAACCAAAAATCATCTTTGAGGTAGGCATTCCCATACTCAGAGTAAAGCAAACTCAATAAACAAGCATGGAAAAGCTAAAATTATATAGATGGTAGACACAGCATGGACACAACCATATGTGTACGTAATCATAAATATAAAATATCCTCGCAACCTGGATTGATGAAAGTAGATCCAAGGTATTGATCTCCATCTCTCGATCCACAATAGGAATATAACCATGCGAATGAATGTTTCGAAGTCGAACATGGAAAAAACCACTTAATTACCAGTCAATGATGTCAACCGTTAAGAAGTGTGAGAGAAACCACCAATAATGACAACGGTTCTAAAGTTACTTCCAGTACAATCTATGAAGTGAAAATAGGTGATCTGAGGTCGAACACTCATATAATCGTTCGAGCGAAGGCCAATGATGAGAACCCATTGTTGGAAGTGAGAAACCTACCAATGAGGGGTGCAGGCTTCAAGGTATTGAAGGTTTCTAAATCAACTTCCTAGATACTGGGCTGAAGTCAATAGGAAGCGATCTGTCATAGGAAAGCCTACGACACGAAACATAATGTCATGTTTTGAAAATAGTTTGCAAGGACTGATTCAAGGATGGTCGATGCGATTGAAGGCATTGAATTTGAAAAGGGGTTTCGAATTGAGGTTGAACTTCTCTTAAACACATAACGGAACAACTGGTGAGTTGGCAGCATTTTACTTAACGATAATACCCATAAACATGAAGACTTTCAATGAGGTTTGATTAACTGTAATGCAAATGGATTTCCCAACCCTACATTAGTGTGATGGAGTGTCGTGTTCAAGAGTGAAATGCTGCCTTTAAAAAATGATAATGTAAAATGGACACTCTTTCACAATTTCCCCCCACCATTACTGGCAAGTACCTCTTTATTTTTTACAAGCTTGAGGAACATAACATATGCCTGGACTCTAAGCACATCCTTCGGATGAGTCCATCGAAGTATTTTTAACAAACCCTAAGAAGGAATGGTTCGGTCCCATTATGTTTAATAGTTCCTGTACTGTTTAGTTTTTTACGAGTCCAATAAACGAGTAATTTGATGTCATTTTATTTTGAGTTTGAAAAAGACACAAAAAGGAAACTCATTAAGTTCTTTTACTGTAAAATTTTAACGAGCCCGAAGAAAGTAAAGCTCGACATTTTTCAATTTTAGAGAGTCAGAAGAAAAACATAAGTAGACTCCATCAGGTACTTTTTCGTTAGTTTTAGTCTCTCAGGTTTGAAAAAGGATAAAATAATACAAGAGAGAACTCTATTGACCATGTTCGGTCAACGTATACCTTTTTTGTAAATAGTCCTAACTCATTCCGTAAAAGGGGTAAACTTATACTGAGTGGATGGTTGTTAATTTACTACTATAAGTTCGAACAAGCAAGTACATGACGATCTTTTCATTTTGAAAAAGTTTGAAAAGGCCTTAAAAGAGGACTCCATGATTTTCACTTTTCGTAATTTTTTAAGAGCATGAAAAGTGATAAAAGTCTTCTAAAAAATCAAAATGATTCATTTTCAATCCGTAGCCTATCCTGCACATTTAAACTCAATAACTCGTCATAACTGCTCAAAAAATGTCATTTTCCCTCCCAAAAGGTTTTAAACATAAAAAATAATATTTTTTAGCTCCAAAAAACTTATAAAAGTGCGAAAAGGTAAATTATTTTCACCATTTGCATTTTTACCATTTGAGAGCAGAGAGAGGAATTTTATCCCCAGACTTCGAGGACTAATTTCTAGCTAACTGGTGGATGAAATCATGCACCGTTTCTTCCAAGTAGAATATCTCTCCTTAACTTAGCCTTTTATCCATTTAGAATTTCATTTTAAGCTTTCATTTATTTTTTGGGGGAAGAATTATGTTAAAAAATGTGTCGTTGACCCTGTGCTGGTTCTTTTCAATTGGGCCCACATAGGACGATAAAATTTTGTGCACGGAAAATCATGGCTTGCGCAAAAATTTACTGGAAAAAATCGAGTAGTTGCGTCCTGTCTGTAAAATGGCAGCCGCGTAGGCACTGGGGGTTTACTTTTAAGCAAGTTTTGAGCCAAAAAAAACATGAGATGAGTATCTAAAATGATTCTAATCCCTTTAAAATGGTCATTCCAAGTCATTTGATTGCTCAAAATCGAGTGTAGGGAAGGAGAGCATGAAGCCAATGATTTGGCAGCTTTGGTAGATCTTTCCATCATGTAGGCTCTCATGACTTGTGGCCTCTTTAAATACTGGCTTATTCCTGGGATGAAAGCTCAGGTAGATCTCATGACATGGATGGTAAGGACCTGGAATGTCTACAAACATTGTTTTTTTATTTTTGATCAACATGTTACCATTGATTTTGATGACATCTACTTCTTGACTGGGTTGTCTCATTGGAGAGCCGATCTTTCACTATTCGGACAGAGGATGGGAGGAGATATTACTGATGGGTATCTACAGTGTGTTTGCAGGGGTGCGCCACCCAAGGATGGGAGAATTGTCATTCAGACCATCGAGCTCTTGGCCCTAAGGACCATTACTCTCACTGTTTGTAAACTGTGTGGTAGTGTTGCCCTTCATTTAGCCACATGGGCACATATGCAAACACTTATGGAATGTTGGGAATCCACAGTGTACAACTGGTGTGAGACAGTGGTGGTAAACATGAAGGGCTAGTTGACTAGGTGCAAGAATGGAAAATTGAAGAATTTCTGTTATGGTGTCATTCTTGTTTCTTTTTCCCTAGAGAGGATTCCTATCCTCTAACCACAACATATTCTCGCAAATGAGGGGGGTTCTAGGGATCCACGGATGATGAGGTGCATTGCAGTGATGGCATGTCATGGAGGTGATGGACCAGTAGTGAGGTATACTGCAGAGTTCTTTAACTGGTTAGGCGAGTACATTGCTCCGATTGAGGACTTTCTATATACCGGGATGGATTACAAAGGTGATCCTAACATACCACTTCCAGTAAGAACTCAATGGGATGATCTAGGTGATAATTTCTCATTTTGACATATTTCCTAATTTTAGATCTAAGACTTTTGTGATCCGTGATGTTGAAAATAGTCTTTCGGATTAATCACATTGTTAGGATTAGGTTGACGTTTTGAACGAACTAATGTGGTTCATCCTCAGGACAAGGTGAGAAATCAAAAGATCCGAGGGAATAAATAGCAAGGATGCATCACTGCCCAGAGTTAGCCGTTGAAAATTATCTGTTAGGTAACTTGTTAAATTTGTTTTCTAATTTAATTAGAAAATAGTTCTTATGTAATAAATAAATATTTCATTCCGATACTATAAATTGATAATATTAAATTTAGTCATAAACTAGCTATTATGTAATAAATAAATATTTCATTTCGATATTATAAATTGATAATATTAAATTTATTTAGAGACTAGCTGTTATGTATTAAATATTTCATTTCGAAATCAAGAATTTTGACTATTAATATTAAATTCTAGAAATAATTCATTTTTATAATATAGTTTATTAGGCTTTGACTCCTTAAATTGTTTAATATTAGGAGTTAGAAGTTATGAAGTAATTAAATAATTTATTTCGAAATCATAAGTTAAATGTTTAATAATAGTATTATCTATAAGTAATAAATTTGAATAATATAATTAGTTAGGGTCTGACTTATTAAATATAAAGGGGGTTAATAATAGGATTATCTATAACTAATTAAATCTAAATATTATAATTAGTTAGGGCATGACCTATTAAAGATAAAGGGGTTAAAGACATATGGATGGAATCGAATTTTAATTCATTTATAATTTAATATTATTAATTTCTATAAAAAAAAAAAATTGCAAGACTAAAAAAACCTTTTAAGAAAGGAGGACGGCTAGGATAATAATTAAAAGCTAGAATAAGCTAAGATTAAAAATCAAAACAAAACAAGAGGGATAAATCCCAAAGGCGAGATGGGAAAACCGAAAGAATGAAAAGGAAAGGAGAGGGAGGGAGGAAGAGTCAGGAGGAGAGAGATGGAATCCAACTTTTACTTAATTTCCAGCCATCATCCCTATTAAGGTTTATGGCATGCCTCTCTATTTCAAACGCTTCCTTGAGTTTCCTGTGGTGGAAATGATCAACCCTAGCAATTAATTTCAAATCCTTAATGCATACACAGTGCTTCAATTTTTCAGCATGCTCGACAAGGGATGATGTGCGAGAGTGATTGTGTCTAATGTCAGCTGCATGCTCACCGATTCTCTGCTTAATCGACCTACATGTCTCTCCAATGTAGGGGATACCATAGGAGTGGGGCATAAGGTAGACCCCTTTCGTGTCTTTAGGGTTAATAGGATCCTTAACAGATCTAAGGGAATTCTTAATGGTTTGGAGAGGATTGAAAAAAGAAGATGCATTCATCTTTCTAAGAATATGGGTAATCCTATATGTGGTCCCTTGGATATACGGGAGATGAACCATAGAGATAGGATTATTCCAGGTGGGCTTAACTCTAGGAGATTTGCTAGCTTTGTAAAAGGCCCTGAGGCTTTGGGGTCTGCCATATCCATTATTTTTAAAAATTTCAAGCAGATGTGATTTCTCATGATCAAGGTGGCTATCATCAGAGATTCTAAGAGCATGGGTAGCAAGTGTGGTGATAACCCTGAATTTCTGAGGAAGGAAGTGATGAGAACTAGCATGGAGATACTGTTCCGTGTGGGTTTTCTTCCAAAAAACTTGGTGATAGAAGAAACCATCACCCCTCCTAGATAGGAGAATGTAGAGAAATGGAAGGCAACCATTCTCCTCTCTCTCCATCGTGAACTTAATGGAATCTAACTGAGAGTTGAGGTGGTTAAGAAATAGATCCAGTTTCTCATGATAGGGAGGCTAGATGACACAGGTGTCATCAACAAACCTCTTTCATTTTTTAGGGAAAAGTTGATCCGAGGCTAAGGCCTTGGTCTCAAAATCTTCCATGAACAAGTTTTCTACGATAGGGGAAAGAGGGGAATCCATCGCAACACCACAAGTTTTCTCATAGAATTCACCCTGGAAACTGAAGAAAGTTAAGGTGAGGCAGAGGCCAACCAACTTGGTAGTGCTTTCATCGGTGATGTCATTAATGATATCAATGGCCTCTTGTATGGGGATTTTGGTGTAAAGGTATATGACATCAAAACTAACCAACAAATCTCCAAGCTATAAAGTGATATATTTCCACTCTTGAACAAATGAGGTAGAGTCTTTAACAAAAGAATCAGTGCAACCGACAATAGTTTTGAGTTTTTGGGCAAGGAATTTCGCAAGAAGATAGGTAGGTCCACCTATTGTGTTGACAATAGGCCTTAAGGGGGGCCAATTTTATGAATCTTTTGTAGGCCATAGATTCTAGGGGTAAGGGGATTGTTTTCGATGAGCATTCGAGAAAGAGGAAGAAGAGAGGAATCTGCTTTAATAACGGATGCTACCTCTTTAGAGATGGAATAAATGGGATTCTTCCTGAGCTTAATGTAACTCCCACTACTCGAAAGATGGTCCACCATCTTCTAATGAAATATTTATTTATTACATAACAACTCTTTTCTAATTAAATTAGGAAACAACTTAACAAGTTATCTAATGGCTAACTCTGGGCAATGTTGCATCCTTGCTATTTATTCCCTCAGATCTATTGATTTCTCACCTTTTCTTGAGGATGAACCACATTAGTTGGTTAGAAAAATCGACCCAATCCTAATGATGTGATTAATACGAAAGACTATTTTCATTATTTCCTAATTTTTAAAATTTTATGTGTTTTTTGTCTTCAAAGGCTAATTATCCGAAATCCATGTGTAGATGTGTGTCCAACCCAACCAGCTAGGTTAAGACAATTTGATAGACGAGGTGAGCAACCTATAGCAAATGTGGCAGTGAACCCAGTGGCAAAGGATATCTTGATAGAGATGGAACACAACCTTGAGACATTGACTTTGAACATCCCAGAGACTAGGACTGATGACATTCCTCGTGCCTATCAGAGATATATAGTTGGGGTTCAAGGGCCCCTAGACGTTTGTGTGTCGAGTTGCTTGTGCTATCATTTGTTAGCATGAGCATCATCATGCTTACCTTTTCTAGTTTCTACGACCACATTTTGACTTTTGGTGTCAGCATATTCGAAAAATAAAAGGCCATAGGGCCTTATGTCCTCAAATGACATATTTTTTAAACACACACTTTTATACAAACTCTATTTTAATGAAATATCTACCAATTTTACCTATTGTTTATCTTGATCAACGTATGAATGAATATTGCTTTTAATTTACAAATTTTGCAAATGTATATTTAACACATGATTTGCCAATGCATCTATTAATGTGTTTAGATATTTTAGAATTTTTTGATATTCGATATAACCAAATGTCCTTTCCAAAAGACGGACTCGTAAAAATACTCTTAACATGGTTTGACTCAATGTATAGACACCGTTGAAATGTAATACCACAAGCTGTGAATCTAACCTAATGATCAAACACTAGATACCAAATGTGATTGCATCAACTAATAGGTCAATGATTGCACTATATTGTGCTATTTTGTTGGTTGTTTGACCGAGACATATTCCATGAATAGGGACGATCTCATCACTAGGTGAATATATAACCCAGGTTGGGGAAGATAAATTCTGAGTACTACGAATAACACCATCAACAATGCCAATGTAAGTCTGAGAGAACGTCGATATCTAAAAATCAAGTGTAAAAATGATATAAGTTGGAGAAGTAGTAGAAAATTTAAAAGACAAAAACTATCACACATACCTAGAAAAATGGTAAATAATGTAGAGATCTCACCAAAATTTTATGCAAAATATTTATTTAGGTAAATACCATTTATGGGCTTTCCCAAAGACCATCGTAATCAACCATCTCATAGGTGCCTTTAGCTAATACGCTTTTTATGATGTAAGCGCAATGCCACATGGGTTTGAACTTTCCTGCACCTAACTTGTCATGAGATTGATCATAAACCAAGACTAGGTCACCTTTTGAATATGAATGAGTATTAAAGTTTTGGTCAAATTGATCTTTGACACTTTTTTGGTGAGCCTCGCTAACCAGTACGGCATCACGACGATTTTCATCTAAATGAGCTAAAGGTACAAATCATTCTTTGTTCGCAAAAGTAGCATGTAATAATTCGATAACTACTTTTAGAGATGAGATTTCACATTCAATGGGTAATACTGTTTCCAAAACATAAACAAGTTGGAAAGGAATAAAACTGATCGATGTTTTTACAGTAGTATAGTAAGCCAACAATGCTGAAAAGAGCATAGAATTCCAGTTTCCTTTATGCATACCAACTATCTGTTTAATCATATTGGTTAAAACATTAATGACACTTTCTACCTAACCATTAGCTTGTGGATAATACAAAGTAGAGCTATGATGGCGAAGGTTGATTTGTGCAAATAGCTCGAACATCATAAAGTTACCAAAATGAATACCATGGTCTGTAACAATAGCTTGTGGGACACCAAACCAAGCAATCACATCATTAAAAATGAAAATTGTTGCAGTTTCATCGTCATCTCTATATGTAGGCATCGCCTTGGCCCATTTTTTAAAATAATCGA
Source organism: Pinus tabuliformis (assembly GCA_031772625.1). Classification (NCBI taxonomy): domain Eukaryota; kingdom Viridiplantae; phylum Streptophyta; class Pinopsida; order Pinales; family Pinaceae; genus Pinus; species Pinus tabuliformis. Next base: position 1,840,718,299 of record CM062818.1, on the reverse strand, counting down.
CTGCAAGGATAATATATCCATGCCCCCCAGCTGAGTGAGGGTTATAAGTGATGAAGTCAATGCCCCATTTAACAAAAGTACCGACAACTATGATAGGGTGAAGAGGAGATACAAGTGCTCGCATTTTACGATCATAGATTTGGAAATTATGGAATTTGCAGACTGTAGTAATGAAATCCTTAAACATTGACAACCAAAAATATCCAACACGTACTATATTTTGGGCAGTAGCATACCCAGACATGTGACTGTCACACTCTCCAGAGTGGCATTCATTTAATGTTTTTTCGGCCTCTTAAAGAATCAAACAATGTTGGAATATAGAATCAACACCATGACGGTAAAGAGTGTCGCCAATAATATTGTATTGTTGGGATTAGTATTGGATTCAACGACGTTTAATTTTTGATAACTCGGGCCTATAATTTTGTGTTTGGAGACATATAATGATATCTCCATACCACGGATCTGATGTACTAATAAGAAAGAGGGATTTGTCAACAAAAGAATATTTTGCTATAGTTTCTATATCAATATGAGGAAAGTCACATAATAGTTCGGCGAAAATCAATGATTTCCTTGATTTGGAATTTTCAAATTCCAATCAAACTCTTGTAAGATAACTATCCACTTGGAGTATTTGCCCCCTAGCAATTGTTTAGTGATAATGCACATCATAGGGTTGCAATCTAAAATGATAGTTGTTTTTCAAGAAGTATATAGTGATGGAACCGTTGAAAAACTTGTACACCTGCAAAGGCTACCTTCTCCACATGTGCATATTTAATCTTATCTTTATTGAGACTTCTAATCAAATAGTAAATCACATGTTCTCTGCTAGAATCATCCTCTTTGACTAACACCATGCCAATGGTGGCATCAGATGAAGCTAAGTACATAAAGTAATCTCGATGATGATTGAGTGGATGCAGTAATGGCACATTGGTTAGTGCATGTTTTAATGAATCAAAAGCTTTATCAGCAAGCTCATCCTAGAAAAATGGAATGCCCTTTTTCAACAGTCGAGTAAAACCATGGGTTAGTTCAGTGTAATGTGGATGAATATACGCAAAAAGTTTGCTTTCCCTTGAAAACTTTGGAGTTAAGTAAGGCTAGAAGGAGCAGGAAAATTCATAATTGCCTCTACCTTTAGGGGGTCGACACGAATGCATTCTTTTGAAATGATGAAACCTAGAAGCTGACCTGATTGCACACAAAAAACACATTTGTGTGGATTCAAGTGAATATTGCAGTGCCTGCACCTAATGAAAATCGCTTTCATGTGTAAGGGGTGATCAGCCTTTTCATTAATGATTTGGTAGGTCATTTAAATAAGGCTGAAAAATAACATTGATATCATGGAATGCATAAGACATTGCTCACTGAAAAGTTGCGCCAACATTTTTTAAGCCAAATGGGAGTTTACGATAAGAAAAAGTTATTGATGGGCATATAAATGTGGCTTTATATTGATCGACAGGGAGTATGTTTATTTGATTGTAGCCAGAAAATCTGTCCATGAAGGAAAACATTTCATTCCCGGCACAGTCATCGACAATTTGGTTGATATAGAGAGTCGGGTAATTTTCCTTAGGACAAGATTTATTAATATATCGGTAATCAACACATATTCCAATAGTTCCTTGTTTTTTATTAATGGACACAATATTTGATACCCAATAAATCAAAGGAATGGGGTAAATGAATACTGCTTTCAACAATTTTTCAACCTCAATCTTGATAGCGACAAATTTTTATGGATGTATAGGATGTAATCGTTTTCTAATGGGCTTAGCATCTGGATAAGTTTTTATTTCATGTACAACTATGCTAGGGTTGATTCCTAGCATTTATTCATATGACCAGGCAAAGATGTCACAGAATTCATGAAATAGGGCTTTGTAAGTTTGAATCTCTTCTAAAGAACAAGAAACTCCTATATGAATATTTTCAGTTATCCCAGGTTTCATTGAGATATCTATGGGTATCATTGTTGATATGTTCCCTAAATTATGTTCAGAAATGGAAGAAAGGGTGGATATTGGACATTGAGAATCACTAAGGGTCTCAGATGAGAACATAGACAAGAAATTATTCTCAAATTTGTCAAAGGATAGCAAGAAGGTTGAATGATGATGAGTATCATTCCATGGCATTTCGTCCAAGGTCATAACTTACATAATCCCTTCATCCGTTAAAAAATCTTTTTTAAAAGGATCATACATAAAGATTGGTTCCAAGTGTGACAAATGAGAATATTCATAAATAATCATATTCATTCGATTGCCTTCAGATGTTGATGAGTTGCAAAAGGATTGAATTGCCTCATAGGCTAACTCAAAAGGGATATGAGGCATTTCATCGCCATGTAAGATCTTTTTGGATTTTGAAGGTACTTTCCACAGATGTCCCGATTCAAAAGTACTTGATGTAATCATGTTAATCTAGGCATCATTATGAGGGAAATGGGTGGAGGGAATGTGAAAGTTCCCATCAAAGATGATTCTTTGAGAAGACCAACACCACCTTCTTCATACGGAGTCATTGATTTTCCAACAAATGGGATACTACCAGTGGAATTAGGGTATTAGGTATAGTAGGAAATTTGGTCTACTTTCACAAATTTTCCTTTGTAAAGAAACATAATCATCTTAAAATATGACGAGATTATTGTTGCCATGGAATAAGTCTAACATTGACCAGGAAAAAGGTTATAGTATATTGAGCATCAACAACCTCAACGTCTATTGCAACCATTTTTCCCTCTAATTCAATTGGAAAATCATTCAAAAGTCCATATAGACGAAAACCTCTTCCATAAAAGGCTTTAAAAATCATGGGAGATTGATTGATTGTTGGAGAACCCAAGGCTTTCCAACAGAAAATGGACATAATACATGTCGATGTTCCTTCATCAATCACTGTTTGCAAAACTCATCAAGTTTTGACATGAACTGGTATTTGAAAATCCAATTGGTGTAGGAGACATGGGACATGATTTTCGAGATTGAGAACAATCAAATTAGAGCCATTAGGATCTCTTGCTCCTATGGCTGATAATAATAATTTCCCTTGTGCGGGGAAATTTTGCAACACTTCAAGGGCAGACATTGTTGAAGGTGAGATACCCAAATATTCAACGATGATATAGTCTTGAGGATACCTAGCAAGAGGATTAAAGGCTGAATTTCGAAGCATACCCTTAGGAGGTGGACGCATTATCATATCAGGGTTTGGTTTTTCAATATGAAACAGTTCAGAAGAAGGAGGAGTAGATTTGGAAGTTTGACTAGCTAGACTGGAGTCATCTCCATCTTCAACATGACTCTTTGACATGTAATATTTAGATCTCATCACTACCATAAATTTGGAAGACATCATCATGATATCTGTTGATGTGGATCAGGAGGATTAGTCATTAGAAACCATTTTACTATCTTGGGAAGGAAATGGACCCTTCAAAAAAATGGGTGTGGGTGAAATTTTAACGAATTTGGAAACTTCAGAATGATTTGGGCACGCCTTGGTGTAATGATCTTCCATAGAAATAAGGCAAGGATACCAAGGTTTCTTCTTTTCATTATATGGTTCATTCTTGTTTGATTTCTCCTTAAAAAAAGTGTCTTCTTCCTTTCCTTTTTCCTTTTTCTTTTTGCGGGATTGCTTACCCTTGCTGGTAGATGACTCTATGGTGTTAATTTCTGATGTAATTTCGGGAGAAGGATCTTCTTCAAGTGAATCAGATAGAGCCAAAATCTGAGTTTTCTTATAAATTTTATTTTTTCTTAGATTTTTGTCTCATAGAAACAATCATGCCATCTACGGCATGTGATCGTGTAAGGGCTACATTAGTTTGACTAGGTCCGGGTAAATCTTGGACCTTTTCATACAAACTACCAGACTGAGTATAAACCAGATCAAGGTATTGAGCATGATAAATTACCTGCTCTTCAGTTACAACAACCCCTTTGGCCACATCTTCAATGATTATTGGTAAAAGAGATTTTATGAACCACTCAGCCAAAATCTGGTCTAGAATGTAAACTTTAACTAGGCAACATCTTTGTTTACATTCATGAATGTGATATGAGATATGGGTTGATGTTGACTAGTTCAAGGAAGTTAAAAGTCTGGTTTCGTTATCATGTTGAATGGGTAACTGAAAATGGGCCAAAAAATATGTAGCAAGGGCATTAAATGTACCGAAGGAAGCGTGCGACAATTCCACATACCATTTGGCTTCCGAACCAGTTAAGGTTCATTGAAAAAGTCGTAATCTAATAGAATCATCAATTAATGAGTTGGACGTGCACCAAAGATGATAGGTCATAACATGGTTGGATGGATCTTTCCCCGACTTACCTTCAAACTTAGGAATATCACTAGGAAACTTAGTAGGAATGGCTGGGAAAAATGGTAAATAAAAATGTGGATCATTAGTTAACCAAGAGAGGTCAGGAAAATCCAAAGTTGCAATGAAGGGAAACTAGCGGTTAGGATCTTGAGATGGATATTGATAACCCTGAGGGACAAGTCCTGTACTAGGAGGAGGATACCTAGGATATCCTAAGATAGCCTGGGCAGTTGGAATCTGCAGAGCTCATGGATATCTAGGATGAGTCATTCTGTGTTACGATTTTATAGGTTGTTGAATCGTATGACCTAGGTATGGTTGATTCTGAAAGGGGATACTCTGACCCATTTGACCTTGAACGAACTACTCTTGAAAGGGTTGACTTTGCAAAGGTTGACCTTGGAGAAATTGAGTTTGAAAAGGTGGAACTTGAACAAAATGACTCTGGGGTAGACCTTGGAAAGGTGGCCCTCGAAATTGTACTTGCATATATGGGAAGTTAGGTTGTACAATAGGTATTTGAGGTATTGATGGAATCGTAGGAATGGATTGAACACTAGATACCTAATGTAGAGACTGAACAAGGGGTTGCATAGTAACTTGTGATATAAGTGGGAAAGTTACTTGTGATACTCCTAGAATGGGAGTTTGAGACGAACTTGAACTTGGATTTTGAACAATAGTTGGTATAACAAATTGTACCAGTGTTTGAGGAGTACTCGAGACAGGACGCTGAAGTGGTTGTTGGGTAGGTGTCGATGGATTAACCTGGACAGTTGGTTGGACTTGAAAAGGCATACCTTGAAAAGGTATTTGTTGTATAGGTTGTCCAACGGTTTGAACAGGTTGATAAAAATGAACTTGAGAAGAAACTGGAGTTGACTGTTGATTTAACGAAGGGTTCCAAATTGTATTCATTCTAGGGTAAGGCATTCCAATGGTGGGTTGAGGCATAACACACTGACCAAAACTAGTTTTGAGGAATTGAGCATAATGAAGGTAATTCCCAATAGGGGGTTTTCCCCCAACTGTGGGGTAAGATCCACCAAAAGGTTCTCTTCCAGGTGGAGGATATCATGGTTGCCCCCTAGGTGGGTAATAACCACTTTTTTGGTTGGTTTGTGGATTACCAACATCACCGCAAATCCTATCAACCATTTTTTCAGATGTCAAACCTTCATTGTTATGGTTAATTACACCAATTGACATGTTTGAATATGAGTTCAAGGAAGAAGATCCTAAATAAGCTCTTGCAAGAGAGTGATATATAGGTGGTAGAAAACAAACATATAATGTTGACTCCGAAGAAGTAGAAACCATAGATGTGCCTGATGAGGTACTTCTAGAAGCCATCATAGACCAGTCAAAACTTGGTATGGTATAATAAGGAGTCATGTATCGCGAAATCCATTGTCCTAAAAATTTCAACGGTGTAAAATACCAAGGGTCAAGCTGAATATATCTAAACAAAATCTCTAAGATAGCTGTAGATTCATTGGTAGAAACTATGGGTTCTTCCTCTTCGTCTAAAATAAGTTCTTCAATGGCAATGAGACCGGGAGGGAGAGTATCACTAATAATAAGTTTCACATGCGGTGAATTTGGAGGATCTGGAATATGCATTGTAGCAAATGCATACATCTCAAGCTCAGAAATATCAGACTTAGGTTCGTCAATATCTAGTTTAGAAATGGTATTTGTATCTGAAAAGTCTCCGATATATGATTCAGTTTGAACTAGTTTAGTTATTTGTAAATCAGTTCCTTCCGAGTGTGATGTTAATCTCTGAGTTTGATCAAATTCAGCTTCTATTCCTTTAAGGCCTAAAATAGTAGATGTTATCGGTTGATTAACTTCAATTCCTCTTACATCATAGTACAATAGTAGAAGTTTCAGTTTCTGTTGTAGTTCTGGATCTTGATGATTTAGATTTTTCGGCTTTAACATTTTCTAACTAACTCGGTGTATACTTAAGGAGATCCTCGAGTATCCTACATGACTGTCTTGGTAATTATGCCACAATTAAAAAATTTCAATTAATCAATTACAAAATATCTAAATTACACCTAAAGTCTCTAAAAAGTAAAAAACAACACAAAAAGTAACACACGCTAAAAATATAGGAGTTCAAACCATACAAACTGACTCTTCACAGAGATCAATAATTACTAGTTGGTGATGAAATCCAATATTACATTGATCAAGGTGAAACGTTTTATATAAATGAGTGTTTGGAACCAGTTACCCTGACAACCTGCATAATGAGATAGTATGGTGCAAGTAACTCTGCTATAAACCATCTTGAGCAAAGATTACCCTCCAAAAAGTCCAAGTGAGTCTAGTCAACGTTTGTTCCAGTACCTTCCCTCTATTGTAACCTTAGGTAGAGCCCTAGGATTATATTCACTAAGTTTACCAAATAAAATAATTCTACCTAGGGGGATAGTCGCACATCAGACGTACACGCAAGGGTAGAGTAACAAGCTCAATCCCCTTGAAGGCTCCTCTACATGATCAATTGGACGTTTACTTTCAAGTGACCCTAACTACCTTTTAGTACCATTGAAATACATGAAAATCACTATATCTAGGATGATGAAGTGGGTATGATCACTTCACTAAATTTGACACAATTTCATGATTAACTCATGTACAAGAAGAACTACATAGAGAAAAGCGGAAATAATTGGATTTTCTCTCCCTAACTAAAGATTCTATTGTTAATTTGTAGATTTTGAAAGTTTACTTCCTTCCCTATTCCAAAGCCCTACACTTAATCTATTGTAGGTGAGAAGAGCCATAAAAAAATGTAAAATTTTAGATGAATTTTAATTAATGTCGTATTATTAAGTTGTTCTTTACTCATTGGGTGATGAAGGTGAAACTTATGATGTTATGACATGAATAGAAATCTTAATGCACTCTAAAATGTAATAGCAACTTTCAAATTCTATGAAATCCTATTTAGAGAAAAGAAAGAGTTTCTTTGATTTTTTGAGAAATGAAATGCAAAAACTCACAACTTTTCCAATTTTCTAAAGCAACCAATTTCACTATAATGTAATGAAAATGCAATCAACAAACCAATTTCCAGATTTCCCTAAACATCAAATAAGCCAACATACTCTTTATCTCTAATCACTCAAAACTTTCAAGCACACAATAATCAATCAAGGGAGTTGGAGAAAACACATATTCCCCTATGAATTCTTTGATTTAATGATAATAATAGTGTAATTGCAAGAAATTTCCAAGATGAAAGAAATAATTTCCTTTATTAAGTAAAAATGACTACAATTCCTTCACAGAAGCACTAGGTTTTAAGAGATCCTAATTTTCAATTGAACATGAATTTAACTACAAAAACAACAACTAAGGATTAACTGGTGTATTTGACAGAACAAAATGAGAATATCATAACCAAAAGGAAAACCTATCTTGTTTTGATCAATCAGCGAATCAACCAGGAAAAACCCTAAGTAATTCTTTCGAAAAGACTTAATTCTCAGAAACTCATTAACAAAGCAGTCAATTGAGTTCAAAAGAGACACAATGCAATCCAAGAAAAAATAATGACACTTCTAGGAAAACAAAATCAATTTTGGATTGAAGCAAAGGCTATATTTTAAAAACTTCTCAAGGTTTTTGCGGGTTTATAGTGGAAAGCAGAGTGCATGCGTTCTGTTGCTATGACAAAAAATGCACAAAACTACACTCTATTAACAAACAAAAATTGTGCAGTGGAAAAAACTTAAGAAAAAATAAAAATAATTGAAAAATTAACCACTCAAATCTAAAAGGTCATTAATTTATAAAGATTCAGGTCTCGATAAATCGGAAGAATCAAAAAGAAAAACTAAGGAAAAATATGAGAACAGAGATGCTCCCAATGGAGTCACCAATTTGTTACACTGGACAATCCCTCTTGCGAAAAATAGTGATATACCTAGATCCTTGATGGAAACTAGAAACGAGAAAGACAATTGAACTAACTCTTTCCCTAAGTTGAAATTGTTGGAATTATAAGTATAGCTAATGGATGAGCCTCTTACCTCTTTCACGGAATTCTCGATGAAGATCCCTTGTTGTGATTTGATGCAACTCTTCAATTCTTGATAAGAACTACAAGCATAGACCATAAAATGATCAAAAGCACATCTGATATAATAATCCAAACAACTTAACCTAATGATCAAGTAAATTAGGAATTTAATTTTCCTTAATAAACATTATAAACAATTGTGAACCATTCATTATTAGAATAAGACAAATCAGTGGGAGAAAGTGTTCATTTGTATTAATCAAAGATTAAGAGAAGCCTTACAACCTGCACTTTGATGTTGTTTTGTCCCTCCCAAATGCCTTTAATCTCCTCCTTAGATGACAAGCTTTCCAATATCAAACCAACAACATAAGTTTGTCTTCTCTGAGTTCTGACCTTCACAATCCCTCTGCCATCTAGTCATTTTATAGGAAAAGACGAGGAAGTTTCAGATCCAAAAGAGGAGGATGAGACTCCTATATTGAGGGATTAGGTTACCATGAGGAAAGAGATGAAGATGCATCATCTGAGGGTTATATTTTGAATAGTCATCACCTGGAAGCTTTCAGTTGGGAAATGTTCAACCAACTATGTTTCAAGAATGTGATTTTTTATTTTATTTTCGAGAATTCACCTGCACGAGTTTATAGTGGTAGACAGAGAACATATCTGCTCTGTTCTCAGATTTGATTCCATCGTATGTGCGGGAAACTCTAGAGAAATCAGTGCAGGTGGAACTTAACAAGGTGTCACAACTATTTTCCCCAAATTTCTCATCTACTTCAAAATATTTTGGGTTGTTTGACTTCTAAGGGAGATGGTTCAAACATGTTCACAGATGGTGAAAAGACCCATAAACTGATCAAGTGTCATGGTGACAAATTGACATGTAACACTCTGGAACTAAGTAATCGAGAAAGTTAAAGTGAAGTGGAAACACTTTGGGCCCGATGAAGCTACATGGGAGATGGTTGATCAGATGCAGGCGATGTATCCTTCATTGTTTTCCGGTTGAGGAAAATTAGTTTTGCTATATGTACATATTTATATATAGTTGTCATTGTAAATGCCGCAACGAGTTGTGTTATAAAGCTCCAATAAGCAGTATGGGTGTCATTTCTTTATGTTTTTCATGTTGGTTTTCTTTTCAATATGTTCTTCATTGTAAATACTACAATGGGCTAAGTTATAAAGCTCCATGGGGAATATGTTTTTCTTTCAGCGTTCTTCTTGGTTGTAGGTGTCATTGAACACCAAGTAAAATGGTCCCTAAGGGGGAGGGGTATGTAGCAAACCTCGGTTAAGAATCCATGTAATAAAGTTAATAAAGGAAAAAATAATAACCAAGGTCATGGGATACGTATTTCAAGTTGAATGTTGGGTAAAAACATAGTGATGGGGATCACTTGTGATTACTTAATGGCTATGGAAACTAGAAAAGGAAATGGAAAAGGATTTGGAAAGGCATGAGACATTTATTGGCATTTTATTTATGAGAATAATGGAAAATAGGAGAAAAGGAAGGTGAAAGGTCACAAGTTGCACATGAGGAGAAAATTGAAGAAAAATAATGGAAAATGAAGAAAATAGAGGCCTCATTAGTAAAAAGGATTTTGAAGATCAATTCACATATTTTTTAAGTGTTATCTTTTTTTAGTTAAGTCTTTGGCACTCTCATTCTATTCTCTCTCTCTGTCATACTCTTGGACACTTAGATTTTTCTTGGAGAACTCTTGGAAGATTTTGGGCATACTTTGGATTTGGAGCAAGAAGGCAAGGAAAAGTAGGAAAGTGCAAGGGAACAATAGGATCATCAACTACAATAGGTTTTCTTTATACGTACCAAGCTTCATGTATGATTTCCTTACTAGGTTTGGCATGCATGGCACATGCACATGGAGGATTGCTAGGATGGATAGTGGCTTTGTTTTGCCTTTCCATTTCTTGGATAGCCATGGTGTTATTGGTTTTCCCTTTTGTTCTATGGTTGGTTTGCATGTTCCTTATGGTTGTGGGTTAAGTTATTAGTTCTTAGAGCCTTGGTTGGAAAAACGCTTAGAAAGACATATAACAACCTGGTTTGAGTTACTAGTCTTGAAAACCTTGGTTGGAAAAAATCTCTACAGCCCTTGGTGGGTTGAGTTACTAGTCATGCAAGCCTTGGTTGGACAATTCTCTAGAACCCAATGACAATTGTGGGTTGAGTTACTAATCCTAGAAGTCAGGTTGGAACAAATTCTATAGAGCTTTTATTATCTTGGATAGAGGCTAATCTAGTGATGGTTAGTGATGTCCGACCATGAGGTGGAATCACTAGTTGAGGATTGAGGTGGTTTGGCCTCTAGAAGACTTGGGTTCGATTTTGATTAGTTACTCCATGAGATCCCACATTCATGCTTAGAATATGGCACGTGGGTTATTGGCTGAAAAAGAGACTCGATTCAGCCCAATCTATGGTCAAATGGTACGTGGATGTCTTTGACTTGGTTGGATTTACATATGTTAATAAGAGCTCTTTTCCTCTTATGTTTTTTGTGTAAATGTACTTGTTATTATATGGCTTTGATGTTTGTTCTGTTGTTATTTATCTGGTTATATGTTGGTTATAAGTATGGTTTTATGATAGCCTTCAGTTATGGCTCTCATCATGTTTTGGTTAGTATATGGAATGTTAATGAATGAATTACATAATAGATGATAATGCAACTAATGTGAGAGTGCATCAAACCTTCTTGACGATTCCTAGATAAGTATGAGTTCCCTATCTTTAGACGTGTTTTCATGACCTGTACATTATATGTTCATGATGTGTTTCACGAAATGTCTTTGATGGTTAGGATGAGTCAGGTTAGGTCCTTGATCAAGGTTTGCATTAGAGGCATGTACTTCTTGTTATTTACCATTTCTGAGAATTTCATCAAGTTCTAGGCATAGGCCTAAGACCTAGCCTTGAAAAGGTGGCTCATAATTCATGGTTGTTGTAGTAGATCTAACCTATAAATATACAAAAATAGAAAATATTCCTAAAAAATATCAAGATCGATCCAAGAATAGAAATAGAAATGCTTCTATATTAATATCAAAACCTTGAGGTAGGGAAACACCATAAAACTAATCCTTAAGGAAGGAGAACACTCAACAAACCATATTCATGTCAATACAATAATCCTTGACATCCCTCAATGAAGAGTCTCTAGCCTCTATATAGGCTTGATACATATAATAGCATGGGTAATTACCATGATTCTCTCAATACCATATATCTAATAAAATGGGCTTATCACATTATTCCTGACTATTTGTGGTCCCTTACATTATGCGGGTTAAACACTTTATTTATTAACTATGGCCCATTACATTATTACATTATTCCCTTGGTTACCTCTCTTTGTACCCCATAATATCCCCCCTAGATATACTACATTCCACCCCCCTTAAACATGTTTCATCTACGAAACATAAGAAGAGCAAAAATAATAAGATTTACTCAAAAGAGTAGTCCACTCGTAGCATGCATGTGCATCTAGCCATCGAAGAGAAAGGTGATTACTTGATCTAGTTGATGCCTCGCTTGCTTGAGGTGGACCTTATTTCTGGACACTTGACCTGGTCGGTGCCTCACTTGCTTGAGATGGAAGTTGGTTTTGGAGATTACTCTATGTTGATGTGTTCTAGGTCGATCGTCACACCTCTCTATCTGTTGCCTAGGGGTTGTTGTCCTTGTTTTTGATTTGTTACCACCTTGTTTGTTGTTGCCTTACTGGGTGATGTAGGTGTTGATATGTTGAAATGTTAATTGATGGAATACCTTTATTTAATTCACCACTTGATGGAGGCTAAGTGGTATCTGATACCTGTTGTAGTGCCTGTGGTTGTTTCGTGTCTTCGATTATTACTTCCACCATAGACTCCTCATCTAATGTGTTAGTACCTATAGAATTTTTTGCTTCAACCTCCTTGGACTCTATTTGTTCAGTGGTATGAATATCCTGTAATGTAATTTTCTTCTTTTTATACGAGAGCTTCAAGAATTTCTTCTGCACATTAATATTGATAGTACCAACAGATTCCATCCAAGGGTATCCCAAAATAATATCCACATAATCCATATCTAAAGCAGAAAAATTAGAATGCAATACATACTTATACAGGGAAATCTTCAAATATTTATAAACTTTCACCTCCTCATTATCAATCTGTGTGTTGTCCATTTGTTTTGTTGGGACTTGCATTCTTTTAGCCAAATGATCATTAATAAAATTATGCTTACAACTAGGATTGATAGACACAATGATCTTCTATTTCTGAATAGATCCATGAACATGTAATAAGGAGATTCTAGCAAAAAATAACCCCTTATTATTCTCATTATCCTGTTTTTTAACTTGAGACCATTTATCCAAAAGGACTTTTTCAAATTCTTCATTAGGAAGGCTTACCAACTTCTTATTGTCTAGTGAGTCCCACCATATGGTTGATTCATCTTCAATATTAGGTCATGCTAGATTTTTCCAAATTGTCGACCACGTTGACTTATGATCTTTTATGAATTATTTAATAGTGGGACAATCATCACGTCGTGTAAAAATCATGATAGTAGAAGCCATGAAGTAGAATGCGGTTTTTGAAAAAAATTTACCTACTTTATGTGGAAAATCTAAAATAGCCACAACTTGGTCACTATGGTGCAAAATCCTTCTTATGGACCATTTACGGAAATAGAACAACCATTATGCATCTTCTCATGTGATTGAAATCTTGATCTAGGTACTCTAGAACTCAGATTCGTGTTACAACTGCCTTGCCATCACAAAAAATTCTGAAAAAGAGGTGATTTTAAATCAATGATATCTCCCTCATCCGGACTCCGATTCAACCATTTTTTTTTTAAATTGGCTAATTTTTTAAGAGGAGCTCAAATATGAAACCTATTTTATGAAATTATGCAGAAAAGCAACCTTGAAAAATTTACTAGAGAGTCATCGTTCACGAATTGTTGTCACAAAAAATTCTGTAACACAACTAAATTTTAAATCAGTGATATCTCCCTCATCCAGACTCCAATTCAGCCATTTTGTTTTGAGTTTGGGTACTTTTCCACAAAGAATCCATATCTACTATTTCATTTTGTAAATATTGCACCAAAATTTTTAGACATGATCTGCAAAATATCTACCCAAAAATACTGCAAAAATTTAAAAAAAAATGCATCCCCTCTTCACCCAAGAAAGTGCTCTGACACCACTTGTAATATAACATACCTGCAAATATATGATAATGAAATTATACCAAATAACTGCAAAAATTCCCAAGAGAAATATAAGGACAAAATATAAAGACATTACATCTACGGCCGATTTGTTTTTTGAATTTGGGTATTTTTCCGTAAAGAATCTAGATCCGTTATTTGTTTTTTTGAATTTTTCCCCAAAAGTTTCAGATATGATCATCAAACTCACCGCCCAAAAAATCCTACAAAAAATGAAAAAAATGATTCCGATCTTCGTACAAGAAAGTGCTCTAATACCAGTTGTAATATAACATACCTACAAATATATGATGATCTAAATATACACAATAATTGCAAATAATCCCAAGATAAATACAAGGACAAAGTATAAAACTTCATATCTTTATTAATAAAACCCTTGAGGTAGGGCAACGCTATACAACTACTCCTTAAGGAAGGAGAACAACCCACAAACCATGTGCTTGTGAATACAATAATCCTTGACATCCCTCAGTGAAGAGTCTCTAGCCTCTATATAGGCTTGATACATACAATACCATGCATAATTACCATGAGTCTCTCAATAACATACATCTAATACGATGGGCTTATCACATTATTCCTAACTACTTGTGGTCGCTTACATTATGTGGGTTAACCACTTTATTTCTTAACTATGATGCATCAAATTATTCCATTGAGTACCTCCCTCTGTACCCCATAATATCCCCCCAAGGTATACTACATTCCACCCCCCTTAAATAAGTTTCTTCCTCGAAATATAAGAAGAACAAAAATAATAAGATCTACTCAAAAGAGTAGTCCACTGGTAACATGCATGTACATCTAGCCATCCAAGAGAAAGGTGATTACTCAATCTAGTTGATGCTTCGCTTGCTTGAGGTGGACCTCGTTTCTGGACACTTTATCTAGCTAGTGCCTCACTTGCTTGAGGTGGAAGTTTGTTATGCCATTTCCTCAATCTTGATGTGTTGTGGGTATTGCCTAGGGGTTGTTGTCCTTGTTTCTAATTCATTGCCACCTTGTTGGTTATTATCTTGTTGGGTGATGTGGGTGGTGATATGTTGAAGCTTTAACTAATGGAATATATTTCTTTAACTTGTTGCATGATGGAGCCTAGGTGGTATCTGGTACCTATTGTGGCGCCTACATTTTTTTCTTGTATTCCAATGTTACTTCCACTATAGACTCCTCATCTCATGTGTCAATAACTGCAGTGTTTTTTGCTTCGGCTTCCTTGGACACTACTTGTTTACTAATGGAAATATCTTGTAATGTAATTTTCTTCTTTTTATACCAGAGCTTCCGGAATTTCTTCCGCACATTAATGTTGAGAGTACCAATGGATTCCATCCAAGGGTATCCCAAATATTATCCACATAATCCACATCTAAAGCATAAAAATCAAAATGCAACACATACTTATCTAGGGAAATCTTCAAATCTTTCTAAAATCACACCTCCTCATTATCAACCTATGTGTACTCCATTTGTTTTGTTGGGACTTGCAATCTTTTAGCGAAATGATCATTAATAATATTATGCTTACAACTAGGATTGATAGAAATAATGATCTTCTCTTTTTGAATAGATCCATGAACCTATAATAAGGGGATACCAACAAAAATAACCCCTTATTTTTCTCATTATCCTATTTTCTAACATGAGACAATTTGTCCTAAAGGACTTTTTAAAATTCCTCATCAAGGACACTTACCATCTTCTTACTATCTAGTGAGTCCCACCATATGGTTGCCTCATCTTCAATAGTAAGTCGTGCTATATTTTTCCAAATTGTTGGCCACATTGAGTTACAATCTTTTATTAATTCTTCAATAGTGGTACCATCACCACATCCTATAAAAATCATCATAGTAGAAGCAATGAAGTAGAATGAGAGTTTTGAAAAAATTACCTACTTTATGCAGGAAATCTAAAATGGCGACAAATTGGTCACTATGCTGCAAAATCCTTCTTATAACCCATTTCAGAAACGGAACAACCATTCCTCATCTTCTCATGTCATTGAAATCATATCTAGGTGCTATGGAACTCAAATTCGTGCCGCAACTGTCATGTCGTCACAGAAAAAACTGAAAAAAGAGGCGATTTTAAATCAGTGATATCTTCCTCATCTAGACTTCTATTTGGCTGATTTGTTTTTTGAAATTAGGTAATTTTTCTCTAGGATATCAAATATGCAATCAATTTTCTGAAGTTGTGCACAAAACAAACTGCAAAAATTGACTATGGAGTTGTCGTTCACAAATTGTCATCACAAATTTTTTTGCAACACAATTGATTTAAAATTAGCGATATCTCCCTCATACGGACTTTGATTCAGCCAATGTTTTTTAAAATTTTGATATTTTTCTGCAAATAATCTTGATCTACTACTTGTTTTTTCAAATCTTGCAGCAAATTTTTTAGATCTGATCTGCAAAATTGCCGCACAAAAAATCCTACAAAAAATGAATAAAAAAATGCTTCCCCTCTTCACCCAAGAAATTGCTATGGTACCACTTGTAACATAACATAATTTTAAATATATGATAATGCAAATATACCCAATAACTGCAAATAATCCCAAGAGAAATATAAGGAAAAAATATAAAAACTTCATATCTATGACCAATTATTATCATTATTATTATTTGGGTATTTTCCGCAAAGAATGGAGATCTGCTATTTGTTTTTGCAAATCTTGCACCAAAATTTTCAGATCTGATCTGCAAACTCATCGCCCAAAAAATTGATGCAACAAGCGAAAAAAAAAATTGCTTCCCCTCTTCGCTAAAGAAGTTTCTTCAATACCACTTGTAATATAACAAACCTGCAAATATATGATAATGCAAATATACCCAATAACTGCAAATAATCCTAAGAGAAATACAAGGACAAAGTATAAAAACTTCATTTATTTATTAATAAAACCCTTGAGTTAGGGAAACACCATAAAACTACCCCTTGAGGAAGGAGAACACTCCAAAAGCCATATGCTTGTCAATACAATAATCCTTGACATCCCTCAATGAAGGGTCTCTAGCCTCTATATAGGCTTGATGCATACAATACCATGGGTAATTACCATGAGTCTCTCAATACCATACATCTAATACAATGGCCTTATCACATTATTCCTAACTATTTGTGGTCCCTTACATTATGTGGGTTAACGACTTTATTTGTTAACTATGGCCCATCACATTATTACATTATTCCCTTGGTTACCTCCCTCTATACCCCATAATACCTCCCCTAGGTATACTGTAGTTCCTGTCATAGAATTGCCTATAAAAGGATGCGGTCACATGGAGGCTTTGTTGTGGGAGTGAATGGAGGGTTTCAGTCACATGGAGGGTTTGACATGGGAACGAGTTGTTGGGCACTTGGAGTGGTTGGTTAACCTTTGGGGTTCATATAGCTCCTAAGGAAGGTAAGTTTGGTTTTGGTTTGTCGACTCCACTTCCTTAATTGTACTTGGGGAGTTGAATCATATCATAGTAACTCTTCATCACATGTTTATCCTCGTGGACTCGTTACCTTGGGTAAATGTGGGAGGAGGGTGGTTACATAGTCTAACAATTGTAGCAGTGGTAGGTAGGATAGAATTAAAATCCATCTCTAGTACGAAAATAAAAATCATTAACTTTGGAGATAATTTATGTTCCTTTACTTCTTCTATGTATTTCTTGTGTGTGTGTGTGTACCTATATATATGTCTACCAACCTCATAAATATCTTATAGAAAATTTGACCGTACATAATAATGGCTATATATCTATATATAAGACTATCATGATCATATATACCTTATAGAAAATATAATTTTCGTGACAATAAAGGTTTCGTACTATCAAGGTGATCATACCATTAAATTTCAAATTATTGTGAAACACATACATTCTTGGAAATAACCTATTGGTAGGAGGGCATATTGACTGCTATACAAGTTACTATAGGTTGTACTTACATTTCCATTAATAAATAATTCTTTCTTTGGGAATACTTCCCCTTGACTCTCTATGTGTATATCATGTCTTTGCTTTGTTTAAAACCATGTTCCAATCTTCTTGTTTCTTATTTAATTCATATGCATATGCATGCTTTATGTACTACTTGGGTCACTCTTGTTTGTGTTAAAAAAGTGATTAATATTATTTGGGAAAACTTTTGCTTGTCTTTCTCTATGTATGTCATGTCTTACTTACGTTACAACCATGCTTCAATATACTTGTTGCTTAATTAATTTTTGTAGATGTGCATGATTTATCTACAAGTTATGGTGAGCTATTGTATACTATAGTTTACTATGTTTATGATTAAATGCTTAAACTTATTTATCTTGGAAAAAATGGTTTGCTAGCATTTATTTATACACATTATATTGTATGAATAGTTTAATTATGTAATTTCTTATTCCTTTTACATTATGTTAATTAACTAACCATTCTTATAACATTTACTAGTGTAATTTTGTAATAAAAATTTAATACACGGAGCTATTAAGACTAAGTGTACAATTTAACTTTACAATCTATGGTAACAAATTATTGAATTAAAATGCACCTTAAATCTATACACATGAATAGTTGGATATTGACATTATTAACTAACTAATGTAGCCATGTAATTATTGAGGCTAAGGCATTGAACTTAACCTAGGTTTTCATCTCCACTTTGTCTCTTGAGAGTAATGCAAGGTCATCTAAACTTTTAGTGTTTTCTTTAATTCTAATTTCAAAAATTAATGTAATTAGTGAAATTCAGAGCCAAATGAGTCTAGCATATCTCTATAATGGGTATGAAACCATACTAGTTTCAGTTTCCAAGTATTTTGATATCATGTGCTTACTTAATCACCATATAATAAGGGAAGTAGGTTCATGATGAAGTAATCAAAAGTAATATTTGAGATTGATAACTTTGTGGATAATACTTTCATTGCATAAATTTTCTTGATGTTTTTCTAATTGAAAAGCTTTTAACACTCCCCATAGTATTAATCTTGATTTCATCTTGCTTATGAATTCTTTTATTCGACCTTTTATTATCTTGCTCCTACTCATGGAAACTTGTAACCCTTGTCACAGGAGGAACTCACCCTTACATCTATCAACTTTATGATAAGGTTATTTTTTCTTTCCTATTTATACATATTTTTTACAACCTTGGACACACCAAAAACTCACTCTCACATCTGCAACTTTATAATAAAGTTAAATTTTCTTTTTCTTATCTACACACATTTCTACATCATAGAATGTCATTTTCGTTCTTTTCCCCCACAAAGAAACCACAATTAAAATGCAATGCTTTTACCTCAATATGTATTAGCCTCTATTATTTTTGAAACCTCCAAATCATACTATTCTATATGCTAAAATACTTATTAACAAATTTTAACCCTCATAATCTTAATACACATCTTATGATCTCAATTTCCCATAAAATTTTAATGAAATCGTACTTAATAACCCTTTATTCAACATGATTATTTATGGATGATCTATTTCATCCATGTTGTTAATACATGTTCCATGATAAATAAATAACTGATTTGACATTTTATTATTATATACACATCTTATGATCTCAATTTCCCATAAAATTTTAATGAAATCGTACTTAATAACCCTTTATTCAACATGATTATTTATGGATGATCTATTTCATCCATGTTGTTAATACATGTTCCATGAAAAATAAATAACTGATTTGACATTTTATTATTATATCTAACATTATTCATTATTTGAACACATCCATCAATATTGAAATAATATGTATTAATATATTCATACAAATTATGTACAATTATGAACATTGATATACAAATTATATACCACGATCGAGATTAAAGAAAATTTATATTGGTGTGAAAAAAAGCATATATATCACAACACAATATGATATCTATCAATATATTCTTACAAATTATATATCTATCAACATATTCTTACAAATGATATAAGTTAGTTTTTTTGGTGGCCAATCTAGAGTGGTTAAATTACTTTGGTTATTTTTCTTTTTTTCATAGGCATGCATTTTTGCATCACAGTTTTTTTTGGAAGAATCACGGCACTTCTATAGAATCTATAATTTCCACCCTGGGATCCTGGTCACTGTTTGTAACACTTACCAACACCTGAGGGTTTTGGTGTAAGAGCAAACCTCCACATGGTATCAGAGGTTAGACCTAGGTTAGTTTGAGGGGCTGTGTTGGAAGAGGATTCCCCCAAGTTGAAGGGCGGTGTTGGAACCTCCACATGGTATCAGAGGTTAGACCTAGGTTAGTTTGAGGGGCTGTGTTGGAAGAGGATTCCCCCAAGTTGAAGGGCGGTGTTGGAAGAATCACCGCACCTCTATAAAATCTATAATTTCCACCCTGGAGATACTATTTCCACCATATCTATAATTTCCACCCTGGAGATCCTATTTCCACCATAAATATCCTAATTACCTAGTTACTCTAGTTGTAATAACAAACCTCAAAAAAAAAACTAATATGGAGATGAGATGGTGCTCTCCTACACAACACATAGTAATATATTAATGTTCCTTGTATTGCGTCTCTCTTTTCAAAAGTTATCGCTAGTCTCGGGAAAAAATTCTTGCGCGTTTTTTAACTAAGTTTTGGCCTTTTTAACCAAGGTTTCTATCTTTTGTTACTTCAAGGAAATTTGGTTGGGAAAAAGGTTTTTCCAAATATTATCTTTCATAGCGAATCTGGTGGGGAAAAAGGTTTTTCCAAATATTATCTTTCAGAGAAAATCTGGTTGGGAAAACGGTTTTTCTAGAGGTTATTTTTCATAGAAAATTGAGTGGGAAAAGGGTTGTTTGAAATATTATCTTTCATATAAATTTCTGTAAAACAAAATTAATTTTTCATTTCTTTAATAGTATTTTTTATATATATAATAAGTTTTTTTTTGAGTTCGGGTTGATTTGTCACCTTGTCTCTCTAAACCACTCTTAAATAAATTAGAATTTTTGGTATCTTTAAAAATGAATATATGTTAAATATAAATAAGTATATGTAAAAATTGAATCTCAAAAATGAATTAACAACATTTATTATATATATATAAATTAAATCTAATTAATATTATTTTTTTGTTTGTCAAAAAAAATTAGAATTTTTGGTATCTTTAAAAATGAATATATGTTAAATATAAATAAGTATATGTAAAAATTGAATCTCAAAAATGAATTAACAACATTTATTTTTTATATATAAATTAAATCTAATTAATATTATTTTTTTGTTTGTCAAATAGTTTAATTTTATCAAAGGTTTGACTTGTGGCTTGCAAAATTCCTACCCAGAGGTATTTAAAATCACTCAGCCTCTGCCACATGAACTCTTAACATGACTAGATTCATAAAATTTGGAACAGATCACCTTCACATGAGAGTGAAATCTAATCAACATTATTAAAATTATATTATAATAATATTTTTTCAATTTATATAATAATAAAATTTGCTAACAAATTATAATATATTTAAATAACTTAAT
This sequence comes from Pinus tabuliformis, assembly GCA_031772625.1. Classification (NCBI taxonomy): domain Eukaryota; kingdom Viridiplantae; phylum Streptophyta; class Pinopsida; order Pinales; family Pinaceae; genus Pinus; species Pinus tabuliformis. Next base: position 1,840,697,130 of record CM062818.1, on the reverse strand, counting down.
ATAATTCTAACTTTAAAATTTATTTTTAATAACAAATAACTAAATTATATAATTTAAATTTTAAATTAATATAATATATCTATGAATTATATTATTTTTTTGAAATTTCAAGAATTATTAAAATAATAAATAATCATAATGTTATATGGGGAATTGGCATCCCTTAACAGGTGTCACTGCAACAAAGTGATGAAAGTTGTGTGAGCCTCTAATAATCTCATCTCTATTGATCAAAAGTTCAGTACATATCTGATATCATACACTTCTCTCTGCAATTTCTCTCAAAGATCCATCATATACATCACCTTCCCTTCTGTAAATTAAGCCCCTGCTCTTGTGTAGAAGAGGTACAAGGAAATGTAATATCCTCTTCGCCAGATGAAAAATCAACACAATGATCTTAAAAATCTGAACTGTGCTCCACTTCCCAGTATGAAAAATGAACACAATGATGTTAATAATCGTAATAATGATAAACTTCGACACATGAAAAAGGAACACAATGAACTTAATTAAGTTGAGGATCACAAATAATATTGGATGGGCAGCTATATAAGTTGCAGCCTCTCTTAGCTCGCCCATCAGCTGGCCCAACTTTAGATATAAATACATGAGAAGAGCAGATAACAGACACACCACAGTGGCTGTCACTCTCATTTTGAACATAAACAAAATGATCACAACAATGGTCGTTATCCCAATGCTCAGAGGATGGGAAGCTATAAACGAAATATTTTTTATCAATTCTTGCAACTCCTTCACCTCTTCTTTGGTCAGCTCTGTCACTTTTATGAAGATGAACACAACAACACAAATTAAAACCAGACATACCAGAGCTGAAGAATTTCTTGTCATCTCAATCTCTCTGCTCAACACTAATGTGGGCTCTTTGTTTCTGCGTAGCAACGTGAGAATGAATCCCTTGTCAGCCCCGAAGGTATCAGTAGGGAGCATGTTTATGAGAACAGAAGCTCCAACTTTTTTCTCACCAGAGAATAAGGTAAAGCATTTGTAAGGAATAACTTGGATGGTTAAAAAGCAAAAGCAAAAGGAATATGAAGAATGAAAATGGATTGGAAGGAAAAAAGATATTTCCTGTAATGGAAGCTATTCAAATCCGAGAGCTGATAATGATAGTTTAATTCAACAAAATATTATAAAAAATAGAAAATCTTACTGTAAAAAATAGAAAATCTTACTGTAATGTGTTTTAATATAATTATTGAAATTTTTGTATTTCAAAAGTTCTAATTTTTGTTTATGAAATTTTATGGGGTGTTTTGTTAAATTACTGTTTGATATGTAGTTACTCATTCAATTCTTTGTCGAAATTGGAAAAATATATTAAATATAATGAAAATGCAATCTTACTATACTTAAAAAAATTAAAAAAAATATGCCCAAATTGAAAAAATATATTAAATATAATGAAAATGCAATCTTACTAGACTTAAAAAAATAAAATAAAAATAAATTTTAAAATATTGTTAGTATCTGAAATTTAGTATCTTTTATAACCTTTGTTACTTTAATAAAATTTCTTTCCAACAGCAAATTACCCTTCCAAGCGATCAGTACAATTTTTTTTATAAATGTAAAGTTACATCACAGGCTATATGCATAATTATGAGAGTTACGTAGCATTTTCATGTATCAATGACAATTTTGCGGAATATCTTTTAATTCTCTAGAATATTTATGGTATATCATGATTAAGTTTCACATAGAGTGTTGAATATCAGTGATATTAGAATGGGAGATGCATTTTCATGTATCAATGAGAATTTTGCGGAATATCTTTTAATGCTCCAGAATAATCATGATATACCATGATTGAGTTCATTTATTATGTTTTTTTTTTAATTGGTAATTTAATCAACATCTACACTGTTTTCTTTCAGATTACATTCCTTTCTGCTGCTACAGTCGCTGAATTCATCATAAGAGCTGTGACCCTTCAGATCATTTGCACAACTGCACTGATAGAATGAACTCATGATGTCTTTGGTCTGTTCGTGAGGAAGAAAGCCAATGCTCGAGGTAACAAACCTAGAGTAGTTATTTTTTTTAAATATGTAACAAATGATCTTTACAAAACTTTAATCCATACTTGAAAGGTGAAAGTTCAAACGCATTTTATGTATACAAAATTATGGAGTAGAATGGGCATTTCAAGGTTCTAAATTATTAGGAAGAGAAAGCTAAATCTATTCTAGGGTTTTTTTTGAGACTCATAACTTCGTCTTATAGATTCTGAAAAATCTTTTTCATAAATATGGAAAGAGTTAACCAAATTATTTGGGGAAAAGGTTGTAAACCCAAAATTTTCATTGAAATTATAATTATTTAAACTTAAAATGCATGAGGAGGAATCATTGGCTACATATATAAATTATCTAGATATCTTATAAAGAAGTTGAAGGCAAATTTGGTGAAAATACAAGATGAAGATGCTAAGGCTATTTTGTCAAATAGTTTATCTTCAAATTACACTAATGTTATTGTCACTTTAAATCAATTTTCCTAATCAGTAGATGAAATGATAGCAACGCTCTTAGCAAAAGAAAAGAGGATGAAAATAGGTGATGCAAACCACAACTCACATCCTAATATGACACTATTCTCCAAGGGTAGGATCAATAAAACAAGAACACAATCTAACATTTTTACTACAAAAGACATGGACACAAAACATTCAAATGCAAAACTCATACCAAATATCTCCTAAATGGAAAATTAAAAGAATCATCTAACATAACTACTTTTGAAGACTCAATAGAGGTCAAGTTTGAGGACTTCTCACATTGTGACATTGATGATGACTTCAATGTAGAGCTTCTCATACTCTTCTAAATAGCTATCAATCATATATGTTGCATTTAAGTTACATCTATCTTTGGTTTTTAAACTCAAAGTGAAAAACTAATTATTAAATAGTGTTGCATAATTCAAATTAGTACTTCTTGGTTCTCAAAAACCCTTGAACATATCACTAGTTTGATTGTGTTTATATATTGTTATGATTTGTTTCTCATGGTGCTTATAAACCATTGAACAATGGCTACATGTTATAGTATGAAATCCTTCTGTGTTAGACAGATCAAATTGTATGATCAACTTCTAATGACATTCAATATTGAGACTTCCTTCCTAGAATCTAACGAATAGCCAAAAGTGAAATATATGATAGATGGTGGTAGGTCCATAGAGTGGTTCATTAATATACAACTTTTATCATGGAATCCCTAACGAACAGAGTATGTGAATATTGTTGATTATACAAATACTTCAATGATAGTTAGAGGCAGTTGTGTCTTAAATGAGTCAAGTGGGAAGCTCGAAGATTGTGGTGGTGAACCAGGGTTGTCGACGAAACTTCACAGTGGTAATAAGCATTGATGAAGACCATATCAAACTATCAAACAAATATTGGTGTTGTAATTTATGATTCTTGTAATGATTTAATTTTTAAGGGAGAGGCATAGAATTAAAGTTTACAATAGAAAACTGGTTGATTGAACTTGTTGGTTGATTGAGTTGTTGAGATATTTTCTTGACAAACAATCTCTTAGTTTAAAATTTGTTGGATCTCATAAACACTATATATGTGTAATGTATTTGAGTGTTTTGTGGTGTAATAGACAAATAATTTTTGTGTGGTTTGCAATTTCTATTTGCTTTCTATTTTTTAGGGATTTGAATAGATTTAAATGTAATATGATACATGGTCTTTTTATTAACAACATTTTTTGGGTATAAGGGATGAGTGCAAGTTAATGGTGGTCTTTGATGACATGTTTGTCTTAATATGATCATGGAAAAACAATAACATACATGTTAATATGGATGGATGATTCAAGGTATTTTCATAATAAATTTGAATCTCTTGACGAATGGAAAAATAGAAGAAAGTATCTATGTGTGTGTGTGTGTGTGTGTGAAGAATATGAGCTTTTAATAGTGATATGTTATTTTTCGCTCAAAATATAATCCATATGCTCTAATTAGTTTTAGTGTTGAGAACCTAAATGATGGAATTTCGTTTGTAAAATATGTGGAATTGTAAATAGCACATTATTCTTGTGCATGCATATTTTCTCAAAATTTATAATGTTAATTTTATATTTTTTTATTTATAAAATAAATTATAACCTTGAAATTGTAAGGCTAGCAACCCATCTTGTAGTAGGAAATAAGACTCTTAACATAATCTTTCATTTTTAGATTGTAGACCTTGGTCTGTACTTGTGCAACTTATAACATTCTCTAAAAATGGTTAAGATGAGAAACAGTTATAACAAGAATAAGAGATGTATCTATTATAATATTACGATAAATGTTAAGACACAAATATATTAAAATTAGTAAACAATATTACTTTCTTTTGAAAACATACACTTAATGGGATTTGCATAGTTGAATCTATATGTGTGTGTAATTTTATCCATGGTGGATTTGTGTACTATATAGAAAAATAATGTGGAAAATAAAGAAAATGAAAGACATAGATTAATGGAGGTTTTGATGAATTTGTAGCTCAAACCACTATGTTTGTAATTTTGAAATAAAATTGAAGCAACCAAGTCAATTTGAATGAAAAGAATATACATGTGCTCTAAAGTACACATGCATTTTTATAACACACATGTACTACTATGACTAGACTTTCTTATACCCAAGGGATGTGTTTAAGAGTCTAACTAAGGTCACATAAGAAGAACAATGGGTTTTGTGCCATAAATGATGCCTTTTGGGTTCAATATCCATGAACAATACCTACTACCCACAATCATTCTATGAACAACCACAACAAATCATTGCATGGTATTTCTATCCTAATAGAGGGATATAGGCCCCATAATTGAACAACAAAACATTCTATAAATAAGAATATGTCTCAATCCCACACAAAAATCATTCGTGTGGGAATGCTTGATAGTTTTATTTAACATATGAGGGGGATAAATGTGTTAATAGTAGGGTTTATGCATGAGACATAGAATTCAATTTCTAGACATGGTAAGGGGGTAAATAAGAAGTATAAAACACAAATGAACTTTCTCTAGCTTACGTGATATGGTTTGTGGGTGAGCACCTACTCCTTAACCTCTAAACGCTACCTAGTCTCAATCATCATGATCACACATCAAACCATTTTTCTATGGTATCTTTGGCATGAATGTTGGATATGGATTTCATTAACAGTTTTTTATTACCAATGATGGGTCACATGGTTGTGGACATGGAAAAGGTAGGAAGAAAATCACCTTAAGATATTATTCGATATTATCAAGCTCAATATCCTTGAATAAGTCCTTCAACCGATTTTTCATGGGCTGGAATGTTCTGCCAACAAAAAAGGGATCTCCCTGGTGTAGAATCCCAAGTAGACTCTACACTGTTTTGTTTAGGAGTCACATCCGATACGTATGCCTCATTGTCATCATGTTGTTTATGATTCGCTTTGGACAAACAAACAACAATCATTAGAGAACAAAATATATCCTTTGATAAATGCAAATAAGTGACTTATGGAAACTGAATAATTTATGTTCCTTTACTTCTTGTATGTATTTCTTATGTGTGTGTGTACCTATATATATGTCTACCAACCTCATAAATATCTTATAGAAAATTTGACCGTAGATAATAATGGCTATATATCTATATATAAGACTATCATGATCATATATACCTTATAGAAAATATAATTTTAGTGACAATAAAGGTTTCATACTATCAAGGCCATCATACCATTAAATTTCAAATTATTGTGAAAGACATACATTCTTGGAAATAACCTATTGGTAGGAGGGTATATTGACTGCTATACAAGTTACTATTGGTTGTACTTACATTTACATTAATAAATAATTCTTTCTTTGGGAATACTTCCCCTTGACTCTCTATATGTATATCATGTCTTGTTTAGTTTAAAACGATGTTCGAGTCTTCTTGTTTCTTATTTAATTCATATGCATATGCATGCTTTATGTACTACTTGGGTCACTCTTGTTTGTGCTAAAAATGTGATTAATATTCTTTGGGAAAACTTTTGCTTATTTTTCTCTATGTATGTCATGTCTTACTTACGTTACAACCATGTTTCAATATTCTTGTTGCTTAATTAATTTTTGTAGATGTGCATGATTTATCTACAAGTTATGGTAGGCTATTGTATACTATAGTTTACTATGTTTAAGATTAAATGCGTAAAATTATTTATCTTGGAAAAAATGGTTTGCTTCTGCACTTAGCATTTATTTATACACATTATATTGTATTAATAGTTTAGTTATGCAATTTCTTATTCCTTTTACATTATGTTAATTAACTAACCATTCTTATAACATTTCCTACATTTCCTAGTGTAATTTTGCAATAAAAATTTAATACAAGGAGCTATTAAGACTAAGTGTACAATTTAACTTTACAATCTATGGTAACTAATTATTGAACTAAAATGCACCTTAAATTTATACACATGAATAGTTGGATATTGACATTCCTAACTAACTAATGTAGCCATGTAATTATTGAGGCTAAGGAATTGAACTTAACCTAGTTTTCATCTCCACTTTGTCTCTTGAGAGTAATGCAAGGTCATCTAAACTTTCAGTGTTTTCTTTAATTCTAATTTCTAAAATTAATGTAATTAGTGAAGTTTAGAGCCAAATGAGTCTAGCATATGTCTTTAATGGGTATGAAACCATACTAGTTTAATTTTGCAAGTATTTTGATATCATGTGCCTACTTAATCACCATATAATATTTGAGATTGATAACTTTGTAGATAATACTTTCATTGAATAAATTTTCTAATTTAATTATATAAATTCCTTATTTAGGAAATCCTTGTACCTTCTTGATGTTTTTCTAATTGAAAAGCTTTTAACACTCCTCATAGTATTAATCTTGATTTCATCTTGCTTATGAATTCTTTTATTCGACTTTATATTATCTTGACTTTATATTATCTTTCTCCTAATCATGGAAGCTTGTAGCCCTTGTCACACCAAGAACTCACCCTTACATCTATCAACTTTATGATAAGGTTATTTTTTCTTTCCTATTTATACACATTTTTTACAACCTTGGGCACACCAAAAACTCACCCTCACATCTTCAACTTTATAATAAAGTTAAATTTTCTTTTTCTTATCTACACACATTTCTACATCATAGCATGTCATTTTCGTTCCTTTTCCCAACACAAAAAAACCACAATTAAAATGCAATGCTTTTACCTCAATATGTATTAGCCTTTATTACTTTTGAAACCTCCAAATTATACTATTCTATATGCTAAAATACATGACAAATTTTAACCCTCAAAATCTCAATACACATCTTATGATCTCAATTTCCCATAAACTTTTAATGAAATCGTATTTAATAACCCTTTATTCAACATGATTATGTATGGATGATCTATTTCATCCATGTTGTTAATACATATTCCAGAAAAAATAAATAACTGATTTGACATTTTATTATTATATCTAACATTATTCATTATTTGAATACACATCCATCAATATTGAAATGATATGTATTAATATATTCGTACAAATTATATACAATTATGAACATTAATATACAAATTATATACAACGATCGAGATCAAAGAAAATTTATTTATATTGGTGTGAAAAAAAAGTATATATCACAGCACAATATGATATCTATCAATATATTCTTACAAATTATATATCTATCAATATATTCTTACAAATTATGTAAGTTAGGTTTTTTGGTTCAACTACTTTGGTCACTTCTTATTTTTTTCATACGCATGCATTTTTGCATCATAGTACGAAGAAACGAATATGGAGATGAGATGGTGCTAACCTGCAGAACACATGGCAATATATTAATGTTCCTTGTATTGCGTCTCTCTTTTTAAAAGTTATCGCTGGTCTCCGAAAAAATTTCTTGCCCGTTTTTTTACTAAGTTTTGGCCTTTTTAACCAAGGTTTCTATCAAGGAAATTTGGTTGGGAAAAAGGTTTTTCCAAATATTATCTTTCTGAGAAAATCTGGTTGGGAAAACGGTTTATCTAGATATTATTTTTCATAGAAAATTGGGTTGAGAAAAGGGTTTTTTGAAATATTATCTTTCATATAAATTTCTGTAAAACAAAATTAATTTTTCATTTTTTTAATAGTATTTTTTATATATATAATTAGAATTTTTTTGAGTTCTGGTTGATTTGCCACCTTGTCTCCTTAAACCATTCTTTAAAAAAATTAGAATTTTTGGTATCTTTAAAATTGAATATATGTTAAATATAAATAAGTATATGTAAGAATTGAATCTCAAAAATGAATTAACAACATTTATTTTAATTATATAAATTTAATTTAATTAATATTATTTTTTTGTTTGTCAAGTAGTTTAATTTTATCAAAGGTTTGATTTGTGGCTTGCAAAATTCCTATCCAGGGTGTTTAAAATCACCCGGGATCACTCAGCCTCTGCCACATGAACTCTTAACATGACTAGATTTTTGTTCATAAAATTTGGAACTGGTCACCTTCACATCAGAGTGAAATCTAATCAACATTATTAAAATTATATTATAATAATATTTTTTCAATTTATATAATAATAAAATTTGCTAACAAATTATAATATATTTAAATAACTTAATATAATTCTAACTTTAAAATTTATTTTTAATAACAAATAACTAAATTATATAATTTAAATTTTAAATTAATATAATATATCTATGAATTATATTATTTTTTTGAAATTTCAAGAATTATTAAAATAATAAATAATCATAATGTTATATGGGGAATTGGCATCCCTTAACAGGTGTCACTGCAACAAAGTGATGAAAGTTGTGTGAGCCTCTAATAATCTCATCTCTATTGATCAAAAGTTCAGTACATATCTGATATCATACACTTCTCTCTGCAATTTCTCTCAAAGATCCATCATATACATCACCTTCCCTTCTGTAAATTAAGCCCCTGCTCTTGTGTAGAAGAGGTACAAGGAAATGTAATATCCTCTTCGCCAGATGAAAAATCAACACAATGATCTTAAAAATCTGAACTGTGCTCCACTTCCCAGTATGAAAAATGAACACAATGATGTTAATAATCGTAATAATGATAAACTTCGACACATGAAAAAGGAACACAATGAACTTAATTAAGTTGAGGATCACAAATAATATTGGATGGGCAGCTATATAAATTGCAGCCTCTCTTAACTCGCCCATCAGCTGGCCCAACTTTAGATATAAATACATGAGAAGAGCAGATAACAGACACACCACAGTGGCTGTCACTCTCATTTTGAACATAAACAAAATGATCACAACAATGGTCGTTATCCCAATGCTCAGAGGATGGGAAGCTATAAACGAAATATTTTTTATCAATTCTTGCAACTCCTTCACCTCTTCTTTGGTCAGCTCTGTCACTTTTATGAAGATGAACACAACAACACAAATTAAAACCAGACATACCAGAGCTGAAGAATTTCTTGTCATCTCAATCTCTCTGCTCAACACTAATGTGGGCTCTTTGTTTCTGCGTAGCAACGTGAGAATGAATCCCTTGTCAGCCCCGAAGGTATCAGTAGGGAGCATGTTTATGAGAACAGAAGCTCCAACTTTTTTCTCACCAGAGAATAAGGTAAAGCATTTGTAAGGAATAACTTGGATGGTTAAAAAGCAAAAGCAAAAGGAATATGAAGAATGAAAATGGATTGGAAGGAAAAAAGATATTTCCTGTAATGGAAGCTATTCAAATCCGAGAGCTGATAATGATAGTTTAATTCAACAAAATATTATAAAAAATAGAAAATCTTACTGTAAAAAATAGAAAATCTTACTGTAATGTGTTTTAATATAATTATTGAAATTTTTGTATTTCAAAAGTTCTAATTTTTGTTTATGAAATTTTATGGGGTGTTTTGTTAAATTACTGTTTGATATGTAGTTACTCATTCAATTCTTTGTCGAAATTGGAAAAATATATTAAATATAATGAAAATGCAATCTTACTATACTTAAAAAAATTAAAAAAAATATGCCCAAATTGAAAAAATATATTAAATATAATGAAAATGCAATCTTACTAGACTTAAAAAAATAAAATAAAAATAAATTTTAAAATATTGTTAGTATCTGAAATTTACTATCTTTTATAACCTTTGTTACTTTAATAAAATTTCTTTCCAACAGCAAATTACCCTTCCAAGCGATCAGTACAATTTTTTTTATAAATGTAAAGTTACATCACAGGCTATATGCATAATTATGAGAGTTACGTAGCATTTTCATGTATCAATGACAATTTTGCGGAATATCTTTTAATTCTCTAGAATATTTATGGTATATCATGATTAAGTTTCACATAGAGTGTTGAATATCAGTGATATTAGAATGGGAGATGCATTTTCATGTATCAATGAGAATTTTGCGGAATATCTTTTAATGCTCCAGAATAATCATGATATACCATGATTGAGTTCATTTATTATGTTTTTTTTTTAATTGGTAATTTAATCAACATCTACACTGTTTTCTTTCAGATTACATTCCTTTCTGCTGCTACAGTCGCTGAATTCATCATAAGAGCTGTGATCCTTCAGATCATTTGCACAACTGCACTGATAGAATGAACTCATGATGTCTTTGGTCTGTTCGTGAGGAAGAAAGCCATTGCTCGAGGTAACAAACCTATAGTAGTTATTTTTTTTTAAATATGGAACAAATGATCTTTACAAAAATTTAATCCATACTTGAAAGGTGAAAGTTCAAATGCATTTTATGTATAAAAAATTATGGAGTAGAATGAGCACTTCAAGGTAAGAGAGTTAAATCTATTATAGGATTTTTTTTTGGTGAGCCTCATAACTTCATTCTATAGACACAAAAAATGTTCTTCATAAATATGGAAAGAGTTAAACAAATTATTTGGGGAAAAGGTTGTAAACCCAAAATTTTAATTGAAATTACAATTATTTAAACTTAAAATGCATGAGGAGGAATTATTGGCTACATATATAAATTATCTAAATCTCTTATAAAGAAGTTGAAGGCAAATGGGGTGAAAATACAAGATGAAGATGCTAAGGCTATTTTGTCAAATAGTTTATCCTCAAATTATACTAATGCTATTTTGACCTTAAGTCAATTTTCCTCTCAATCACTAGATGAAATGATAGCAACACTCTTAGCAGAAGAAAAGGGGATGAAAATGGGCAATGCAAACAACAACTCACATCCTAAGATGACACTACTCTCCAAGGGCAAGATCAATAAAACAAGAACGCAATCGAATGTTTTTACTCCAAAAGACATGGACACAAAACATTCAAATGCAAAACTCATACCAAATATCTCCTAAGTGGAAAATTAAAAGAATCATCTAACATAACTACTTTTGAGGACTCAATAGAGGTCAAGTTTGAGGACTTCTCATATTGTGACATTGATGATGACTTCAATGTAGAGCCTCTCATACTCTTCTAAATAGCTATCAATCATGTATGTTGCATTTAAGTTACATCTGTCTTTGGTTTTTAAACTCAAAGTCAAAAACTAATTATTAAATAGTTTGCATAATTCAAATTAGTACTTCTTGGTTCTCAAAAACCCTTGAATATATCACTAGTTTGATTGTGTTTATATATTGTTATGATTTGTTTCTCATGGTGCTTATAAACCATTGAACAATGGCTACATGTTATAGTATAAAATCCTTCTGTGTTAGACAAATCAAATTGTATGATCAACTTTTGAAGACATTCAATATTGAGACTTCCTTCCTAGAAACTAATGAATAGCCAAAAGTGAAATATACGATAGATGGTGGTAGGTCCATAGAGTGGTTCATTAATATACAACTTTTATCATGGAATCCCTCACAAGCCTAGTATGTCAATATTGTTGATTATACAAATACTTCAATGGTAGTTAGAGGCAGTTGTGTCTTAAATGAGTCAAGTGGGAAGCTCAAAGATTGTGGTGGTGAAAGAGCATTGTCCACAAAACTTCATAGTGGTAATAAGCATTGATGAAGTCCATATCAAACTATCACAAATATTGGTGTTGTAATTTATGATTCTTGTAATGATTTAAGTTTTAAGGGAGAGGCATAGAATTAACATTTACAATAGAAAACTCTGATTGAACTGGTTGGTTGATTGAGTTGTTGAGATATTTTCTCAACAAACAATCTCTTAGTTTAAAATTTGTTGGATCTCATAAACACTATATATGTGTCATGTATTTGAGTGTTTTGTGGTGTAATAGACAAATAATTTTTGTGTGGTTTGCAATTTCTATTTGCTTTCTATTTTTTAGGGATTTGAATAGATTTAGATGTAATATGATATATGGTCTTTTTATTAACACCATTTTTTGGGTATAAGGGATGAGTGTAAGTTAATGGTGGTCTCTGATGACATGTTTGTCTTAATATGATAAGAGAAAAACAATAACATACATGTTAATATGGATGGATGATTCAAGGTATTTTCATAATAAATTTGAATCTCGTGAAGAATGGAAAAATAGACGAAAGTATATAAATTTGTGTGTGTGTGTGAAAAATTTGAGCTTTTAATAGTGATATGTTATTTTTCACTCAAAATATAATCCATATGCTCTAATTAGTTTTAGTGTTGAGAACCTAAATGATGGAATTTGGTTTGTAAAATATGTGGAATTGTAAATAGCACATTATTCTTGTGAATGCTTATTTTTTCAAAATTTAGAATGTTAATTTTATATTTTTTAATTATAAAATACATTATAACTTTGAAATTGTAAGGCTAGCAACCCATGTTGTAGTAGGAAATAAGACTCTTAACATATATTTTTTTTTTTAGATTGTAGACCTTGGTGTGTACTTGTGCAACTTATAACATTCTCTAAAAATGGTTAAGATGAGAAATAGTTATAACAAGAATAACAGATGTATCTATTATAATATACGATAAATGTTAAGACACAAATATATTAAAATTAGTAAACAATATTACTTTCTTTTGAAAAAATACACTTAATGGGATTTGCATAGTTGAATCTATATGTGTGTGTAATTTCATCCATGATGGATTTGTGTAGTATATAGAAAAATAATGTGGAAAATAAAGAAAATGAAAGACATAGATTAATGGAGGTTTTGATGAATTTGTAGCTAAAACCACTATGTTTGTAATTTTGAAATAAAATTTAAGCAACCAAGTCAACAAACATATATGTTAATATTTTAAGTTATACCAAAAACATTAGAATGAAAAGAATATACAAGTGCTCTAGAGTACACATGCATTTTTGTAACACGCATGTACTACTATGACTAGACTTTCTTGTACCCAAGGGATGTGTCTAAAAGTCTAACTAAGGTCACATAAGGAGAACAATTGGTTTTGTGCCATAAATGATGCCTTTTGGGCTCAATATCCATGAACAATACCTACTACCCACAATCATTCTATCAACAACCACAACAAATCATTGCATGGTATTTCTATCCTAATAGAAGGATATAGGCCCCATAATTGAACAAAAAAACATTCTATAAATAAGAATATGTCTCAATCCCACACAAAAATCATTTGTGTGGGCATGCTTGATAGTTTTATTTAACATATGAGGGAGATACATGTGTTAATAGTAGGAGTCCCATCCGATACGTAGGCTTGGTTGTCATCATGTTGTTTATGATTCTCTTTGGACAAACAAACAACAATCATTAGAGAACCAAATATAGCCTTTGATAAATGCAAATAAGTGACTTATGGAAACTGAATAAATGAGATGATATGCATACAACAACGAGTTAGTAGAAGTGATATGAATCTTAAAAGAAGTAATGTTAACATAATCTCAAATAAAACCCATGTATTCAACATAAATTAGCTCATTGGCCATAAATAAGTTCATAATCAACGATCTCATTAAAGCATGTAAAGAAACACAATCTCATATATAATATTTTCTCAAATAAATGAAACAATTCACAAAAAAAAAGCATAAAGTATGTTAGTGTTAGTATCCGCATACTTCCATCAGGGATAAAATTTTCTCTTTGCATTTTCATTTTAGGGGTCCCATACTGAAATTTTTACATCATTTTATTAGGTCATGTCAAGTTGATCCACTGATGGTTGTCTTCTCCTCATAAAATCTAATTTCTCCCTCATAAAGTACGCTTGTTGACCCATCTTTAGGTTGTATTCAGTCATGGTTTCATGGTCAAAATGCAATCAGGTTTCATTAGGTCTTAGGGCATGTTTTCATTAGGTCTTAGGGTTTCATTCCTAAGGTCAAAGGCATGATTTAAAGGTCTAAATAAAGGACAACAAGGGGATGAGGATGATAAATAAATCAAGAATTATTTCTAGTAAGTCATAGTCACTGTACAATTATCCTTTTAACTAATGTAATTTTCACCTCAAAAAACATGTTTTTGAGGTGAAAACAGAGTATTTTGAGTTAATTTATATTTTTATGTAATTTAGATCACTTTATATAATAAATGATCTCGGCTGCACCAAGGCATATCTCCTTGCTACAAGACAATGAACCACTGCAAAAATCAGTTCAAATTGAGCATCATCCACGTGAAAAGGAACAATGAAGAAAAGGCATTAAAATAGAGATTTGAAAAAGGTAAAGAAACATTAGAAAGTGGGATTTTCTAATGTAAAATCAAAATCTACTCCTATATAAGGTGTCACATTTCCTTTTAAAATTCATTATTCTCATTTGGCAAAGAAGGAGTCAAAAGGTGAAGAAAAGAGGAGAATTGGAGTGAGTTTTGGGCCAAGGAGAAGTGTCGCTGCGGTTAGGGAGGTTGGCACTATGTGTTTGGGGTAGTGGAGGTGGCGCTGCACATTTAGGTTGGAGCGCTACGAGTATAGGTTGAGTGTTGTGCATAGGGAAATTCTGGCAGTGTAAACAACCACTGTGCTATGCATTTAGGAGGGCGTTGCGCGCGTGTAGCAGGTGTTGTGCGTTGAGCCAGCAAGGGCGAAAAAGCCTCCAGTACCTAAAAAACATCAAAAATCACCCTGTATTCCCTCAAGCAAGTAAGTTTCCTCACTGTACTTCATTATTGGTTTGAAATTAAAATTTTTAAAGGTAATTTACAATGGAAAAAGTGAAACCCTAGATTCTTCCTTAATTATACCCTAGAAACCCTAACCCCCATTATTTCCCCCATCACCTATCACTAAAGCCCTAAACCCCTCCCCTATATCACTCCTTAACATTTTATATTCCTTTTTCCTTCATCCCACAAGCTATACTTCAAAAAAGGACCCAAATCCCTCTCCCTCATTTTCATGATTCATACCCTCACATTCATTTCCTAGACCACCAAATACCTCACAAGGTCATCTCCCATTCCCTTATTCCTAATCACTCTTGCTCACTCCCTTCATCCCTTTCTAGGAGTGCACAACCTCAAAATTTGCAAACATATACAGAGAAGACAGAGACTATGAGGAAGAGTAAAACACTCACAGTGACAATTCAATAGATAAACCTAGGCTTTAGAGAAAACCACACAAGGGAGGCAAAATTATCGGGGAAAAGCCATCAAAACTCAAAGAGTTGCAGGCATCTCATTTGGTTGTCACTTGTTTTAGGCATCTAGGGTGCTATGAGTTCTGTGAGTAGGTAGAGAGAGTTCAACACCACCCTGAGCTCACCAGGCTTTTTGTAACCAATCTTCGAGAGAACAAGGTGACTCTTTCTAGGGTGACATTTACAGTTTCACCCTCCATTATTGTGGATGCAACTAGGATTCCAAATGTAGGGGAGAAGTGGTACAAGGCACAGGACCTGGATGAACACTATTATGAGCCTTACATCAAACCCAGGTATAGAAATGAAGCAAAAAGGATTTTTCCTTTCAGGTTCCTTGAAGACAAGTATGCCCCCATGATGAAAATCATCATGAAATATTTCACTTGTGAGGGTATATTTTCCAGACTATACACCTATCACATCAGGCTTCTCATGCATTTTACCAGGGTGAGGATGTTAAACCTCCCTTATTTCTTGTTCAGGAATATTGAGAAGATGGCCCACTTTATGCAGAAAAAGCCATACCCTCAGCAGATGAGTAGTCTTTATCATTATTCCCTGATCAAGATGATTATGCTTCATAATCTTAACCTCCTCAACATCTCCTAGGAGACATTTATTGCTCATCACATCTTCACGGGTCCTCAAAATTCCTCCACCAATGTCCCAAGAATTAGTAGGACCTTCCAGCAGTGCTCAAGTGAAGACAGATGAGAAGGCCAAAGAGACTAGAGCTACTAAGGTGCCTGAGACCTACATGACATACCAGAGGGGCACAAGAATATTGTTTGCACCTGATAGGCATGTGTTTTCTCCATAGGATGTGGAAGGGGCTTTTCCTTCTTCATCAACACAGCAGGCACAGGTGCAGCAGCTGCACAAAGGGAAAGAAAATATGTGGGTGGAATATCTTGATGATGAAGAGGAAAGAGACTTTGATTTGAGAGAGCATGATGAGCCAAAACAACATTATATTCATCATGGCTCAAAAACAATTGACTTGGAGGCTCAGGATGAAGCAACAATAAAATACATCATCATACAGGAGAAAGAGGCTCAAATCCAAGCATTGATGGACAATTTAGAGTGAGACAAGTATGTCATCACATATCTGGAACAAGATAACAAGTAGCTCAGTGACAAGTAGGTCCTCATGGAGCTAGAACTTCTCAAGATAAAAAGACAAGGTGACAAGGGCAAGTGAGCAATGCAAGAGGAAGAGGCACCAGTCACGTTCACTCCAATTAAGAAATAAATTGAGGGTGATAGAGAGATTTGGCTTGAAAGAGTCAATTTTCACTTAGAGAAGCTGCTGCAAAAGGCTAATAGGGACAACGAGATCATCTGGCACATGGCCTACCACTACAGGACCGAGAACAAAATTTGCAACATGAGGGTCAAACAGATGAAAGCATGGCTAAGACGGGCTCTAAAAGGAAAAAAAGGGAGGATAGGCTTAGGTTGCTTGCTTAAGTTTCCTTGGCTCATCAGGATACTTAATGATGGTGTTTCTCACCAATTTTGGTCATGTTTGGAGGAGTTTTTATTTTTTTGCAAATTTTGAAAATTCTAAACCTACAAAATCTGGCTCGGCTTTTCCTATGGGCACCCAATGGACAAATGGCTTGCATTTTTGGATTCAGAGTGATGATTACATGTAGAGTATGGATTTTCTGAGCTTTTGGGGCAGAAATGGTCCACCAAAAAGTCAAAAAACACCCTAAAAATGACCTTTCTGCCACTTTTTGGACACATAGAAGTAGTCTTGGGAGAATTGAATTTTTAGGGGTCAAATAAGTTTTAAATGAATAAATTATAGGTGTTTTGGAAAGTATACTTGAATATATTTCCAATGAGCTATCATGATCTCAATTTGGATGCTGGGAAGGCCTCCAAAAGGGACCCGAAAGTGGCGGTGCACATAGGACAAATTTTGCATAGGATGACCATTTTTCTGTTTTTTGACTGTGTTCATGGATTTTCTCTCATGGAGGATGTTTTACTGATGTAAATGATGAGTTGGCTTGTAAATATGATGGAAAATTAGTAGTAGAGGGTAGATTCATTAGATTAAAAGTCGATTTGAGCACAAATGAATCAGTTTTCTCACTTTTAGAGGCAAGTTGTTAGGATGCCTAAATTCCAGTTTCTTGTTCAGTGTTGGTTAGATTAGCTCCTCATGTTAGGGATTCGACCCGTAAGGATGTGAGGAGGTTGAAACAATGCCTATATCTTCTTCTTCTTTCTCATTGTAAAGGGTTGGACTGAGCTGGATGCTTATGCCTTGATTGTACATCATTTTGTAGTAGTTTAGCAAGAGATTAACAAAAGTTGCTGCTGTTTCTTTGGGATCCATGTGTTATGAAGTTTAGTTCAGTTTCTTCTCTTGTGATCATATGTTAGAATTTTTTATGTACTTCATTAATCATTTCATTGCCTCTAAGTGAATGTTTTCAAGCTGATAGGAAAAATTCATAACATCACTACTCTACTTTGGGGAAATATTCACCATTATATGTTTTTTACAGTCTAGGAAGGATCCATGGTAATCAAATGCTCTTCCTAGCTTCTCACCAGTCTTAAAACACCTCACCCATCAAGCCCTAGAGTGCCAAACCTTATGCCTACCTTGCTCCATTGAACACCCTGCAATTTTGACCTAATTCTTTAGCCCTAACTGTCTCGCTCCTCCTGATCCCGCAAAACCCCTTCAAAATAAAATAAAACCTTGTGCTACTATACCTAGCCTAATATCATTTCCTTTATCCAGTCATCTTAGTTGAGATCCTTACAGAGAGAGCCCTCTCCCGCCTTAGTAGGGCTAGATACTTGGCTAAGCGTGGTTTGTGGTTACACTGGCATTGCCTTCCTTCAGAATGAGGTTCAATCTAGGTGATAACAAAGTAAACTTAGCACATACCATCCAATCATCACAAAAGAAATCTCATAGCGATTGAAAACACATGAAAAGATTGCACATCTAGGCATCAAGGGATGAAATACTCATGACATCATCACACGAAAAATATCCATGGCATCCATAAGTGGAAGTATAAAAGCACCAATTATATTCACAAAAGATCCATTAGTCCTCAAAACAATATGCACCAATACTGCCCAAAACCAAAATTCCTTTACATTGAGTCATGAGGACATATTTATAGAAAATGTGTAACCTTTTGTCCACTCTTGTGACTTTTGAGTTTCCTCATGACCTTTCATATGTAGAAAATCCTTGAAATCTTGCAACTGCTAATGACAGAAAATTGATTTGCAAAAGATACAATATTTTGTTGGCATTGATGTCAATAGGGTCTTCGTGTTGTTCATCATACGCCTATGTCTACATCATGATGTGTGATGGTTTGGTTGTTGCAGTGTTCATCTTGATGGTATTGTTGGTTGGCATTGATGTCAACATGTTTATGATATGACCTAGTGCAGGAAGGGCAGGTTGAGTAGAGATGGCTGGAATGTATGATATGATGGCTTAGCATAGGTTGATGATTGACATGCCACATATGTTGTAGATGTTCATGTTGGAGATGATGCTACTGCAGGTGGTTGGATTTTTGCTACAGGTGTTGAATATGCTTCTACATGTGATGGAAATATTGGATTTTCTACTAAATAGGGCTTCGAGAGGATTTAAAAGTGTTGGACAATGTTTGAGTAGGTTTTATAGGTTATGGAGATTTTCCATGGTGTCTCTCACACACTCTTGAAACCGTGCTTCAAGTGGTGGCCTAAACAACTTGGAAACTAGTATTTTAGAGGGTATACGCTAGTTTCCGTCATAGGAACAATGTACATATGCAAGGTTCCTTCACCAAAATAACATATACATTATAGAAGTAATTTTTCCCCACATTCCTTATGCTTCTTAGGTTAATTAATTATTTTTCCGGTTTGTCTTGTTCATAACTTTTTATGTAAAGGTCGAAAAAGGTCAAAGAGATTCTAGAAAGTAATTAGCATTGAAATTATCAAAAGGCAAGTGGAGTTAGTGGCTTGATCAAGTCAATGTGCTAAATCTAGATCAAATCAAACATATGAACAGAGATTATGGAGCTCAGTAGTTCTTAGTAATTATTGAGATGAACACCTCAATTCATCTATATATTGGACGAATATCAATGATAGTATGGTTGATTCTTTTAGTGTGTGGAGTGAGTGTGATATTGTGGAAGAATGTGCAATCCATGTGAGTTGTATTGCAGGATTTCTGAAGCAATTTGCAGGTGTTGCAGTAGATTGTAGAGTGCGTTTCAGCCAATATTTTGTAGAACTTGTCGGGAGATGATTAGAGTTTGATTGGAGGAGTATTTGGAGATTTTGATATAGTTTGTGGTACAAATTTGATTTTTGAGTGTGCTTTTATGATACGTTGTTGTAGTGCTCATGTTGAGCAGTGCTTGGTTCTATTCTGAAAATGTATGAAATGAGATCCACATAGAGGAAAGGAGTTGGAGGACTCTGCCAAAATCAATATAAGTAAGCATTTTTTCTGAATCCAATGGTGGTTGGATAGTTCGACAAAAACTCGGTGAGGCTCATTGGTCATGGTGGCTTCCAGCAGATCAAAGTCTATAGAGTCAATTGATAGTTCAAGAGTAACCAAGAGAGGAACGTTGATCATGGTGGCTTTCAATAGATGGTAGTTGGTAGATCCGAATGGGAAATAATATCCATTTGATAGTAGCCATTTATATCTCTATGTAAAGAAAAGTATCACATAATAGAATTTGAGTAGCATAGCAGCAACAAGTGGTTTTTTCCCTGGAGAGGGCTTTCCACAAGAAATATTTATGTCCATTGTGTTGATTTCTTTCATGGGTTCTTGTTTATGTTTGATGCTCTAATCTATACTTATTTGTTTCATTTGATGCAATGTTAAAGAATAATTAATTGGATATAAAGTTAATAAGTGCCTTCACCACTGATTCACCACCCCCTCCCCCACCCCCCCCCCCCCCCCCAAAGCCTCATCTTAGTGGTGATCTAGTTTCCAAAAATTTGTATTAGAGTGGGGCTCTCGGTTGGAGCTTGATCGATGGAGAGTGGATATTAGAGATTTTGACAGAAATTTGCATTTTTTTCTTCAGAATGAGTTTTACAAGAAAATCATTTCCTACTGTCACAAATTTCAATGTATGGAAAGAAAATGTAAAAAACAAATTGTTGTATTGTGGTTATAACATTTGGAGATTGGTTTGTGAAAGAAATGATGGATATTTTCCTGCATCTAAGGTGTGAAAGAAAATTTCTCAAGCGAGGCAAATTATTTTTGAAAATCTCCATAATGCAAATTTAGAGAAAATTGGAGATTTAAAATATGCCAAGGAAATTTGGAATAGATTACATATGCTATATGGAGCCAACAACAGTAACAATGATGAAGATAAAAAGAAAAGAGACAAAGAGAAGAAAGAAGATCCACTTGAACCAACTCTGAAAAATGACAATAAATTTGAAGGTATAAGTCATAATGATATTCTCTTGAGTTATATTTCTGATAGCAATAATAACAATGATTCAGATTTAGTTAGTGAAAGAGATTATGATCACAATTATATGCTCCTTAAGGCTGAATATGAATCTTCCATGATTGTTATTATGGAATTTTCTAGTGAAATTGGTAGACTAACAAATGTATGCAAGGAGCATGAGAAGAAATTACAAGGTTGTGATCAAAAGGAGAAAAATCTCAAGGAAGAAATCACTACCTTGAGAACACAACTCGCAGAATAAAAAAGATTAGAAGAAGTCAATTCAATCAAGCACACAGATAGGAAGGATTATGTCAAAGCACTTGAAAGTGTGATTGTCCTTGTATTGTGTCTTGATTTTCAAAAGTTATTGCTCGTCTTCCAAAAATTTTATAAAGCCTTTTTAGCTAATTTTTAGGTTTATTTTACTAAGTTCTCTATCTTTTTATTACTTCATGGAAATTTGGTTGGAAAAAGGTTTTTCCAAATATTATCTTTCATAAAAATCTCTACTAATTACCCCCCCTCTCTCTATATATAATTAATTTTAATTTTAGTATATCTAAAAAAAGATATATACTAAATATAAATAATTACATGTAAGAACTCAATATCAAAAATGAATTAACAACCTTTCTTATAGATATTTAAATTAAAATTAATTAACATTATTAAAAATATATAATATATTTAAAAATATATTTATATATATTTTTAATAAATAACTTAATACATTTCTAACTTTAAAAATTATTTTTAGTAATAAATACATAAAATATATAATTTTATATTTTAAATTAATATAATATATTTATGAATTATATACTTTTTAAAATATAAAGAATTATTAAAATTAATTGAATAGTGAGGTTTATTCTACATTAGTGTGACTATGATGTGTAAGTATGTTTATGAAAATAAAATATTGGCTAAATAAAAAAGAAATGTGATTAAGATATTTAAACTTTATATTTTAAAAAAGTATTTTAACATGTTATTTAAATAAATTATTTGAAGGTCTCTCTTTAATTTTTCATTGTTTAAATTATATTTGAGATTATATAACTTAAACCTGTAAACCAAAAAAATCTTTGTTAAATTTATAAAGAAAGCATATATTTTAAAGATAATTAAATTAACATATACATCTATTCAAATATTTTGTTTTAACGTATATATATATAATAATGTTAAAACAAAATATAGATATCAAATTCGTTTATGAGACAAGAAGCTAGAGCTTCAGTTCAACCAGAGAATAACGTAACACATTACTAAGGAATAACTTGGATGGTTAAAAAGCAAAAGCAGGGTGAAGAATGAAAATGGGTGGGAAAGAAAAAATATATCTCCTGTAATAGAAGGTATTTCATGCGAGAAGGGGACAAAGTTTTATTCAACTAAATATTATAAAAAAATAGAAAGTGATACTCTAATTTGTCTTTATATAGTTAATGGATTTTTGTATATCAAAAATCTTCATTATTGAGGAGGTGTTACTATATTCCATAAATTTTATTACTTTGATAAAATTTCCTTCCAATAACAAAATATTCTTATTCGTTATAAATACAGAAATATTTAATAAAGTTAGAGTTACATCATTGGTTAGATGCATAATTAAAGTTACAGTTACACCATTGGCTAGATGCATGATTATGAGATTTGTGTGGGATTCTCTCGTATGAATGAGAATTTTGTGGAATATTTATGGTTTATGAGGATTAAGTTTTATATTGAGAGTTAAATTTGAATGAGATATTTATTATGTTTTTTCTTTGAAATGATAAGGGGGTCTAGACATTTATTTAGTGACAGAATTTTCCGTTTATGTTGAAGATATATTAGATATGGTCATGAGGAGTTACAATAGTTGGATGTGATTTCCAAATCCAAAGCACATTTGAGGAAGATTTATTGTAGCCTTTTTATGATTGATATTTATTGAAAGTTAAAAATGTTGCTAGAGAAGGTCATCAAGGAGAGAGGTAAAATCAAAGAGGAGATACTACTCATGTTACCTCAAGCATATGAAAGACTAGTTTTGTCATGGACCTAGTCTAAGTGGTAGTAGCAAGGAGCACCTTACACTGGTTGAGGTGGATGATACAAATTCCTTTTAATTTTCATGGCTTCATGTACTTAGTTTTGTTGGTTCCCTAGTTTAGTTAGCTATGCTCAGAAAAATTCCTTAGTTAGCTATGATCAGAAAAAACATACTTATCAAGATTTCTATAAAGTTTTCTATGCTTAATTTCTTTATATTTTATCATATTTTCAACTCTATCAATTAATGACTCTTAGGTTCAAATTCAAAATCTATTTTGAAATATTTTCCATGTTGTTTTGTTTGGATTCTCGAGTGGAATACTATGGACAAATAGGTCTTGAACACTCTATATTTTCATGATATAATAGAAATATAGCATACAAAAAAAGAAATTATTGTGTTAAATATAAATGCCAGGTGGTTATTAAAAATAATCGCTTATATTATAATACTTTAATATAATTTGATATTATTTTAAGAACTAATTATAACAACAAATAGATTTGTTTTGGTATACAAGGTGGTGAGATATGGGAGCTTTGTGGTATGAAGGTTCAACAAGGGTTTCTGTGAGGTCTTAACCCCTCTACAGTTGGTATCTAGTTGTTTGGATTTGATATTTTCCAAATTGTTATGGCTATAGTGATTTTCCAACAATGTTTTACTCATTGTCTCCCGTGTTGTCTGCTCAGGTTGTCATCTCATAATGGAGGAAGAGATGGTGCACCGTAGAGACAATATATATTTCAACAAGATATTATGTTTTCCATTGGAATATGAAAGATTAAATTTTAAGGAGTTGTGTCCGGGCGCTCGATCTATTTTAGGGTTCTGGTTGGCCTTCCTCCCAATCCTTCACCAAATCAATAACGTGGAATACAACATGAGGCAAATTCCCAACCCTCATTCATGTGCAAGTTGTATTAAAATATGGAAGAGGATTTGATTGAACATTAATCCATTATATTTATCACTCCTTACCCCTTTATTCCTGTAGCTTATTCTCAGAACCCCAATGTGGCTAAGTCTACGGTTATTCATTTTGGCAAGCAAGGGAAGTGCAACAACTTTTGAAGAGGAAGAAAATGTGTATCAACCAAGTCGATGATGGTTATAATGGTGTTTGGTTAGGTCATTAGCCTGGAGGTACTCATGCATATCATCATCACTACCTTGGTTAGTCACTTCTATGAAAAATTAGTCAATAGAGGATCCTTAAAGTCTATGTTGAAGAATTCATAGAATCGTGTTTTGGTTTATTTGTTGGTTTTTTGCTTTCTAGCTTAGGGTTGGATCTACTTTAATTTCATCTCATAATGGTATCGTGATATTGTTTTTTCCCATTTGTGGATTTGGAAGTCATCCAAGTAGATTCTGCAAAAATGGAGTATGTATTTTGATCTGGTGTAGGAGCGAGTTTATATGTAAAATCTATTTTTTATTTCTCTCAATCTCCCTTTCGTCTTCTAGACTCAAGAATTTTTAATGGCCCTAGGTGAAAAGATTCAAAATTTTTCGAATTGCATCCAAATTTGGATTTGAAGGTTACTTATAGGTGTGATTCAATACATGTTGAGATCAACTTAAGAGAAGGTATTCTAGAGAAATTGAGTTGGTCTTGGTTCCTCCTCTCAAGTTCAAAAAATTGACAACTATCAACTTCCTTTCACATGTTATTTGTATCATGACATTGAACACAATCAATCTTAGTGTGATAATATACTTCCCCTTTTTCTTAGAAATAAGAAAATTTGGGAAAAAAAGTTAAAGAATTATGAGATGCTTATTGATTTGGGAATAGTTGATGCAGGAGCATGAGGCTTGAAGACAAAAGACTTCGAATTTTATTCCAAAAATACAAAAAAAAAAATTTACAAGCAAAGGAGTGGGATCCTTTAGCTATCACTTTACAAATATTTCTAGATAGGATTTGAGCTACAAGTTAGGGATTTGAATTATCTTGTAATTAATTCAAGTAATTAAGCCTAGTTGAGATTCTTAAAGAGAATATCATGCAGATTAGATATTATCTAGGATTAGGCAAATTCAATCCACTGATTTAGGATTTGATTGTTGTATGAGCCGATATTTATGTAAGTTTTGAATTAGTGACAGGGTATTTTGATGGATTTTGGCTGAGAAGGATTGGAATGTAAAAATTTAGAAATTTTCTATATCTCTATGAATATTGTGCACGAATGGTCAAATCCCAGAGGTTTTGATTTCCTTCGAAATATTTCTGAGTTTTGTCGAGTTTTGTATAATCTTGTGTTGTTGCATCTAAATCTTCACTCACTGTGTATTTAAATAATTTAGAGAGAGATTAAATTTGGCATAGGTGCTAAGTGTGGCAAGGAAACCTGATAAATTCACGAGAAACCTAGGAAAAGATCTGAATCGTCCGATCAGACATATCCAACAAATCTAATGGTTATTGCGTGCTGACAAGCGCAGATGTTAATCGGAATAGAAGAGTGGTCTTCGTAGGCGTAAGTAGTATCTGGCGCGGTCTCATAGTGGTAAGTGATATTTTGCAAATTCAAGCAATTACCATTAACAGTTGACACGTAGCACGAGAAAACTACTTGTCTCGCATGCCCTCGACCTGATATCGGTCATGTAAGAATCCACGCGAGATTACACGATAGTCGTTGGATCAAGCGAGATTGATCAATGGTGGGGATCGACCAAGCTAGTTGGCGAGCGAGTGACACGATAACCGTCAGATTGAGGAATGAGATCGATGAAAAAGATTTGATGTGCTAATGGTTTGTGGAGTGGTGGACGCGATAAGGTTATGTACTGGGGTTTTAATTCCTTTTGGTTCCGTGAAAAAACTAAAGTTTTGCCATATATCAAGTATATTAAATAGTTTTGCTATTTTAACATAATAATTAAATTTGGAGGTTGATGACTGATACTCCAAAGAAAACCCAAGAAGAAGTTCCACCTGAACTTGAAGAAATCATTTCTAGTTTTGAACAATTATCAGCATACACCTACAACTAGCCCACCATTAGTGGTATCAGAGCAGCTTACTGACATTGAGCAAGGTCTTAAAGATCAGAAAAATAAATCCAACATGGCTTTCAGAGTTGGAGGAAGACGTGGTGGTGGTTGAAGAAGAGGAAGACCAATTGCAAATGCTGAAGTTTTGGAAGCTATGCAACATATGTAAGCTAGATTAGAAGCAGTGGAAATGGGAAATCAAGGAGATGCAGGTGTTGGAGATGTCAGTGAGCTTGAACCTGAAGATGCAGAAGAAGAGGAAACTACAAAAGTTACTCTTAAAATGAGATTCTTTAAATCAGTGTTGGGATCCACATCTAAACCCAGACTTGAGGGTTCAGTTTGTACAGGAGGTTTAAACCCTAAGGAGTTGATAGACTGGATTAATGAAATGGATAAATTCTTTGATTACGAAGAAATGGAAGAAGGAAAGAGAGTGAAATTTGTTGTCACAAAATTGAAAGGACATGCAACACTTTAGTGGGATGGAGTGCAGGCAGAAAAAAGGAGACTTGGTAAGCAGCCAATTAGAAGGTGGAACAGGATGGTGGCAAAGTTGAAAGGTAAGTTTTTGCCAAGTGATTATCAACTTTCATTATTTAGACAGATGCAAAATCTTAGACAAAGGTCTTTGATAGTGAAAGAATACACAGAGGAATTTTACAAAGTGTCATTATCACATTATTCCTAACTACTTGTGGTCCCTTACATTATGTGGGTTAACCACTTTATTTCTTAACTATGATGCATCACATTATTCCATTGGGTACCTCCCTCTGTACCCCATAATATCCCCCCTAGGTATACTACATTCCACCCCCATAAACAAGTTTCTTCCTCGAAATATAAGAAGAACAAAAATAATAAGATCTACTCAAAAGAGTAGGCCACTGGTAGCATGCATGTACATCTAGCCATCTAAGAGAAAGGTGATTACTCGATCTAGTTGATGCCTCGCTTGCTTGAGGTGGACCTCATTTCTGGACACTTTATCTAGCCAATGCCTCTCTTGCTTGAGGTGGAAGTTTGTTATGTCATTTCCTCAATGTTGATGTGTTGTGGGTATTGCCTAGGGGTTGTTGTCCTTGTTGCTAATTTGTTGCCACCTTGTTGGTTATTATCTTGCTGGGTGATGCGGGTGGTGATATGTTGAAGCTTTAACTAATGGAATATATTTCTTTAACTTATCGCATGATGGAGCCTAAGTGGTATCTGGTACCTATTGTGGCACCTACAGTTTTTTCTTGTATTCCAATATTACTTCCACTATAGACTCCTCATCTGATGTGTCAGTAACTGCAGTGTTTTCTACTTCCGCTTCCTTGGACACTACTTGTTTACTAATGGAAATATCTTGCAATGTAATTTTCTTCTTTTTATACCAGAGCTTCCAGAATTTCTTCTGCACATTAATATTGAGAGTACCAATGGATTCCATCCAGGGGTATCCCAAATATTATCCACATAATCCACATCTAAAGCATAAAAATCAAAATGCAACACATACTTATCCAGGGAAATCTTCAAATCTTTCTAAAATCACACCTCCTCATTATCAACTTGTGTGTGTTCCATTTGTTTTGCTAGGACTTGCAATCTTTTAGCCAAATGATCATTAATAATATTATGCTTACAACTAGGATTGATAGAAATAATGATCTTCTCCTTTTGAATAGATCCATGAACCTGTAATAAGGGGATACCAACAAAAATAACCCCTTATTTTTCTCATTATCCTGTTTTATAACATGAGAAAATTTGTCCTAAAGGAATTTTTTAAATTCCTTATCAACGACACTTACCATCTTCTTACTGTCTAGTGAGTCCCACCATATGGTTGCCTCATCTTTAATAGTAAGTTGTGCTAGAGTTTTCCAAATTGTTGGCCACATTGAGTTACAATATTTTATGAATTCTTCAATAGTGGGACCATCACCACGTCCTATAAAAATCATCATAGTAGAAGCAATGAAGTAGAATGAGAGTTTTGAAAAAATTACCTACTATATGCGGAAAATCTAAAATGGCCACAACTTGGTCACTATGCTACAAAATCCTTCTTATAACCGATTTCGGAAATGGAACAACCATTCCTCATCTTCTCATGTCATTGAAATCTTATCTGGGCGATATGGAACTCAAATTCGCGCCGCAACTGTCATGTCGTCACAAAAAAATATGAAAAAAGAGGTGATTTTAAATCAACGATATCTCCCTCATCCAGACTTTTATTTGGCTAATTTGTTTTTTTGAAATTGGGTAATTTTTCTATAGGATATCAAATATGCAATCAATTTTATGAAATTGTGCACAAAACAAATTGCAAAAATTGACTAGAGAGTCATCGTTCACGAATTGTCGTCACAAGTTTTTTTGCAACACAATTGATTTAAAATTAGCGATATCTCCCTCATACGGATTCCGATTTAGCCAATTTTTTTTAAATAATTGATATTTTTCTACAAATAATCTTGATCTGCTACTTGTTTTTTCAAATCTTGCACCAAATTTTTTAGATCTGATTTGCAAAATCACCGCACAAAAAATCCTACTAAAAATGAATAGAAAAAATGCTTCCCCTCTTCACCCAAGAAACTGCTCTGGTACCACTTGTAATATAACATAATTGTAAATATATGATAATGCAAATATACCCAATAATTGCAAATAATACGAAGAGAAATATAAGGATAAAATATAAAAACTTCAGATCTATGACCAATTTTTTTTATTATTATTTGGGTATTTTTCTGCAAAGAATCGAGATCTACTATTTGTTTTTGCAAATCTTGCACCAAAATTTTCAGATTTGATCTGCAAACTCGTCACCCAAAAAATCTATGCAACAAATGAAAAAAAAAAAAAAAATTGCTTCCCCTCTTCGCTAAAGAAGTTTCTTCGATACCACTTGTAATATGACAAACCTGCAAATATATGACAATGCAAATATACCCAATAACTGCAAATAATCCCAAGAGAAATATAAGGACAAAGTATAAAAACTTCATTTATTTATTAATAAAACCCTTGAGATAGGGCAACACCATAAAACTACCCCTTAAGGAAGGAGAACACTCCAGAAGCCATATGCTTGTCAATACAATAATCCTTGACATCCCTCAATGAAGTGTCTCTAGCCTCTATATAGGCTTGATGCATACAATACCATGGGTAATTACCATGAGTCTCTCAATACCATACATCTAATACAATGGCCTTATCACATTATTCCTAACTACTTGTGGTCCCTTACATTATGTGGGTTAACGACTTTATTTATTAACTATGGCCAATCACATTATTACATTATTCCCTTGGTTATCTCCCTCTGTACCCCATAATGCCCCGCCAGGTATACTGTAGTTGCTCTTACAGAATTGCCTATAAAAGGATGCAGTCGCATGGAGGCTTTGTTGTGGGAATGAATGGAGGGTTTCAGTCACATGGAGGGCTTGACATGGGAACGACTAGGAGTCTAGTTAAGTCAAAAGATGAGTTAACTCAGGGGTTGGGCACTTGGAGTGGTTGGTTAGCCTTTGGGGTTCATATAGGTCCTAAGGAAGGTCAGTTTGGTTTTGGTTTGTCGACTCCACTTCCTTAACTGTACTTGGGGAGTTGAATCGTATCATAGTAACCCTTCATCACATGTTGACCCTGGTGGACTGGTTAGCTTGGGTAAATGTGGGAGGAGGGTGGTTACATAGCCTAACAATGCTAGCAGTGGTAGGTAGGATAGAATTAACATCCATCTCTAGTATGAAAATAAAAATCATTAACTTTGGAGATAATTTATGTTCCTTTACTTCTTGTATGTATTTCTTATGTGTGTGTGTGTACCTATATATATGTCTACCAACCTCATAAATATCTTATAGAAAATTTGACCGTAGATAATAATGGCTATATATCTATATATAAGACTATCATGATCATATATACCTTATAGAAAATATAATTTTAGTGACAATAAAGGTTTCATACTATCAAGGCCATCATACCATTAAATTTCAAATTATTGTGAAAGACATACATTCTTGGAGATAACCTATTGGTAGGAGGGTATATTGACTGCTATACAAGTTACTATTGGTTGTACTTACATTTACATTAATAAATAATTCTTTCTTTGGGAATACTTCCCCTTGACTCTCTATATGTATATCATGTCTTGTTTAGTTTAAAACGATGTTCGAGTCTTCTTGTTTCTTATTTAATTCATATGCATATGCATGCTTTATGTACTACTTGGGTCACTCTTGTTTGTGCTAAAAATGTGATTAATATTCTTTGGGAAAACTTTTGCTTGTTTTTCTCTATGTATGTCATGTCTTACTTACGTTACAACCATGTTTCAATATTCTTGTTGCTTAATTAATTTTTGTAGATGTGCATGATTTATCTACAAGTTATGGTAGGCTATTGTATACTATAGTTTACTATGTTTAAGATTAAATGCGTAAAATTATTTATCTTGGAAAAAATGGTTTGCTTCTGCACTTAGCATTTATTTATACACATTATATTGTATTAATAGTTTAGTTATGCAATTTCTTATTCCTTTTACATTATGTTAATTAACTAACCATTCTTATAACATTTCCTACATTTCCTAGTGTAATTTTGCAATAAAAATTTAATACAAGGAGCTATTAAGACTAAGTGTACAATTTAACTTTACAATCTATGGTAACTAATTATTGAACTAAAATGCACCTTAAATTTATACACATGAATAGTTGGATATTGACATTCCTAACTAATTAATGTAGCCATGTAATTATTGAGGCTAAGGAATTGAACTTAACCTAGTTTTCATCTCCACTTTGTCTCTTGAGAGTAATGCAAGGTCATCTAAACTTTCAGTGTTTTCTTTAATTCTAATTTCTAAAATTAATGTAATTAGTGAAGTTTAGAGCCAAATGAGTCTAGCATATGTCTTTAATGGGTATGAAACCATACTAGTTTAATTTTGCAAGTATTTTGATATCATGTGCCTACTTAATCACCATATAATATTTGAGATTGATAACTTTGTAGATAATACTTTCATTGAATAAATTTTCTAATTTAATTATATAAATTCCTTATTTAGGAAATCCTTGTACCTTCTTGATGTTTTTCTAATTGAAAAGCTTTTAACACTCCTCATAGTATTAATCTTGATTTCATCTTGCTTATGAATTCTTTTATTCGACTTTATATTATCTTGACTTTATATTATCTTGCTCCTAATCATGGAAGCTTGTAGCCCTTGTCACACCAAGAACTCACCCTTACATCTATCAACTTTATGATAAGGTTATTTTTTCTTTCCTATTTATACACATTTTTTACAACCTTGGGCACACCAAAAACTCACCCTCACATCTTCAACTTTATAATAAAGTTAAATTTTCTTTTTCTTATCTACACACATTTCTACATCATAGCATGTCATTTTCGTTCCTTTTCCCAACACAAAAAAACCACAATTAAAATGCAATGCTTTTACCTCAATATGTATTAGCCTTTATTACTTTTGAAACCTCCAAATTATACTATTCTATATGCTAAAATACATGACAAATTTTAACCCTCAAAATCTCAATACACATCTTATGATCTCAATTTCCCATAAACTTTTAATGAAATCGTATTTAATAACCCTTTATTCAACATGATTATGTATGGATGATCTATTTCATCCATGTTGTTAATACATATTCCAGAAAAAATAAATAACTGATTTGACATTTTATTATTATATCTAACATTATTCATTATTTGAATACACATCCATCAATATTGAAATGATATGTATTAATATATTCGTACAAATTATATACAATTATGAACATTAATATACAAATTATATACAACGATCGAGATCAAAGAAAATTTATTTATATTGGTGTGAAAAAAAAGTATATATCACAGCACAATATGATATCTATCAATATATTCTTACAAATTATATATCTATCAATATATTCTTACAAATTATGTAAGTTAGGTTTTTTGGTTCAACTACTTTGGTCACTTCTTATTTTTTTCATACGCATGCATTTTTGCATCATAGTACGAAGAAACGAATATGGAGATGAGATGGTGCTAACCTGCAGAACACATGGCAATATATTAATGTTCCTTGTATTGCGTCTCTCTTTTTAAAAGTTATCGCTGGTCTCCGAAAAAATTTCTTGCCCGTTTTTTTACTAAGTTTTGGCCTTTTTAACCAAGGTTTCTATCAAGGAAATTTGGTTGGGAAAAAGGTTTTTCCAAATATTATCTTTCTGAGAAAATCTGGTTGGGAAAACGGTTTATCTAGATATTATTTTTCATAGAAAATTGGGTTGAGAAAAGGGTTTTTTGAAATATTATCTTTCATATAAATTTCTGTAAAACAAAATTAATTTTTCATTTTTTTAATAGTATTTTTATATATATAAATTAGAATTTTTTTGAGTTCTGGTTGATTTGCCACCTTGTCTCCTTAAACCATTCTTTAAAAAAATTAGAATTTTTGGTATCTTTAAAATTGAATATATGTTAAATATAAATAAGTATATGTAAGAATTGAATCTCAAAAATGAATTAACAACATTTATTTTAATTATATAAATTTAATTTAATTAATATTATTTTTTTGTTTGTCAAGTAGTTTAATTTTATCAAAGGTTTGATTTGTGGCTTGCAAAATTCCTATTGAGGGTGTTTAAAATCACCCGGGATCACTCAGCCTCTGCCACATGAACTCTTAACATGACTAGATTCATAAAATTTGGAACAGATCACCTTCACATGAGAGTGAAATCTAATCAACATTATTAAAATTATATTATAATAATATTTTTTCAATTTATATAATAATAAAATTTGCTAACAAATTATAATATATTTAAATAACTTAATATAATTCTAACTTTAAAATTTATTTTTAATAACAAATAACTAAATTATATAATTTAAATTTTAAATTAATATAATATATCTATGAATTATATTATTTTTTTGAAATTTCAAGAATTATTAAAATAATAAATAATCATAATGTTATATGGGGAATTGGCATCCCTTAACAGGTGTCACTGCAACAAAGTGATGAAAGTTGTGTGAGCCTCTAATAATCTCATCTCTATTGATCAAAAGTTCAGTACATATCTGATATCATACACTTCTCTCTGCAATTTCTCTCAAAGATCCATCATATACATCACCTTCCCTTCTGTAAATTAAGCCCCTGCTCTTGTGTAGAAGAGGTACAAGGAAATGTAATATCCTCTTCGCCAGATGAAAAATCAACACAATGATCTTAAAAATCTGAACTGTGCTCCACTTCCCAGTATGAAAAATGAACACAATGATGTTAATAATCGTAATAATGATAAACTTCGACACATGAAAAAGGAACACAATGAACTTAATTAAGTTGAGGATCACAAATAATATTGGATGGGCAGCTATATAAGTTGCAGCCTCTCTTAGCTCGCCCATCAGCTGGCCCAACTTTAGATATAAATACATGAGAAGAGCAGATAACAGACACACCACAGTGGCTGTCACTCTCATTTTGAACATAAACAAAATGATCACAACAATGGTCGTTATCCCAATGCTCAGAGGATGGGAAGCTATAAACGAAATATTTTTTATCAATTCTTGCAACTCCTTCACCTCTTCTTTGGTCAGCTCTGTCACTTTTATGAAGATGAACACAACAACACAAATTAAAACCAGACATACCAGAGCTGAAGAATTTCTTGTCATCTCAATCTCTCTGCTCAACACTAATGTGGGCTCTTTGTTTCTGCGT
The DNA here is from genome assembly GCA_031772625.1 of Pinus tabuliformis. Lineage (NCBI taxonomy): Eukaryota > Viridiplantae > Streptophyta > Pinopsida > Pinales > Pinaceae > Pinus > Pinus tabuliformis. The sequence continues at coordinate 1,840,663,222 of CM062818.1, read as the reverse complement.
AGCAACGTGAGAATGAATCCCTTGTCAGCCCCGAAGGTATCAGTAAGGAGCATGTTTATGAGAACAGAAGCTCCAACTTTTTTCTCACCAGAGAATAAGGTAAAGCATTTGTAAGGAATAACTTGGATGGTTAAAAAGCAAAAGCAAAAGGAATATGAAGAATGAAAATGGATTGGAAGGAAAAAAGATATTTCCTGTAATGGAAGCTATTCAAATCCGAGAGCTGATAATGATAGTTTAATTCAACAAAATATTATAAAAAATAGAAAATCTTACTGTAATGTGTTTTAATATAATTATTGAAATTTTTGTATTTCAAAAGTTCTAATTTTTGTTTATGAAATTTTATGGGGTGTTTTGTTAAATTACTGTTTGATATGTAGTTACTCATTCAATTCTTTGTCCAAATTGCAAAAATATATTAAATATAATGAAAATGCAATCTTACTAGACTTAAAAAAATTAAAAAAAATATGCCCAAATTGAAAAAATATATTAAATATAATGAAAATGCAATCTTACTAGACTTAAAAAAATAAAAAAAAATAAATTTTAAAATATTGTTAGTATCTGAAATTTAGTATCTTTTGTAACCTTTGTTACTTTAATAAAATTTCTTTCCAACAGCAAATTACCCTTCCAAGCGATCAGTACAATTTTTTTTATAAATGTAAAGTTACATCACAGGCTATATGCATAATTATGAGAGTTACGTAGCATTTTCATGTATCAATGACAATTTTGCGGAATATCTTTTAATTCTCTAGAATATTTATGGTATATCATGATTAAGTTTCACATAGAGTGTTGAATATCAGTGATATTAGAATGGGAGATGCATTTTCATGTATCAATGAGAATTTTGCGGAATATCTTCTAATGCTCCAGAATAATCATGATATACCATGATTGAGTTCATTTATTATGTTTTTTTTTTAATTGGTAATTTAATCAACATCTACACTGTTTTCTTTCAGATTACATTCCTTTCTGCTGCTACAGTCGCTGAATTCATCATAAGAGCTGTGACCCTTCAGATCATTTGCACAACTGCACTGATAGAATGAACTCATGATGTCTTTGGTCTGTTCGTGAGGAAGAAAGCCAATGCTCGAGGTAACAAACCTAGAGTAGTTATTTTTTTTAAATATGTAACAAATGATCTTTACAAAACTTTAATCCATACTTGAAAGGTGAAAGTTCAAACGCATTTTATGTATACAAAATTATGGAGTAGAATGGGCATTTCAAGGTTCTAAATTATTAGGAAGAGAAAGCTAAATCTATTCTAGGGTTTTTTTTGAGACTCATAACTTCGTCTTATAGATTCTGAAAAATCTTTTTCATAAATATGGAAAGAGTTAACCAAATTATTTGGGGAAAAGGTTGTAAACCCAAAATTTTCATTGAAATTATAATTATTTAAACTTAAAATGCATGAGGAGGAATCATTGGCTACATATATAAATTATCTAGATATCTTATAAAGAAGTTGAAGGCAAATTTGGTGAAAATACAAGATGAAGATGCTAAGGCTATTTTGTCAAATAGTTTATCTTCAAATTACACTAATGTTATTGTCACTTTAAATCAATTTTCCTAATCAGTAGATGAAATGATAGCAACGCTCTTAGCAAAAGAAAAGAGGATGAAAATAGGTGATGCAAACCACAACTCACATCCTAATATGACACTATTCTCCAAGGGTAGGATCAATAAAACAAGAACACAATCTAACATTTTTACTACAAAAGACATGGACACAAAACATTCAAATGCAAAACTCATACCAAATATCTCCTAAATGGAAAATTAAAAGAATCATCTAACATAACTACTTTTGAAGACTCAATAGAGGTCAAGTTTGAGGACTTCTCACATTGTGACATTGATGATGACTTCAATGTAGAGCTTCTCATACTCTTCTAAATAGCTATCAATCATATATGTTGCATTTAAGTTACATCTATCTTTGGTTTTTAAACTCAAAGTGAAAAACTAATTATTAAATAGTGTTGCATAATTCAAATTAGTACTTCTTGGTTCTCAAAAACCCTTGAACATATCACTAGTTTGATTGTGTTTATATATTGTTATGATTTGTTTCTCATGGTGCTTATAAACCATTGAACAATGGCTACATGTTATAGTATGAAATCCTTCTGTGTTAGACAAATCAAATTGTATGATCAACTTCTAATGACATTCAATATTGAGACTTCCTTCCTAGAATCTAACGAATAGCCAAAAGTGAAATATATGATAGATGGTGGTAGGTCCATAGAGTGGTTCATTAATATACAACTTTTATCATGGAATCCCTAACGAACAGAGTATGTGAATATTGTTGATTATACAAATACTTCAATGATAGTTAGAGGCAGTTGTGTCTTAAATGAGTCAAGTGGGAAGCTCGAAGATTGTGGTGGTGAACCAGGGTTGTCGACGAAACTTCACAGTGGTAATAAGCATTGATGAAGACCATATCAAACTATCAAACAAATATTGGTGTTGTAATTTATGATTCTTGTAATGATTTAATTTTTAAGGGAGAGGCATAGAATTAAAGTTTACAATAGAAAACTGGTTGATTGAACTTGTTGGTTGATTGAGTTGTTGAGATATTTTCTTGACAAACAATCTCTTAGTTTAAAATTTGTTGGATCTCATAAACACTATATATGTGTAATGTATTTGAGTGTTTTGTGGTGTAATAGACAAATAATTTTTGTGTGGTTTGCAATTTCTATTTGCTTTCTATTTTTTAGGGATTTGAATAGATTTAAATGTAATATGATACATGGTCTTTTTATTAACAACATTTTTTGGGTATAAGGGATGAGTGCAAGTTAATGGTGGTCTTTGATGACATGTTTGTCTTAATATGATCATGGAAAAACAATAACATACATGTTAATATGGATGGATGATTCAAGGTATTTTCATAATAAATTTGAATCTCTTGACGAATGGAAAAATAGAAGAAAGTATCTATGTGTGTGTGTGTGTGTGTGTGAAGAATATGAGCTTTTAATAGTGATATGTTATTTTTCGCTCAAAATATAATCCATATGCTCTAATTAGTTTTAGTGTTGAGAACCTAAATGATGGAATTTCGTTTGTAAAATATGTGGAATTGTAAATAGCACATTATTCTTGTGCATGCATATTTTCTCAAAATTTATAATGTTAATTTTATATTTTTTTATTTATAAAATAAATTATAACCTTGAAATTGTAAGGCTAGCAACCCATCTTGTAGTAGGAAATAAGACTCTTAACATAATCTTTCATTTTTAGATTGTAGACCTTGGTCTGTACTTGTGCAACTTATAACATTCTCTAAAAATGGTTAAGATGAGAAACAGTTATAACAAGAATAAGAGATGTATCTATTATAATATTACGATAAATGTTAAGACACAAATATATTAAAATTAGTAAACAATATTACTTTCTTTTGAAAACATACACTTAATGGGATTTGCATAGTTGAATCTATATGTGTGTGTAATTTTATCCATGGTGGATTTGTGTACTATATAGAAAAATAATGTGGAAAATAAAGAAAATGAAAGACATAGATTAATGGAGGTTTTGATGAATTTGTAGCTCAAACCACTATGTTTGTAATTTTGAAATAAAATTGAAGCAACCAAGTCAATTTGAATGAAAAGAATATACATGGGCTCTAAAGTACACATGCATTTTTATAACACACATGTACTACTATGACTAGACTTTCTTATACCCAAGGGATGTGTTTAAAAGTCTAACTAAGGTCACATAAGAAGAACAATGGGTTTTGTGCCATAAATGATGCCTTTTGGGTTCAATATCCATGAACAATACCTACTACCCACAATCATTCTATGAACAACCACAACAAATCATTGCATGGTATTTCTATCCTAATAGAGGGATATAGGCCCCATAATTGAACAACAAAACATTCTATAAATAAGAATATGTCTCAATCCCACACAAAAATCATTCGTGTGGGAATGCTTGATAGTTTTATTTAACATATGAGGGGGATAAATGTGTTAATAGTAGGGTTTATGCATGAGACATAGAATTCAATTTCTAGACATGGTAAGGGGGTAAATAAGAAGTATAAAACACAAATGAACTTTCTCTAGCTTACGTGATATGGTTTGTGGGTGAGCACCTACTCCTTAACCTCTAAACGCTACCTAGTCTCAATCATCATGATCACACATCAAACCATTTTTCTATGGTATCTTTGGCATGAATGTTGGATATGGATTTCATTAACAGTTTTTTATTACCAATGATGGGTCACATGGTTGTGGACATGGAAAAGGTAGGAAGAAAATCACCTTAAGATATTATTCGATATTATCAAGCTCAATATCCTTGAATAAGTCCTTCAACCGATTTTTCATGGGCTGGAATGTTCTGCCAACAAAAAAGGGATCTCCCTGGTGTAGAATCCCAAGTAGACTCTACACTGTTTTGTTTAGGAGTCACATCCGATACGTATGCCTCATTGTCATCATGTTGTTTATGATTCGCTTTGGACAAACAAACAACAATCATTAGAGAACAAAATATATCCTTTGATAAATGCAAATAAGTGACTTATGGAAACTGAATAAAAGAGATGATATGCATACAACAATGAGTCAGTAGAAGTGATATGAATCTTAAGAGAAGTAATGTTAACGTAACCTCAAATAAAACCCATGTATTCAACATAAATCATCTCATTGGCCATAAATAAGTTCATAATAAACTATCTCATTAAAGCATGTAAAGAAACATAATCTCATATATAATATTTTCTCAAATAAATGAAACAATTCACAAAAAATAAGCATAAAGTACGTTAGTGTCAGTATTTGCATACTTCCATGAGGGATCAAATTTGCTCTTTGCATTTTCATTTTAGGGGTCCCATACTGAAATTTTTACATCATTTCATTAGGTCATGTCAAGTTGATCCAGTGATGGTAGTCTTCTCCTCAGAAAATTTAATTTCTCCCTCATAAAGTACACTTGCTGACCCATCTTTAGGTTGTATTCACTCATGGTTTCATGGTCATGGTCAAAATGCAATCATGTTTCATTAGGTCTTAAGGCATGTTTTCATTAGGTCTTAGGGTTTCATTTCCAAGGTCAAAGGCATGATTTAAAGGTGTAAATAAAGGGCAGCAAGGGGATGAGGATGATAAATAAATCAAGAATTATTTCTAGTAAGTCATAGTCACTGTACAAGTATCCTTTTATCTAATGTAATTTTCACCTCAAAAAACATGTTTTTGAGGTGAAAACAGAGTATTTTGAGTTAATTTATATTTTTATGTAATTTAGAACACTTTATGTAATAAATGATCCCGACTGCACCAAAGCATCTCTCCTTGCTACAAAACAATGAACCACTACAAAAATCAGTTCAAATTGAGCATCATCCACCTCAAAAGGAACAATGAAGAAAAGGCATTAAAACAAAGATTTGAAAAAGGTCAAGAAACATTAGAAAGTGGGCTTTTCTAATGAAAAATCAAAATCTACTCCTATATAAGGTGTCACATTTCATTTTCAAATTCATCATTCTCATTTGGTAAAGAAGGAGTCAAAAGGTGAAGAAAAGAGGAGAAGTTGAGTGAGTTTTGGGCGAAGGAGAAGTGTCGCTACACTTAGGGAGGTTGGCCTATGCGTTTGGGGTAGTGGAGGTGGCGCTGCGCATTCAAGTCGGAGTGCTGCACGTATAGGTTGAGTGATGCACACAGGGTGATTCTGGCAATGTAAAAAATCACTGTGTTGTGAGTTTAGGAGGGCATTGCGCGCCTGTAGCAGGAGCTACGCGTTGAGCTAGCAAGGGCCAAAAAGCCTCCACGTACCTAAAAAACATAAAAAATCACCTTATCTTCCCTCAAGAAAGTAAGTTTCCTCATTGTACTTCATCATGGGTTTGAAATTAAAGTTTTTAAAGGTAATTTACAATGGAAAAAGTGAAACCCTAGATTCTTCCTTAATTATACCCTAAAAACCCTAACCCCCATTATTTCTCCCATCACCTATCACTAAAGCCCTGAACCCCTCCCCTATATCACTCCATAACATTTTATATTCCTTTGTCCTTCATCCCACAAGCTATACTTCAAAAAAGGACCCAAGCCCCTCTCCCTCATTTTCATGATTCATACCCTCCCATTCATTTCCTAGCCCACCAAATACCTCACAAGGTCATCTCCCATTCCCTTATTCCTAATCACTCTTGCTCACTCCCTTCATCCCTTTCTAGGAGTGCACAGCCTCAAAATTTGCAAACATGGACAGAGAAGACAGAGAATATGAGGAAGAGGAAAACAATGGTGGTGACAATTCAACGGATAAACCTAGGCATCAGAGGAAACCACACAAGGGAGGCAAAATTATCAGGGAAGAGCCATCAAGCCTCAGAGAGTTGTAGGTCTCTCATTTGGCTGTCACTTATTTCAGGCATCTAGGGTGCTATGAATTTTGTGAGCAGGTAGAGAGAGTTCAACACCACCCTGAGCTCACCAGGCTTTTTGTAGCCAATCTTCGGGACAACAAGGTGACTCTTGCTGGGGTGACATTTACAGTTTCACCCTCCATTATTGCGGATGCAACTAGGATTCCAAATGTAGGGGAGAAGTGGTACAAGGCACAGGACCTGGATGAACACTATTATGAGCCTTACATCAAACCCAGGTACAGAAATGAAGCAAAAAGGATTTTTCCTTTCAGGTTTCTTGAAGACAAGTATGCCCCCATGATGAAAATCATCATGAAATATTTCACTTGTGAGGGTATATTTTCTAGACTTTACACCTATCACATCAAGCTTCTCATGCATTTTACCATGGCGAGGATGTTAAACCTCCCTTATTTCTTGTTCAATAATATTGAGAAGATGACCCAATTTGTGCAGAAAAATCCATACCCTCAGCAGATGAGTAGCCTTTATCATTATTCCCTGATCAAGATGTTTTTGCTTCATAATCTTAACCTCTTGAACATATCCTAGGAGAGATTTATTGCTCATGACATCTTCAGGGGTCCTCAAATTCCTCCACGAGTGTCCCAAGAATCAGGAGGACCTTCCAGCAGTGCTCAGGTGAAGACAAATGAGAAGGCCAAAGAGACTAGAGCTACTAAGGTGCCCGAGACCTACATGACATACCAGATGGGCACAAAAAGATTGTTTGCACCTGATAGGCAATTGTTTTCTCCATAGGATGTGGAAGGGGCTTTGCCTTCTTCATCAACACAGTAGGCATAGGTGCAGTAGCTGCACAAAGGGAAAGAAAAGATGCAGGTGGAAGATCTTGATGATGAAGAGGAAAGAGACTTTGATTTGACGGAGCATAATGAGCCAAAACAACACTATATTCATCATGGCACAAAAACAATTGACTTGGAGGCTCAGGATGAAGCAACAATAAAAGACATCATCATACAGGAGAAAGAGGCTCAAATCCAAGCATTGATGGACAATTTAGAGTGAGCCAAGTATGTCATCACATATCTGGAACAAGAGAACAAGTAGCTGAGTGACAAGTAGGTCCTCATGGAGCTAGAACTTCTCAAGATAAAAAGACAAGGTGAAAAGGGTAAGTTAGCAATGCAAGAGGAAGAGGCACTGGTCACGTTGACTCCAATTGAGAAAGAAATTAAGGGTGATAGACAAATTTGGCTTGAAAGAGTCAATTTTCACTTAGAGAATCTATTGTAAAAGGCCAATAGGGACAATGAGATCATCAGGTACATGGCCTACCACTACAAGACCCGGAACAAAATTTGCAACATGAGGGTCAAACAAATGAAAGCAAGGCTAAGACAGGCTCTAAAAGGAAAAAAAGAGGAGGATAGGCTTAGGCTGATTTCTAAAGTTTCCATGGCTCATCACAATACTTGATGATGGTGTTTCTCACCAATTTTGGTCAAGTTTGGAGGAGTTTTTGTTTTTTCGCAAATTTTGAAAATTCTAAACCTAGAAAATCTGGCTCAACTTTTCCTAGGGGCACCCAATGGACAAATGGCTTGCATTTTTGGATTCAGAGCAATGATTACATGTAGCCTATGGATTTTCTGAGCTTTTGGGGGAAAAATGGTCCACCAAAAAGTCAAAAAACACCCTAAAAATGACATTTCTACCACTTTTTGGACACACAGAAGTAGTCTTGGGAGAATCAACTTTCGAGGGGACAAATGAGATTTAAATGAAGAAATTCTAGGTGTTTTGGAAAGTAGACTTGAATATATTTCCAATGAGCGATCATGAGTTCAATTTGGATGCTGGGAAGGCCTCCAAAAGGGACCTAAAAGTGGCGCTGCGCGTTGGACCAGTGGCGCTACGCGTATGACAAATTTTTCACAGGATGGCCATTTTTCTATGTTTTGACTGTGTTCATGGATTTTCTCTCATGGAGGATGTTTTACTAATGTAAATGATGACTTTTCTTGTAAATATGATGGATAATTAGTAGTAGAGGGTAGATTCTGTTATCACAAAATCATGCCCCTGATAGGCTGCTCATTAGGAAGACTTTGAGTAACTATTTCAAACCAAAATTTTGGCTGAGGCTTAGCCTCCTAAGCGTGAGAGGGCTCTCTCAAAGGGTTAAAGATTTTGATTAAAGAATAAGATAGATGGCTAACTCTATGGTTTGTGATTGTATATGTTTATAGGTTGAAAGATGAAGGTTGGCTACCATTGGGCTATGGAGTCAAAGTATGTTCAGTACCACAGCAAGATCAGCTTAACATGAATTCAGGGCATAGAGAGTTTTTATACATCAACAAAACAAAGATACAATGCAAGGAAACACAGTTTATAAATACATGAAGGAAGTTAGAGCATCATTGATGAATTCTAAGTAACATGTATTCATACCACTGCAAGTAAGTGAAAGAGGAAAGCCATGAGACAATAGGACATTAAAAACCCTCTTTGAATCCTGAGTAGTGAAGCCAAAACATTCTACCTAGCATGGAAGTCAAGGCATTATAGAGTTCAAGTGCAGAAATGCAAATATAAAACAGTGAAACACAATTAGTTTATCTATGAAGGAAGTCAGAGCATCATTGATGAATTCTGAGTATCATAAGTAAACCTCACTGCAATGTAAGTATTGGAAGATGCCATCAAAACAAGAACATACAAGAACTCTTCATGAATCTTGAGTTGTCTAAGTAGAAATTCTGCATTAGGTTAAAAATATACACAGTCTGCACATAGAGCAGCAATTGAGCCAAAAAGTCTCCAACCCCTTGCTAATTCGACCTCTTGCTCTATATAAAGTATTTACAGTTAGGATTCCATCATCCCTCCTTAAGAGAATTCAAATTTTCCATCAGTGACACCTATTCTAACCATAAAACAAACCATTAAATGTATTTGACACCTAACTAGTAGTCCTAGAGACCTAATACAACTAGGAGTGTAACTCCTTATTATGATTACAACAAACTTATCTAAACATTTAAAGCATTCTTTGACACCTAATACTCCATGAGGTCGAATTTGATGAAGCCTCCCACGTGGTCACCCAACTGCTGATGAGAAACCCTAGAAATTAGGGAACATGTTTCCCTGTTTTTAGGGTTAGTTCCTTGAAAATTGCAGAGCCATTATCTCTTCATCCATGACACATTTTACGAAACTGAAGGAGGTTTTTGTAGCCCATGTTGTCCAGAACAAAAACCTCTCCTGGTTTTTGAAAATATTTCTCCAGCTGTCCAGAAACTGTCCTTGAAAAACACGTGGCAAACAGGGAAAAATCCGTTTTCTGAAATTAGGGTCTCAATGAAAGCTTCTTATCTCCCAACTGAAAACACATACGAATAAAGTGAGATAGGTTATTGTAGCTCGACATGTTATGAAGAGAAACCTCCTTCAAAATTCCACGATAGCCTCTCATGTGACCAGAAACTGATTTTGAAAACCACTACTAAAACTAGTAGACAAAGCTTGACTTTCTGCAGTTTCGTAGCGCAAGTTTAACTATAAATTCCTCCCACCTCAGAACGAATTTGAAGAAACGGAAAGAGGTTTTTGGAGTGCAGCATGTTAGGAAGAAAAGCCTCTTTCAGTTTGCAAAATTAAGTTCTCAGCTGCTCAGGAAAGCTTTTATAAATTGACTAGTAAAAGCAGAAAACAGAGTTTCTTCAGCTGAAACAGACTGCTACAGGGGTTTCGCAGCGCACTGCGAAAACACTGATTTCGTAGCGCAAAACAGGATTTTTACACTGTCTGCGCTACGAAAACGTGGATTCGTAGCTGGTTTCAAAATTTCTCCTTATCCTCCTCAAATCTCTGTCTTTCTTCTTGACTGTTGGTTGCCTTGTTTCTGTCATTCTTGTACATTGGTGATGGTTGTACTGATGATGATATTTTCCTTTCTTTTGACATTTTCTCCTTTGAAATTTCTTTAGACAAAACAACTTGGAAGAAAATACCTTGCTTAATTGAGGAGCTGCCTTGCTTGAATTTGATGAAGATTTCTGCTCTCCTTTTCCTTTGAAATATTTTCAGTGATAACAGTGGCTCCACTTGGGATAGTGTGCCCTTGTGGTACACTAAGAACCTGCAGTTCCAGTGCCTTGTAAAATTTATTTGACAAACATCTTCTTTCAGCTTCTTGAGCCTTCACCTCGGGCTTAAGCTTGATGATGACTGTGGGAAAAAGAAATCTACCACTACTGAAAAAATGCTCAGTCAACCTTGAGCTTATTTGCACTTTCCTACCTACCTACCCTATCAGCTGCATTCTCTAATTGTAGCTCAAGGAACATGAAACTTCCAATGAAGCCAATCATCAATCTGATCTGAAACTTGGATCTCCTTACTGTGCTTGAAGCATAAATAAACCAGATACTGAAATAACCAAGGAAGCATGAGGTGCAACTGTTCTTCACGATGAACATATAATTGGAAGCCTGAACAGTAAATCTTTTCCATGTAGTCAGCTATAGGGTCAAAAAACACATGGTTAGTTTGATAATCATCATAACATCCTATCTCTTTAGACCACTGATCCTTAGCCACACAAAATTCCTTTGATGTGCTATCCAACTGCCTTTCTGCATGATGCTCACAAACAATGTAATTTTCCTCACTACTATGATCATTATTTGAAGTAAGCTGCTGCAAGGAATTACAAAATTGAGCAAGCTTTTCCTCTGCCTGAGGGTCATAGAAAATTTCCTCCAATATTTCTTCTTGCTGAGTGCAATCAATTTCATCTCCATCATGATCTGAAACCTGACAAATCTGCTGCATCTCTACATCAATATCAGAGGATTGAACATGGTTTTCACAAGTAAACCCCTGCTGCTCTTCATGCTGCGTTTCCTGAGATGATATACTTTCTCCTTGGTGCTGAAATGCATTGTTATGGAGAGCCTCTAAAATTTCTTCATCCATAAATTCATCATCACCATAACAATCCTCCAAGTACTGAATAAGATTTAAAGAATGCCTACAGCAATCTTTGAGCAGCAACAAAGAAGGATAACATTCTTTATACATTTCACAGAACACATCATGGAAATCAGCAAGAGAATATAATGAACCATTTTCCAAACTTTTATACCAAGACCATGCTTTTCCTTCTAAAGTGGCCATAAACATCCTCATGAGACAATCCTCAGGGAAATGAACCTTAAGACTGCGTACATGCATATGAAACCTAACCAAATGAAGAGCAGCATTGTCCTTCTTTTCATCTTTGAATATTGGAAGATCATCTAACCAATCAACCTTTGGCATAGGATTTGGAAAACCAGGGATATGAGACCGATTCATAGGAGCATACCTGGCATTCATTCTTGCAGTGGAACTCATCTTGAAACTTCATCAAGCTACTGATCTTCTAGCAGTGGAGTCACCTTCTAATTTGTTATTTGATGTATGGAGTCGCCAAGGTAGTTTTGCAGCCTCAAAATGATGCCTGAGCTCCTGCTACCTTCAGAAGTTCAGCCATTGATTTCGGGAATGAATAATCTTCAGACTCCCGGCAGACGCACCAAAATGTTATCACAAAATCATGCCCCTGATAGGCTGCTGATCAGGAAGACTTTGAGTAACTATTTCAAACCAAACTTTTGGCTGAGGCTTAGCCTCCTCAGCCTGAGAGGGCTCTCTCAAAGGGTTAAAGATTTTGATTAAAGAATAAGATAGATGGCTAACTCTATGGTTTGTGATTGTATATATTTATAGGTTGAAAGATGAAGGTTGGCTACCATTGGGCTATGGAGTCAAAGTATGTTCAGTACCACAGCAAGATCAGCTTAACATGAATTCAGGGCATAGAGAGTTTTTATACATCAACAAAACAAAGATACAATGCAAGGAAACACAGTTTATAAATACATGAAGGAAGTTAGAGCATCATTGATGAATTCTAAGTAACATGTATTCATACCACTGCAAGTAAGTGAAAGAGGAAAGCCATGAGACAATAGGACATTAAAAACCCTCTTTGAATCCTGAGTAGTGAAGCCAAAACATTCTACCTAGCATGGAAGTCAAGGCATTATAGAGTTCAAGTGCAGAAATGCAAATATAAAACAGTGAAACACAATTAGTTTATCTATGAAGGAAGTCAGAGCATCATTGATGAATTCTGAGTATCATAAGTAAACCTCACTGCAATGTAAGTATTGGAAGATGCCATCAAAACAAGAACATACAAGAACTCTTCATGAATCTTGAGTTGTCTAAGTAGAAATTCTGCATTAGGTTAAAAATATACACAGTCTGCACATAGAGCAGCAATTGAGCCAAAAAGTCTCCAACCCCTTGCTAATTCGACCTCTTGCTCTATATAAAGTATTTACAATTAGGATTCCATCATCCCTCCTCAAGAGAATTCGAATTTGCCATCAGTGACACCTATTCTAACCATAAAACAAACCATTAAATGTATTTGACACCTAACTAGTAGTCCTAGAGACCTAATACAACTAGGAGTGTAACTCCTTATTATGATTACAACAAACTTATCTAAACATTTAAATCATTCTTTGACACCTAATACTCCATGAGGTCGAATTTGATGAAGCCTCCCACGTGGTCACCCAACTGCTGATGAGAAACCCTAGAAATTAGGGAACATGTTTCCCTGTTTTTAGGGTTAGTTCCTTGAAAATTGCAGAGCCTTTATCTCTTCATCCATGACACATTTTACGAAACTGAAGGAGGTTTTTGTAGCCCATGTTGTCCAGAACAAAAACCTCTCCTGGTTTTTGAAAATATTTCTCCAGCTTTCCAGAAACTGTCCTTGAAAAACACATAGCAAACAGGGAAAAATCCGTTTTCTGAAATTAGGGTCTCAATGAAAGCTTCTTATCTCCCAACTGAAAACACATACGAATAAAGTGAGATAGGTTATTGTAGCTGGACATGTTGTGAAGAGAAACCTCCTTCAGAATTCCAAGATAGCCTTTCATGTGACCAGAAACTGATTTCTAAAACCACTACTAAGACCAGTAGACAAAGCTTGACTTTCTGCAGTTTCGTAGCGCAAGTTTAACTATAAATTCCTCCCACATCAGAACGAAGTTGAAGAAACTGAAAGCGGTTTTTGTAGTGCAGCATGTTAGGAAGAAAAGCCTCTTTCAGTTTACAAAATTAAGTTCTCAGCTGCTCAGGAAAGCTTTTAGAAATTGACTAGTAAAAGCAGAAAACAGAGTTTCTTCAGCTGAAACAGACTGCTACAGGGGTTTCGCAGCGCGCTGCGAAAACACTGATTTCGTAGCGCAAAACAGGATTTTTACACTGTCTGCGCTACGAAAACGTGGATTCGTAGCTGGTTTCAAAATTTCTCCTTATCCTCCTCAAATCTCTGTCTTTCTTCTTGACTGCTGGCTGCCTTGTTTCTGTCATTCTTGTACATTGGTGATGGTTGTACTGATGATGATATTTTCCTTTCTTTTGACATTTTCTCCTTTGAAATTTCTTTAGACAAAACAACTTGGAATAAAATACCTTGCTTAATTGAGGAGCTGCCTTGCTTGAATTTGATGAAGATTTCTGCTCTCCTTTTCCTTTGAAATATTTTCAGTGATAACAAATTCATTAGATTAAAAGTCAATTTGAGCACAAATGAATCAGTTTTCTCACTTTTAGAGGCAAGTTGTTAGGATGCCTAAATTGCAGTTTCTTGTTCAGTGTTGGTTAGATTAGCTCCTCATGTTAGGGATTCGACCCCTGATAATGGGAGGAGGTTGAAACAATGCCTATATCCTCTTCTTCTTTCTCATCGTAAAGGGTTGGACTTAGCTAGATGCTTATGCCTTGATTGTACATCATTTCATAGCAGTTTAGCAAGAGATTAATAAAAGTTGCAGCTATTTCTTTGGGACCCATATGGTATGAATTTTAGTTTAGTTTCTTCTCTTGTGATCATATGTTAGAATTTTTTATGTACTTCATTGATCATTTCATTGCTTCTAAGTGAATTTTTTCAAGTTGATAGGAAAAATTCATAACATCACTGCTCTGCTTTGGGGAAATATTCAACATTATATGTTTTCTATAGTCTAGGAAGGATCCATGGTAATCAAATGCTCTTCCTCGCTTCTCACCAGCCTTAAAACACCTCACCCATCAAGCCCTAGAGTGCTAAACCTTATACCTACATTGGCCCATTCAACACCCTGCAATTTTGACCTAATTCTCTAACCCTAACTGTCAGGGTCCTCCTGATCCAACAAAACCCCTTCAAAATAAAATAAAGCCTTGTGCTACTATACCTAGCCTAATATCCTTTCCCTGATCCAATCATCTTGGCTGAGATCCTTACGGAGAGAGCCCTCTCCTGGCTTAGTGGGGCTAGCTACTTGGCTAAGCATGGTTTGTGGTTACACTGGCATTTCCTTCCTTCAGCATGAGGTTCAATCTAGGTGTTAAAAAAGTAAACTTAGCACATACCATCTAATCATCACAAAATAAATCTCATAGCAATTGAAAACACATGAAAAGATTGCACATCTAGGCATCAAGGGATGAAATACTCATGACATCATCACATCAAAAATATCAATGGCATCCATAAGTGGAAATATAAAAGCACCAATTATATTCACAAAAGGTCCATTAGTCCTCAAAACAATATGCACCAATATTGCCCAAAACCAAAAGTCATTTACATTGAGTCATGAGGACATATTTATAGAAAGTGTGTAACCTTTTGTCCACTCTTGTGACTCTTGAGTTTCCTCATGACCTTTCATATGTAGAAAATCCTTGAAATCTTGCAAGTGCTAATGAGAGAAAACTGATTTGCAAAAGATACAAGATTTTGTTGGCATTGATGTCAATAGGGTCTTCGTGTTGTTCATCATACGCCTATGTCTACCTCATGATGTGTGATGAGTGTTTGGTTGTTGCAGTGTTCATCTTGATGGTATTGTTGGTTGGCATTGATGTCAACATGTTTATGATATGACCTAGTGCAGGAAGGGGAGGTTGAGTAGAGATGGCTGGAATGTATGATATGATGGATTAGCATAGGTTGATGATTGACATGCCACATATGTTGGAGATGATGCTACTGCAGGTGGTTGGCTTTTTTCTACAAGTGTTGAATATGCTTCTACATGTGATGGAAATATTGGAGTTTCTACTAAATAGGGCTTGGAGAGGATTTAAAAGTGTTGGACGATGTTTGAGTAGGTTTTATAGGTTGTAGAGATTTTTCATGGTGTCTCTCACACAGTCATGAAACCGTGCTCCAAGTGATGGCTTAAACAACTTGGAAACTAGGATTTTAGAGGGTATACGCTAGTTTCCATCATAGGAACAATGTACATATGCAGACTTCCTTCACCAGAATAATATATACATTCTGGAAGTGATTTTTCCCCACATTCCTTATGCTTCTTAGGTTAATTAATTATTTTCCGGTTTGTCTTGTTCATAACTTTTTATGTAAAGGTTGAAAAAGGTCAAAGAGATTCTAGAAAGTAATTAACATTTAAATTATCAAAAAGCAAGTGGAGTTAGTGGCTTGATCAAGTCAATGCGCTAAATGTAGATCAAATCAAACATATGGGCAGAGATTGTGGAGCTCAGTAGTTCTTAGTAATTATTGATATGAACACCTCAATTCATCTATATATTAGACGAATATCAATGATAGTATGGTTGATTCTTTTAGTGTGTGGAGTAAGTGTGATCTTGGAGAAGAATGTGCAATCCATGTGAGTTGTATTGCAAAATTTCTTAAGCAATTTGGAGGTGCTGCAGTAGATTGTAGAGTATGTTTCAGCCAATATTTTGTACAACTTGTTGGGAGATGATTACAGTTTGATTGGAGGAGTATTTGGAGAATTTGATTATAGTTGTGGTACAAATTTGAATTTTGAGTGTCCTTTGATGATACATTGTTGTAGTGCTCATGTTGAGCAGTGCTTGGTTCTATTCTGAAAATGTATAAAATGAGAACCACATAGAGGAAAGGAGTTGGAGGACTCTGCCAAAATCAATATAAGTGAGCATTTCTTCTCAATCCAATGGTTGTTGGATAGTTCGATAGAAACTAGGTGAGGCTCATTGGTCATGGTGGCTTCGAGCAGATCAGAGTCTATAGAGTCAATTGATAGTTCAAGAGTAACCGAGAGAGGAACGTTGATCATGGTGGCCTTCAACAGATGGTAGTTGGTAGATCCAAATGGGAAATAATCTCCATTTTATAGTAGCCGTTTATATCTCTATGTAAAGAAAAGTTTCACATAATAGAATTTGAGTAGCATAGCAGCAATGAGTGGTTTTTTCCATCGAAAGGGCTTTCCACTAGAAATATTTATGTCCATTGTGTTGATTTATTTCATGGGTTCTGGTTTATGTTTGATGCTCTAATCTATAACTATATGTTTCATTTTATGCAAAGTTAAAGAATAATTAATTGGACAAAAAGTTAATAAGTGCCTTCACCACTGATTCACCCACCCCTCCCCCCACCACAAAAGCCTCATCTTAGTAGTGATCTAGTTTCCAAAAATTTGTATTAGAGTGGGGCTCTCGATTGGAGCTTGATCGCTGGAGAGTGGATATTAGATATTTTGACAAAAATTTGCATTTTTTTCCTTCAGAATGAGTTTTACAAGAAAATCATTTCTTACTGTTGTAAATTTCAAGGTATGGAAAGAAAATGTAAAAAGAAAATTGTTGTATTGTGGTTATAACATTTGGAGATTGGTTTGTGAAGGACATGATGGATATTTTCCTGCATCTAAGGTGCGAAAGAAAAATTCTCAATCAAGGAAAATTATTTTTGAAAATCTCCGTAATGCAGATTTAGAGAAAACTGGAGATTTAAAATATGCCAAGGAAATTTGGAATAGATTACATATGCTATATGGAGCCAACAACAGTAACAATGATGAAGATAAAAAGAAAAGAGACAAAGAGAAGAAAGAAGCTCCACCTGAATCAACAGTTAAAAATGACAATAAATTTGAAGGTATAAGTCATAATGATATTCTCTTGAGTTATATTTCTAATAGCAATAATAACAATCATTCATATTTAGGTAGTGAAAGAGATTATGATCACAATTATATGCTCCTTAAGGTTGAATATGAATCTTCCATGATTGTTTTTAAAGAATTTTCTAGTGAAATTGGTAGACTAACAAATGTATGCAAGGAGCATGAGAAGAAATTACAAGGTTGTCATCAAAAGGAGAAAAATCTCAAGGAAGAAATCACTACCTTGAGAACAAAGTTGGGAGAATAAAAAGTATTAGAAGAAGTCAATTCAAGCAAGCACAAAGATAGGAAGGATTATGTCGAAGCACTTGAAAGTGTGATTGTCCTTGTATCGTGTCTTGATTTTCAAAAGTTATCGCTTGGCTTCCAAAAATTTTATAAAGCCTTTCTTTACTAAGTTTTGGGTTTATTTTACTAAGTTCTCTATCTTTTTATTACTTCATGGAAATTTGGTTGGAAAAAGGTTTTTCCAAATATTGTCTTTCATAAAAATCTCTACAAAACAAAAATACTTTCCACTTTTTCTTGATAATATTTTCTTTACATATATATATATATATATAATTAATCAATTAATTTTAATTCTAGTATATCTAAAAAAAGATATATACTAAATATAAATAATTACATGTAAGAATTGAATATCAAAAATGAATTAACAACCTTTCTTATAGATATTTAAATTAAAATTAATTAACATTATTAAAAATATATAATATATTTAAAAATATATTTCTATATACTTTTAATAAATAACTTAATACATCTCTAACTTTAAAAATTATTTTTAATAATAAATACATAAAATATATAATTTTATATTTTAAATTAATATAATGTATTTATGAATTATATATTTTTTTAAATGTAAAGAATTATTAAAATTAATTGAATAGTGAGGTTTATTCTACATTCCAGTGTGACTATGATGTGTAAGTATATTTATGAAAATAAAATATTCGCTAAATAAAAAAAAATGTGATTAAGATATTTAAACTTTATATTTTAAAACAATATTTTAACATGTAATTTAAATAAATTATTTGAAGATCTTTCTTTCTCTATAATTTTTTATTGTTTAAATTATATTTGAGATTATATAACTTAAACCTGTAAACCAAAAAAATCTTTGTTAAATTTCTAAAGAAAACATATATTTTAAAGATAATTAAAGTAACATATACATATATTCCAATATTTTGTTTTAACATATACATATAAAATAATGTTAAAACGAAATATAGATATCAAATTCATATATATATTATAATGTTAAAACAAAATATAGATATCAAATTCATTTATGAGACAAAAAGCTAGAGTTTCGGTTCAACCAGAGAACAACGTAACACATTACTAAGGAATAACTTGAATGGTTAAAAAGCAAAAGCAGGGTGAAGAATGAAAATGGGTGGGAAAGAAAAAATATATTTATTTCATGCGAGAAGGTGACAAAGTTTTATTCAACTAAATATTATAAAAAAATAGAAAGTGATACTCTAATTTGTCTTTATATAGTTAATGGATTTTTGTATATCAAAAATCTTAATTATTGAGGAGGTGTTAGTATCTTCCATAAATTTTATTACTTTGATAAAATTTCTTCCCAATAACAAGATATTCTTATTCGTCATAAATTTTATTACTTTGATAAAATTTCTTCCCAATAACAAGATAATCTTATTCGTTATAAATATAGAAATATTTAATAAAGTTAGAGTTACATCATTGGTTAGATGCGTAATTAAAGTTTACACCATTTGCTAGATGCATGATTATGAGATTTGTGTGGGATTCTCTCGTATGAATGAGAATTTTGTGAAATATTTATGGTTTATGAGGATTAAGTTTTATATTGAGAGTTTAAATTTGAATGAGATATTTATTATGTTTTTTTTTGAAATGATAAGGGGGTCTAGACATTTATTTAGTGATAAAATTCTCCGCTTATGTTAAATATATATTAGATATGGTCATGAGGAGTTGGAGTTGCAATAGTTGGATGTGATTTCCAAATCCAAAGTACATTTGAGGAAGATTTATTATTGCTTTTTTATGATTGATATTTATTGGAAGTTAAAAATGTTGCTAGAGAAGGTCATCAAGGAGAGAGGTAAAATCAAAGAGGAGATACTACTCATGTTACCTCAAGCATATGAAAGACTAGTTTTGTCATGGACCTTGTCTAAGTGGTAGTAGCAAGGAGCACCTTACAATAGTTGAGGTGGATGATACCAATTCCTTTTAATTTTCATGGCTTCATGTACTTAGTTTTGTTGGTTCCTTAGTCTAGTTAACTATGCTCGGAAAAATTCCTTAGTCTAGTTAGCTATGATTAGAAAAAACATACTTATCAAGATTTCTATAAAGTTTTCTATGCTTAATTTCTTTTATATTTTATCATATTTTCAACTCTATCAACTAATGACTCTTAGGTTCAAATTCAAAATCTATTCTGAAATACTTTCCTTGTTTTGTTTGGATTCTTGAGTGGAATACTATGGACAAGTAGCTCTTGAACACTCTATATTTTCAAGATATAATAGAAATATAGCATACCAAAAAAGAAATTATTGTGTTAAATATAAATGTGAGGTGTTTATTAAAAGTAATCGCTTATATTATAATACTTTAATATAATTTGATATCATTTTAAGAACTAATTATAACAACAAATAGATTTGTTTTGGTATACAAGGTGGTGAGATAAACGAGCTTTGTGGTATGAAGGTTCACCAAGGGTTTCTGCAAGGTCTCAGCCCCTCTACAGTTGGTATCCAGTTGTTTGGATTTGATATTTTCCAAATCGTTCTAGCTGTAGTGATTTTCCAACAATGTTTTACTCATTGTCTCCTGTGTTGTCTGTTCAGGTTGTCATCTCATAATGGAGGAAGAGATGGTGGACTGTAGAGACAATATATATTTCGACAAGATATTATGTTTTCCATTGGATTATGAAAGATTAAATTTTGAGGAGTTGTGTCTGTGCGCTTGATCTATTTTAGGGTTCTTCTTGGCCTTCCTTCTAATCCTTCAACAAATCAATAACGTGGAATACAACATGACGCAAATTCCCAACCCTCATTCATGTGCAAGTTGTATTAAGAAATGGAAGAGGATTTGATTAAACATTAATCCATTATATTTATCACTCCTCACCCATTTATTCGTGTAGCTCATTCTCGGAACCCCAATGTGGCTAAGTCTATGGTTATTCATTTTGGCAATCAAGGGGAGTGCAACAACTTTTGAAGAGGAAGAAAATGTGTATCAGAGCCAAGTCGATGATAGTTATAGTGGTGTTTGGTTAGGTTATTAGCTTGGAGGTACTCATGCATATCATCATAAGTACCTTGGTTAGTCACTTCTATGAAAAATTAGTCAATAGGGGATCCTTAAAGTCTTTGTTGGAGAATTCATAGAATCATGTTTTGGCTTATTTGTTGGTTTTTTGCTTTCTAGCTTAGGGTTGGATCTACTTTAATTTCATCTCATTATGGTATTGTGATATTATTTTTTCACATTTGTGGATTTGGAAGTCATCCAAGTAGATTCTGCAAAAATGGAGTATGTATTTTGATCTGGTGCAGGAGCCAATTTATATGTAAAATTTATTTATTTATTTTCTCAATCTCCCTATCGTCTTCTAGACTCGAGAATTTTTAATGGCCCTAGGTGAAAAGATTGGTAATGCTTACAATTTCATCCAAATTTGGATTTGAAGGTTACTTATAGGTGTGATTCAATACATGTTGAGATCAACTTAAGAGAAGGTATTCTAGAGAAATTGAGTTGGTCTTGGTTCCTCCTCTCGAGTTCAAAAAATTGACAACTATCAACTTCCTTTCACATGTTATTTGTATCATGACATTGAACACAATCAATCGTAGTGTGATAATATACTTCCCCTTTTTCTTAGAAATAAGAAAATTTGGGAAAAAAAGTTAAAGAATTATGAGATGCTTGTTGATTTGGGAATAGTTGATGCGGGAGCATGAGGCTTGAAGACAAAAGACTTCTAATTTTATTCCAAAAATACAAAAAAAAATAATTACAAGCAAAGGAGTGGGATCGTTTAGCTATCACTTTGCAAAGCTTTCTAGATAGGATTTGAGCTAGAAGTTAGGGATTTGAATTATCTTGTAATTAATTCAAGTAATTAAGCCTAGTTGAGATTCTTGAAGAGAATATCATGTAGATTAAATATTATCTAGGATTAGGCAGATTCGATCCATTGATTTAGGATCTGATTGTTGTATGAGCCGGTATTTATGTAAGTTTTGAATTAGTGATAGGGGATTTTGACGGATTTTGGCTCGATTTTGGCTGGGAAGGATTGGAATGTAAAAATTTAGAATTTCTCTATATCTCTATTAATATTGTGCATGAATGGTCAAATCCCATAGGTTTTAATTTACTTCGAAATATTTCTAAGTTTTGTTGAGTTTTGTATAATCTTGTGTTGTCGCATCTAAATCTTCACTCAGTGTGTATTTAAATAATTTAGAGACAGATTAAACTTGGTGGAGGTGCTAAGTCTAGTGAGGAAACTTGATAAATTCGTGAGAAACCTAGGAAAATATGTGAATCATCTGATCAAAGAGATCCAACAAATCTAATGGTTATCGCGTGCTAACAAGCGCAAACGTTAATCAGAATAGAAGAGTGGTCTTCGTAGGCGTAAGAAGTATCTCGCGCAGTCTCAAAGTGGTAAGTGGTATTTTACAAATTCACACGATTACCCTTAATGGTTGACATGTAGCACAAGGAAAATACTTTTCTCGCGCGCCCTCGACCTGATATCGGTCGTGTAAGAATCCACGTGAGATTACACAATAGTCGTTGGATCAAGTGAGATTGATTGACAGTGGGGATCGACTAAGCTAGTTGGCGAGGGAGTGACGCAATAACCATCGGATTGAGGAATGAGATCAATGGCGGAGATTTGATGCGCTAAAGGTTTGTGGGGTGGTGGACGCAATAAGGTTATGTACTGGGGTTTTAATTCGTTTTGGTTCCATGAAGAAATTAAAGTTTTGCCATATATTAGGTAAATTAAACGGTTCTATTATTTAGCAAAATAATTAAATTTGGAGGTTGATGACTGGTACTCCAAAGAAAACCCAAGAAGAAGTTCCACCCGAACTTGAAGAAATCATTTCTAGTTTTAAACAATTATCAACATACACCTACAACTAGCCCACCATTAGTGGTATCAGAGCAGCTTATTAACACTGTGTAGAATCTCAAAAATCAAAAAAAGAAATCCAACATGGCTTTTAGAGTTGGAGGAAGACGTGGTGGTGGTCAAAGAAGAGGAAGACCAGTTGCAAATGCTGAAGTGTTGGAAGCTATGCAACAGATGCAAGCTAGATTAGAAGTAGTGGAAATGGGAAATCAAGGAGATGCAGGTGTTGGAGATGTCAGTGAGCCTGAACCTGAAGCTGCAGAAGAAGAGGAACCTACAGAAGTTACTCCTAAAATGAGATTCTTTAAATCAACGTTGGGATCCACATCTAAACCCAGACTTGAGGGTTCAGTTTATATAGGAGGTTTAAACCCTGAGGAGTTGAGAGACTGGATTAATGACATGGATAAATGATTTGATTATGAAGAAATGGAAGAAGGAAAGAGAGTGAAATTTGGTGTTACAAAATTGAAAGGACATGCAACACTTTGGTGGGATGGAGTGCAGACAGAAAGAAGGAGACTTGGTAAGCATCAAATTAAAAAGTGGAACAGGATGGTGGCAAAGTTGAGAGGTAAGTTTTTTCCAAGTGATTATCAACTGTCATTATTTAGACAGATGCAAAATCTTAGACAAAGGTCTTTGACAGTGAAAGAATACACAGAGGAATTTTACAAAGTGAGCATAAGAGCTGGACAAATTCAAGATACAGACGAGAAGGTTGCAAGATATATAAATGGACTTAGAATGGAGATCCAAGATGAGATAATTGTGATGCCTCCTAAAACAGTAGAAGAGGTTTATCAGATGGTATTGAAGGCTAAAGGGAAACTCATGAGGAAGAAATCTACTAGAAGTAGATTTACTTTCCAAAGAAGAGGAAGCCAATGTGGTCGAGGAAGATCTACAACACCTAGAGATGGAGCTAGCAATAGCTCGAATCAGCATACACCCACAAAAGGTGATGCAAGTGGCAGAAGGAGTTTTTTCAGAAGAAGAGGAGGCAGAGGTAGAGGAAGAGAAATCAGATGTTACAAATGTAACAAGTTGGGTGTCATGAAACCAACTCACAAAAAGATAGAGAAGATAGATCAACGCCTTAGAATTCAGCCTCTTCGAGGGGGCAACCTCCTTTACATTACACTAATGAATGATTCCTTGATGATTCAAATGAAAAAACCTCCTTTCTATATATAGGAGTCTAAGGAGTCACAATATAACCCAACCGACCTAACAATAATAATATAAAGGCACAAAAATAACAATAGAGGGATTCTATGGGGCACAGTAATAACAATATGGGGACAATAGGGGCACAACAATATTAATAAGGGATACAACTACAATATTAATGGGGTAATCACTAGTATTGTAGGGACCTAACATGCCCCTCTCCTTCAAAAAAGTGTTCTTCCCAACGCTTTAGTAGTTCTAGATGCTTCTATATAAAATTCTCATCCTCCCATGTGGAATCTTCAGCGGATAAGTTCTTCCACTTGATGAGATACTCCAAAGTTGATCGATTTCGTAGCTGTCGAGTTCTTGTTTCTATGACTCCTTCCAATTCCAATATAATTTTTCCTTCCTCATCAAGTTCTAGAAATATTGTTTGAACTAGGAGGTTGTCACCTATAACCTTCTTTAAACATGAAACATGGAAAACTGGGTGCACTCGAGAAGCTGCAGGAAGCTCCAATTTGTATGCCATAGCACCAATCTTTTGCAACACCTTGTACGGACCATAATACTTTGGTGATAATTTATTATCCTTCTTAGCTTGCTTGAGGGACATTTGTTTATATGGTTGTAGCCGTAGGAATACCCAATCACCTACATCAAAACTTCTTTCGCTGCGATGTTGATCTGCCTGTTCTTTCATTCTATTCTGTGCCAGCACGAGGTTACTCTTTAAGAGTTGGAGGACTTGTTGTTGATGCTCGATGTCATGTTCCATTGCTGGAACCTTAGAATTTTCTCTTAAATATTATGTGATGGATGGTGGCTAATATCCACAAAGTGCCATAAATGGGGTCATTTTTGTTGTTGTATGGAAGGAAGTGTTATACCACCATTCAGCCAGAGGCAACCATTTGACCCATTATGTCTATTTATCAGATACAAAGCAACGAAGACATCCTTCCAAACATTTTTTTACTATCTCAGTTTGCCCATTAGATTGAGGATGATAAGATGGGCTATGAGCTAGCTGAGTACCGAGACAAGAAAATAATTATGTCCAAAAATTTCCAGTGAAAATGGGGTTTCTGTCACTTACAATAATATATGGATTTCCATGTAGCTTTTGAATTATTTCCATAAATGCAGTAGAAACTATACTGGCTTTAAATGGATGTGATAAAGCATAAAAGTGTGCATACTTGGTAAGTCTGTCAACTACCACCATGATGACACTCTTTCCCTTAGACTTGGGTAAACCTGTGATAAAATCCATTAAAACCTCCTCCCAACATTGGCTTGGAATGGATAAAGGTTGTAATAGACCCTGGGTCTTAATTGTTTCAACTTTATTTTGTTGGCAAACCAAACATTCTACCACAAACTTTTGAATATCCGATTTAAGGCCATCCCAAAAAAATTCCTTCTTAACCCTGTGGTAAGTTTTTAAAAATATTGAGTGCCCTCCTAAGGGAGAAGTGTGCAATTCCATAAGAATATTTTGTTTGAGTTGGGAATTCTTACAGAGGTATAAATGATCTTTGTACCATAACAAATCATTTTGCCAGCTAAATGTATCAGATGTACTGGAATCTTGTTGTAACTTTCGAATAAGTGCCCACACTTCTTCATCATTCTTACATTCCTCCCTTGCTTCGTTTATCCAATCTGGTTGGATAATAAAAATGGCACACAACAATGCTTCCACATCCTCATCCTTTCTTGATAGTGCATCTGCCACCACATTTTGCTTCCCTTCTTTGTAGATGATTTCAAAGTCATAACCCAACATCTTTATGACCCACTTTTGTTGCTCTTTAAAGGATAATCTTTGTTCTAAAAAGTATTTAAGGATATCATGATCCGTTTTTACCTTGAAGTGTCTTCCCATTAGGTAGGGTCGCCATTTTTTAAGTGCATGTAGTATTGACAACATTTCCTTCTCATAAATGGCTTTGTGTAAAAAATTTCCCTTGATTGGATGACTTTCAAAAGCAATGGGTCGTTCATCTTGCATTAAAACAATGCTAATTCCATTTCCTGAAGCATCACATTCCACAATAAAGATTTTTGTGATGTCTGGTGTAGCTAAGACCGGTGCTTGGCACATTGCCTCTTTAAGATGTTTGAAGGCCTTTGTTGGTTCTGGAGTCCATGAAAATTCATCTTTCTTCAATAATGTTCTTAGAGGTGCTGCTATTCTCCCATAATTCTTAACAAACTTGTGATAATACCCTGTCAACCTGAGAAATCCTCGCAGATGCTTTATGGATGTGGGGATTTTCCATTCCTTAATGGCTTTAATTTTGCTAGGGTCTACCTTAACTCCTTCATGAGATACAATATGACCCAAATATTCCACCTCTTGTACTACAAAGAAACATTTGGATATTTTTGCATATAATTGTTTCTCCTCCGATAGTTGTAGCATCCTGTCAACATGTTCAACATGATCCTTCCAAGACTTGTTGTATATTAGTATATCATCAAAAAATACTAACACAAATTTTCAAAGGGAGGGTTTGAAAATGGAATTCATCAAACCTTGAAATGTAGAAGGTGCATTGGTAAGGCCAAAAGGCATGACCGAAAGTTCATAATGATCCTCATGAGTTCTAAATGCTGTTTTCAGAATTTCTTCCATCTTCATTCTAATTTGATGATATCCTGAACAAAGATCCAACTTGGTGAAGTAAATTGATCCATGCAATTCATCCAGTAATTCATCAATGACAGGAATGGGAAACTTATCTTTAATAGTGAGCTTGTTGAGCTCCCTATAATCCGGACACATGCGCCATGATCCATCCTTCTTGTGCACCAATAATACTGGAGCAGAGAAAGAACTTTGACTAGGTTGAATTATACCAGCCTATAGCATTTCTGCAACCATATGTTCAATTTCACTCTTTTGGGCATAGGGATATCTGTACAGCCTGATGTTTCTAGGAACACTTCCTGGAATCAGATGAATAGCATGATCATGATCACGAATAGGTGGGAGACCTTTGGGAGTCCCAATTACCTTGGAATGATTGTCCAAGACTTTTTGGAGATCTGGAGAAATAGATGATTTCAATGTGGAAACATCTAGTGAACATAATTGTGCAATTACACCTCTTTGTTCCTCTTTTAGAAGCTTTCTCATACCGTTAGAGTTGATTATCTTTCCCGGTTTCCATGTAATACCCCTTAATTCAACTTCCTTCCCTTTCACATAAAATTTCATGAAAAGTTCTTGAAAATTAAAAGCTGTTGTACCCAAGGATTGTAGCCATTAGACTCCTAGTACAACATCCGCACCTCCCAATGGAATGGAAAGCATTGGGATAGTCAATACATATTCTCCCATGGATAGCTTGATATTATGGCACTTTCCAAAGCAATTTATTGTTCCTCCATTTGCAACCATCACTTGAAACTTTGGTGTTGGATATAGGAAGCAATTCAATTCTTTTACTACCTTACAATGAATAAAATTATGGGTACTTCCTGAATCAATCAACACTATTACCTTTTTCTTCTTGATTTGTCTTTCTATCTTGATGGTTTGAGGAGTGGTAATTCTCGCCAATGCATTACAAGATATGGTCAGATTCATTTCTTCTTTATCTAGGCTTTGTTCCTGGTGTATATCCTCTTCTTTTGACCTTCCTTGCTCCTTTTCTTCTTCCTCTTCACAATCTATGTAGAATAATTTCTTCTCAGCACACTTATGACCTTTAGTGTATTTGCTATCACAACTATAACAAAGCCCTTTTGCTCTTTTTTCTTCCAATTATTGTGGTGTCAACCTTATAGTTTGTGGAAGACTAGGGGCAACAACACATCCATCTTTATAGTTGTGAGTGGCATGCTTCCTGGTTGCCATAATTTTGCTTTCCATTTTTCTTGCAAACTTGAATGCCTTCTATAATGAATCAGGTTCCCAAAGGCAAACATCATATTGGATATTATCCTTTAAAGTCCCTATGAACACATCAATCCTATGCTCCTCTGGAATATTTTTTTACCCTTATGTTCAATTTTTGGAACTCCTCAATGTGCTCCATTACTGAACCCTTTTGTTTGAGACTTATCAATTGGCTAAAAAAAGTGTTGCTTTTTGTAACCTCATAATGTGTTGTCAATTCTTCCGTGAAATTTCCCAAGTGATAATTTTTTTATGAGAGCAAAGCCATTGATACCATACAAACTGATTTGGTTCCAAATATAAAGTTGCAATACGTACCTTTTGTGTGTTTTGCACATTATTGAGATCGAAAAATTGCTCTATTTGTAATATCCATGTTGTAGGATCCGTGCCATCATACTTCCTCATATCGATTTTTGTAATATGGTGGGTCTTTGATCGAACATTAGAGTCTATGAAATCATGATTAACATTTCCTTTGTTCGCATCATGAGTTTCCTTTACTACTCTTTCATCATTAGTAAGTATTTCTTGTAGAAATTTTGTCAAATCTGTCTTCAAATCTGCCATGTCTGTCTTCAAATATTTCTTCAAATCTATATTCAAATCATGCATATTAGCTTCCACACCATTCATCTTAGCTTCCATTCCCTTTATCTTAGATTCCACGCCATTTATCTTAGCTTCTGTTAGATTTTGTGAGAGTGACACTTGTTGCACTTGGTCTTGTAATTTTGATATATCATGTAGTATTTGTTCCTCTTCTTCATGAGTCATACTAGAGCTTTCAGGTTGCTTACTAGGTGTTTTTCCTTGGGGCATTAGTTACTGATAATGATGCTCTACTATGCCCTTTGAATTCCTTCAAAATAATTTTTCAAACCAAGCTTAAGCAAAAATTTAAAAAAATCTACACACATTTTTTCACTTTGTAGGAGCTCGATATTGCCTCTGATGTATCTCTGTAAGTTCAGATCATCCAGTTTTGAAATTGTGACCCGTGGTATCCCTCTGTGTCCTCTTTAAAATTCCACCAGTCTGATCCAAATTGGATTCTCCAAGGAAGAGTTATACCAAATCTCCCACAGTGACCTGATTATAGACTAGTTCAGTAGAGTGAACTTGTAGGACATGCCACATGTCCCTTTTTTGACCTTTGGCTCTAAAAAATATATACAAGAAACTACAGTCCATTCTATTTCTATACCTTCTTACGAAATTTCAATCTGATGCTCTGAGAGAAAGTTATGATGATTTTCCCTAGGTCACCTGTTTGGAATGTAATTCAGGAGTCTGAAAAAAAGACCAACTTCCTCAGATCATATCTCCGTAAATATAGCACGAAAAGCTCTGAAATTTGGACTTGAGGTTCATTGTGATTTTTTCTCAAATGGGTTTTTTTTTCGCTTCTTAAACGTCACAAAAAAAAGTTATAGCGAAAATTCCACAATGACCTATTTGGAGTAGCAAAACCCTAGAATCCAAAGCTCTGATACCACATGTTATGAAACCAGCTCACAAAAAGATAGAAAAGATAGATCAAGGCCTTAGAATTCAGCCTCTTCGAGGGGGAAACCTCCTTTACATTACACAAATGAATGATTCCTTGATGATTCAAATGAAAAAACCTCTTTTTTATATATAGGAGTCTAAGGAGTCACAATATAACCCAGCCGACCTAACAATAATAATATAAAGGCACAAAAATAACAATAGAGGGATTTTATGGGGTACAGTAATAACAATATGGGGACAATAAGGGCACAACAATATTAATAAGGGATACAAATACAATAGTAGTGGGGTAATCACTAGTACTGTAGGGACCTAACATTGGGACACGGAGCCTATCAGTGCCCAGAAAATGTAGGGACAAATTAGAGAAATGTAATTGTTGCTCAGACTGAAGAAGTAGTAAAGGTGCAAGAAGAAGAAAATGTACCAGAGAAAGGGGAACCTTTGGTAGTTAACAATTTTTTTTCAAAGCCAGCAAAGGAAGTTGTTGAACCAGCACAGAGAAAGACTTTGTTCAGGATTTTGTGCAAGGTTCAAGGAAAATGTTGTCAAATGGTAATTGATAGTGGCAGCACTGATGATTTGGTCTCTATAGTGTTATAGACATTTTTGTGCCTCGCGTCAAGGAGCAGGAAATGTCGATAATTACAGGGATCCTCAGTCCCTAAACATGTTGTTCTTACCCCTAAAAGAACAAGGTCATCAATCAACAGCACTTCCAATCAGTTCTCCACCTGAAAACACTTCAGAACAGGCTTATTTTGGATCATGTCAGCTGCTTAACTGAGCTTCTGCGCTGTATTGCAACTGTCCCACTCTGTACCTGCGCTGGAAGTCAAAAACAATGAAGGCTACCTGCGCTGGGCGAGATTGGCCAAGTGGCACAGTCCTCCTGCAAGGTGTCAATTGCCCAGGAAGCTTCCAAACTGACACTTGGGTCATGAGATTCGCCCTGTGATGAGTAAGAGGTACTTGATCACCATGTGTAAGCAAGGATCTCCAAGTGGACACAGGAACTGAAGATTAACTGGAGATGGAGAGGACACAAGGCAGCTTCATGTCAGTCTCAAGCTGACTCATCCTTTTCTCTTCTCTCCTATATATAGAGCTCTTCTATGAGGTCTATAGAGGCTGGAATTTTCGTATAAGCAAGGAGGTACTGTTGGTATACTGCCAGGATTATTGGGTGATTGTTTTACTAGAGGTGAAGAAGAGAGTTCTTGCTGCCGAGGAGGTGCTGCTGGATTGGGGCCAACATCATTGGTTGTAACTTCCTCTGGAACCCTGTTACTTTCTATCAATAAAGTTTGCATGTTCTTCTATATACTTGTTTTACATAGATGCTTTTGTGTTTACATGTATATTTGATGCAACCTAATCCATGCTTCAATTATGATTGCTTGTATCTCGTAGTTTGCTCCCTTTTGTTGTGCAGATTCTGTGTGTAGCTGGATCGGCTTGGAGAGTAAAGAGCTGGGAATGGGATACAAAGCGAGAAGGACAAGGATCGACTAAGCGCAAGACACCAGGTTGGTTGATCCTCTTTCTATTCTCTCTGTGCTTTCATAAAGATGAACATGAAAACTTTGTCATTCAGTTGTTGCTAAAGTCTGTCACCTTTAGAAAGGGTTAGTGTCATCCGCATCGGATACTTTTCCCCACAACAAACTGGCGACTCCGCTGGGGAGATCCTAGTATCTTGTTGTTGTAGTATTTTGCTATTCATTTCTTGAAGAAAGGAGTACCGAATCAAAAAGCTTTTGACTCTATCAAAAGCGAAGTAGAGGGTTTTTGCTACTCTTGCTCCTTTGCTGAGCAAATTCAAGATTTAAAGAGCTAATCTACAGATGAATCCTTACTCTTTGTGATAGATCTTTATCCTCTTGATCATCCCTTAGCCTGTACTTAACCCATAGCATTTTATTTCAGTCAAAACAGTACATTTTTGAGCTTTTTATGACCCGGAATTCTTAGCAGACGTAACTCTCGTAAGTCAGTGCAGGCTGTCCACAGGCAGTCTGCATTTCAGCGCAGGTGCTCCCTTCGGGAACTGCGCTGAGAGTGAAACTGGCAGACCAGTGCCTGCGCTGGTCCAGTTGGCCTTAGTCTAGCTCAGCTCTTCCTTTGTGTCTTGGCCCTGTTTGCACTTGTTTTGACTGATTGCTTGCTGGTTATTGTATTTGCTGTAGACCACTTCTCCTTCACATTATTCCGCCTCAGTTGTGTGATGAAATTGTAAACGTTCTTTCAGTATTTCTTGTTTCAGTTACAATTTCCCATTGTGAAAAGAGAACCTAGTAGCTGTGGCCTCTTAGATTGCGATCTTATGAGTTAGTGTTATTGCTGTTCATAGCTGTTTTGGATTGGTTTGCTTCTCACTTTATGGTTTGAATCTATACTTTTCCTGTATTTAAAACAAGTCTTTCATAAGGTGTTCTTTTGATTGTGGACAAGCTTGTTTATTTCTACTTGAAAGTTGATTCAAAAATCATACAACAGTTTCCTTTTGTTAAGCATCAACATTAAGGATAACAAAAAGAAATACATGCATTGTGCATTTTGCATTTGACTGTATGCTTGACGATTTAGGAAAATGTGCATTTTAGTGTGTGTTCTTTGATCTGTGGAAAAAGTTGTGTCTTGCTCTTTCCTCAAGTAGATTAAGGTTTTCAAAGTTGAAAGATTGAAAAGATTTTGCTTCTCATTCTTAGATTGCATATAGGAAGTTGTATATATACATCTCGTGGCGAACCTGAAAGGCAAACTGTTAAGAAAGATCAACATTAAAATAAACTCAATTTACATAACAACGCTTTGGAATTTAACGCAAACATCTAGAGGTCTAGGTAGAGACGTGTTCCGGCGTCGTTAAACATAGTGACTGTCGATCTCTACGAAGGTGGGTGATTCCTCCTGAGAGTCGGTGGCACTAACACGGATTTGAGCTCCCGCGTACCGTCGCGTATATTGGGAGACCCCTATAGGCTTTTATCCTTTATCCTTAGGAAACCGTGTCGGCCGCCCTACTGATCGCGATGCAGTGAACACAGCATTCACGAAGATCGACCACCCGTACCGTAAAACGTATTCTGTGGTTTCGCGAAAGGTTTGGCACACCCTCTGCCTAGATCTCCAGAGCAGTTTCTTTTGGCCCTTTTCAAACTCTATAACTGAAAAGGTCCAACCGAGCATTTGTCACTTCGGGCTCGTTAATACATCGAAGGCGACTAGAGTCATCTTTAGCTTTTTCTCGACTCTTAAAACATGAAAAAGCAAGTTTGTGTCTAAAAGCGTCGTAAATAAAACTTATTTTAAAGCGGAACATAATCACCTGTTATTCCCACGTTGATCTTTCAGTTGAAAAGTATGGAGCCCACCAACCAAGGAAGTAACCTTGGCGGAAGTCCAAATCCCTTCTCCTCTTGGGGAGATGTTGGTGCGCCTCATATGGCTACATTGTCACTTCCAGGATTGACAATCGGCCTTCCTGTTTGGCTCTTTTCAACTAATGTTGTCCAAATCGCCACTAATCCTGAGCAGTCGAATCAACTGTCAGAACAATCTAGAACTACCCACCAGCCTTCTACCTCTTGTGATACTTCCTCTGATCCTTCATCTTCGCAGGGTAGAGCCGGCAAAAGTCAGCCTCCCAAGGAGAAGAAAGAAAAGAAGAAGAAAGGGAAGAAGCAGAAGGAGCCTCTGGCGAAGGCGACTGGGGGCAAGCAGAAGAAAACTGACAAAAACCCACACACTGCACCGACCGGGCCTAAATCGCCATGTGTCATTTGGAAAGGGATCCATTTCCATCGTGATTGTCCTTGTATTCCCCGGATACTAAGGGACTGGTCCCCGAGGTTGCACAATCCGGTAGCATCAACCTCTGGTTGTCAAGTTGATTGCATTCCCTCAACTAGCGAGAGTGAAGGACGAAGAAGGGGACCAAGATCACCCTGTCTATTGTGTGAAGGTCACCATGCCATCCACAAATGTCCATTCTTAGATGAGGCAAAGAGAGTTTTGGAAGATCGCCCGGTGTCACCGGTGCAACTTCCGCCTGGATACCGAAAACTCGCGCCTAATCCCTCGATAGTTGAAAATCCAGTTGAACCACTCAAGTGGTCAGCTGATGTGTCAGTCATTGAGAATGAACCTACCGAATCTAGACCAGACGAAAGTCTAAAGGTCGAAATGGCAGTTGACCCGGTTCTTCCTTCAAAGGTTCTATCGTCCAATGACTCCGTCATTGAAGACCTGTCTTCAAATGACACCGTCACCGAAGTGTCGTCTTCATGTGACACCCTCACTGATGAGAACAAGGATGACACCATCCAGGTTCTCTTTATCAGCACCGACTCCGACGAGCATCCGGGCAATGCGCCCATTCCTTTATCGCAGGAAGGAACATCATCTGAGTCGTATCCGGCCGTATATTCGGTCCCACCACCAAGCAACCTGGTTGTATCCTTTGATTGGAATCAACTAGGCAGACCCCGGTTACCAGCCAGTACACCATTTAGAATCATTGTCCAGATCTATAGAATGGTTATGGCTGGTACTATCATTGATGAAGGGGCGTCATTGAGTATCCTTTCCTCTATTGCTTGGAAAGCACTGGGTTCCCCAGCGCTTTTACCTGAGTTGAGAAATCTCTCAGGTTTTGATAAAGGAACCAGTCGACCATTAGGAATCCTCCCTGATGTACCTGTTACATTGAAGGGGAAGACCGTCAGGATGAACGTGTTGGTAGTTCAAGGACCCTTGGATTATAACCTACTCCTTGGACGCGACTATATTTATTGCATGGGAGCGATAGTCTCCTCACTCTTTAGAGTAATGTGTTTTCCACACGAAGGAAGGGTGGTCAAGCTCGTAGACCAGCTTTCATTTCCGGGATCTCGCATCGCAAATAGTCAAATACCAATCCTAAATGGTCTGTTCACTCAAGATTCGCCTCCGGCCCCAGTCCTCCTTCCCGATGAGCGCGAGTAATTCGGAAAGAAAGACTAGGACCCAGGGGGCATGCACCCTGGTCTGCTTCGAGCAGAAGAAACTCCGGGTACAAGGAAGAATTTCCGCAGGAGAACATGACTAGTCCGTACCCCGTCCGAAGGAAGTGGGGTTGTTCTGGAATAATGATCTTTTGTTAAAGTTATGTGTTTGGGAATCATTCACCTTTGTCTAAAAAAGTGGGCAATGCCCAAGTAGGAATTCCCTTATTGTAACAAGTAGTCACCATCTTTAAATTCAAGCCTCGCCCATCGAAACATATGTTTTGAAGGATAAGCAGGGGCAGTAAACTAAGAAGGAGACCGTATTGTTGTGACAGAGGGTAACCATCTTTGGACAACCCAATGATAGACACCGCCGAAGAAAGAGATT
Organism: Pinus tabuliformis; assembly: GCA_031772625.1. Taxonomy (NCBI): domain Eukaryota; kingdom Viridiplantae; phylum Streptophyta; class Pinopsida; order Pinales; family Pinaceae; genus Pinus; species Pinus tabuliformis. Next base: position 1,840,628,561 of record CM062818.1, on the reverse strand, counting down.
GATTTGCGGCAGCGAATAGAACCACTCTTCGGATAATAAGAAAGAGGCAAGCCTCCCTCGATAATACAAATGTTTTATCTTTGAGTAGTGTTCTTCTATTGTCACAATAGCTGTTTGTTAAAAGTGGGCCGACAGGAAGTCTGAGTACTGCGTAAGACCCCTTAAAATAACGAGAAGACAAGTATCGTTAGCATTAGATTAGCAAGATGACAAATAACTGTGAACACCCAAAGAAAAGCAGAAGTAGGAGAGAGGAGGGGCAACCTCGAAATTCTATCCTATACCTGGGGGCATGCAAACTTTCTGGAGTGCAAGCTAGGGGCGGTTATTTATCTGGTTTTAAGATTAACCGTTTCCAAACTTGCATGAAAGAAAGCCTGTGGGGCAGAAGTAAAATTTGCCAAAATAAGAGCATAGCGGTAGTAAGGCATAAGCTCTATAAAAATTGGTCCTTATAGGAGGCGTTCTTATGACTGGTATATCGAGCAGTTTTAGCATATAGTTCATGCTCGTTAAAAAATAAATGCGAAATTCGAGCAGTTTTAGGCCTGAATTTATGCTCGTTAAAAAATAGAAAAGTGTGAGCAAATGTTTCCCCAGAGTTCAAGCTCATGGAAAAAATGAACCGGTAAATAACCTTTTGAGATCGTAAATTCATTAGCCATAAGAACCTTGATCGTGTTTTCATCCACCACCTCCACCGTTCATTTGGCCGATCATTCACTTCCATTTGTGTGTTTACCTCTTTTGAGAAACAGCTGCGAAGAGTGATTTCACCTAGCCATCCTTGTGACACTGCCGTGATTGGAAATTCCAACCTGTACCTGGAATCTGTAGCTATCCCTGTTTATCACTCGTTCCTCAAAAGACGAGTCTTCTTTCAGCTCTTTTCACTGACTCGTAAAATATGAAAAGTTTGCCGAGTTTTGGCCTTCCAGCTCGTTAAAATGACCGGAACGCTATCCCTCCTCTAAATTTTAATCTTTTTGGACTTGAGGGATTATTGCACAAAAGGATCGAGCGCTTGCCTGGTTCAGCTCGTTAAAAATACCGAACAGCCATCCCTTCTGTATTGTTTTATACTTTTTCGGACTTAAGGGATTAGCTGACGAAAAAGGAATTATGGAGTTGACTTTCTGTACCTTTTTAGACTCTCTAAAAATGAAAAGGACCGAGTTTTCCTTGTCGTTAGACTCGTTAAAATAATTAAATAGCGACAAACTTGTCTTTAGACGAGAACGAGTTTCCCTATCGCTAGGCTCGTTAAATCTTAGCGATGGGCTTGCCCGAAGGGCAGGTTATAGAACAAGCATATGTTATCCTCCTCAAGCTTGACAAAAATAAAGAGGTACTAGTCAGAAATGACTGGGGAAAAATTGGGAGAACATCAAAGTTTAGAGGTAGCAAGTCACTCTTGAACATGACACTTTTCTTCCGTATCACATCGGGTTGGGTTGTCTCATTCACCGGTCTCGTCACCATGGTCCTCGCCACACCATCCATTCGGGGTAATGTTACCGATCCATCGCATCAGTGTCGTTATATGTTCAAGAGGGGTCATTCAGAAAGTGTCAACCGTGTCCCATCCACTACCATACATTGTCCTTCATCCATTTCATGATCGCCACCCTGAATCATATGTCACAGTTTGTTTCCACCTCCACTAAATCATTAGCTCCGTTCCGTGTCATTGATGTGGGATTCATCAAGGCCCTCCTTTGACGGATCACTTCTTGTCGACTTCAGCTCATTATCCAAGAAGTCGATCTAGGAACACCCCCATCAGTACTTTGAAGCTTGCATGCCTCAATGGCAAGTTTCTCACTTCCGGCGACAGGTATACATCAATGACCTTCGACCAGAAGATTTTGCGTGGTGTTCGACGCCAAGTCCTTTATTCACGCCACGTGAATTGTACTGCCGTACCTTGAGGGTCATCGTCATTATTGGTGATTCCTCTCGCGCTTGTTAACGGTTTTCATTATTGACTGGTAATCAAGCGATGTCTTTCCATGTTCGACTTCAGCGTAATTCTCACATGGATCGACTTGTACTTAGAGTGAAGATCGAACAAGTTTGAAGACCCCGGATCTAGTTTCATCCATCCGGGCTGCGATATATATTCAGGAAATATAAAAGCATTTGCCATGTACATCATTGCAGCAGATGATCATCCTCCTCAAAGGATGATAATTTTAGCGGAAGATTATCAGTCTGTCTTCAGACGATCGTCTGTCATATGTACCAAAATGTATTTATAGAAAGCTGAGCATGGGAATACCCGCCTCAGCTAGATCATGAGAATAATGATGAATGAAAGATAATGTATTGTATTGTATTGTATTACAGGGCACTCTCCTCAGCACTGGAACGAACTTCGGACCCTCTAGCTAAAGCATTTCACCCGATTAACGGCCTCATACTTTAGGGGGCAACTGTTATAGACATTTTTGTGCCTCGCGTCAAGGAGCAGGAAATGTCGATAATTACAGGGATCCTCAGTCCCTAAACATGTTGTTCTTACCCCTAAAAGAACAAGGTCATCAATCAACAGCACTTCCAATCAGTTCTCCACCTGAAAACACTTCAGAACAGGCTTATTTTGGATCATGTCAGCTGCTTAACTGAGCTTCTGCGCTGTATTGCAACTGTCCCACTCTGTACCTGCGCTGGAAGTAAAAAACAATGAAGGCTACCTGCGCTGGGCGAGATTGGCCAAGTGGCACAGTCCTCCTGCAAGGTGTCAATTGCCCAGGAAGCTTCCAAACTGACACTTGGGTCATGAGATTCGCCCTGTGATGAGTAAGAGGTACTTGATCACCATGTGTAAGCAAGGATCTCCAAGTGGACACAGGAACTGAAGATTAACTGGAGATGGAGAGGACACAAGGCAGCTTCATGTCAGTCTCAAGCTTACTCATCCTTTTCTCTTCTCTCCTATATATAGAGCTCTTCTATGAGGTCTATAGAGGCTGGAATTTTGGTATAAGCAAGGAGGTGCTGTTGGTATACTGCCAGGATTATTGGGTGATTGTTTTACTAGAGGTGAAGAAGAGAGTTCTTGCTGCCGAGGAGGTGCTGCTGGATTGGGGCCAACATCATTGGTTGTAACTTCCTCTGGAACCCTGTTACTTTCTATCAATAAAGTTTGCATGTTCTTCTATATACTTGTTTTACATAGATGCTTTTGTGTTTACATGTATATTTGATGCAACCTAATCCATGCTTCAATTATGATTGCTTGTATCTCGTAGTTTGCTCCCTTTTGTTGTGCAGATTCTGTGTGTAGCTGGATCGGCTTGGAGAGTAAAGAGCTGGGAACGGGATACAAAGCGAGAAGGACAAGGATCGACTAAGCGCAAGACACCAGGTTGGTTGATCCTCTTTCTATTCTCTCTGTGCTTTCATAAAGATGAACATGAAAACTTTGTCATTCAGTTGTTGCTAAAGTCTGTCACCTTTAGAAAGGGTTAGTGTCATCCGCATCGGATACTTTTCCCCACAACATATAGAAATGGTGGAAAAATTGAAATTAAAGACAAAGAAACATGCAACACCTTACAAGGTGTCATGGCTTCAAAAAGGACGTCAGTTGTTAGTGAATGAATAGTGTGAAGTGGAGTTGCAGTTGGGCAAATACAAAGACAAAATTTTGTGTGATGTGATAGCTATGGATGTGTGTCACATATTGCTAGGAAGACCTTAGGAGTATGACAGAGGAGTTATGCATGATGGGAGAAAGAGCACATACAAATTTGGTAAAGATGGTATTAATCATACATTGCTACCTATGGAAGAAGAGGATGCATCAAGAAAATCTGATCTAAAGACTCTATTGTTGAGTGGAAAAGAATACTTGCAGCAGATTGAAGAGAATGAGGTAAATTTTGCATTGATTTGCAAACCCAAGGTAATAATTACTTCCACTAATATTTCTGATTTTCCAATTGAAATTCAAGAGATGCTGGAAAATTATTGTGATATCATTGTAGATGATTTGCCTAATGAGTTACCACCCATTAGAAAAATCAGTCATCATATAGATTTGATTCCAAGGGCAAATTTGCCAAATAAAGTAGCTTACAAGATGACTCTCACAGAAAATGAAGAAATCATAAAACAGGTTTAGGAATTGTTAGATAAAGGATTGATTAGAGAGAGTTTGAATCCTTTTGCAGTGCCAATAGTGTTGAGTCCAAAGGAAGATGGAGGCTGGAGAATGTGCACTGACTCAAGAGCAATCAACAAAATAACAATCAAGTACAGATTTCCTTTACCTAGAATTGAAGATTTGATGGATTGTTTAAGTGGAGCAAGATATTTTACAATGTTGGATTTAAAAAGTGGGTATCATCAAATAAGGATTAGAGAAGGTGATGAATCGAAAACTACTTTTAAAACAAATGAAGGATTGTATGAATGGATGGTAATGCCTTTGGGTTATCAAATGCTCCTAGTACATTTATGAGGCTTATGTATGAACTGCTGAAAGAATTTATTGGTAAATTTGTAATAGTATATCTGGATGATATATTAGTTTACAACAGATCTAAAGAGGAACATATGAGACAACTGAGTCATGTATTACAGAAGCTGCAACAAGAAAAGTTACTTCTAAATTTAAAGAAATGTTCATTCATGAAGGAAGAGTTGGTATATTTGGGCTTTGTTGTTTCTGCTGATGTATTAAAGATGGATCCAGAGAAGATAAATGAAATCATAGAGTGGCCTTCACTGAAAAATGTTTTTAAGGTAAGAAGTTTCCATGGTCTTGCTAGTTTTTATAGAAATTTCATAAGGAAATTTAGTAAGATCAATGCTTCTATTATTGACACTATAAAGAAGGATAATCAACCATTTAAATGGATTGTTGAAGCATAAAAGAAATTCCAGCTATTGAAAAGAAAGGTCACTGAAAAACCTATTCTAATTTTGCCTGATTTTAATAAACCTTTTCAAGAGAAATGTGATGCTAGTGAGGAAGTTATTGGCATTGTTTTAAGTGAGGAGGATAGACTTGTAGCTTTATTCAGCGAAAAATTGAATGAATCGAAGAAGAAATATTCTTCTTATGATAAGGAATTTTATGTAATTGTGCAGTGATTGAAAAAGTGGAGACATTACTCGATGTCTAAGGAGTTTATACTTTATTCAAACAATCATGCATTACAGTACATTATGCAATAGCCAAAGCTTAATCAGAAACATGCAAAATGGGTAGAATATCTTCAAAGTTTTAATTTTGTATTAAAACATATAAATGGCCAATCAAACAAGGTAGCCGATGCCTTAAGCAGAAAAAGTATTCTAGTTCAGAAAGGTCAAATTCAAGTGTTGGGTTTTGATTTTCTTAAAGAATTATATGAGAAAGATTTAGATTTTAAAGAGGCATTTGAAGCTTGTAAAAATATTGTTTTGTTATACAGAAGTAAGTGGCTAGATTTTTTCTTGCAAGAAGGATTGTTGTTTAAAAGAAATCAGCTGTGCATACCAATTTTATCTATGAGGGGAAATTTTAGCAAGGAGAAACATAATAGTGGACTTGGAGGACATTTTGGAGTAGACAAGACTTATGAACAGTTGAATCGGTTTTATTCCTGGCCGAAGATGAGATCTGAAGTGGAGAAGTATGTAAAAAATTGTAAAGTCTGTCAATATGCAAAGGGAAGGAGCCAAAACACAGGTTTGTATGTTTCATTACCTATTCCAGATAGACCTTGGGATATGGTAAGTATGGATTTTGTTTTGGTTTTACCAAAAACTCAGAGACGAAATGATTCAATTTATGTTGCGGTTGATAGATTTTCTAAAATGGCACATTTTATTCCATGTTATAAAACCAGTGATGCTACTCACATTACTATTTTTTTTTTAAGGAGATTGTAAGGTTGCATGGGTTACTTAAGATCATTGTTTCATACAGAGACACCAGATTTGTTGGTCATTTCTGGAGAACCTTGTGGAAGAAACTTGGTACTAAATTGAGTTTCAGTTCATCTTATCATCCTCAGACTGATGGATAGACTGAAGTTGTAAACAAAAGCTTGGGTAATCTTCTGGGAAGTCTTGGAGATGAACATCCGAAACTCTGGGATCAAATTTTGGCATAGGCTGAATATGCTTATAATGATTCTCCTAACAGGAGTATAGGGTAAAGTCCATTCCATATAGTTTATGGAATGCACCCAAGAGGACTGTTTGAATTAAGAGACTTGGGAAAAGCCGAAATGAGAGGTTCTAAAGGAGAAGATTTTGCTTCAGAGATTCAAGTAATACATGAATAGGTAAAACAACAGTTATAGGATAGAAACATAAAGTACAAGAGCAGATTAGATTTGAAGAAGAGAGAAGTTGATTTTGAGGTTGGAGATTTGGTTTTAGCACACCTGAGGAAGGAAAGATTTCCAAAAACGCAGTATAACAAGTTACAATTTAAAAAATTTGGACCATGCAGAATCTTTAGGAAATGTTCTGCAAATGCATATGAAATTGAACTACCCCCTCACATTGGAATATCTCCAATTTTCAATGTTTCTTATTTGTACATGTATGAAAATAGAAATGCAGATGATACAACAGAAGATAAAGATGAATAATACATTGATTGGGTAAAACAACTACCTACAACAAAGGCATTGCAGCCAGAAAATATTTTAGATAGGAGATTGTTTAAAAAGACAAGAGGACAGGAGTATTTTCAGTATCTGATCAAGTGGAAGGATCAACCAATTGCTGATGCTACCTGGATGACAGATGCCATACTACAGAGGTTGGGCAGTTCTGTAGAAGAGCTCATGGACAGGATCCCATGATGAATTTTGTCCTCAGGAGTCTGATGCAGGAGCATGAAGCTTGAGGACAAAAGACTTCGAATTTTATTCCAAAAATACAAAAAAAAAATTACAAGCAAAGGAGTGGGATCCTTTAGCTGTCAGTTTACAAAGATTTCTAGATAGGATTTGAACTAGAATTCAGGGATTTGAATTATCTTGTAATTAATTCAAGTAATTAAGCTTAGTTGAGGTTCTTGAAGATAATATCATGCAGATTAGATATTATCTAGGATTAGGTAGATTCGATCAATTGATTTAGGATCTGATTGTTGTATGAGCAGGTATTTATGTAAGTTTTGAATTAGTAAAAGGGAATTTCAATGGATTTTGGCTGAGAAGGATTGGAATGTAAAAATTTGGAATTTCTTTGTATCTCTGTGAATATTTTGCATGAATGGTCAAATCCCAGAGGCTTTAATTTCCTTCAAAATATTTCTGAGTTTTGTTGAGTTTTGTATAATCTTGTGTTGTCGCATCTAAATCTTCACTCACTGTGTATTTAAATGATTTAGAGACAGACTAAACTTGGTGGAGGTGCTAAGTTTGGCGAGGAAACCTGTTAATTCACAAGAAACCCAGGAAAAGATCTGAATCGTCTGATCGGATAGATCCAACAGATCTAATGGTTATCGCGTGCCAACAAGCGTAGACATTAATCGGAATAGAAGAGCAGTCTTTGTAGGTGTAAGCAATATCTCACGCGATCTCAAAGCGGTAAGTGGTATTTTGAAAATTCACGTGATTACCCTTAAGGGTTGACACGTAGCACAAGAAAAATACTTTTCTCACACTCCCTCGACCTAATAGCGGGCGTGCAAGAATCCACATGAGATTACATGATAGTCGTTGGATCAAGCATGATTGATCGACAGTGGGGATTGGGCAAGCTAGTTGGCGAGCGGGTGACGTGATAACCATCAGATTGAGGAATGAGATCGATAACGAAGATTTCATGTGCTAAAGGTTTATGGAGTGGGAGACGCGATAAGGTTATGTACTGGGGTTTCATTTCCATTTCATTTCGTGAAAAAATTAAAGTTTTTCCATATATCAGGTAAATTAAATAGTTTGTTATTTTAGCAAAATAGTTAAATTTGGAGGTTGATGACTGATACTCGAAAGAAAACCTGAGAAGAAGTTCCACCCGAACTTGAAGAAATCGTTTCTAGTTTTGAATGATTATCAGCGTACACCTGCAAACTGCCCACCAATAGTAATTCAGGCAATGTTAAGACTGTGTTCCTTAAAAATGATAAGAAACCAATAATTAGAGTCCACATTGAGGAGGATGTAACAACCCTATTGAAAATTCCATGTAATAAAAGTTAATAAAGGAAAAATTAATAACCATGGTTGATGGGACACTTATTCCAAGATGTTTGTTGGGCAAGACATCCTAGTGGGTGTTCATTCGGTTTATAATGGCTAAGGAAATTGAAAAAGGCAATGGTTAAGGCTTTGGAAAGGCAACATGGAATTTTTGGAACATTTATTTATGAAAATAATGGAAATTAGGATAAAAGGAAGGTGAAAGGTCATAGGTTGCATGTGAGGAGAAAAATGAAGGAAAATAATGGAAAATGAAGAAAATAGAGGTCTAATTGATAAAAATGCTTTTCACGATCAGTTTGTAACCTTTTTCCAATTTAGTTTTGGAGCTCTCTCATTATTCTCTCTCTCTCCCGCTCACTCTTGGACACTTGGATTTTCCTTGGAGCACTTTGGCATTAGATCAAGAAAGGCAAAGAAGGAAAGAGGAAGGAAGGAGAAATCAAGGAAGAGCAAGATCAAGCATCTACAACAATATTCTTTGCAAGTATTTATTTTCATGTGTGTTTTCGTTGCTAGATTTGGCATGCATGGTATTGCATGTGGTTATTTCGCTATTATGGCAAGGGTTTTGCTACATGTGACAATGATTTTAGCCTAGCCTTTCCTTTTCCAGATCGCCATGGTGTGATTGGGTGCTCATGTTTTAGTTGACCTTGGTTGCCGAATGGATTTGAATATGAGAGATGTGGATCTATGAATGGTAGAACACATGCATACTAGTCCCTGAGCCAGACTGTGGACCACGGTAAAACCACTAGCCCATTAACCTGTGAGCTAGAATGTCGGTTGTGGTAAATCCAGGATTGTGTTTCCTCGGTCAGCCTAGGAATCCTTGTCAGTGATTGAAAGGATATATGGTAAATCCAAGAGGTGGATTTCTCTTCATTGGTCTTAGTAATCCTAAGTTGGGATATGCGTAAAGCTTAGTGAGTGGGTCTCGGTTTAGGGCCTAGTGATCTAATATGGATTGTGGTAAAGCCTGAGAGACTAGGAGATGGGAAAATTCCTCATGGAGTAGGTGGAGGATTCTGATAGAATCCATGCTTATTTGGCATAGTGATAAGGTGGATATCGTGGGAAAGCTTTTTATTACAAGTTTGTTTTGTTGGCCTAGTGATTTGGGATGGATTATAGTAATCCTAGTTTCTATTGATGAGGGTGGGGTGGTTTAGCCTCGGGATGCCCTGGTTGGTTCTTTTGGTTTGAGTCCCACATTCATGCTTGGAATATAGTATGGGGGTGAATGGCCAAAGAGAGATTTGGCTCAGTCATTCAATGGTTGGGTAGAAAGTGGTAGTCCCATCTCTAGTTTCGATTTTACATCATTAATATAAGGTTATTTCTCCTTGTATTTCTATGAGTATTATACTGGTTTATATGTGGATCATATGGTTGTGATTTCCTTGGTATTTCTCTTGATATTATACTTGTTATGTATATGTTTTATAACAATGGCTATGTATGCCTCTCATCATGCTTTTACTTGTAAATGAATGAACAATATATCTATGATCTAATAGATGATAATGCATTAAATGATATAAGGGAACAATTCTTCTTAGCAGTTCTCAGATAAGTATGAGATCCCTATGCTTAAATATGTTGTTTACACCTGTATATTACATATTTGTGATATGTTTGGCGAAATGTTTGTCATGGCTAGTAGGGGTCTGGTTAAGGGCTTGTTCAAGTATTTTCATTTGCATCATTGTTTCCTTGTTATCTTTTTGTTCGGAAGGTATCATTCAATTCTTGGTAGTGACCTGGGTTGTGGGCCCGAAAAAGTGGCTCAAATCTCAGGGACGCTAGTACAACACTGAGAAAAATATTCCCTAGATGTTGGCATGCCTTGTCATGAGAGTGTTGAGAGCATCTTGGACACTGTCAGGTCCATATCATGAGAGAGTCTGGGGGACAAGTCATCTAAAACCTCAGTGGTACCTGGGGGTTAGCTACCTGAGTGGTTGGGATGGTTCTTGGGAGTCCTATAGCTAATGTGGAAGGTTTGTATGTTTGTGTTTCCATCAATTACACTTCCTTAAGGTCACATAGGAGGTTGAATCCAATCATAGTAGCCTCTCATCACATGTTCACCCTAGTTGGATGGGAACCTGAGTAGATGTGGGAGGAGGGTGTTATAGAGTGCTATCATAGCATGGTTCACCCCTCAGACTAGATGGGCAGTGTGTTGGTCATGCATTCATGTCATTTTCACCTATGTTAATCATCCTTGTGGTTTATGTGTTTATTCCATATGCATGGTGTCAGTCATGGTTGTAGTGATGTCACCATGTGAAAGAGGATGTTGTTGTTATGAAGTATGTCGTCATGAGTGTATGATTGGTTACATGTTGTTTATGCTTGTTTGTTGTCAGTGTACATTGGTATGGTTCTGTTGACATGCATGAGGTCATGGTACGTGTAGATGATATGGTCATGCATTAATGACTGGACTCTAGCTAGCCTAATTGTTACATAGTTATGTGCTTATGTATTATATGTATATATGTTGTCATGATTATGTTATACATGTAGTACCTTAATTGGTTGTTCTCGTAGATGAGATATCCTCCACAAATTTTTCTAAGGTACGTTGGCTTTTTGTGATTTGGTTGAGCTGACATAGTATGCCTTGCATGAAAGAGATCAAAATGACTAGCAAGATGGTATACTACAAAGACTCTCCCTATGAATCAGATGAGCAACGTGGTGTTGGGAACTCTTCTGATTTGGAAAAAACATCAAGAATCTTGAAGGAAGAAATAAGGAGTTGTAAGGCAGACAATGACAAAATCATGTAGGCACAAGAGAAACAAGCAGAGGTTAATGTTATACTCCTTCAAAGTTTATCAGAATTGCAGCGACAAGTTCCACTTCAGATCAATCATAGAGACAAGGACATAACTAATGGGGAATATGGTAGTAGGTCTCATGGTGGTCATAGGTTTGATATAGATGACAATGTTAGAGATGGAAAATTGTTGGATACTCCAGATAGGAGAGGTGATGGATATAAGTATTATTATAGTTATGGTTTTGATAGGAATCATGATCGTCATCGTTATCATCCTTACAAAAGGATTGATAGGGGATACTTTTCATATGAGTTTAAGAAATAAAAGCCACCTACTTTTGATGGAGATGTGAATAAGCTAGAAGATGCGAAGGCTTGGATACTTGGGATGAACAAGTTCTTTGAGTTGCATGAGTAGACAGAAAACATGAAGGTCAGAATAGTTATCTTTAGCATGAGAGGTAAAGAAGAATCTGATGGGAAGATGCGAAGTGGGTTAGAGACATCAGGATATATTATTTAACTTGGCACAAGTTCAAGAGGTTTTTTAGGAAGAAATACTTGTCAGAAAGGTACTATGATACTAAGGCTAAAGAATTATATGAGCTAAAGATGGGATCAATGACAGACAAAGAGTACATGACTAAGTTCCTGGAGCTATTGAGGAATGTTCCGTATGTTAAATATGAGAAGGATAAAGTTCAATGATTTGTCAGTGGATTTCCATTAGCATTTAGAGATTAGATTGAGTATGATGAGCCTCAGTCACTTGAGGAAGTTATTTGGAAACTGAAGAATTGATATGAACAATCAAATCATAAGAATGAATCTCAGCAAGGATGGAAAGGAAAATACAAAGGTAAAGGTAAATGGCAGCCGAAAAAAGCAAGGCCTCAGAATGCAGATGAGAAAGAAAATGTGGCACCATAAAATAGGTTCAATGCAGCTAGACAGGGACATAGGTCACAATAACAACATAGAGGTGAGGGTACTGGTCGGTTGGAGTGTTGGACATGTGGTAAGGAGCACCTTAAGAGAGATTGTCCACAAAATCAGGGTGGTAGGCCTCAGATATATAGTGCACAGGAGGCACAGGCTGTTGGGGATGTTGGTCAGAGTGTTCCTCCTATTTATGCAATTTTGGATAACAAATAGGCAGGCCATCAAGCATCTATCATTCAGATGGATGGTAAGCTTTGTGATCAAGTTTTCTATTTTGATTGACCCTAGATCTAATTATAGTTATCTTAGTCCTGACTTGGTGGATAAGTGTGGTTAGAATAAAGAAGTGGATGCATAATCTTGGTTAGAGCATTTGGCTACAAGTACAAATAAGTGTGTTCATCATTGGGTAAGAGCTTCTGCATTTGATTTGAGTGGTATGCCTACAACAACACATTTGAATGTATTATCATTAGGATCATATAGTATGTTTTTGGGCATGGATTGGTTGTAACTTCATAGGACCAAGGTGGATTTTTATGAAAAAGATATTAAGTGTCTAGATGACAATGGGGAACCAAGAGTCTTACAAGAAAAGAAGAAATCCACATAAGTTAGGATGGTGAACACTATGCAGGAAAAGCAACAGTCACAGGAAAGGGTGTGTGTTATTTTCCATACATATTTCTAGTGACAAAGGTAAGGAAGTTGAGGATGCATATTTTTTGAGCAGGTACCCAGTTCTACAATAGTTTTAGGATGCATTTCCTGAGAATATTTCAGAGTTTCCACCTCATAGGGATGTAGACTTTTCTATTGAGTTAGTGCTTGGGGAAGCTCCAACATCAAAAGCACCTTATAGGATGAGCACACCTGAGTTGGTAGAGTTGTAGTTGCATTTGAAGGAAATGTTGGACAATGGATACATTAGGCCAAGTGTATCACTGGGGGGTGCACTGTTATTTTTTGTGAAGAAGAAAGATTGTAGTCTCAAATTGTGCATTGACTATACAAAGTTGAACAAAGTGACCATTAAGAACAAGTACACATTACAAAGGATTGATGATTTGTTTGATCAAATAAAGGGAGCAACAATGTTCTCTAAGATCAACTTGAGGTTAAGATATCATCAAGTACACATCAAGGAAGAGGAAATTTATAAGACAACTTTTCAAACCAAGTATGGGCATTATGAGTTTGTTGTAGATCCATTTGGTTTGACTAATACTCCAACTACATTTATGTGCTTGATGAATAGTGTGTTGCATCTGTATTTGGATAAGTTTGTTATTGTTTTCATTGATGGCACATTGGTATATTCTAAAAATGAGAAAGAGCATGCCAAACATTTAGCAGCAGTGCTGAGGCTGTTGAGAGAGCATTAGTTTTATGTTAATCTTAGCAAGTGAAATTTCTTTCAGACTAAGGTACACTACTTGGGACATGTTGTTTCCAAGGAGGGCATAACAATGGATCCAGAAAAGCTAAGGGCCATCATGATTTAGGTAGCTCCTAGAAATGTCGATGAGGTGAGATATTTCATGGGGTTGGTAGGCTATTATATGAGGTTCATCAGGAACTTCTCACATATTTCTTGTCCTATTATATCAATGCAAAGGAAAGGTAAGAAATTTGAATGGACAGAGGGGTGTGAGGCCAGTTTTGAGCAGCTTAAGCAATTGTTGACACATGAACCAATGTTATATATTGAAAATCCAAAAAAAGAGTTTGTAGTATGTACAAATGCTTGCAAAAGAGGACTTGGTGGAATCCTTATGTCGGAAGGTGTTGTAGTGGCTACAAAAACCCTCCAAAATTTTGGCTCACTTGAAAATTTCAAGGCCTACCTTGGATCCTATGATCGATCATCCTTGGTCACTTATTGGTAAGATGATGATTTCAATCTCCCCTCCTTGATCCTAAGAGTTTTCCATGTTCTCATCTTTATGCAGCATGTGTCATCATCGGGCATAGGGGTTGTTGTTTGTCATGTGAAAGGAGTGTTGTTTCTCTTCAAGGGAATTGTGTATGTATGAGTGGTTGTCATCACATAGACATGTTTCACCCTCACTCCATGCACTCTTGTCACAAAGGTTGTTGCATCAGGAAAAGTATGTCTTATGCATTCTAGATGGTCTATGTTGTCTCACTAAGTGTACATGCGTGATCACAGTCAATTCCTATCAATTTTTACATATGTTTCACTAATCTCACACTTAGTCATTTTCTCGAGCAACCTAGCCTCATCCATCTTCTCATAACTATGTGATTTGCTTCTACAACCATCAAGTTTCCTCCCTTACCTACTGAAACCCCGTAGTGTGTAGAGACCCTAACCTCCCTTGCCTACTGAAACCCCGTAGCCCACAAATACCCCAGCTAGCACTGCTCTCCAAAAATGCGCAAAGAGGTCAGGATGCACTGTACTTAGAAATTGTGTAGAAATGTCCTCCCAAGACCCCCCATCCCGCAACTGTCCTGTGCCTCAAAATTGTGTAGTTTTCTCCTGGTTTTGCTGTCGATCTTGCATGTAGAAACTGCACAAATGGACCTCCCATGGCCTCATCCTGGGAGAAGTCACTTCCCACTGAAACCGTGCTGATCATCACTCAATGACTACAAGAAAAGGTGACACGCTGAGATCACTCCCAAGGAGTTGAGAAGAAGTACCAAGAGACCTAATCAAAGAGATCAAGACTACATGCAAACTCCGTAGGATGCATGATCATCTTGAGGGTGAGTATGGTAAGTAAAGAACACCTTTTGAAGTACACCTCTTAGTTGAGTTTGCAGGACTGCCTGTCATTGTCATAGCATCCTGTCCTTAGCAACATGCATATGCGTCAACATGAAAATTCATTTTATGTGCTTATTATACATGTCTTGCTTCTTTTTCACTTGTTTGACCAACTCTTGTCTTTGACATGTCGATTTCTATGTCATGCTTGCAACCTAGTTCTGGTGATGTTGAAGGTTGTGTTTGAGTTGTATTCGCTATGTAAGAATCTGTCGCACTCACACATGAAGTTATAAGCATTGTCACTCAAGTGTCTTCACATTCATCCGAAGGTCTATCCAAATTGTCACACTTGTTACTTTCATCATTGGATAGCCCCACAATCAATCACAATGAGCATATGTTGTCTTGTTGGTTTGAGGTGTCTTGTCATTAAGTCATGATTGGGTATGTGTTCACAAAGTGATGTATTCACGAGTTCACTCACTCACACACTTAGGCATATTTCTGAAAGTCTGTCGACCAGACCACCCTCCATCAATTGGACCTCCTTTGAGCTACCCTACACAGTCTCAGCCCTCAGTGATCATATACTACTGCCAAGAATTGCATAGAGCTTGAGGCTTCCTCCCAAGAAGTCTAGGTTGTACAATCCTAGAATCAACTTTACTGACTGTCACCCTGTTCGGTTGTGTTATATTCTTTCCATGACTAGCCCATGTAGTTAACCTGGGGGTTAGAGAGGGGTTGAAGCCCCCCTTCACTGCGCCGATTGTGTAGTGAGGGGGGGCTCACAGGGGGTTTGAGGCGTACCCGTAACCCCACTTTATGGGTTCTGGGGCAGTGCCTCAGAAAAATTTGGTTTTGGACCCTATGTTAGGTTGGGCAGACCCACCTATGGTTTTGTGCATGATTTTTGCACATGTTTTTTGGACGTGATGGTTTTCAGTCCATGGTATTAGACGCAATGGTTTTCAGTCCATGGTATTGGATTCTTTGGCATGTATAAATATGTATTATAACATTGAAAGGAACATAATAAAAAATCATGCTGGTAGTCTTGGTTTTGGGATCCAGGGGAAAATCTCTGTGTATATGTGTTTTATGTGTTATGCTCTCACATTTTTTATTTTATGTGTTTTAGAATTCATATGCAAGTAATTTATGTATGGGGTTAAAACCTACATTTGGTATCAAAGTTGTTTTGGGTTCAACGGGATGCCTTTGTTGCTGAGGGGTTTTGCTTGGGCCTGTGGTAGACCCTGTTCAGTGGGAGATCTGCAAGATCTATTCTATTGGTGAAAGAAGATGGCAAGCAGTGGAAAGATAGAGATCTAGAAATTTAATGGTCAGATTTTTGAGTTGTGGAAAATCAAGATGGAGGATCTGTCGGTGGATAAAGATCAGTGGATCGCAGTAGATCCAGGTACTAAACCAACAGGAGTGTCTGATGAAGAATGGAAGAGGTTGGATCGGAAGGCAAAGAGCACAATACAATTGTGTGTCTTAGATTCAGTATTATTGAATGTATCAGGGGAAACTATGGTGAAGGATTTGGGGGACAAGTTAGGGACTTTGCACCAATCTAAGTCTCTGGTGAATAAAATGTTTCTACGGGAAAAGTTGTATAACCTAAGGATGAAAGATGGAGACTCAGTGACATACCATCTGAATGCATTTAATATTGTGGTAAGTCAATTAGCATCTGTTGATATTGAAATTTTAGATGAAGATAAGTGCATCAATTTGTTGTGTTCTCTACTAGATTCGTGGGATAGTCTGTTTATTGCAATAGGTAACAATGCAACTGCCTTGCAGTTTGATGAAATAGTCTCATCCTTGCTGATGGAGGAGATGAGATGGAAAAATATGGAGAGCTAGAATGGTGATGCCTTGTCTGTATGAGGATGTTCCCAGAACAGAAGCAAAAATAATTCATCGAGTGGGAGATCTAAATCTCTAGGAAAACTTGTAAAGGTGGTGTGATGGAAATGCAGAAAGGAAGGCCACTACAAAAGGGACTATAAATCTACAGCTCTTGACAAAGGAAAGGGATCTGATGAGGCTCCTTCTGCAGAGGCGAAAACTACCTCAAATGAAGGTGGGGATGTGTACTTGGCTTCTTCAAGTACACATGTAGATCATGAGGCATGGTTGATTGACTCAGGTGAATCCTTTCACTTCACTCCCCATAGAGAGTGGTTCTGCGAGTATGAGAAATATGATGGTGGTGATGTCTTCTTAGGGGATGATAGGAAGGCTAGAATCATTGGTCGCGGAAAAGTAATGTTGAAGTTGCAAGGTGGAAACGTTAGAACACTTCTGAGTGTTCTGCATATTCCTGCATTAGCCAGAAATCTGATTTCTGTAAGCAAGCTGGATGATGCAGGTGTAAAAACAGTGTTTGAGAAGGATACCTGCAAAATGGTTCGGGGAGAAATAGTATTGGTGTGGGGAGTTTGAATTGGAACTTTGTACAAGCTGCAAGGTAGCACTATTAATGATGGGTGCAATAGTTCTGTGGCTCTTGAGAGTGGAGCAGAAAATCTAGTGGTCTCTGGAGAGCAGGCCATGTTGTGGCATCAAAGGCTTTGACATATTGGAGAGAAGGGCCTTCGAATACTTCATGGTAAAGGTATGGTAGAATGTATGAGTAATATCTCTCTAGATTTTGATTTATGTGAAAATTGTGTATATGGGAAGTAGAATCGGATGAGTTTCCACTCTAGTAGTAAGAGGGCGAAACATATATTAGAGCTTCTGCACAGTGATGTGTTTGGACCTGTGAAGGCTCCATCACTGGGTAAGTCTTTGTACTATGTATCATTTATAGATGACTTCTCAAGGAATACATGGATATATTTCCTTAAGAAGAAATCTGAATTCTTGGACAGGTTTAAAGAATTTAAGGCTCTCGTGGAAAATTAGACAGAGAAGAAGATAAAGGTGCTAAGGACAGATAATGGTGGAGAGTTTTGCAGCAAGGAATTTGAAGAATTCTGTAAGAAGTGTGGTATTGTATGATAGAAGACTACTCCATATACACCTCAGCAAAATGGAGTTGTTGAAAGAATGAATAATACATTGATGGAAAGGGCAAGAAGCATGCTCAGTGGTGTAAGGTTAGGACAAGAATTCTGGGCAGAGGCGATGGATACTACATGTTACCTGGTCAATAGGTCACCTTCATCAGCGTTGGAGGATAAGACTCCACAAGAGGTATGGACTGGTAAGAACCCTCTCTTTCACATTTGAGGGTATTTGGATGTGATGCATATGTACATGTTCCAAAGGAGAAACGAACCAAGTTGGATAGTAAATCTGAAAAGTACAACTTTATTGGGTATAAGGATGGTTTAAAGGGTTATAAGCTTTGGAACCCAATCACACGGAAGGTTGTGTACAACTGAGATGTGGTGTTCAGAGAGGTAAAAGATATTATTAAACATGAAGCCCAACCAAAGGAATCGGAGAAGATAGAGTTTGAGCTTAAGGAGGAAGAATCAGACTCTACAACAAAGGAGGAATCAGAAGACGAAGAGCCACAAACTCTGGGTGTGAGAAGATTAGTTTGAGAAAGAAGGGAGATACAAAGGTATAGTCCATCTACTTTCTGTTCGAATTTTTCTTTATCTATTACTAACAATGATCCTAGAGCTATGAAGGAAGCAATAGATTCAAAGGATGGCAAACTCTGGAAAGAGACCATGGTTGATGAAATGGCATCTTTGTGCAAAAATGAGGCTTGGGATCTGTTGGAGTTGCTGGCTAGAAGGAAAACCATTGGTAGCAAATGGGTGTTCAAGAAGAAGACAAATGCAAAAGGAAAGATGCTGAAATACAAAGCTCGGTTGGTAGCAAAAGGTTATTCCCAAGTGCTGGGAATTGTTTTTGGTGATATTTTTTCTCCTAATGCCAAGGTAGCTTCTATTAGATTACTTTTATCTGTTGCTTTTGCTTTTGAATTTGAGGTAGAACAGATGGATGTGAAGACAACATTTCTTCACAGGGATCTGGAAGAGGAAATATACATGAAGCAACCTCAAGGCTTTGAAGTGAAGGGTAAGAAAGAACTGGTATGCAAGTTAAATAAGTCTTTGTATGGGTTAAAACAGTCACCAAGGATGTGGTATCAGAAATTTGATACATTTATATGGGGACTTGGCTTCACCAGAAGCAAAGCAGATAATTGTGTGTAAAGCAGATAACTGTGTGTATTTTAAATTAATTGGTGACCGTGTTATTTATCTGGTCTTGTATGTGGATGATATGTTGCTGGTTGGAAATGACAAAGAAATTATCCAAGATTTGAAGACCCAATTTTCCTCCAAATTCGACATGAAATATCTTGGTGCTGCAAACTATATTTTGGGCATGGAAAATAAAAGAGAGCGGGCAAAGAGGAAGCTCAAGTTAAACCAAAGGAAGTATTTTGAGACAATACTATAGAGGTTTAATATGCAGGATAGTAAACCGGTGAAGGTTCCTTTTCCTATAGGTGTGAGGTTATCTGCTGAACAGTGTCCCAAGACACAAGAAGAGGAAGAGGACATGTCCTGTGTTCCATATGCAAGTGCAGTTGGTAGCTTGATGTATGCAATGGTTTGTACTAGACCAGACATTGCACATGCAGTGGGAGTATTGAGCAGTTTTATGTCGAACCCAGGGAAGGAGCACTGGACAATAGTGAAGCGGGTTTTCAGGTATTTGCGTGCACTAGTGATTATGGTTTGCGCTACCAAGGAAGACCAGGATTGGATATAATTTTGGATATTCATGGCTTTGTTGATGCAGACTAGGCTGGAGATCTGGATCGGAGAAGATCTACAAGTGGTATGTGTTTAACCTATTTGGAGGTGCAGTCAGTTGGATTAGTAAGAAACAATCTGTAGTGACACTATCAAATACAGAGGCAGAATACATGGCAGCCACTCATGCAAGAAAGGAAGAAATTTGGTTGTAGAGATTGCGCTCAAGTATGGGGTTAGTACAGGGAGCTATAAGGATAGTATGTGATAGCCAAAGTGCATTATTTTTTGGCAAAGAACCCCGCATATCATTCAAAGACAAAGCACATTGATGTTCAGTATCACTTTGTGAGGGATATGATAGAAGACAAAAAGGTGTTGCTGGTAAAGGTGGACACTTTGAAGAATACTGCTGATGCATTGACAAAATTTGTGAGCTCTGAGAAGTTCTCTTGGTGTAGAGAGACAATGGGCATTTCAAGGTTGTAAAAATGACTAAGCTCTCTTGTGGCCCCCTATGGAAAGAAAACAACAAGTGGGAGAATGTTGGGTTGTGTTATATTCTTTCCACGACTAGCCCATGTAGTTAACCGGAGAGTTAGAGGGGGGGCAAAGCCTCCCTTCGTTGCACCGATTGTGTAGTGGGGGTGGGGGGTGGGGGGGGTCACAGGGGGTTTGAGGCATACCCGTAACCCCACTTTATGGGGTCTGAGGCAGCGCCTCAGAAAATTTTGGTTTTGGACCCTATGTTAGGTTGGGCAAGCCCACCTATGGTTTTGTGCATGATTTTCGCACATGTTTTTTGGATGCGATGGTTTTTGGTCGATGGTGTTAGACGCGATGTATTTTGGTCCATGGTATTGGATGCTTCGGCATGTATAAATATTTATTATGACATTGAAGGGAACATAATGAAAAATCAAGTTGGTAGTCCCGGTTTTGGGATCGAGGGGAAAGTCTCTATGTATATGTGTTTTATGTGTTATGCTCTCGCGTTTTTTATTTTATGTGTTTTAGAATTCATATGCAGGTAATTTTTGTACGGGGTTAAAACCTACACACCCAGAACAACTGACAAGTTTCTTAGAAAACCATCTCAATCTGTGTTGATCGCAAGCAAATCTATGAAGCCTCTCACTAGTCAGCTAGAGAGTTTGACCAGGAAGTGATCCCAAGCTTCACTCCTCCAAAAAAATGCACAGAATATGCCAAAATTCGTGCCTCCACTAACTAAAGAAATTACAAAGATATGAAAGACAGAAGCTCGGTGGCTGTCATTGCACTATCTCAGAAATGTTCATAGTTCTGTCAGCTAGTCACCCTGTCAGTCGGCCTACTGCTCCTATTGAAAACTGTGCAGTTTTCATGGGTTGTCCTCCAGCTGCCTGACATCCTGCTCAACCCAAAAACTACACAGATATGTCCTGCAGGCCAATCCCCCAGTTCTGCACAGTTTTCACTGCCAGTCTCCTCCTTGTTTCCTACACTGCCTCCCTGGAAAATTTGTGTAGATCTGTCCTTTAGTCGATCCATATCCCATAGATAGCCACTGCTGATCTGGACTTCCCATCTCAGCCTCCGAGTGACCTTTGTGCAATTTTCCTTGATAGTGCCCGCAACCTGCATCCTAACCTGAAATGTGCTTTATGCAGTTTCAGAGCCTTGTCCTCTCTCTTGGTGACATGCACCTGAAAACGAAATATGATGCATCATGGTAGACTATGAGATATCTAGATTTGATGTTGTCTCATCATGAGTGATTGTAGATACAGGTACATGGATGAGACATGACACGACGACGAATGAAATGAACAAGGAGTGCATGCTAGGATACTTGTTCATGAATGAATGAACACACGAAGCAACCAAGTAGCAAGCGAAGGAGACACATGAACTATCAAGTGAGCGCCAAGACCATCGAAGGCTTCGCACACCTTCCCATGTGGAGGTGAAGCTATGATACACCAAAAGCACACTCATCACTCAACAACACTGTGGCTCGACATGGACACCAACATCGGCATAAACATACCAGCAGTGTTGTGTCGAGTCATGTCACGAGTCATATCAGCCACATCACTACCGTGGGCCATACCATTGTGATCAATGTAATCTAACATGGGAGTCCAATAGATCCATAGGTAAAGTTGAAGAATCATGTAAAGTTGAAGATTCATGTATGTCAAATGGTGATGAGGACAGTTGAATAGTCAGAAGGGTCAGTTTCACCCTTGGCTATACATACCCCTTATTTGTACATGCAAAGGAATTTTCACCTTGGCTCCTCCTACATAGCCTTGAGAGTTTATAGTATTTTATTTGACGAGTGAGCAATGGCTCCAATGCCCTGCTATCGGGGTTAGTGATGTAATGGTGTACGAATGTGTCTAGAACTTTTGCTTAATTCATAAGCCTGTTAACAAACCAACACATTTTCACACATGTATTGTATTTGTTTGTAAGACTATTCTTTGGATGCTAGTAATGCATGTTGCCTTAACCTGTATTAAGATAGTTGAACTATTTCCATTGTTCTAGTACATATGCTATTGGAAATGTGTTGTATCAGTTGTTAAAGTTGTGTCACCTGTGTGGACTATTCCGCTAGACACTCGACAGAATAATTCTCATAAACTTGTTATAATGACTGTCACACTCATGTGGACTATTCCACTAGGTGTTTTACGTGCTATATGTTCAACTTGTGTTTGTGAGTTCTGCATCCATGTGGACTACTTGGCCGGAAGTTGTGCATGTCTTGCTGTGTTGTGTGTCTCTAACAGAGTTGGGACTATTGCCTTTCGACTTGAGACTCACTCTCACCCTCTCCCTCTATAGTGAAAGAACCTTGACACAAGCGAAACTAAGCACTCACCTAGCACATGAACCTTGTTTTTCAAAGACAAACGAAAACCACTCTCGTGTGTTGACAAGTAAGAGCTAAGGAAAATATTTAAGATAATGGAAACCAATCCATCATATTGGATGGGACTTCTACACTAAATGGTGTGAAGTTTAGTTGGGACTTCATACTAGGGAGATCCCATGAATGTTGGTGGGTCCAACACTATCAACATTTCTGGTGCTAGAAGGAGGGTCGGATGACAAGTTGAGTCCTCATAATCTATTTTGAATCTCTACATACTTATCATGACTAACTACAAAATTCCTCCTCTAGAGTGTATGCCTTATGGAAATTACTTTGAAATCTCTGAGGAGCTCTAGAATCTCTTTTCACAATTCACATATGAAGGTGAAGGCGGACTGGCTTTGGCTTGAACACAAAATGAATTTAACAATTATATATCAAAAGTATAAAATCCATGAAGATTACATGAGGTGCACATTGTTCGCACACACACTTCGAGGGCACACGCTCCATTGGTGTGTCACACTACCCGGGAATTCTATTCACTCTATCACTGAGTTGATTATAGAGATAGACCATGCTTTCCATCATTTTGACTGTCAAGCACTCAATAAATAAATTTTGAAATTAAGGAAAGAACTTGATGAATCCATTGAGCAATTTCACACACGCTTTCATAATCTTACATGGGGATTTCCTAAAGATGAAATTGATTGGGAATTTCTCGATGGAATATTTAAGTATCTTATTTACATAATATTTGAAAATTTGGAATTCTCAGAATCATTCAAACCCCTCCCAGCATACCTCGGAGTTAGAGCTACCAAATCTAATACAGATGAGGTCACTTTCACAAGTTACTATCCTCCTCTTCTCATCAAACAACTCTAGCTCCACAGTGCGACGCAGGAGAAGGTGCGCACACATCTATTGAATTGTCATAGCCTCCTACCCCACCTGCTCTTCATATCTGTGCAGATTTGGCTTGCAAGCCTGCTGGTTTTCATAGGGACTTGTTATCCCAACCTCCATCCCCATGTTCCATTGATCCTTCGGATTCGATTGTCTTGTGTTCTTCCGTTTCGGACTCCACACTTGTTGTGAATGAGGATCAAGTAGTTGATGGAGTTGGTGTTGTGCAGCCAACCTGTGCTATCATTCATGTTGAGTTTGTGTGGGAATCTAAAGAAGAACCCATGGTGAAGGATGACTCCCTTCCATCTGTGCCTCATCCACTCTATCCTGACATCCCTTGTGATTTGGCCACTTTTGATTCTCCCTGTGAAAACTCATTTCTAGATGTTTCTATTTCTAATTGTTCACAAGACACACCAAATGTTACCTTGTCATTACATTGCAGAGAGGACACATCTTCCTATGAAAATCCATACCATCTGCCATTTGTCATTTATGAAAACACAAAGGGTGAATATCCTTTCTTCTCATCTACCCCTCTGCACGATTCAACAAATCATGAGGATGTCGACAAACATCCTAAATTCTATGATCATGGTTGTCGTTACCTCTATACATCTTCATTTGATCACAATGTTGATTTACTCGTTATTGATCTGTCTAAGCCACTCGTCATTGATGATATATCTATTGACAAAGTGGAAACCCCACACACTATCGAGGCACTTCAGCCTGGGTTGATGGTTATGTCAGGTCCTCGCTATTGTGAGGTTAGTTCCACTTCCGATCATAAAATTTTTGAAACACCTAAGGCTCCTCATCACTCATTTGTATTCATTGAAGATCGACCAAACACACATATTCCGCTTCCTCTACTCAATCACACGATCCCATCGCCCATGCACTGGAGGAATAATACACAACAAGCACATTTGTAAGGCGTAATTTGTCTCTCTTTCTCATGTTTTCTTGTCTGTCACAATCGAGAGAGTGCGCATGCTTATCATCTGCACACAGTGTGTCACAACGCCATGTTAAGTCCGCAGAATGTATGTCTTGTGCATTCACTTTTTTCTTTTCTATGGATGTTTTAGAACTCAAAGTGTGTTGGTCTTCATTGTTAAATCTTTCTTGTTCACTGGTTTGCATGTAGATTAACCATGTGTTCACCAACATGGTCTAGCCAATGCGTTAGTGGCTACATTGGAAATATCACTTCACGTATCTAGGCCCATCACTATTTAGCGTAGGAGGAGTAGTCTTTGCTTCATTCTTTTATTTGCCTTCTGGTTCGCATGTTTGTTCTCTTTCTTACTTGTTTTTCTCTCACTTTACTTATGCTTTTTTCTTTTCTCTTTGTTTTCTTGCTTGTACCCATAGGTTAGCCTCACGTGAAACCGTGTTTGGCTCTCGAGAAAAGCTTGGAAAATCTAAGAGGAATTGTACAACTATCAACATCTAGTTAGCTATTGTCCAATGTCTTTAGGAAGAACTTGTTGTCTTCACGCTATGATGCCTTGATGGAAAATACATTTTGTTCAGAGTGAGTCTTGGTGAAAACACAAAGCTTGCATTGTTAACTAGTACCACCTACTCTAATTGATTCTTTTGGGTTAACCCTTGCCAGCTTAGTGAAGCAAAGTAAGGTGAGGGAGAAAAACCTTAAAAAGTATTTTAGAGGTATGTATAACATACTTCTATGAAGGAACAACCTCTCCTGCTCTCAATAAGTCGGGATCCCTCTTCTACCTTTGAAATAAATAAGTGCCTATGCATAGTTCTTTTCAAAATAAAAAGATTGGAAAATGAATAAGGCAAAAGAAGATAAAGGCTTCCTGCAGAGAGAGGTGATACAAGTAACTATGTCGGGATACTCACTAGGCTCGCTGGCAATGGAGAGATTATTGTTTTCCTATGTCACTCCACTGGGGGATTTTCCATGCTTACTTGCATCAAAGTAACACCAGAGATGAAACTTAAACTCTGACAGTCATATTGCTTGTGCACCAATATAAACCTCATCCCCAATCGAAACAAATTAGTTGAATTTCCCTGGAATGTTTGTTGACATATCAAGAGCATGGAAGGTGCTACATATTTCAACCAAGCTAGTGTGGAAACCACGATGATTAAAGAATTGAACAATACTTCCAGAAGGGTTAGACTCACTTTTCATGAAACAAGGTCCATTAAGAGAGCTAGAGTTCTACCAGTGTGTCACCAAGTGTTGTAGTGGCTACAACAACCCTCCAAAATTTTGGCTCACATGCAAATTTTGGAGCCTACCTTGGATCTTGCGATCGATCATCCTTGGTCACTTATTGGTAAGCTAATGATTTCAAGCTCCCCTCCTTGATCCTAAGAGTTGTTCGCGTTCTCATCTTTATGTAGCATGTGTCATCATCGAGAATAGGGGTTTTTGTTTGTCATGTAAAAGGAATGTTGTTTTTCTTAAAGGGAATTGTGTGCATATGAGTGGTCGTCATCACATAGACATGTTTCACCCTCACTTCAAGCACTCTTGTCATAAAGATTGTTGCATGAAGAAAAGTATGTCTTATGCATTCTAGATGATCTACGTTGTGTCACTAAGTGTCCGTGTGTGATCACAGTCAAGTCCTATCAATGTTTACATATTATGTTTCACTGATCTCACTCTTAGCCATTTTCCTGAGCAACCTAGCCTCATCCAGCTTCTTGTAACTATGTGCTATGCTTCTGCAACCATCAAGATTCCTCCCTTGCTTGTTGAAACTCTACAGTGCATCAAGACCCCAACCTCCCTTTCCTACTAAAACCCCACAACCCACAGAGACCCCAACCAACACTACTCTCCAAAAATATGTAGAGCAGTCAGGCTGCACTACACTCATAAATTATGAAGAGGTGTCCTCGTAGGACTCCCATCCCGCAACAGTGTCACATGCCTCAATGAGCAGTGTTGTCCAAGTTGTGTTGTCAGTATTGCATGCAAAAACTACACAAATGGGCCTCCCATGGCCTCATCCCAGTAGCAGTCACCTCCTATTGAAACTGTGTTGATCCATCACTCATTAACTATAGGAAAAGGTGACATGTTGAGATCACTCCCAAGGAGTTGAGGAGAAGGACCAAGAGACCAAGTAATGGAAGAGATCATGACCGCATTCAGACTCCGTCAAATGCATGATCATCCTATGGGTAAGTATGGTAAGTAAAGAAAAACTTTCAAAGTACACCTCTTAGTTGAGGTTATAACACTGCTTGTCATTTTCATATCATCATGTCCTCAGTAGCATGAATTTGTGCAAACACGAAAAGTCATTTTATGTGTTTCTTATACATATCTTGCATCCTTTTCACTTGTTTGACCAACTCTTGTCTTCGAAATCTTGATTGCTATGTCATGCTTGTGACCTTGTTCTGGTGATGTTGAAGGTTGTGTTTGATATGTATTCGCTATGTAAGAATCTATTGCACTCACACATGATGTTGTAAGCACTGTAATGCAATTGTCGTCACGGTCGTCTGAAGGTCTATCCATAGTTTCACACTTGTCACTTCCATCATTATACAACCTCATAGTCAGTCACACTAAGCATATGTTGTCTTGTTGGTTTCAAGTGTCTTTTTATTAAGTCATGATTGAGTGTGTGTTCTCAAGGTGATGTATTCCTGAGTTAACTTGCTCACACACTTAGCCATTTTTCTGAAATTTTGTCAACCAAACCACCCTCCATCAGCTGGAATTCTGCTGAGCTACACTACACAATCTCAACCCTTAGTGATCATGTACTGCTACCCAAAATTGCACAAATGTTGAGGCTCCCTCCTAGGAAGTCTACACTGTGTAATCCTAGAATCAACCTGACTAACTGTCACCCAGAATAACGCAAAATTTTCTCAACAAGCCATCTCAATCTGCACTACCCACAAACAAATCTATCAAGCCTCCCGCTGGTCAACCAGAGATTTTGACTCAGCAGTGACCCTGGGCTTCACTCCTCCAAAAAATTGTGCAAAATTTGCCAACATGCCCACCTCTACTGACTGAAGAAATTATTCAGATACGAAGGATAGGCAACTGGTGTCTGCCACTGCAATGTCCTTGAAATTTGTGTAGTTGTGTAAGCCAGTGACCCTGTCAACTAGCTTAATGCTCCTCTTGAAAACTACGCATTTTTCATTGCCTGTCCTCTAACTTCCTGAAACCCCACTCAGCCCAAAAATTGTGTAGAGATGTCCTGCAGGCCGGTCTCCTAGTTCTGTGCAATTTTGGCTAGCAAGCTCTTGTAGCTCGCTGGTAGCCTTCCTGAAGAATTTGCGCAGTTTTCACTTCCATTGTCCCCCCTGCTACCTGCACTGCCTCCCTGGAAAATTTGTGTTGATTTTCCCTTCAGCCAAGCCAGATTTCACAGACAATCATTGCTGATCCAGACTACCCATCTCAGTATCCAAGTGACCTCACTAAAATTTTCCTTGACAATGGCTAGTGCTCGCATCTCGACATGAAATGTGCTCTGCGTAGTTTCAGAGCCTTGTCCTCTCTCCCAGTCACCAACATGCGAAAACGAAAGATGATGCATCATGGTAGACTAGGATATTTATGGATTTGATGTCTTCTCATCATGAGTGATTTCAGATACAGGTACATGGATGAGACATGGATCGATGACAAATAGTATGAACAAGGAGCTCATTCTAGGAGACTTGTTCATGAATGGATGAACACACAAAGTGTACCAAGTAGTAGGCAAAGGAGACACATGCGCATGAATGAACTATCAAGCAAACACCACGACCATCGAAGACTTTGCACACCTTGCCATGCAGAGGTGAAGCTATGATACACAAAGAGCACACTCATCACTCAAGAAGCATTGCGGCTCGACATGGACACCACCATCAGCATGAACATAAAATCACTATTATATCGAGTCATGTCATGAGTCATCTCAACCACATAACAACTGTGGACCATACTATTGTACTTAATGTAATGTAATGAGGAATTCGAAGAGACCCACATGTAAAGTTGAAGAGTTGTGTAAGTCAAACAGTCATGAGGGAAGTTGAACAATCATAACGGTCAGTTTCACCCTTGGCTATATATACCCCTCATTTGTACATGCAAAGGAATTTTCACCATGGCTCCTCCCACATAGCCTTGAGAGTCTATAGTCCTTTATTTGAGGAGCGAGCAGTGGCTCCAATGCCCCGCTATCAGGGTTAGTTACGTAATGGTGTAGGGATGTGTCTTGGAAATTTCGCTTAAGTCAGAAGCCTGTTAATAAGAAAACACATTTTCACACATGTATTGTATTCGTTTGTAAGACTATTCTTTGGGCACTTGTAATGCATGTTGTTTTAACCTGTATTAAGTAAATTGAAATATTTTGGCTGTTCTAGTACATATGTTGTTGGAAATGTGTTGTATCAATTGTTAACGATGTCTCATCTGTGTGGACTATTCCGCTAGACACTCGACAAACTCATTCTCATAAACTTGTTATAACTATTGTCACACTTGTGTGGACTATTCCACTGGGTGGTGTACGTGTTATCTGTTCACCTGGTGTTTGTGACTATCGTAACCGTGTGGACCACTCCACCAGAAGTTTCTCATGTCTTGTTATGTTATGTGTCTCTAAAAAAGTTGGGACTACTCCCTTTCAACTTGAGACTCACTCTCATCCTCTTCCTCTGCAGTGAAAGAACCTCGACACAAGCGACACTGAGCACTCACTAGGCACGCAAACCTCGTTGTTCAAAGACAAAGCAGAACACTCTCATGTGTTGACTAGAAAGAGATAAGGAAAATCTTTAAGATAATGACAACAAGGCCATCATACCAAATGGGACTCCTACACCAAGTCGTGTGAGGTCTAGTTGGGACTTCATACCAAGGAGATACCTTGAATGTTAGCGGGTCCACCACCATCAACAAAAGGATAGGTGGTATGCAATGAGTCATGAAAACTAAATGAGCATGAGAAGAACTACTCGACACATGATCTTGAGTTAGCAACGATCATACATGCATTGAAGATGTGGAGGCACTATCTTCTTGGTAGGAGGTTTGTGCTGATAAGTGATCACATTGGGTTGAGGTATGTGTTTGACCAACCGAATCTGAATGCAAAAAATAGATGGTTGGCCATGATCAGTGAGTTGACTTCAAGATCAGCTACATAAGAGGAAAGGAGAGCAGGGTAGCAGATGCTCTTATCAGGCAGGTACATGTAAATCACCTAACAGCTATGAGCTCCTATGCGACAGAATTATAGGATAGGATATTGCAGGCAAGTCAGTAGGATGTCAAGTATATGGAGATTGTGCACAAGTTGCAGTAGTATAGGTACAGGTACACGTACAGGTACATGTACAGGTACAGGTATAGGTGGTGGTATAGGTGCAGGTGCACAAGATGTGGAATATTGTCTTACAACAAATGGATTGGTTAAATTTAGGGACAAGATATATGTGCTAGACAATAGTAAGTTCAAGAAGGTGACCTTGAGTGACTTTCATATGAAACCATATTCAAGTCACCTAGGATACTAGAAGACATTGACCGCAGTGAAGAAATTTTATTATTGGACGAATATGAAGAAGGATGTAGCAGAGTTTGTGGCAGGTGTTTTGATTTTCAGCGTGTGAAGGAAGATTGTAAGCATCTAGGTGGACTGCTACAGCTGATTGCAATTCCAGAATGGAAATGGGAGGTCATTTCCATGGACTTTATCACAGGTTTTCTGAGGACATTCAGACAACATGATTCAATCATGGTTGTTGCGGACAGATTGACAAAGGTGGCACACTTCATTCCAATGAAGTCTACATTTTGAGGTAGCGATGTAGCATAGGTATTCATTAGATATGTGGTCAGTTTCATGATGTCACAAAAAAGATTTTGTTAGACAAGGATGCAAAGTTCACTTCTATGTTTTGGAAGGAGTGGTTTGCAGGTTTGGGCATAGAGTTAGCCTTCAGTACAACTTATCATCTGCAAACAGATGGAAAAACCGAGAGGGTCAACATGATATTGGAGTACAGGTTGAGGATGTATGTGATGCATCAACAAAGAAAGTGGGAAGATTATCTTCCACTGGTAGAGTTCGCTTACAACAATGGTTATCAGGAATCACTGAGGATGAGTCTGTTGGATACATTGTATGGGCGGAGTTGTAATACCCTCATTAGTTGGAGTGATCCAGCTAACAGGGTGTTTATTGGACTGGACATGTTGGCAGACATGGAGCAGGAAATGCAGGTAATCAAGAAATATTCGAAAGCAGCATAGGATAGGCAGAAGAGCTATGTAGATCAGAACAGGTTGTTGAAGGAGTTTCAGGTTGGGGAACATGTGTACATGTGCATCAAACCAAAGAAGAGAGTGGATTGGATCATGTGCCAAGCTAGCACCATGGTTTTGCGGACCTTTCAGTATTATTCAGAGGATTGGGCCAATAGCCTATTGACTTGCACTTCCTCCGACACTGAAATTCCATGATGTTTTCCTTGTGTCATTACTTAAGAAGTATGTTAAAGATGTTGGTCATGTAATTGACTGGTTTGTATTGTATGTTGAACCAGATGGAGAATTCCAGCCAGAGCCTCCTTGTATATTGCAGAGAAAGGTGATCATGCTCCGGAACTGAGCAATCGAGCAGGTTAAAGTGAAATGGAAGCACTTTGGGCCTGATGAAGCTACATGTGACATGGAAGATCAGATGCGAGCTATGTATCCTTCATTATTTTCTGGTTGAGGCAAAGTAGTTTTGGTATGGTGTTTTGGTATATATCTTTGTTATATGTTTTGGTACATGTTTGATGATGTTTTGGTATATGTACATATGTATATGGATGTAAATAATTCCATGAGATATGTTATAAAGCTCCAATAAGCAGTATGGGTGTCATGTCATTATAGTTGTCATGTTGTTATGTTTTCATGTTGGTTTTCTTCTCAGCAGGGTGATCATTGTAAATATTACATCGAGCTATATTATAAAACTCCATGGGTAGTATGTTTTCTTTTTAGAATTTTTACTTAGGTATAGGTGTGGTTGAACACTGAGGATAGTGTCCCTCGAGGGGGAGGGTTCTATAATAGCCCTCGTGAAAATTCCATGTAATAAAATTTAATAAAGGCAAAAATAATAACAACGATTGATGGGACACTTATTCCAAGTTGAATGTTGGGCAAGACATCCTAGTGGGCGTTCATTTAATTTATTATGGCTAAAATGGCTAAGGATTTGGAAAGGCAACATGGCATTTCTTTCACATTTATTTATGAAAATAATGGAAATTAAGAGGAAAGGAAGTTGAAAGATCATAGGTTTCATGTGAGGAGGAAAATGAAGGAAAATAATGGAAAATGAAGAAAATAGAGGCCTAATTGATAAAAAGGTTTCTAAGGATTAGTTTGTAACCTTTTGTCAGTTCATTTTTGGAACTCTCTTATTATTATCTCTCTCTCTCTCTCTCTCTCGATCACTCTTGGACACTTAGAGTTTTCTTGGAGCACTTTCGCATTGGATCAAGAAAGGAAAAGAAGGAAAGAGGAAGGAAGGAGTAAGCAAGAAAGAGTAGGTTGAAGAAGCTACAACAATATTCTTTGCAGGTATCGATTTAAATGTTTGTTTTCCTTGCAAAATTTGGCATCCATGGTATTGAATGTGGTTCTTTTGCTATTATTGCATGGGTTTTACCACGTGTGACAGTGTTTTCAGCCCCACTATGCCATTTATGGATAGCCATGGTGTGATGGGGTTCTCATGTTTTGGTTGAGCTGGATTGTCGAATGGATTCGAAGCTGAGTGAGGTGGATCTCTGAATGATAGCACACATGTCCTAGTGGCCCCTGAACAGGAATTTGGATAATAGTAAAGTTGTTGGTCTAGTAGCCTCTGAGTCGCACTATGGGTTGTGGTAAAGCCATGATTGTGTTTCCCTGATGGGCCTAGCAATACTTGTCGATGATTGGCAGGATATACGATAAATCTAGGAGGTGGATTTCTCTCTATTGGACCTAGTAATCCCAAGTTGGGATATGCGATAAAGCTTGGAGAGTGGGTCTCGGTTTAGGGCCTAGTTGTTCGAGTGGAATGTGGTAAATCCTAAGAGGCTAGGAGATAGGAAAATTCCTCACAGTGTAGGTGGAGGAATCTAGTGGCATCCATGCTTGTTTGGCCTAGTGATCGAGTGGAGACCATGGTAAAGCCTGTTAGTACATGTTTATTGTGTTGGCCTATTGATCTGGTATGGATTATAGTAAAGCACAGTTTCTAATCTTGAGGGTGAGGTGGTTTAGCGTCGGAATGCCCTGGTTGGTTCTTTTGGTTTGAGTCCCACATTCATGCTTGGAATATGGCATAGGGGTGAATGGATGAAGAGAGATTTGACTCAACCATTTTATGGTTGGGTGGAACGTGGTAGTCCCATCCCGGGTTTGGATTTTTCATCATCAATGTGAGGTTATTTCTCCTTGTATTTATATGAGTATTATGTAGTTTATATGTGGATCATATGGTTGTGATTTTCTTGGTATATTTGTTTCTATTATGCTAGTTAGGTATATGTTTTATGAAAATGTCTATGTATGGCTCTCATTATTTTTTTACTTATAAATGAATGAAAAATGTATTGATGACCTAATAGATGATAATGCAACAAATTATATAAGGTAACAATGTTTCTTAGCGATTCTTAGATAAGTACGAGACCCCTATGCTTAAATATGTTGTTTACACTTGTAGATTACATATTTGTTATATGTTTGAAGAAATGCCTATCATGGCTATTAGGGGTCTAGTTAAGGGCGTGTTCAAGTATTTTCATTTACATCATTGTTCCCTTGTTATATTTATGTTCTGAAGGTGTCATTCAATTATCGATAGTGACTTGGGATTTGGGCCTGAAAAAGTGGCTCAAATCCTAGAGATGCTAGCACACAACTGAGCACAATAGTCCCTGGATGCTAGTGTTTCTCGGAAAACTAGTGTCTATTCATATTTTCTAGTCCCACTAAGATGGGTAACTATCTTAGAAACAAAGAATTCAAAGTAACATGTGTTTTCCTTTATGTATGATAGATAAGTGAGAAGCAGGGAGCACCAACCTTAATCTTTCGCTTGGCTCCTTGCTTGTTTCCTCTCTCCTTTGATAGAACCTGCCACTCCTTCTCACTTGTCCCACTTCAAAGAACGCCTGTAGAGGCAAAGAAACAGAACACCATCAAAGCATAGAGATCTATAATATCGTAAACAATGTAGAATCAGAAATACATTAACCATACAATTGCATACACAAATACAAGATGCACAAGTACACAAGCATATGGAGGAAAACTCAAATAGCTTTATTGATAGTAGAAGTAGAAGAGAGGATTACAGCCTAGCTATCTAATCCAGCATCATTATCCTAGCATGAAAGCACTCTTCACCTCATGAAAAGCAAGATCACTCAAAAATGAAATGTCTTCAGAGAGAAACCAACAACGCTTCCTTACAAATTACAAAATTCTAGCCTTTGGATCTCTTAGATGAGGGATACATATATAGATATTTGCAGAGGTGTGAGTCAGCTCGAGATTTTTGGTTAGTGTCATTCCATTGATAGTTCTTGATTCCACTTGAAGATTTCATTGATCTCTTACTCATCCCTGGGCGAATTCTGAGAGGCAAGTGTCACACGAGAAGTTTCTAGAAGATTCCTTGATCATCCACTTAGCAAACTGTCTCTTCCATTTGTCTATTCTCACTCATCACACCCTATAGAAGGCCTTTTTCAGTATGCATTGCACCTCTCATGTGTAGCAAGTGAGATGCATCGCACCCTGACCATGGAGCAGGTGAGATGGTCCAGTTTTCACCAGTTCTGAGTAGTTTTTTAGGGAGAACTTCTAGGAAATGATGTAATCAATTGACCTTGATCCTTTAGGGTTTGAAACAACACTTTTAGGGGTTTGAGAGCCCTTGGTTTATCAACATATTTCATTGGGGTTGTAGTGCCCAAATATGTCTATAACAGCTGCCCCCTAAAGCATGAGGTCGTAAATCTTCTAATGTCAGGTGAAATGCTTTATCACGAGGATCCGAGGTTTTTCGAACTGGAAGGTGACCTGTATAAAATACAATAAAATTTACATTATCTTCATATTACTTTCATGATCTAGCTGAGGCAGGTATTCCCATGCTCAGCTTTATAAATTCATTTTCATGTACATAGGACAGACAATCGTCTATTGTTGCAGACTGATGATTCTAGTAGAGCCATCATCCCTTAGTTTGGATGATCATCTGTGTAGCTATGGAGTACATTTGATGTCTTTATTTTCCTGAATATATCGCAGCTCAGATGGATGAAACTAGATCCGGAGTCTTCAAACTCATTAAATCTTCGCCCGATGTACAAGTCGATCCATGTGAAGAGATGTTCTGAAGTCGAGCATGGAAAGACATCGCCTGATTACCAGCCAATGATGTAAGTTGTTAACATGTGCGAGAGGAATCATTAATAATGATAATGACCCTCAAGGTGCTACAATACAATTCAAGTGGTGTGAATATATAAGTCGATGTTCAAAACCATGCAAAATCTTTCGGTCAAAGAGCATTGACGTAAACCTATCGCCGGAAGTGAGAAACTTGCCATTGAGGCATGCAAGCTTCAAAGTACTGAAAGGATTGTTCCTAAGTCAACTTCTTGGATAATGAGCTGATGTCGACAAGAAGTGACCTGTCATAGGAGGGCCTTTATGAATCCCACATCTACGACATGAAACGAAGCAAATGATTTTTTAGAGGTGAAAACGATCTGATGATACAAGGTTCAGGAATGGCAGCCATAAAAAATGGAGAGTGAAGGTATTGTAGTGGATGAGGCGTTAGCTGGGTTGGTGAATTCTCTGAGCAACTTCTCTTGAACATATCAGCGATAGTGAAATGGATTGGTAGCGTTAACCCCAAAAATGGATGGTACGGAGGACCAATGTTGATGTGACTGGTGAACGGAATAACCCAAGCCGACTCAATCATGGTGATGGAGTGAAAGTGTCATGTTCAAGAGTGACTTGCTACCAAAGAAGCTTTTCAAGTTTTCTTCCCTTTGTCCTCAGTCATTACCGACCAGTACCTCTTTATTTTTGTCAAGCTTGAGGAGGATAACATATGCCTCTTCTATAATTTACCCTTCGGGCAAACCTGTCGTTATGTTTTAGTGAGTCTAGCGACAGTGAAACTTGTTCTTGTCTAGATGGACAAGTTTTTCACTATTGTTTTAACGATTTTAACGACAAGGATAACTCAGTCCTTTTCATGTTTAGAGAGTTTGAAAAGGGACAAAAAGGAAAATCTAACAGTTCTTTTTCGTATTATAATCCCTTGAGTCCGAAAAAGATTAAAATAATACACAAGGGATGACTTTTCCGATCACTTTAGCG
Source organism: Pinus tabuliformis (assembly GCA_031772625.1). Classification (NCBI taxonomy): domain Eukaryota; kingdom Viridiplantae; phylum Streptophyta; class Pinopsida; order Pinales; family Pinaceae; genus Pinus; species Pinus tabuliformis. Next base: position 1,840,592,964 of record CM062818.1, on the reverse strand, counting down.
AGCCGAAAAAGACAAGTGCTCAATATTTTTGTGGGATAATCCCTCAGATCCAAAAAGATTAAAATACAGGAGGGATGGCACTTCCAATCACTTTATCAAGCTGGAGAGGCCAATTGCTCGATAATCTTTCATATTTAGTGAGTTGGAAAAGAGTTTAAAGTAGACCCGTTTTTTGAGGAACGAGTGGCGTTTAGGGTAGCAAATGAGTTTTGGGTAATCTTGGAACTAGTTCCAGGTAATAGTGGAACTTCTCAAAACATGGTCATGTGAAGAGGTTGGCTAACAGGACCACTCATTGCAGCTGTTCCTCAAAATGGTAAACAATCAAGTGGAAGTGTATGATCGGCCAAACAGATGGAGGTGATGGAAAGAACACAACCAAGGTTGGAAAGGCAGATAGAATGGCAATCACAAAGGTTATTTACTAAAGGTGGATTCATTTTTTAATGAGCTTGAACTCTATGCCAACATGTTCTCAATTCTAGGATTATTTTTTAACGAGCTTGAACTTTGCAGAAACATTGCTCATTAGCGGGTTTATCTTTTAACGAGCTTAAGCCTTGCGGAAACATTTCTCGTCTTTGGTTTCATGTTTACACAAGATTAAAATGAAAAAAGAATGCCTTTTATAAGTTTGCATGCCCCCAACATAATGATGAAAATCGAGGTGCATGCCCTCCAAGCTTCATTTCATTCAACGCAGTGGTTGGAATGAAGGTTTACCTTCGAGATCTTTGAAAGACTCGACTTGGATTTTATGCAATCGTAATCTAAGACTCGATTCGGAAAGGGATTTGTTTAATTTTTTAATGAGGTTGACACAGTAAAAGAACTATCCTCATAACCCTTGTTTCATTTTGTAACGAGGTCGACACAAGATCAAGAACTTTCCTCAATGATCCACACTATCAAAATGGTCAGAGTTCTTCTAAATATTTGATGATGTAGAAGATATCATATGACAGGTTTCCACTGTGGCCACTTCTGCCAGATTACTTGGTGGTGGGAGGCCAAAATTACCCATTAAGGAAGGGTCTTTTAGGAGACCTACTCTGAAATTTTGAAGCGATTGAGAACTTCCATGGATCAATAGAATGCTTCCAGTAGCTTGTGAACTGTCAGGGAAAAAGGTTTATTGGTCAACAATTGTAATTCCACCTTGGAAGGGAAATGCAATCTTTCTAAAATATGTTGACACAACTGTAGCCATGGCATAAATCCAGGGCCTTCCCAGTAAGATATTGTAGTCAAAATTTCATCAATGACCTCGACTTCAATTTCTACTTTCTTTCCCCCCAGTTCAACTTGCAAGTTACTTAATATCCCATATGGTATGTATGTTCTTCCATCAAAATCCTTTAATGTCATTGATGATCATGACAAGGGTGGTGAGCCTAAATTTTTCCAGCAACTCATTGACATAATACAGGTAGATGCCCCCTCGTCAATGATTGTTCGATGAATAGTTTTGTTGAGGGAATTTACCTGTATAAGGAAAGCGAGTTGCGTTGGTAATTAAGGTTCATATCCTTTTTGATTAAATGCCACAAGATTGGAATCTACTGGGTCAATACCACCTATTGCTGATAACAAAGCCTGCTTTTGGGAGGGGCAATTCTGCAGTACTTCAAGTGTCGACATAGCGGATGGAAATTGAGCCAGATCCTCCACTATATTATAATTCTGTGTTGCTCGAGCACGGGGATTAAATGTCAATTTATGTACTACTCCCTTTGGCGACTTTATAGTTAATTTAGGAATGATGGGTGGAACAACTTCTGGCGAAGTTGTTGTCAAACTACTGGGTTGATCTGTAGCCTTGTTGTTCGACGATTGTGGATTCCCATAATCTTTATTCCTCGTCAATATCAAAGCATCATTTTGCTATTTTGAGATGGATAACATAAGCACTTGGGATTTGGAAGCATGATCGATAGTAACCAGGTTAGTTTCTGGGTTTGGAAACAGATCATTCAACACCACTGAGGTAGTTGAAGTTTTTAAAAATTTCGCAACCTCAACTCGATGTGGACAATCTCTCATGAAATGCTCATCGTTACATATTAAACATGGATAACGAGGTCTTTATTTCCCAGCAAGGTTTCCAGAAGGTTTCTCAGGAGTTGAATCTTCCTATTTCTTCTTTTTGTTTTTCCCTTTCTTCTTGCCGCCTGGCTGCTTTGATTCTTTGCACTTGTCAGATGACACGGCATTAACCTTTGAGGCAAGAAGTTTGTCATTTTATTTTTGACTGGAAACTGTAAGGGTTTTACCAGATGGAGCCTTTGCGATTTGCGTACTTGAGGTACCAATAACGTCATCGCTGGCATGAGAGTTCCTGTTCGATTTAGGAGGGGGAGGAACAGAAAATTATGGTCTTGGAGCATCAGCAATTTTGTCGTAGAGCATGCCGGACTGAGTATAGATCAAGTCCAAATATTGTGCATGAGCAATGACTTGCTCTTTAGTGACAACTCCTCCCTTTGCCGCATCTTCAGTGATAGAAGGCAATAATGACTTAATAAACCACTCAGCTAAAAGCTGATGAGGAACATATGTCTTTATGATTCGATGATGACGTCGCCACTCATGAATATGATCAGATATGTGAGTGGCTGTTGTCTGTTTAAAGTTGGTAAGGAGTTCTATTCCCATTTTGTACCTTATGGGTAACTGAAAATAGGTTAAAAAGGTGGTGGCAAGGGTGCTAAAGTTGTCAAATGAAGCTCTAGGCAATTTGATGTACCATTTGGCTGCCAGACCAGTTAGTGTTCGCTGAAAAAGGCGAAGGCTAATCGAATCATCATTTAGGGTGTTGGACAAACACCACAAATGAAAGGTCATTACATGATTCAATGGATCTTCACCCATATTTCCATTAAATTTAGGAATATCTGATGGAAGTTTATGAGGAATCGTTGGCCACCGAGGGGCGTAAGCAATTGGATCATTTGTTAGCCGATTCAGATCTGTTAATTCTAAAGTTGCTATGAAAGGCAAATGTTGATTTAGGTTTGGCGAAGCATACCCAGGATAAGATGGGATTGCCTGAGCAGTGGGTCTTTGCATACCAGCATAATGTATCTGATACTGATAAATTTGATAAGGTTGATGGGCATAACCATTATAATATGATTGTTGGTAACCTTTTTGAATATACGACTGCCCATTACCCGCAAAGTTTTGTTGCTCAGGTCCTCGGTAAGCTTGCTAGAATTGTGGTTTTTAATATTGTACCAGCCATGGTTGTTGGACCATTTGTTGTTGTCCAATACTAGACGTTTAACCAAGATTAGGGGTGATAGTACCTATTTGAGCCTGAGTCGCTTCAGTTAAGGAGCCACTAATCTGCAGTTGTGATTGAGTCGTGGAGACAAGAGGCTGTTGTATTACGACCTGAGAAATTTGAGGTTGACATACAACAGGAAACACTTGTACTTGCGACACAGTCACAATAGCAGGTGTAGTGGGAATGTTTGACATAGGTTGACTTGGTTGCATTGAATATAAATTCTTGGTTGTTGAGGCAGTATTGGTACCCAACCACTAGATGCAATTCCAGCTTGCCCGAATTTTGTTGTGAAATCTCATATGGTTGCTCTCCCAACGAGAATAATGAAAAGACATACTACCCCCCATATGATGGAAATCCAGTGTTCAAAGGATAAATTAGTCTTTGGAGACTGGATTGCCCAAATTGATACTGATGTGAAGGATCAATTTGCTGAGACTAAACATAAGAAATTCCAGGTAAGATTCCGGATGAACAAATAGGAACAGACCATGCTGTTAAATTAGTCCCTGGGTGGACTCCATCTAGTGGTTGAGAACTAGTTGGGACAGATGGTATACCAGTGACCATTGTCAGAGTAGCTGCACGAGGTTCTACTGCTGCTGTATCAGATGACACAATCCTAGATGTTGATGGTTGTTCAAACATATTGAGTCTATCCAAAAGATTTCCTAGCGATTTGACAGGAACTTGCGATGAAGGGTGATCAAAAGAACTAACTTCTGTAGTAGAAGGATATAGGTGGATCCCAGTTCCAAAGTGCAATGGGGTACTGGATGGAAGATCCTCTACAATATCTTCTATAACAATCAGTCCAGGTTGAAGAGGTAGACCGTCAGGTCCATAAAATATTTCTGGTGCCGAAGAAGGTATAGACTCTGCAACGATAGATACTGGAGGGATGACACCTTCTAAATCAGCCCTAGATAGAGCTGGTTCAGGAATAGAAGTGTTTACCATCACACTAGGATCAGTTCTAATGTCCTCTTGTAACTGCGTAACTTCTTCTGTAGAGGCAAAGGTACCAGAAATAATTGGAGTAACTGGAGTCTCTGAGGATGTTGAAACACAAGTTTCAAATAAACCAGGAGATTTCGACCCAGTTAAACGAGATCGTTTGGACCAGAATGGTTTTGTTTCTAGAGTCAAAGACGGTTGACTCATTAGTCTTTGTGAACAATGGGGTTTTGATTGAATTTCTTCCACGATTGTGGATTACTTGATCAACTTAAAACTAAAAGGGGAAAATGTTATTCCGAAGTAAATGAATTTTATGACGCTTTGACACAACTTGCTTTTTCAATTCTTAAGAGTCGAGAAAAATCTAAAGATGACTCTAGTCGCCTTCAATTTTTAATGAGCCTAAAGTGATAAGTGCTCAGATGGACCTTTTCTTTTAAGGAGTCGAAAAGGAACAAAAGTGACTACTCTAGAAATCTAGACAGAGGGATTACCAAACCAATAGCAAATATGCAAAATCCACCTCGGTGGTAAATTATAAAGAAATTACCGAGGACTTTATGTATGGCAGTCAATCTTCCCGAATGTTGTGTTCAGTGCATTGCGATCGATAGGGCGGTAGCCACAACATCCTAAGGATAAAGGATATCAACCTATTGTGGTCTCCCAATATATACTTGATGGTACGTGGGAGCACAATTCCGTACTAGCACTTGTGGTATCAAAGAGGAGGAATCACCCAACCTACGATGAAAATGATAGTTACCAGGCTTTACGAAGCCAAAATACATCTCTATCCTAGACTTCTAGATGTTGTGCGTTAGGTTCCAAAGCATTTTTATGTTCATTGAGGTTTATTTTATAGTTGATCTTTCTTAAGAAGTTTTCCTTTCAAGGTTCACCGTGTGATGTAGATGTACAATTCTTAAATATGCAATCTAAAATGATAAACAATCATTTATTTTCTTTTAGCAGTGAAAATCCTAGCTACTAAGGAAATAAGAGTAAGATTCTTTCAACATAGAGCAGAGAGCACACACTAAATGCACTTTTCCTAAATCAATTTCCGCATGCAGTCTAAATACAAATGCACATGCATGTATTTGTTTTTTAGTTTCATTAATGTGAGAATGCCAAAAAGAAAACTAAGTACAGATCTGAACTATTTTCTTCAAAGTGACACTTTAACAATTTCTTTTCAATATGAAAGGAAGATTTAGACGACACTTTCAATTTCAAATGGAAAACTGCTTTCAACACTTCAAATATTGACAATTAAAATCAAATACAATGGCAAAGGTACAATCGACTATCTAAAAGAGGAAGAATTTATGACACTCTTTTTCTTGACTCAAAATGACAGTTGCGACACTTTCGAATCAAAAGACAATAGTTCGATTAAGTTACTATTTGCAAAGGAGGACTGTAAATGACGAAAAATACATAAAAAAAATTTACTATTCCTTATCAATGGAGGTTGAATAATGTAAAGGAAGAAGGCTTCAATAGTGATATACTAATCATAGGTAGCAAAACCACTTAATAGAGCTGAAAATAATGAAGAAAAAACCAAAATCTGGAGACAGAAATAGTCTCATTCAATCATTGCACCTGTCCTTAAGGGAAACAGGGATGCATCTCACCTGCAGCACACGAGAGGTGCGATGCATCTAGACTACCAATGACAGATAGTACGATGATCCAGGGATGAGACTGAGCTTGGTTTTCACCCACAGTTTGCAGCTAAGTCCAGGTATTTAGGCCGAGCTTATGATATGAAATAAACACAAAGTATAGGGGTATGATCTTATGAGGTTATTGAGCTACCATCAGGGAACTTAGGATGTTTTCAAGTCAGATGTTCAGTTCATAAACCAACCTAGAGATTGACTGAAGCAGCGTTGATCTACTTTGCAGTTGCATAGCAAACGCAGTTCGAAGGCTAGCTGACTTAACTTCAGGCTCTGTATGTAGTTTATAAAGAAAACAATAGCAACAAACAAACAAATTATTCGCTCCCAAGTGGAGTCACCATTTTGTTTCAGGGAAAACTAGTGTCTATTCAAATTTGCTAGTCCCACTAAGATGTGTAGCTATCTTAGAAATAAACAATTCAAAGTAACTTGTGTTTTCCTTTATGTATGATAGATAAGTGAGAAGAAGAGAGCACCAACCTTAATCTTTCAGTTGGCTCCTTTCTTGTTTCCTCACTCCTTTGATAGAACCTGCCACTCCTTTCTCACTTGTCCCACTTCAAAGAACACCTATACATGCAAAGCAAATGAACACCATCAAAGCATAGAGATCTATAATATCATAAACAATGTAGAATCAGAAATACATTAACCATACAACTGCATACACAAATACAAGATTCAGAAGTACATAAGTAAATGGAGGAAAACTCAAATAGCTTTATTAATAGTAGAAGTAGAAGAGAGGATTACAACCCAGCTGTCTAATCCAGCATCATCCTCCTAGCATGAAAGCCCTCTTCACCTCATGAAAAGCAAGATCACCCAACAATGCAATGTCTTCAGAGAGAAACCAATAGCACTTCCTTACAAATTACAAAATTATAGCCTTTGGATCTCTTAGATGAGGGATCCATATATAGATATTTGCAGAGGTGTGAGCCAGCTCTGGGTTTTTGATTAGTGTCATTCCACTGATAGTTCTTGGTTCCACTTGGAGATTTCACTGATCTTTTACTCATCCCTGGGCGAATTTTGAGAGGCAAGTGTCATATGAGAAGTTTCTAGAAGATTCCTTGATCATCCACTTAGAAAATTGTCTTTGTCATTTGTCTATTCTTGCTCATCACACACTACAGAAGGCCTCTTCAGTATGCATCGCACCCTCACCATGGAGTAGGTGAGATGGTCCAGTTTTGACTAGTTCTGAGTAGTTTTTCATGGAGAACTTCTGGGAAATGATGTAATCAATTGACCTTGATCCTTTAGGGTTTGAAACAACACTTTTAGGGGTTTGAGAGCCCTTGTTTTATCAACATATGTCATTGGGGCTGTAGTGCCCAAATATGTCTGTAATAGCTAGCATGCCTTGTCATGAGAGAGTACAGAGCCTCCTGGATGTTGTCGGGTCCATATCAATGCAGTGTCTGGGGGTCAAGTGGGGCTAGCTACCTAAGTGGTTGGGATGATTCCTAGGATTCCTGTAGCTAATGTGGAAGGTCTGTATGTTTTTGCTTCTATCAATTCCACTTCCTTAAGGTCACATAGGAGGTTGAATCCAATCATAGTAACCTATCATCACATGTTTAGCCCAATTGTCTAGTTACATGGGTAGATGTGGGAGGAGGGTGTTATAGAGGAAACCTCCTTTTACAATAAATACAATGAACAAGAAAATATTTGATTATTTTAAGACTTTGTCTCCTTAGAATATCTATAGGATAAAAATGATACAATTATAATAACATGGGACCATGAGGGGTTCTAGACTACATAACGATATAATAAGGAAAATGTAATCACTCAATATCTAGGGATTAGTAAGAGGTATTTTGGTTAACATGAGCCTTATAGGGCTTAGCATGCCTCTCCCCTTCAAAAAGGTGTTGTCCTTAACACTTGAATATCTACAGAGTTTCTTCATGAAGAAATCATCTTCCCACGTCGCTTCTTCTACTAGCCCAGGTTCTTCCATTTGATGAGGTACTCAGTAATTGCTCAATTTCTCAACTACTTATTCCTTGCTTCCAATTTTTTTTTGGTTCTTGTATTATTTTCCCTTCTTCATTAATATTTGGTAGAACAGTTTGGAATTCGACCTTATCATTGATCACCTTTTTAAGAAAGAAACATGGAATATTGGTTGTATATATTAGGATGAAGGCAACTCCAATTTGTAATCCATACTTCTAATCCTCTACAACACCTTATAGGGGCCATAATAACTCGAAGCTAATTTATTTTTATTCTATTTTAGATTGATGGAAAACTATTTATATTGTTGTAGTGTCACAAATACGTAATAACCCATTGCAAATTCCATTTCACTATGATATTGCTTTGATTGGTTTTTCATCCTATCTTTTTTCATTACCAAGTTTCCCATCAACAATTTGAGAACCTCTTGTTGGTGTTGGATTTATTCATATACTACTTGAGCCTTTATAGTCTCTTTCAAGGGTGATGTGATGGATGGAAGGTGATATCCATATAGTTCCATAAATTATGACATTTTTAATGAACTGTTTGAGGATGTGTTGTGCCACCATTCTACCAAGAGAAACCATTTGACCCATTGTGTTTGTTTGTTAAATGTAAATCAATATTGATATACTTCTAAAAATGTATTCACAATCTCATTTTTTCCATCATATTGAGGATGGTGGGATGAGTTGTGAGCGAATTCAGTACCCAAACAAGAATATAATTTAGTCCAAAAATTTCCAGGCAAATTGGCTATTTGGCACTTAAAAGAATTTTCAGTATTCCATGGAGCTTTTGGAATTTTTTCCATGAATTTTTCCACCATTTTTATTGATCTAAAAGGTTAAGAAAGAGAGAAAAAGTGGGTGTATTTTTTCATTTGATCTACCATTACTATAATGAAACTCCTTCATTCAGATTTGGGTAAAATTGTAATAAAATCCACCAAAACGTCTTCCCAATGTTGTCTCGGTATGGCTAATGGCTAAAGGATCACTAGGGTCTTGATAGTATCTCCTTTATTTTTTTGGTATGCCATGCATTCCAACACAATTTTTTTCACATATTATTTAAGACATTCTCAAAAGAAAATAGTTCTTGATTCTATTATATGTCTTTAAGAACCCTGAATGTCCTCCTATATGAGAAGTATGTAATTCCAATAGGACCTTCTATTTGAGTTGATAATTCTTACATAAGGGATCTCATTACCATAATAGATCAATTTTCTATAGATATTGAATTATCTTTCATATCTTCTCCGATAGCTATCATTTAGAATCCTTGCTTTTTCCGCCATGTTATATTATGGAATGGAAATAACACATAGTAGATCATTTGTGTCTTCCTATTTCCTTGAGAGTACATCTACAACACTGTTTTTTCCTTTTTCATAAATTATTTCTAACTCATAACCCAACATCTTTGTGACCCATTTTTGTTTCTCTTTTAAATATATTATTTTCTCCAAGATGTACTTCATACTATCATGATCAATTTTTACCTTGAAGAGTCCTCCTATTTGGTATGGATGTCATTTCTTAATTGCATGTAGTATGGCTAACATTTCTTTTTCATATGTGGGTTGAGTAAGTTCTTTCCCTTAAGTTCACTAATTTCAAAAGCAAGGGGCCTTCCTTCTTGCATCAAAACTGCGGCAATGCCATGGCTTGAGGCATAACACTACATAATGGATATTTTTGTGGATTTAGGTGTCCCAAAGATGGGAGTTCTACACATAGCATATATTTGGTTCTTAAAATTCTTTGGTTTCCTCTTCAGTCCAAGAAAATGCTTCCTTATTCAATAATTTCATTAGAGGTGTTGTTATTTCACAATAATTCTTGACAAATTTGTAGTAATATCCTTCCAATCCTAAGAATCCTTTGAGTTCTTCATGGTATTAGGGATCAACCATTTCCTCATATCATTTATTTTGTTAGTATCCACTTTGACACCATCATGTGATACAACATGACCCGAACATTCCACATCTTGAACCCCAAAGGTGCACCTGGAAGGCTTTGCATAGAGTTGTTTCTCTTCCAATAGTGTCAAGCTCCTGTGGACATGTTGTACATTGTCTTCCAAATATTTGTTGTAAATTAGTATGTCATCACAAAAAACTAACACAAATTTTGTACAGAAGGATTTGAAAATAGAATTTATCAAGTTTTGAAAGGTTGAAGGTGCACTTGTAAGTCCAAATAGAATAACCAAAACCCCATAATGACCTTCATGTGTTCTAAATATTATTTTGGGAATGTCTTCTTGCATCATTCTGATTTAACGATATCCAAAAGGAAGATCCAAGTTAGTAAATAGAATTTCTCCATTCTTTTATCTAACAATTCATTAATGATGGGAATATGAAACTTATCCTTGATTGTCATTTGTTTTTATCTATCTGTAGTTTGGACACATACACCATCCTTTTTTATAACTATCACCATTAGTGAAGAGAAATCACTTTGACAAGGTTGAATGATGTTGGCCTATAACATTTCTTGAACCATACACTCAATATCACTCTTTTTTGCATGTGGATATATGTAAGGCCTAATGTTAGGTGGTACTCTATTAGGTTACAAATGAGTAGCATGGTCATCATCTCAGATAAGGAGAAGACCCTTAGGCATTTCTCCAAATACCCTAGCATGAATATTGATAAGTTTTTGAAGATCCACTAAAGTAGAGGATATAGATGTTTGAATATCTAATGAACAAAATTGTGTAACTATACCTTGGTGTCCGTTTTTCATAAATTTTGTCATGATATTAGAGCATATCCATTTACTAGGTTTCCATTGGATATCTCTATGTTCAATTTAATTTCATTTTGGTAAAAATATTATGAAAATATCTTGGAAATTAAGGGCCACGGTTCCCAATGATTATAACTATTGGACCCCTAAAACAACATCATCACCACCCATTTGTATTGCAATCATGGAAATAACCAATAAATACTCCCCCATATTTAGCTTAATCTTATTACACTTCCTTAAGCAATTTATGGTACCTTGGTTTGTAATCATCACTTGAAATTTTGGTATTGGATATACAAAGCAATTAAGAAGTTTTTCCAATTTGTAATTGATGAAGTTATCGATACTACCTAATCAATCAATATTGCTACCTTTTTCCTTCTGATATATCCTTTTGTCTTGAAGTTATGGAGTAGTGATACAAACCAATGCATGAGAAGAGATTGTTGGATTAGTTTCATCTAACTCTTTATCTTAGGAAGTTTCCACTTCTTTATGTTCTCCATATTCACAATTTATGTAGAATAATTAATTCTCATTTCATTTATGCCATTTATTATACATTCTATCATAGTTGAGACACAATCCCTTTACTCTTCTTTCATCCATTTTCTAAGGACTAAACTTTGTCGATTTAGGAATGGGACAACAATTTCCTCTATAGTTATTAGTGACCAATTTTCTAGTGGCCATATTTTTATTTTCAAATTCCTTGCCAAACTAAAAACATGCTCTAGATATTTAGGTTCAAAGAGATGCACCTCATGTTGGATGCTTTTCTTCTAAGTTCCCATAAATATGTCTAACATGTTATCCTCTAAAATATTCTAACAAATTATCCTCTAATATTCCTTTTGATTTTATTTTTGGCTTATCTCCTTTTAGGTCTACTAAAATTTCAAGTGTAGTCACGCATTGGATGTGGAATTAAATTCTGCATCCAACGAGTATCCACTATGCAACATTTTCAGTAGACCCGCATAGAAAGAAAGAAAAAAACATGAAAAAAACATGTTCATTGGATTCATCCACCACATCATATATGGATTTGAGGGAAGGGGATAATTTTTCAACACTCTTGGCATCAACATCAATAATCTCTACAAAATGAAAGACACCAAGATGCTTCCATAGACAATTTTTTTTTCTATTTGGCTAGCCAACATCGTGTGAGTTGGTATTTCAAGTTTGCCAACAAATCCTCACACTAGTTCAATGTTATCGGTGTCGTAGAATGCACTACTATGTCCATTTAATACCTAGAGACCAAGTGAGGCCCCACAGGCCTTGCTAGCTAGGTGATAGTGAAGAGGATTGTGTGGAGCATGAGGCTAGTCACTTCCCTTATTGGTATTTTACTACTTACCTTGCATGATATTTTCCAACAATATTAGGCCAAATATTCATCCACACTCTCCTTATCTATAATTTTCCCACTAGCCACCACTAATTGTTGGAAATAATACTGAGGGGGGGGGGAATCAGTATTATCTAGCAATTTACCAAATCTTCCTTATTTGATCTTTTGAAATATTCTTGCATATCAGTACCATAAAACAATGAGCATGAATAAAGAAAATAGACAGTCACACCAAAGAACACAAGATGTAAGGTGGAAACCCAATGCGGGAGAAAAACCACCTGCTGCAATAATGTCTCTATCTTCTTTCAAGAAATTCTTTTTACAATGATTTTGTACTGGTGCAGTCCTTTACCAGCACGCAGGCTGCAACCTGCAAAGAGCTACAACTCCTTCTTGTTTTCCAGACTTCTCCTGGAAGGGAGCTACAACCCCCTACTTCTTTTCAAAATGATCAACAAGTATACAACAGATACAGTCTACTACAGATATCAGATCAGTAATTACAGAAACAACCCAGAACACCTTATGAACAGAAATATACAGTTAACAGATCATCTTGAGACAGGGACGCATATTTTCTTTCTGTGGCCTGCGACTGGACGCAGTATACCTTATGCTGTTCTGCGTGCAGACGCACTGTTTCTTTTGCTTGTCTGCGACCGACGCACACATCAACACTATCGCGCCGCGTCTTTTGCTTCAGAGACGCACCCAATACCACAGTCGCGCCGCGTCCTTCGCTTCAGAGACGCACCTGATCCTTTACTGTACTGCGTCCCGGCACACTTTCCCTTCACTGAATCTGCGTCCCTTTAGATATAGAAGATAAGAGGACTTCAGAACCAACCCAAACACTCAGATCCACAGATCTGATCATGCGCCATATAGATCGTAGTCCATTAGAAGATTTACCCTTAAAGATATGGACTAGATCACACCAAGAGATAATCAACCAAGATGATGCCTAATCCAAATGAACTCCTTTGCTTTATATAGGCAAGCTTCTCCCCAAAGCGTGGAACAATACCACGAGCCGACACCAGAGAAACACGCAACCGTCGGCTAGATACCACACAAGAAGCCCCCACGAGTTTTTCTCTACCTTGAAATGTGTGCACTGGGCGGACGCACCTTCTGAACGGCTGGCCGGCGTCCCTAGACGCGGGTTCTGTATGGAATACCTGCGGGGACGCGCTTGCTAAACAAAATTTCCTGCGTCCTTCTTGATTTACCACCTGAAGGCGTTTGCCATCAAGTACAACACCTGAATCATAATGCCAACAAACTCCCCCTTTGGACTTGATGGCAACCACATAAACTTTCAGCTTCATCATTCTCCCCCTTTGACATCAAGAGCAAAGGGTATGCTCCCCCTATGCTCATGCTTCTCCAAAATTGTAACCAGAAATCCATCATGAAGAAGACAGAGACATATTGCAGCTATTTCCAAGATCTCCTTCTCCATAATGCCAACAATGCATTATGTGCTCCCCCTGAGCCTATACCATCAATAGGAAGATGGTCAACAGTGAGATGATGCATCAACAACCCCCAGCTTTTGCCTGAGGTATTCAAAAGTGTCCCTGGGCAACGGTTTGGTGAAAATATCAGCAACTTGTTCCTTAGAAGGAACATACTCCAACTTGACCTTCTGTTCAAGTACTTGTTCCCGGAGAAAATGATACTTGATTGGTATGTGCTTGGTTTTTGAATGCATAACCGGATTCTTTGAGATGCTGATTGCACTTGTGTTGTCACATAAGATAGGAATAGGAGGTGTACAAGTGATTTGATAATCCTGCAAAGTCTGCATCATCCAAAGAAGTTGGGTGCAACAAGATGCAGCCGCAACATATTCCGCTTCAGCTGTAGACAAGGCAATTGAACTCTGTTTCTTGCTGAACCAAGATACCAGTCTAGAACCCATAAAGAATGCACCACCACTTGTGCTTTTCCTGTCATCCACGCTTCCGGCCCAATCTGCATCTGTATAAGCATGAAGAGTGAGATCTGGATCTCTAGGATACCATAGGCCATAATTTTGAGTCCCTTGAAGATATTTGAAGATTCTCTTTACTGCTTGAAGATGAGTCTCCTTTGGATTTGCCTGAAACCTTCCAACTATTCCAACTGCATGCATGATGTCTGGTCGGGTACCTGTCAAATATAGTAGACTTCCAATCATAGATCTGTAGGTTGGTTGATGAACTGCTGCAGATTCGTCATTTGCACTGAGACTACATCTTGTGACCATGGGTGTACATACTGGTTTTGCATTTTCCATGCCATATTTCTTCAAAATTTGCTTGAGATACTTGGTTTGAGATAAAAGGATTCCTCCTTTCTTTTGTTGGATTTGCAAACCAAGAAAGTATGTCAGTTCTCCTAGCAAGGACATCTCAAATTCTTTCTGCATGACTGAGGCAAAGCTTTGACTCATAGCTTCTTCATTACTGCCAAAAATAATGTCATCTACATACACAACAAGTATTAGTAATTTGTCATTTTCAACTTTTATATAAAGATTGCTATCTGCTGAACCTTTTGAGAAACCTTGTTGATGAAGATATTTGTCCAACCGGTAGTACCAAGCCCTTGGAGCTTGTTTGAGACCATAGAGAGCCTTTTTTAATCGGCATACAAGATTTGGATCGTTTCCAAGAATGAAACCATCTGGCTGTTCAATGTACACTTCTTCATCCAAGTCTCCATTCAGAAAAGCTGATTTCACATCCATTTGAAATACTTTGAAGTTCTGACAACTTGAGAGAGCAAGAAACATTCGGATGGCCTCAAGTCTTGCAACAGGAGCAAAAGTTTCTTCAAAGTCTATTCCTTCTTGCTGTGCATACCCTTTACAAACAAGTCTGGCTTTGTTTCTAATTACTTCTCCATTTTCATTCAATTTATTTTTGAACACCCATTTTGTTCCGATAACATTCTTATCCTTTGGTCTAGGAACCAGCTCCCAAGTATTGTTCTTTTCGATTTGCTCAAGTTCTTCATCCATTGCTTTCACCCAACATTCATCTTTGCATGCTTCTTTCACATTTTGTGGTTCAGTAGAGGAGAGTAATGCCAAATAACTTGAAGCTTCTGCAACTATTCTTCTAGTTTGTATACCTGCTTCCTTTTGTCCCATGATCTGAGATTCTGGATGGTTCTTTTGAACATATCTGGATGGAGTCTTTTCTTCTATTCTTGTTCTTTCTTCTGCTTCTTCGTGAGGTCCGTCTTGAAATTGTTCTTGCGGTTCTTCTTCTTCATCATTCTGTCTTTGAGGGTAGCTTTCATCTTCTTCAATGTCTTCACGATGTATTTGCCTAGGAATGTATCCTTTCTCATCAACCACTACATCAATGCTTTCAACAATTCTGCCAAGTCTTTTATTGTAGCATTTGTATGCTTTGCTATGTGGAGAGTAGCCAAGAAGAATTCCTTCATCTGCTCTAGGATCAAGTTTGCCAAGCTGCTCCTCAGTATTTTTGATATAGCATTTGCTCCCAAAGATTTTGAAGTGCTTTACTGAAGGAGTTTTACCACTCCAGAGCTCATGAGGAGTTTGAGTGCTGTTCACTCGAACATTTGTCTTGTTGAGAATAATAACTGCCGCATGTGCAGCTTCACCCCAGAAGGTTGCAGGAGTTCCTGATTCATCAAGCATAGCACGAGCCATTTGCTGGACTGTTCTGTTCATTCTTTCCACTACTCCATTTTGCTGAGGAGTTCTAGCTGTAGAAAATTCTCTCCTTATTCCATGTTCATCACAGAAATCGAAAAATTCATTTGAAGTAAATTCTCCACCTCTGTCGGATCTGAGGCACTTAATCTTGTGACCTGATTCATTTTCAGCCAAGGCTTTGAAGGATTTGAATTTTTCGAAAGCTTCATCTTTGTGCTTCATAAGTCCCAACCAAACAAACCTGGAGAAATCGTCAATAAATAATATCAAGTATTCCTCTCCTCTAGGTGTTCTTTTTCTGAATGGTCCACATACATCTGTATGTACTAGCTCCAGAGGCATACTGGCTGATCCTTCTTTCTCTGGAAAGTTAGTTCTAGTCTGTTTTCCAAACTGACATGATCTGCACATGGTGTTGTCAGGAATTTTGATATCTGGAAGATCGCGAACTGCCTGATATTTGCAAGCTTTCCTTATTTGTGAGAAACTTAGATGTCCCAATCTTCGATGCCATAACCAGTGCTCTTCATCCTTGCTTAAATAGCATTGTTGTTGTTCTTCATAAAAAATGTATAGATTATTTGAAGTTCTTTTTCCTTTGAGAACTGTTTTACCTGTATCAAGATCACGAACAAGACATCCATTTGATCTGAATATAACCTCGGTTCTTTGATCACACATCTGGCTTACACTTAGAAGATTATGCTTTAGTCCATCAACAAACAAAACATTTCCAGCCTTAACATCTTCTTTTAAAGGAGCAATACCTTTTCCTTTTATAGTTGCAGGAGTATCATTTCCAAAAGAGACTTTCTTTCCCTTTTCTAAATTAGAATAAGATTCAAGTTTTTCTTTATCACCTGTCATGTGCTTTGAACATCCACTGTCAATGTACCATAGATTTTCTTGTCCTTCTGCATAGAATGCTATCCCACATCTTTCTGTTTGAGGTTCCTTTATTTTCCATGTTTTGGTGCCTGAGGTTTGTTCCCTTTTTTGTTCTTGTACCTTTCTTTCCGGAAACCTGCTTCTGCATTCAACATCTTCATGTCCAAAATTATTGCAAATAGAGCATTCAACTTCATTTTCAAGAGCTGAAAAATTGTTATAGGTCCTTTTTGTATTCCCTGTCATGCTTCTTTGTTTTTGAGCTTCCCTAGTCATGATTGTTTTATACGCAACACATTGGGCTGCTTTGTGACCAAAGTTATGGCAAGAAAAGCATTGTCCATTGAAGAAGTTTCTGCGATTATTGAATCTACCAGCTGACTGATTGTAATTTCTATTTTCATCTATTCTTGAACCAAATTGAGAAGGTTTTACCTGTGGCTGGTTGTGGCTTTTGTTCACCCTTAAGCTGGATTGCCCCTGATAGTTTGAAGTTTGTCCCTGCTTTACCTGATGATCTTCCTTGTGTTCTTGCTCATTTCTTCTTGCGGCATCAAGATAACTTTTTGAAGTGGAAGCTTGAGAAGTTTCTCCATTGTAGCCCAGACCTGTCTTATTTAGAGGAGATCGCTGCACACTGATAATCTCATTCAACGTTTCAGATCCTTTGACAAACTTGAGATTAATAGTTTTTGTTTTCTCAATTTCTTTTCTAAGGCCAACAATTTCACCTTCTAATTTTTCAAGATGTTTTTCCTTTTCATCAATCTGAAATTGTAGAGTATCAATAATCATGTTCTTTTCTTCTATACATCTCTTGAGTCTAGTAATTTCATCATAAAGGTTATCCACATCTATAGCATCCTCATAATTGTCATCTTCAAATGCCATTAACAATCTATATTTGTTACCTTGTTCATCTTCATCACTGTTTGATAAGCCATCGCTATCTTCATGGGTGTAGTAGCTTTTCTTATTTGTACCCTGTTTCTTGTTCCATCTAACTGGTTCCTTTCCTTTATCCTTATAAGAGCATTTTGCAGCATAATGACCTACTCTTCCACAAGCAAAACATTTGAAAGGTAGCTTACCTCTGAACCTTCCGGAACCCCTTTGAAGATTTCTGACAAAGTTTGATTCTTCTTCCTCTTCTTCTGGAACATGACATGCTTCATAGTGATCTTCTTTGCCTGATGCTTTAAAAGCAGCTTCCCTTCTATCTGATGGACCTCCCTTTCTCATTTCATAAGCAGTTAGAATTCCATGCAGCTGAGACATAGTGAGAACACGGAGATTTTCCTTTTCTTCTACTGCAGATACTTTAGATTCAAACTTGGGAGATAAAGATCTTAGAATCTTTTGAACTACTATAGTCTCTTTTATCTCTTCACCCAAATTTTTCATACAATTAACAATCTCATCTACTCGAAGAAAATAATTAGCCACACTTTCATCATTATACATCTTGAGAGTCTCATATTGAATCCTGAGAGTTTGAAGTTTAGCTTCTTTTACCTGTTCATCTCCTTCATAGCTAGTGATCATTTTGTCCCATATCTCTTTTGCTGATTTGAAGTGCATGACCTTCATGAACTCTGTTTGAGATATACTTCCTAATAGAGTGCTGACTGCTTTTGCATTTGTTTCATACTGCTTTTTCTCAGCTGGATCTGTAGGAGTAACTGAAGGAAAGGCATAGCCTGATTCTACAATGTTCCAAACTTCTGTACCAAGAGATTGAAGATATGCAGTAACTCTTACCTTCCAATAATTGAAGTTTGTTCCATCGAAGACGGGTGGCCTGATTGATGCTTCTCTCTCGTAGTTGCTCATGATGAACGATCTACCTTCAAGCGATCAAGCTGTTCTGAAGGACCTGCTCTGATACCAATTGTTGGAAATAATACTGAGGGGGGGGGGGAATCAGTATTATCTAGCAATTTACCAAATCTTCCTTATTTGATCTTTTGAAATATTCTTGCATATCAGTACCATAAAACAATGAGCATGAATAAAGAAAATAGACAGTCACACCAAAGAACACAAGATGTAAGGTGGAAACCCAATGCGGGAGAAAAACCACCTGCTGCAATAATGTCTCTATCTTCTTTCAAGAAATTCTTTTTACAATGATTTTGTACTGGTGCAGTCCTTTACCAGCACGCAGGCTGCAACCTGCAAAGAGCTACAACTCCTTCTTGTTTTCCAGACTTCTCCTGGAAGGGAGCTACAACCCCCTACTTCTTTTCAAAATGATCAACAAGTATACAACAGATACAGTCTACTACAGATATCAGATCAGTAATTACAGAAACAACCCAGAACACCTTATGAACAGAAATATACAGTTAACAGATCATCTTGAGACAGGGACGCATATTTTCTTTCTGTGGCCTGCGACTGGACGCAGTATACCTTATGCTGTTCTGCGTGCAGACGCACTGTTTCTTTTGCTTGTCTGCGACCGACGCACACATCAACACTATCGCGCCGCGTCTTTTGCTTCAGAGACGCACCCAATACCACAGTCGCGCCGCGTCCTTCGCTTCAGAGACGCACCTGATCCTTTACTGTACTGCGTCCCGGCGCACTTTCCCTTCACTGAATCTGCGTCCCTTTAGATATAGAAGATAAGAGGACTTCAGAACCAACCCAAACACTCAGATCCACAGATCTGATCATGCGCCATATAGATCGTAGTCCATTAGAAGATTTACCCTTAAAGATATGGACTAGATCACACCAAGAGATAATCAACCAAGATGATGCCTAATCCAAATGAACTCCTTTGCTTTATATAGGCAAGCTTCTCCCCAAAGCGTGGAACAATACCACGAGCCGACACCAGAGAAACACGCAACCGTCGGCTAGATACCACACAAGAAGCCCCCACGAGTTTTTCTCTACCTTGAAATGTGTGCACTGGGCGGACGCACCTTCTGAACGGCTGGCCGGCGTCCCTAGACGCGGGTTCTGTATGGAATACCTGCGGGGACGCGCTTGCTAAACAAAATTTCCTGCGTCCTTCTTGATTTACCACCTGAAGGCGTTTGCCATCAAGTACAACACCTGAATCATAATGCCAACACTAATAGCCCCCCCTGCATTGAAATCCTAGTGAGAAATATGTATCCTCCACCTACAATTGTAGTATCTCTCCTTTTACCATAAATTGTTGATCCTTGGGATACCACATCTCAATCAGTTGCTAGAGGAACATCACTTTTCCTTTCATCACTTCAAGAAAAAGGGTCATTGGTGAGGTTCATGCCTATGACGGACCTTTAAGGTGCATCACCAATGTCACATATGGTGATGGTCTTTAAAAAAAGCGCTGTTGTAACTGTATATAGTGATGGTCCTTTAAGGTTTGTCACCAAATCCATTTTCAATGACACTTTTGGTGAGGGTCGTTAAAGACCTGTCACTGATTCTCTCTTTCGTGACACTTTTGGTGAGGGTCATTAAAGGCCCATCACTAATTCTCTTTTTGGTGACACTTCTAGTGACGATCTTTTATTGACCGTCACCAATGATCTTTTTGGTTACTTTTTGTGAGGGTCAATAAATGTTCGTCATCATTGATCATTACAATGAGCTTTTGATGGCACTTCATGCCTGTGACAGGCCTTTAAGTTCTGTCACCAATGTCACATATGGTGAGAGTCTTTAAAAAATCATTGTTGTAAGTTTATATAGTGATGGTCTTTTAAGGTTTATCACCAAAGCCATTTTCAATGACACTTTTAGTGAGGGTCATTAAAGTCTCGTCACTAGTTCTCTCTTTGGTGACACTTTTGGTGAGGGTCACTAAAGTCCCATCACTAATTCTTTCTTTGGTGACACTTCTAGTGACGATATTTTATTGACCCTCACCAATGCTCTTTTTGGTTATGTTTGGTGACGGTCAAAAATGTTCATCACCATTGATCATTCCAATGAGTTTTTTGATGATCCTATGTACCTGTTACTATATTTTTCTCAAAAGATAACAATTTAAGACCATTGTTGTGGAGTCCTTTTCATTATGTATCCAAGGTCATAGTGGTTATAATAGTTAGTCATTTTTTTAAGAAATAATTAGTGTGTCTCATTTCCCTCAAGTCATAATAATACAATTTTCCTATGAGTCAACACATGATTCATCTCTATTAGGTTTATTATCTAGCAAATTTCGTTTAAATAAAGTTCCACTAGTGTGTGTAGGAACTATATTATTTAATATATAATCAAGCTCTATCAATTCTATTAATGAGAGAAAACTAGCACTTTTCAACACTCATGGCACACCTTAACATGCTTTGGAACAATACAGTAACATTCCTTGGCACCTCGCATGTCTTGGAACATCTTTGTACCTGGAACATATTTGTACTTAGAACATATTGCGATGAGTAGGCATTATAGACATATTTGGGCACTGCAACCCCAATCTCATATATCCATAAACCAAGGGCTCTCATCCCCTAAAAGTGTTGTTTCATACCCTAAAGGAGCAAGGTCAGCTGATTACATCATCTCCTAGAAGTTCTCCCTGAAAAACTACTCAGAACTGGTCAAAACTGGACCATACAGACTACTCAATGCTAAGGGTGCGATGCATCTCACCCGCTACATGCAAAAAGTGTGATGCGTACTGGAAAGCCCTTTTGTAGGGTGTGATGAGTGAGAGCAGACAAATGGCAAAGGCAGTTAACTAGGTGGAAACCCAGAGATCTTCTAGAAACTTCCCATTTGACACTTTCCTCTCTAAATTCGCCTAAGGATGAGTAAGAGATCATGAAATCTCCAAGTGGAACTAAGGACTATCAGAGAAATGACACTAATAAAAATCCCAGAAGCTGACTCACCCACCTGCAAATGTCTATATATGTATCCCTCATCCTAGAGATCCAAAGGCTAGAATTTTGTATTTTGTAACGAAGTGTTGTTGGTTTCTCTGTGAGACATCATAGTGTTGGGTGATCTAGCTTTTCATGAGGTGAATAGGGCTTTCATGCTGGGAGGATGGCACTGGGTTAGACCAATGGGTTGTAATCCTCTCTTCTACTGCTTCTATCAATAAAGCTATTTGAGTTTTCCTCCATATTCTTGTATATCTCGGAATCTTGTATTGATATATGCATTTGTATGGTTAATATACATCTGATCCTATATTGTTTATGGTTATAGATCTCTATGCTTTGATGATATTATGCTGCTTTGACTCTACAGGTGCTCTTTGAAGTGGGACAAGTAAGGAAGGAGTGGAGAAGCTCTATCAAAGGACTAAGGAAACAAGCAAGGAGCCAAGTGAAAGACTGAGGCTGGTACTCTCTACTTCTCTCTCATCTATCTCTCATAAAGGAAAACACAAGTAACTTTAGTTTGTTTGTTTCTAAGATAGCTACTCATCTTAGTGGGACTAGCAGATCTTAGTGGACACTACTTTTCCCGATAACAAAATGGTGACTCCGCTAGGGATCGAATAGCCTGTTTGCTTGTTTCTATTTTTTGCTTTATAAACTACAGACAGAGCCTAAAGTTAAGCCAGCTAGCGTTCAAACTGCATTTTCTATGCAAGTGAAAAGTAGATCAATGCTACTTCAGTCCATCTTCAGGTTTGTTTATGAACTAAAAAACTAGCTTGCAAACATCCTAAGTGCCCTGGTGGTAGCTCAAATAACCTCATTAGATCAGCCCCTATACTTTGTGTTTACTACCTATCATTAGCTCAGCCTAAACCCCTGAACTTAGCTGCAAACTGTGAGCAAAAACAAAGCTCAGTCTTGTTCCTGGACCATCGCATTGCCTCTCATTGGCAATATGGATGCATCATACCTCTCGTGTTTTGTAGGTGAGATGCATCCCTATTTCCCTGTGTTACAGGTGCGATGATCAGGTAAGACTATTTCTGCCTCCAAATTTTGGTTTTCTCTTCATTGTCATCAGCTTTCTTCAGTAGTTTTGCTGTCTGTGATCAATATATCACTGTTGAAACTCTCTTCCTTCGCATTATTCAGCCTCCACTGATAAAGAATTGTGAATTTTTTTTAATGTATTTTTCATCATTTACAGTTCTCCTTGGCAAACAGTAGCTTAATCGAACTGTCGTCTTTTGATTTGAAAGTGTCGCAAGTGTTGTTTTCAGTCAGAGAAAAGAGTCTTCCTCTTGTTGATAGTCGATTATACTTTTTCCATTGTATTTGATTTGAAATTATTAGTATTTCTAGTGTCAAAAGCAGTTTTAATTCAAAATCGCAAAGTGTCGTCGTAATCTTCCTTTCATTTTTTGAAGAAAAAATTGTTAGTACTGTCGTCTTGAAAGAAAATAATTCAGACCTATACTTAGTTTTCTTTTTGTCATTCACACATTAAGAAAGCAAAAAACAAATACATGCATGTGAATTTGCATTTATACTGCTTGTGGAATTGATTTAGGGAAAGTGCATCTATTGTGTGCTCTTTGCTCTATGTTGAAATAATTTCACTTCTCTTTCCTTAGTAGCTAGGATTTTCATTGCAAAAAGAAAGTAAATGATTGTTTATCATTTTAGATTGCATATTTAGGAATTGTATATCTACATCACGCGGTGAACCTTAAATGAAAACTTCTTAAGAAAGATCAGCTATAAAATAAATCTCAATGAACATAAAAACACTTTGGAACCTAACGCACAACATCTAGAAGTCTAGGCTAGAGATGTATTCCAGCATCGTAAAGCCTGGTAACTATCATTTTCATCATAGGTTGGGTGATTCCTCCTCTTTGATATGACAAGTGCCAGTACGGACTTGTGCTCCCACATACCGTCGAATATATGTTGGGATACAATAATAGGCTACATCCTTTATCCTTAGGAAGCTGTGTCTGCTGCCCTATCCATCGCAATGCACTGAACACAGCATTCGAGAAGATTGACTACCATACTGTAAAAAGTATTCTGCAGTTTTGCGATTGGTTTGGTAATCCCTCTGTCTAGATTTCCAGAGTAGTCACTTTCATTCCTTTTCAGACTCCTTAAAAGAAAAGGTCCATTTGAGCACTTGTCACTTCAGGTTCACTAAAAATCGAGGGCGACTAGAGTCATCTTTAGCTTTTTCTCAACTCTTAAAAATTGAAAAAGCAAGTTGTGTCAAAGCGTCATCAAATTCATTTAATTCGGAATAATGTCACTGTTCCCTCATTGGTAGTAGGTTGAGAAACTAGAGTCCACCAACCAAGGATTTCCCCTTAGGGGGAATCCTAGTCCTTTCTCCTTTCGGGGAGGTGTTGGTGCACCTCATATGGCTACATTGTCCCTTCCAGGACTTACAATTGGCCTGCCAATATGGATTTTCTCGACCTCTGTCATTCAAAACACTGTGATTCTTGAGCAATCAAATCAACAACCAGATTATACTAAATTTAACCCCCAACCTTCTACTTCATTTATTTCTCCCTCTCCTTCTTCCTCTTCGTTTGGTGAAGCTAGTAATGCTAAAAACCAAGTAGCCGAGAAGAAGAAGAAAGGGAAGGAGAAGAAGAAGAAGAAGCCAACGATGAAATGGGGCAACCATGCATCGTCTGGTGAAAATCCACACACTGCACCATCAAAACCTAAATCTCCATGTGTAATTTGCAAAGGAGACCACTATCATCGAGATTGTCCCTGCATCCCACAAATCTTGAGGGACTGGTCTCCCTGCTTACACAATCCTATGTCCTCAACCTCTGACGATCATGTTGCAAGTACACCGTCAACTAGTGAAAACGAAGTCAATGGACAAAAAGGAAGATCTAAATTTCCTTGCATACTGTGTGAAGGCGATCATGCCCGCCATTGTTGTCCCTTCCTAGACGAAGATAAAAGAGTCTTGGATAACCATCTTGTGTCACCGCAGCGACTTCCTCCTGGATACAAGAAACTCTTGCTGAGTCCATCGCTAGTTGAAAATCTGACTGACACACCTTTATTGTTGGTCAAAGCACCTATCATTGAAGATAAACCCTCTGAGTCCACAATGGACCAAAGTCAATAGGTCGAGATAGAAGTCGACCTAGTCTTGTCATCAGAAGGTCCACCTTCAGATGATTCAGTCACCAAAGAGAATGAGGATGAAACCATTCAAATTCTCTTCGTTAACATAGAATATGATGAACATGGCGGAAATCTACCCATTCCTTTACTGTAGGAAGGAAGTTCGTTAGAGATTTACCTAGCTGTTTATTCAGTCCCTCCTCCAAGCAATCTAGTCGTTTCCTTTGATTGGAATCTACTAGGTAGACCCCGCCTACCATCTAACGTACCTTTCCAAATAATAGTAAAAGCTTATAGAGTGATCATGGTTGGTACTATCATAGATGAACGGGCTTCTGTGAGTATCCTTTCTCAACTGCTTGGAAAGCACTTGGTTTGCCATCGCTTCTGCCTGAGATTCATAATCTGACAAGCTTCAACAAAGGAACCAGTTGACCATTAGGGATCCTTCGAAATTTTCCTATAACTTTGAGAAGGAAAACCATTCATCTAAACATGATGGTAGTCCAAGGACGTTTAGATTAAAATCTACTCCTTGGGCATGACTACATTTATAGAATGGGAGCTATTATTTCCTCACTCTTTCGAGTGATGTGTTTTCCGCATGAAGGCAGAGTGGTCCAGCTCGTAGACCATCTTTCATTCCCCGGTTCACACATAGCTACTAGTCAAATGCCATCCCTAATTGGTCTTTTTGCACAAGGAATGTCTCATCAATCTCCAGTCCATCCACCTGATGAGCGCGAGTGATTCGGTGATTATGACTGAAACCCAGGGGGCATGCACCCTGGTCTGCTTCGGCAGGAAAACTTTAGGTATAGGGTAGGTTTCCGTGGAGGATATATGACTAGTCTGACACACCCATCCGTTTAGGAAAATGGGATTAGATTGTGTTGTGGCCACCAACAACCCCCCTCCTTCTTTAGTATTAGCAATAACACTCAAGAAGTGGGGACCCTTAGTAAAAAATTCAAAAAAAATTATAATTTTTTTTTGTATTATACTCCTTAAAAATACACCACACGGAGAAGAGTAAAACATTTCTTTATGAGCACAATAAAAAAAAAATTACGAAGAAGCGACGTGAAATTCATCGCATCGCATACACTAAGAAGCACCCTGTTGGCATTATGATTCTGGTATGGCTCTATGTTACAGGTGTTGTACTTGATGGCAACTCACTCAAGTGGCAATGCTCTGTTCAGGCTCTCAAAATGTTGGAAATTAAGAGGCACGCAGGTGAATGGTTCAAAAGGTGCGGACCCGCAGGTACACTGGCCAGGAAGTGCGTTCATACCCGCAGGTTACCCGTTCATAAGGTGCGGACCCCCAGTTCACTCTCTTCAAGGCAGAGAAGTGCGCTCACGTGGGGTTTCTTATGTTTGGCCCATGGTATTTAGCCCGCCGTTCTTGATTCTATGGTTTTGGCCCGTGGTATAGGATCTAATTTAGCCCCCGTTTGATCCCTTGTATTGGTTATTGATGGTTTTGTCCCATGGTGTGAATAAGGGCTTGACTATAAATAGGGAAGGAGATCACTTGGCTAAGGTATCTTTGCAAATTGAATATCTTAAGATATGAAATATTGGCTTATCGGTTTAAAAGGCTTAATCCATATAAAAGTGAAGTTAAAAGTGAATCTATGAAGTGTGATCTCTCGGGCGCATGATCAGATCTGGGCATCTGACTGTCAGTGGCTCTTCGGAGGTTTGTTAATTCGATTCAAATCAAAGGTCCGCAGATATTTCACGGTTCAGGTGCGGAGGACCGCAGCTCAGTGAAAGGTGCATTGCGGTGGTACGCGGCCCATAGAAAGACACATTGCATGGGATCGCAGCGCGATCGAAGGCACAGTGCGTAGATGCAGTAAAGGTACGTGGCATAACATAGGGTGCAGTGCGGAGGTACGCAGCAAGCCAGAAGAAGCAGTGCGGAGCAAGGTCAGAGATACGCGGCGCGATAGAAGGAGAAGCTGCGGATATACATAGAAGTACGCGGCGCGATAGAAGAAGCAGGTGCGTTGGCACAGCAAAGGTTCGCAGTCTGGTGAAAGGCGAGTTGCGGGGATACGCAGCGAAGTAGACGGAGCTCTGCATGGATACGTAGGAAAACAGAAGGCGGGGTGCGGAGTCACGCAGTCCAGAAAAGGAAAAACTGTGGATCTGTCTTGAAACATTTGTTGGTTATCTTTTATCTCTTGCTGCAGAGTTCTAGGTTTATATTTCTGGTACTATCTTTTTGTTTACAGCATTCTGAGAAGTTGGGGGATTCTTGGTTGATTATATAAGGAGTTTGGGTAATTTGCATGTACTTGATGATTATTTGATATTCTTGGATCCAGTTTGAAAATTTATGAAAAGTGATCCTTGAAAGAAAAGAAGTAGGGGGTTGTAGCTCCCTTCCAGGAGAGACTGGAAAACGAGAGAGAGTTGTAGCTCTCTGCAGGTTGTAGCCTGCGTACTGGTAAAGGACTGCACCAGTACAAAATCATTGTAAAAGGAGTTTCTAATTGAAAGAAGATAGAGACATATTGCAGCAGGTGGTTTTCACCCACATTGGGTTTCCACCTTATATCTGGTGTTCTTTGGTGTGACTATCTGTTTTTCTTGTTCATGCTCATTATTTTATGATACTGACATACAAAGTAATGATCAATATTTGAAGAATATAAATAAGGAAGATATATTGAAAAGAATTTGATAATACTGATTCACCCCCCTCTCAGTATTATTTCCAACAATTGGTATCAGAGCAGGTCCTTCAGAGAAGCTTGACCGCTTGAAGGAAGATCATTCATCATGAGAAACTACGAGAGGGAAGCATCAATCAGGCCACCAATTTTTGATGGGACAAACTTCAATTATTGGAAGGTAAGAGTTACTGCCTATCTTCAATCTCTTGGTACAGAAGTTTGGGATATCATAGATACAGGCTACACTTTTCCTTCAGCTACTCCTACAGATCCGGCCGAGAAGAAGAAGTATCAAACAAATGCTAAAGCAGTCAATACTCTGTTGGGATGCTTATCTCAAACGGGATTCATGAAGGTTATGCAATATAAATCCGCAAAAGAAATATGGGACAAGATTGTCTTGAGCTACGAAGGAGATGAACAGGTAAAGTGTGCTAAACTTCAAACCCTCAGGATTCAGTATGAGAATCTCAGAATGTATAATGATGAAAGTGTGGCTAACTATTTCCTTCGGGTAGACGAGATTGTTAATTGCATGAAAAACTTGGGTGAAGAAATAAAAGAGGCTATTGTGGTTGAAAAAGTTCTAAGATCATTGTTCCCCAAGTTTGAATCTAAAGTGTCTGCCATAGAGAAAGGAAAATCTACGAACTCTTACTATGTCTCAGCTACACGGAATTCTAACTGCTTATGAAATGAGAAAAGGAGGTCCATCAGACATGAGAGAAGTTGTTTTCAAGGCTTCAGGCAAAGGAGACTACTATGAAGCAAGTCACGTGCCAGAAGAAGAAGAAGAATCAAATTTTGTCAGAAATCTTCAACGGGGAACTAGAAGGTTCATAGGTAAGTTAACTTTTAAATGTTTTTCTTGTGGAAGAGTAGGTCATTATGCTGCGAAATGTCCTCATAAGGATAAGATTGACAAAGGAAAGGAACCTGCTAGATGGGACAAGAAACAGAATGCAAATAAGAAAAGCTACTACACTCATGAAGATAGTGATGGTCTATCAAATAGTGCTGAAGAAGAACGAGGTAATGACTATAAACTTTTAATGTAATTTGAAGATGATGATTACATGGATGCTATAGATGAGGATAGCCTTTATAAAGAAACTTCTAGACTCAAGACATGTATAGAAGAAAAGAATATGATCATTGATACTCTACAATTTCAAATTGATGAAAAAGAAAAATATCTTGAAAAGTTAGAAGGTGAAATTGTTGGTCTTAGAAAAGAGATTGAGAAAACAAAGGCTATTAATCTTAAGTTTATCGAAGGATCTGAAACTCTGGATGAGATCATCAATGTACAGCGTTCTCCACTAAACAAGACAAGTCTGGGGTATAATGGAGAAACTTCTCAAACATCCACCTCAAAGAGTTATCTTGATGCAGCAAGAAGGAATGAGCAAAAGCACAATGGAGATCACCAGATAAAGCAAGGACGAATTACATCAAGAACAAACAAATATTATCAGGTAAACCAGGGGCAATCCGTCTTAAGGATGAACAAAAGCTACAACCAGCCACAGGTAAAATCCTCTCAATTTGCTTCAAGAATGGATGACAATAGAAATTACAATCATTTGGCCGGTAGATTTAATAACCACAGAAGCTTCTTCAATGGACAATGCTTCTCTTGCCATAACTTTGGTCACAAAGCAGCTCAATGTGTTGCATATAAAACAATCATGACTAGAGAAGCTCAAAAACAAAGAAGTATGGCTGGGATTACAAAAAGGACCTATAACAACTTTTCGACTCTTGAAAATGAAGTTGAATGTTCTATTTGCAATAACTTTGGTCATGAAGATTCTGAATGTAGGAGCAGGTTTCAGCAGACAAAGGAACAAGCCTCAAGCACCAGAACATGGAGAGTAAAGGAACCACAAACATAAAGATGTGGGATAGCCTTTTATGCAGAGGGACAAGAAAATCTATGGTACATCGACAGTGGATGCTCGAAGCATATGACAGGTGATAAAGAAAAACTTGAATCATATTCTGCTTTAGAAAAGGGAAAGAAAGTTTCTTTTGGCAATGATACTCCTACAACTATAAAAGGAAAAGGCACTGCTCAGTTAAAAGAAAAGGTCAAAGCCAGAAATGTTTTGTATGTTGATGGATTGAAGCATAATCTTCTAAGTGTCAGCCAGATGTGTGATCAAGGAAGCGAGGTAATATTTAGATCAAATGGATGTCGTGTTCGTGATCTTAATACAGGTGAAACAATGATCAAAGGTAGAAGAACTCCAAATAATCTATACATATTTGAAGAAGGACAACAGCAATGCTATTTGAGCAAGGATGATGAACACTGGTTATGGCACCGGAGGTTGGGGCATCTAAGCTTTTCACAAATAAGGAAAGCATCCAAATATCAGGAAGTTCATGGTCTTCCAGATATCAAAATTCCAGACAACACCATATGCAAATCATGTCAGTTTGGAAAGCAAACCAGAACTAACTTCCCAGAGAAGGAAGGATCAGCTAGCATGCCTCTTGAGCTAGTCCATACAGATGTATGTGGTCCATTTAGGAAAAGGACACCTCGAGGAGAAGAATACTTGATATTTTTCATTGATGATTTCTCCAGGTTTGTTTGGTTAGGACTCATGAAGCACAAAGACGAAGCATTCGAAAAATTCAAATCCTTCAAAGCCTTGGTTGAAAATGAATCAGGTTACAAAATTAAGTGCCTCAGGTCCGACAGAGGTGGGGAGTTTACCTCAAATGATTTTTTCGATTTCTGTGAAGAACATGGGATAAGAAGAGAATTCTCTACAGCTAGAACTCCTCAAAAAAATGGAGTGGTGGAAAGGATGAACAGAACAGTCCAACAAATGGCTCGTGCTATGCTGGATGAGTCTGGAACTCCCGCAACTTTCTGGGGTGAAGCTGCATATGTTGCGGTTGTTATTCTCAACAAAACAAATGTCCGAGTGAACAGCACTCAAAATCCTCATGCGCTCTGGTATGGTGAGACTCCTTCGGTAAAGCACTTCAAAATCTTTGGGAGCAAATGTTATATTAAGAATACTGATGAGCAACTTGGCAAACTTGAACCTAGAGCAGATGAAGGCATTCTTCTTGGTTATTCTCCACATAGCAAAGCATATAAGTGCTACAATAAAAGACATTGGAAGAATTGTTGACAGCATTGATGTAGTGGTTGATGAAAAGGGATACATTCCTAGGCAAGTAAACCATGAAAATATCGAAGAAGATGAAGACTACCCTCAAAGATAGAATGATGAAGAAGAAGAATCTCAAGAAGCACCAGAGGAATAGATAAGGATAGAAGAAAAGACTCCATCCAGATATGTTCAGAAGAATCATCCAGAATCTCAGATTTTGGGGCAGAAAGAAGCAGGTGTACAAACAAGAAGAACAATTGCAAAAGCTTCAAGCTATTTGGCATTACTCTCTTCCACTGAACCAAAAAATGTGAAATAAGCATGCAAAGATGAATGTTGGGTCAAAGCAATGGATGAAGAACTTGAGCAGATCGAAAAGAACAACACGTGGGAGTTGGTTCCTAGACCAAAGGATAAGAATGTTATAGGGACAAAATGGGTCTTCAAAAATAAGTTGAATGAAAATGGGGAAGTAATTAGAAACAAGGCCAGACTTGTTTGTAAAGGGTATGCGCAGCAAGAAGGAATATATTTGTAAGAAACTTTTGCTCTTGTTGCAAGACTTGAGGCCATCCGAATGTTCCTTGCTCTCTCAAGCTTTCAAAAGTTCAAAGTATTTCAAATGGACGTGAAATCAGCGTTTCTGAATGGAGACTTAGAAGAAGAAGTATACATTGAGCAGCCAAATGGTTTCATTCTTGGAAATGATCCAAATCTTGTATGCAGACTGAAAAAGGCTCTCTATGGTCTTAAACAAGCTCCAAGGGCTTGGTACTATCATTTGGACAAATATCTTCATCAACAAGGTTTTTCAAAAGGATCAGCAAATAGCAATCTTTATATAAAAATTGAAAATGACAAATTGCTAATACTTGTTGTGTATGTAGATGACATTATCTTTGGCAGTAATGAAGAATCTATGAGTCAAAGCTTTACCTTGGTGATGCAGAAAGAATTTCGAAATGTCCTTGCTTGGAGAATTGACATATTTTCTTGGCTTGCAAATCCGACAAAAGGAAGGAGGGATCTTCTTGTCGCAAACCAAGTATCTCAAGCAGATTTTGAAGAAATATGGCATGGAAGATGCAAAACCAGTATGTACACCCATGGTCATAGGATGTAGCCTCAGTGCAAATGATGAATCAGCAGCAGTACATCAACCAACCTACAGATCTATGATTGGAAGTCTACTTTATTTGACAGGTACCCGACCAGACATCATGCATGCAGTGGGAATAGTTGGAAGATTTCAGGCAAATCCAAAGGAAACTCATCTTCAGGCAGTGAAGAGAATCTTCAAATATCTTCAAGGGACTCAAAATTATGGCTTATGGTATCCTAGAGATACAGATCTCACACTTCATGCTTATACAGATGCAGATTGGTCCGGAAGCGTGGATGACAGGAAGAGCACAAGTGGTGGTGCATTCTTTATGGGTTCCAGATTAGTATCTTGGTTCAGCAAGAAACAGAGTTCGATTGCCTTGTCGACAGCTGAAGCGGAATATGTTTCTGCTGCATCTTGCTGCACTCAACTCCTTTGGATGATGCAAACCTTGCAGGATTTTCAAATCACTTATACACCACCTATCTCCATCTTATGTGATAATACAAGTGCAATCAGCATTTCAAAGAACCCAGTCATGCATTCAAAGACCAAGCACATACCGATCAAGTATCATTTTCTCCGGGAGCAAGTGCTTGAACAAAAGGTCAAGTTGGAATATGTTCCTTCTAAGGAACAGGCTGCTGATATACTCACCAAACCATTGCCTAGGGAGACCTTTGAATACCTCAGGCAAAAGCTGGGGGTTGTTGATGCATCATCTTGTTGTTGAATCTCTTCTGATGGTTGGTTGTATTCAAGGTTCATCTGGGGTCTATGCGTACATGTTCTGGGTTACGGATTGGTCGAAGATCGAATGGAGCATATAATGCACTGTTGGAATTATGAAGGAAGTGCAGAAGGAGATCATGGATGCTGGTCTGAATATTGCTA
Source organism: Pinus tabuliformis (assembly GCA_031772625.1). NCBI lineage: Eukaryota > Viridiplantae > Streptophyta > Pinopsida > Pinales > Pinaceae > Pinus > Pinus tabuliformis. The sequence continues at coordinate 1,840,560,506 of CM062818.1, read as the reverse complement.
CAATATGTCTCTATCTCTTTCATGGTCATTTATGGTGTTTGGTGGATTATGATTCTTCTTTGCAGATCTGGTTTATAGTCAGGGGGAGCATGTTCTTAGGGGGAGCATAACCCTTTGCCCTTGATGTCAAAGGGGGAGAATGACGTTGAGGATCTTGAGGTTGCCATCAAGTCCAAAGGGGGAGATTGTTGGCATTATGATTCTAGTATCGCTTTATGTTACAGGTGTTGTACTTGATGGCAACTCACTCAAGTGGCAATGCTTTGTTCAGGCTCTCAAAATGTTGGAAATTAAGAGGCACGCAGGTGAATGGTTCAAAAGGTGCGGACCCGCAGGTATGCCGGCCAGGAAGTGCGTTCATACCCACAGGTTACCCGTTCATAAGGTGCGGACCCCCAGTTCACCCTCTTCAAGACAGAGAAGTGCGCTCACGTGGGGTTTCTTATGTTTGGCCCATGGTATTTAGCCCGCCGTTCTTGATTCTATGGTTTTGGCCCGTGGTATAGGATCTAATTTAGCCCCCGTTTGATCCCTTGTATTGGTTATTGATGGTTTTGTCCCATGGTGTGAATAAGGGCTTGACTATAAATAGGGAAGGAGATCACTTGGCTAAGGTATCTTTGCAAATTGAGTATCTTAAGATCTGAAATATTGGCTTATCGGTTTAAAAGGCTTGATCCATATAAAAGTGAAGTTAAAAGTGAATCTATGAAGTGTGATCTCTCGGGCGCATGATCAGATCTGGGCATCTGACTGTTAGTGGCTCTTCGGAGGTTTATTAATTCAGTTCAAATCAAAGGTCCGCAGATATTTCACGGTTCAGGTGCGGAGGACTGCAGCTCGGTGAAAGGTGCATTGCGGTGGTACGCGGCCCACAGAAAGACACAGTGCGTGGGATCGTAGGGTGATCGAAGGCGCAATGCATAGACGCAGTAAAGGTATGCGGAATAACAGATGGTACAGTGCGGAGGTACGCAATGAGCCAGAAGAAGCAGTGCGGAGCAAGGTCAGAGGTACGCGGCGCGATAGAAGGAGAAGCTGCGGATATACATAGAAGTACACGGCGCGATAGAAGAAGCAGGTGCATTGGCACAACAAAGGTTCGCAGTCTGGTGAAAGGTGAGTTGTGGGGATATGCAGCGAAGCAGATAGAGCTCGGTGTGGATACGTAGGAAAACAGAAGGCAGGGTGCGGAGTCACGCAGTCAAGATAAGGAAAAATTGCGGATCTGTCTTGAAACATTTGTTGGTTATCTTTTATCTCTTGCTGCAGAGTTCTAGGTTTATATTTCTGGCACTATCTTTCTGTTTACAGTATTCTAAGAAGTTGGGGGATTTTTGGTTGATTATATAAGGAGTTTGGGTAATTTTCATGTACTTGATGATTATTTGATATTCTTGGATCCAGTTTGAAAATTTATGAAAAGTGATCCTTGAAAGAAAAGAAGTAGGGGCTTGTAGCTCCCTTCCAGGAGAGACTGGAAAGCGAGAGAGAGTTGTAGCTCTCTGCAGGTTGTAGCCTGTGTACTGGTAAAGGACTGCACCAGTACAAAATCATTGTAAAAGGTGTTTCTAATTGAAAGAAGATAGAGACATATTGCAGTAGGTGGTTTTCACCCACATTGGGTTTCCACCTTATATCTGGTGTTCTTTGGTGTGACTATCTATTTTTCTTGTTCATGCTCATTATTTTTTGATACTGACATACAAAGTAATGATCAATATTTGAAGAATATAAATAAGGAAGATATATTGAAAATAATTTGATAATACTGATTCACCCCCCCTCTCAGTATTATTTCCAATACGCCCATAAATGAATATCTTAAGAAATCTCTGATGGCCGATATGCGACATCGCATATCGCAACATCGCATAAACAGCACACAATAACTTAACAAATTGCAACGATCTGCGATCTGCGATCTTGTGATAAATGCGATCTGCGATCTTGCGATAACGCGATAACGCAATTCTGCGCTAAACTGATCAGGAAACTCTACGATGACACATCTTGATAATGCGATCTGCGATGTTGCGATGCGAGTCGCAGAAATCACCCATCGCAAATTTTCCTCGGCTCAGCATTCAAGAAAATTTGTCCCTAATCCAAAAAATTGGGCGCGCACCTTAAAAGAAGTTAATGAATGTACGCCAAAGTATTCATGAAGGACAGTTTTGTGTTTTTCGAAGAGTCAGTTCACTATGGGTGTCATGATTTTATACGTTCATAGAGCTTAGAGCTTTCGTGTCAAAATTTATTATCATTACTCTTTTCCTTTGCTTGAACTGTAGGAATAAAAAACAGGAAACACCATGAAGCAATGTGCAGGAAACATCTAAGGAAAAAGGGAAAGTATCAATGCTCGAAGAACAAAGAAGAGATGTCCTCATAAACGGATACTGCATGAACCAGGAACGCGGATTTCAGAGTATTACTGAACAGATGATGATATCAATAGGCGATTTGACACTCAAGTTTAAAAGCTCACAAAAGCAGCATGTTTACAAAATTCTGAAGCTTATGCCCGGTAAAGGAAAAAGTGCTAAAGATGGAAAACGCACCATAAAGGCCTGGATCAAAGAACAGAGGCAGTTTTCGATGCGCGATTAGCGCAAAATTGTTCAGAAATCAAAGTCCCTAACTTACTTAGTCATCCACGAGTCCGGAAACCGAGATAGCAAAAGCAGAAGTAATTTGAGAGAAATTTGGGTTGTTACCAAGTATATACGCAATAAATTCACCCAGCCAGAGGATGATTCCCAAAAACATCTTCTAGTTTACTAAAAAGTGGTGCCAACGCTTGCCATTTCTATTTGCGTAGCTCAAGCAAAAGCAGAAGACAACCAGTCGACTCTTCCCAGGAAAATGTTGCATGATCGCAACATTAAGGAGCAAATGCAGAAATAGTTAGAAATTAGATTCAATTTTTAGAAATAAGTTTGCTTAGATAAAGGGCGGTCATTTAAACCATATCCTAAATTTATGTAATTAAGTTATTTAGTTAGCAGTATTTAAACCCTTCTCATGCATTGAGAGAAAGGTCCAGAAATTTGTCAAAAACTTGTCCTCAGAACATGCACTTTTTCACCCTGAGAGGAGGTTTTGATGAATGAATGGATCAAGGTTTATTAATGTTTGCATTTAATATCTACTACTAATGTTGCACTTCTGTACTCTTGGTAGATATTAGAACAAGGAGAGATAAATCATTGTTGCTTGAAGCTTATGAGTAGGACCAGTCATAAATGGTACTTTTATCTCTTGGCCATTTCTGCTTATATTCTTAAAGTGATATACAATTTTTAGTTGTTTATATGTTATTGCATGAATGTTTGAGTTACCATTTGGCACTTTTGTACGGTGGAGCCATTTATTTATGTTTGATATATGAATAACTTATTATGCGATATGTTGTTCACAACTGTTTTGCCTAACTTTTTATGAAAAGTGGTTCATCTTAATTGATTTCCATTCTTATGATAGCTGAATGATCTTTATTACCAATTATTATTTAAAATCTCTTTAGATCGCATAATAGAAGAAATACATCCCAGGTTAGCATAGATTAGATGTGCTATTTTCATTAGATTACAATAGCATAGAATTAGATTAAAGTAGCTTAGATTAGAACTCTTAGATCAACATCATCCAACTCTGCACACACACACACACACCCTTAGATTGGGAAACTGGTCCCATTATCCTCAGTTGGACCCGCTATACCAAACGGATAAGGAGCTGCCAACCAAGGTCCGGACCGGGCGGGTATCCCCCTTATTGTCGACCCGATTTTCGGGGCTTCAACATATTTGGCGCTAGAAGGAGGGCTTGAACTATGAATGGCACTTAAATCAAAATCTAAATACCATTCTGAGAGTAAATCACCCTCATCATCTCCCCCGATTTCTCCAGTATATTTAAATCCAGAGTCAGAAGTTGCTCGAGTATCAATCGCTGCTACACGCCCTGATATTTCAGGCCCATCTACCATTAAACCTCCTGGAGTTGAATCTCTGATTCACAAACTTTAGGGATTTTCCATTTCTCCTCAGAGGTCTGATAAATCTCAAAGCAGTGTGACTTCGCAGTACAATCCTGCTCATCCCCTAACCAAGTTAAAGAGTGAAAAATTTGGCATCCAACCAACTAAGTTGCCTCTTCCCACCAGGAAAAGAGCGAGGAAATCACCACAAGAGTCTGACAGTGAGACTCTTTCGTCTACATTGCCCATTTCAACTACCTCACCGCGAAGTCAACCACCCACACCTCCATTCCAAACCATCATCCATCCGTCTACCGGAACTCCCACAACCCCTCTTCAATCATCTACGATCATAGTATCCTCATCTTCCCAGCCATAGAGATCATCTTCTACACTTTTCTCTACTAGCAGCTGAACGATGGCCCAGTCTCCATGGAACAACCCTGGGGTAGTTTTAATGCCTACGCCCTTGAGTCAAATACCGGCCCATCCTGAGAAATGGCTGCCCAAATTCAATCCAGAAGCAGGCATGCTAGCAGAAGAACACATAAACAATTTCATGCTTTCTATCAATCTCAATGGAGTTACTAACGAAGATGTTGTTGTTCGACTTTTTCGCTATACACTGCAAGGGATAGCCGAGTCATGGTATTTTTCATTACCCTCCGGGTCTATCACAAGTTGGGATATCTTCCAGAATCGATTCCTTATCAAGTTTGGTGATGAAAAATCAACGGCAACATTAATCAATGACCTATCCAATCTTAAGGCCCAAGCTAAAGAACCTATCAAAGATTTTGATTTACGGTTCAATAAAATTCTCAAAAAAATCCCCACTACTTCCCAACCCAGCGAAGAAGTACGATGTGAATGGTATATTACTGCTTTACCATCAAACATAGCAATCTTTGTGGATAGAGCAAATAAAACAACCTTAGTTGAAAACATGACAGAGGTGATAGCAGTAGAGAAACGCATAATAGCCCTGGAAAAAAGATCCGTGATAGAGGAACGCAAGTCTAAAAAAGTCACCTTCAAGGAAGACTCCAAGAAGAAACAAACAAAAGACCCTTTCGATTTGGAAGGATTGCAGAAAGTATTAAAGACCATGTCTAATGAGATGGTTGACATAAAAAAACAAGTAGCAGAAACTTCTTTAAGAAAGCCCTACAGAGCTTTTAAAAGAGGTCCTTCAACGGATGCAAAACCACCCAATGCCATCTCTAATGCTGAAACTGAGGAAGAGGAAGAAGAAGAAAGTGCCACTGAAGGGCAGACTGATGACGAAGAAGTTGTGGAATTACAAGGAATGTGGGATTTCATCCTCCCACAAGAAGAATATCAAAAAGTATTTCCGGTTAGCACACGAAGCAGAAATCAGCTTGATCCTCCCCAAACTACCCCTAAGCAGAAGAGCGCAAGCCATACAACAAAAGATAAAGTCGCAACAAATAAAACAACCGTTAAAGCGACTCAATCTAGCTCGGTCCAAGCAGATCAAACAACTCCATCAAAAACACTGATAGTGTCGGATGAAATGGAGTACAATATTATTGATGACATGAAAAATACTAGGGCTAATATTACCCTTTATGAATTGAGCAAATTGAAGCATCAAGAGAAGATAATGATGAAAGAATTACATGTCATGCCTATTGTACCTTTGCCTACCGTTGTACTCTCTCAAGCTTCCCACAACATGGGAAGACCTCCAACTAACGCGATCAATAAGATTGATCCAAATGATATCGCCTTGATTGGAGGAAGATCAAGATCTCACACTCCCCCATTTCTTCTCACTTATGAAATTTTCAACAAAAATGTGCACAATTGTTTGGTAGATTCCGGTGCTTCATCGAATATTTTACCCAGATCAATATGTGCTAAGTTAAATGTTCAACCACAAAAATCCGCAGTGCGCATAGTTCAGCTTGATCGATCTCAAGTCGAAGTGATTGGTGAAATCAATCAAGTAACCATAAGATTGTCATCTAACCCAAAGGTATGTCAGGTTATTGACATTCTAGTGGCTGATATCCTAGAATTCTATGGCTTAATTCTTAGCAGGGATTGGTCTGAGAAACTCCATGGATACTTTTCAACCGACTGGTCGCACATGTGGTTACCCTACAATGGTAAACCGAATCAAATAAAGGTTGAACGAGAGTTACACCAGAAGTACATAGTAACAGAATTAGAGGGAGAAAATGAAGCAGTATCGTATAACAGCAGTATCGTAGGCAATTACTCGGTAGATTCTTTTCTCGGTAATTTCAATGCTCACACATCACCTTACTTAGAAAATTCAGTTTTGTCCCAAGTCGAAATTTTTTCCCAAACTGATAGTTCAAAGTGTGTTAATTTTGTAGATAAACTTGTAAATACATCTTTGTTTTGGAAATTATATTTCGATGGCTCTAAATCTAACGAAGGAACAGGAGCAGGATGCATTCTGATTAGTCTAGAAGGAAACAAGACCATGCTTACGTGCAGACTCGAATTCAATTGCACAAACAATACAACAGAATATGAGGCCTTGGTGCAAGGCCTATACAAAGCAATCGGGTTAAACGTCAAGTATCTTCAAGTCTTCAGAGACTCTGAGATTATCGTCAAACAGGTACGTAACACTATACATTGCCTATCAGGTCATTTAAAACACTATCAATCTTTAGTACAAGATCTGACTGAGCATTTCATAGCATTTAATATCTCTTCAATCCTGCGACTCCAAAACGCAAGCGCAGACCATTTGGCTAACGTAGCCTCTAGGCTTATTCCCTCCGAAGATTTTAGTTCAGATAGATTCTCAATACAATTAATCTTTAGACCGTCCATCCCTGACAACATTACAAATTGGAGAGTATTCAATGACGATCCTGATATTGTAAATTTCCTCACTTCTGAAGGATCCTACTCCAATCAGATAATTGATGAAGACCATCATGATCGACTGATACAACAAAATAGCACTGATAATGCTATACCTAAATCGGTGGTTAAGTTAGAAGACTTATACGATTTGAAAAATTGGTTTAAAAGGTCTACCAATTCAAAGCTCTACAGTCCAACTCTGAACTACGAATTAGTAAACCTAGGAACTGATGATAAACCACAAAACGTCAATCTAGGCATCGGCCTAGTCCCTGAAGAAAAACTAGCGTATACTCGTCTTTTGAGACAATATAAAAATGCTTTTTCCTGGAATTACGATGAGTTGAAGACGTACGACACTTCTATCATTCAGCATACTATTCCTATGATTGACAACGAAAAACCTGTCCAACAGAAACTGAGAAAGATCCACCCCAATTTAGAAAATCAGATAAAAACTGAGCTAAATAAGTTATTAAAAGCCAGAATAATTTTCCCCGTCGGACATTCCAAATGGTCTCCAATATGGTACCCGTTAGAAAGAAAAACGGAGATATTAGAATCTGTATCAATTTTCGAAATCTTAACAAAGCCTGTCAAAAGGACAATTTTCCTCTTCCACCTATGGAACAGATATTACAGGCAGTAGTAGGCTCAGAACTGATGTCTTTCTTGGACGGATTTTCAGGATATAATCAAGTGCTGGTGCATCCCGATGATCAGTTGAAAACCACATTCAGAACTAAATGGGGCACATATGCATATCGGAAGATGCCATTTGGTTTAATTAATGCCGGCACTACATTTCAAAGAGCCATGGACATCACATTTAAGGGTTTAGTCAATAAATCTGTAGTAATTTATTTGGATGATATAACAATGTACTCCAAGAAGCAAAGCGACCATCTCAAAGATTTAAAACAAATCTTTCAACGATGTTTAAGGTATGGGATTTCACTTAACCCAAAGAAATTTTTTTTCTCATTAAGTGAAGGAAAACTTCTAGTATTCATAGTGTCAAAATCCGGTATTCACATTGATCCTGATAGAATCAAAGAAATCTCTGAAATATCTCTACCTCATAATAAAAAAACCATGCAATCTTTCCTTGGTCAAATCAATTTTGTAAAGAGATTTGTCCCAGATTTTTCACGAATTGTGTATCCTTTGCAAACCATGATTAAAAAGAATTCAAATTTCAAATGGGGTCAAGATGAACATGAAGCATTCAACCTGATCAAACAAGCTATTATTAATGCTCCATCTTTAGCAACCCTGAATTTTTCAGAATCTTTTGTTTTATACACATTTGCCTTAGAAAAATCATATGTTGCAATTCTAACTCAAGCGAATCAAGAAAAAGCAGAAGCTCCAATTGCGTTTTTTAGCTTAAATTTACAAGGTGCTGAACTCAATTATTCAGACGTGGAAAAACAGGCCTATGCTATTTTCAAAGCGGTCAAATATTTCAGACCTTTCTTACTTAAAACCCATACTAAGATCATAGTATCGTTTCCAGCGGTAAGAAATCTTTTAGTACAGAAGGATATGGGCGAGAAAAGAGAAAATTGGATCACTGCTTTACAGGAATACGACCTTGAGATCAAACCAGCAAACATTGTAAGCGGTCAAAGCTTCTGCAAAATGTTGGCTGGAGCATCGCAAATCTCTGAAATTTCATCCGAAGAGATACAAATGTATGAGGTAAGCCTAAATGATTCGGAATCATTGTATGCTGATATCATTTATTATATTAAGAACGGGTATGCTCCATCACACCTGGATCACACTAAGAAAAGAGCTCTGAGATTGAAAGCTAAACAATATCAGCTCATAAATGATATTCCTTTTAGAAAGAATTATGCTTCTGTTTTTCTTAGATGTCTTGAAAAAACTGAAGCTGAGAAAGTTTTGCAGGAACTCCACGATGGACCAGTAGGTGGACACTATGCTGGAAATGCTACTGCACATAAAATTTTACGTGCAAGATATTACTAGCCTACGTTGTTCAAAGATTCACACAGTTAAGTGAGGAAATGTCAAGTCTGCCAAACTACTGCTCGAAGACAAAAGAAGCCGTCCCTGCCACTACAACTGGTAAACATCGAGCAACCATTCAGTCAATGGGGCTTGGACATAATAGGTGAGATCGTTCCTCACTCTTCTAAGAAGCATAGATACATCCTCACGGCAACTGATTATTTTGCTAAATGGGTAGAAGCAGTTCCTCTCAAGACGGCTAATTCTGAAAATATTATCGAATTCATAGATCAATTTATAATCAATAGGTTTGGATTGCCAACGGCTTTAATGTTTGAGAATGCATCATACCTTTCTGAAAATGCAATGACTGAGTTTGCACTTAAAAGAGGGTTCAAGCTAAAATATTCGGCCAATTACTATCCGCAAGGTAATGGGTTAGCTGAGTCAACAAATAGAAACCTAATCAGGATTATTAAAAGAATAGTTGACCAGAACCAAAAGAATTGGCATAAAGCTTTGGTAAATGCTTTATGGGCAGATAGAATAACGAAAAAAGCTTCGATAGGCACTTCCTCCTTTAATTTAGTTTATGGGAAAGAAGTGGTTCTTCCAACTCACTTAGCCATTCCCTCTTTGTCTTTAATACAATACATTGATGAGGTACCTACTTCCTCCATACAACTAAGACAAATGGAAATAATTAAATTAGAAGAGAAACGAGAACAAGCTAAGAAAACCCATGCTCATCATCAAGCGCTAATAAAATCCTCTTTTGATTCAAACATAATGACCAAAAAAAATTTTCAGATGGGAGATTTAGTTTTAAAATGGGATAAGGCTCATGAAGAAAAGGGCAAACATATAAAATTTCAAAAGATGTGGCTTGGTCCTTTTCAGATTGTTAAATTCATAGGTCCATCAACGTTTGCCTTACAGGATTTAGTAGGTAGAAGGGATTCTTTGCATGTTAATGGACAAATCCTTAAAATATATTTTCCATAGAAGATTATTCTTCTATTTTGTAGAATAGCTTTATTTTTCTTTTCTTTTTCATAATAAAACCAGTTGTGAATGGTTACTACCGGTATTCACGAAAAGACAACAATTCTCTTTCAAATTTTGAGCTTTTCGCTTGTATAAATAGAAAATTTTTGAAAATCTGATCTTTATTATTGACAGACACAATTAAAAACTTTAGCCTAGATATGATACTAGTTTCAACTTCAAAAAATTTGATGAAAGTAACCTTTAGCGAAGAATTTTTTTTATATCAACACAATGAAAGGTATCAATAACAAAATCAAGATTCTCTGTAAAACTATTGTTTTCAAACTCTATTATTGTCGTCCAGAGCTTTCTTAAGGAAAACAATGATTTCCTCCCTATTAAATAAAATCGCAGCATTCAGAGGGACAATCCAAGAAACACTATATCTCAAAGAATAAGAGGTCTCATCACGAGTCGGCTTATCATGATCACAGATATTATAACTTTGCTGACTTTGCCAAACACTGTCCATCAAAACAGGGCAATGACTCAAGATTGTTGAAATCAAAAGACAAGGGGTCTCATCACGAGCCAGCTTGTTCAACAAAAGCATAAATCAAGTGAATGACTGTGTCATAATTTGGCTACCAAACCAAGACATTGTTCTTTAAGAATAAAAAAAAAGGAAAAAGTGTCAATGTGGATTTTTCTTTGAAGGTTGTAGATAACCTTAAGCAGGATAAAGGATCATTGTTGGGTAACAGGTAACCCTGTCGAGGCTATGGATACCTGCTGGCAGCAGAGGCTCCACCTACGACAAACGAGCATATTTTAAAGCTAGCACACAGAGAAGATTTTATTTTATCTTTACAAGACCGAGTAATGGCTGATATAAATACAAGGACAAGCCTGAGGAAGCAAACAATTAGAATAGAAAGAGGTTGAAACAAAATATCATTGATAGAAAAAGGCATAATGTACTCTATCTGTCCATAACAAAGTTTAGATTTATGAAAAATTTTCCGTTTTGGAAGTTTAAAAAAAGAAATTTCAATAGAAAGGCAGAGATAACTGGTTCTTCCAAGTGAATCGCCATTGTTGTGGCCACCAAAAACCCCCCTCCTTCTTTAGTATTAGCAATAACACTAAAGAAGTGGGGACCCTTGGTAAAAAATTCAAAAAAATTTATAATTTTTTTTTGTATTATACTCCTTAAAAATACACCGCACGGAGAAGAGTAAAACATTTCTTTATGAGCACAATAAAAAAAAAATTGCGAAGAAGCGACGCGAAATTCATCGCATCGCATACACTAAGAAGCACCCATAAATGAAGATCTTAAGAAATCTCTGATGGCCGATATGCGACATCGCATATCGCAACATCGCATAAACAACACACAATAACTTAAAAAATTGCAACGATCTGCGATCTGCGATCTTGCGATAAACGCGATCTGCGATCTTGCGATAACGCGATAACGCGATTCTGCGCTAAACTGATCAGGAAACTCTATGATGACACATCTTGATAATGCAATCCGCGATGCTACGATGCGAGTCGCAGAAATCACCCATCGCAAATTTTCCTCAGCTCAGCATTCAAGAAAAGCTGTCCCTAAACCAAAAAATTGGGCGCGCGCCTTAAAAGAAATTAATGAATGTACACCAAAGTATTCATGAAGGACATTTTTGTGTTTTTCGAAGAGTTAGTTCACTATGGGTGTCATGATTTTATACGTTTGTAGAGCTTAGATCTTTCATGTCAAAATTTATTATCATTACTCTTTTCCTTTGCGTGAACTGCAGGAATAAAAAACAAGAAACAGCAAGAAGCAATGTGCAGGAAACATCTAAGGAAATGTTGGCATTATGTTTCTGGTATGGCTATATGTTACAGATGTTGTACTTGATGGCAACTCCCGTGGCAAGGCTCTCAATATGTTGAAAATTAAGAAGTACGCAGGAGATCAGTTCAGAAGGTGCGTACCCACAGGTACACCGTGAAGGGACCGCGGCCAGATACACAGGTCAGCCGTTCAGGAGGTGCGTACCCCCAGTGCACTCATTTCAAGGCAGAGAAAAGCTCACGTGGGGTTTCTTATGTTTAACCTTTGGTATTTAGCCGACGGTATTTGTGTTACTATGGTTTTGGCTCGTGGTATTGATCCATGATTTTAGGAGGAGCTTGCCTATATAAAGCAAAGGAGATCACTTGGCTAAGTATCTTTTGCAATTGAATATCTTAAGATCTGAAATATTGGGTTATGGTCTTAAAAGCTTGATCTCTATGAAGTTGAAAGTGAATCTGTGAAGGGTGATCTCTCGAGCGCATGATCAGATCTGGGCATCTGAGCATCTGTGCCACTCTGGTGGATTGCCTATTCGACCCTAATCAGAAGTACGTAGGTGTTTAACAGGAGAGGTGCGCAGGTACGCAGAGCAGAAACAGAAGATCTGCGTGGGTACGCAGAGCAGAAATAGGGGAGCTGCGTGGGTACGCAGAGTAGAAGAAGGAGAACTGCGTGGGTACGCAGGGCGACGCAGGTTCAGGTGTGTACGCACAGTAAAAGTACGCGGGGCGATAGTATATCTGGGTGCGTACCTGCAGTAACAGTACGCGGCGCGATAGTGTCTTTGGGTGCGTACCTACAGTAACAATATGCAGTGCGGTTGAAGGAACAGTGCGTGGACACGCAGTGCAGCAAAAGGATCTCTGCGGATATACGCAGGGAAGTAGAAGGTGAAGTGCATAGCGACGCAGGCCACAGAAGGGAAAACTGCGTATCTGTCTTAAGATCTTCTGTTGATTGAATTTTTCTGTTGATAAGGTGTTTTGGGTTAGTTTTGTTATTGCTGATCTGATAACTGTAGTGGACTGCAACTTATATGTACTTGATGATCATTTGATGCTTTATGAAAAGAAGTAGGGGGTTGTAGCTCCCTTCCAGGAAAGACTGGAAAACGAGAGAGAGTTGTAGCTCTCTGCAGGTTGCAGCCTGTGTACTGGTAAAGGACTGCACCAGTACAAAATCATTGTGAAAGAAGTTTCTAATTTGAAAGAAGATAGAGACATATTGCAGCAGGTGGTTTTCACCCACATTGGGTTTCCACCTTACATCTGGTGTTCTTTGGTGTTTTTTCTTGTTCATGCTCATTATTTTTATGGTACTGATATGCTGAAATAATTCAAAGTATAAATAAGGAAGATTTGCTAAAAAGAATTTGATAATACTAATTCACCCCCCCCTCTCAGTATTATTTCCAACAGGAAAAAGGGAAAGCATCAATGCTCGGAGAACAAAGAAGAGATGTCCTCATAAACGGATACCGCATGCAACAGAAACACGGATTTCGTAGTATCACTGAACAGATGTTGTTATCAATAGGCGATTCGACACTCAAGGTCAAAAGCTCACAAAAGCAGCATGTTTACAAAATTCTGAAGCTTATGCCCGGTAAAGGAAAAAGCGCTAAAGACGGAAAACGCACCAGAAAGACCTGGATCAAAGAAAGGAGGCAGTTTTCAATAATCGCGCATCGCTAAGAAAATTGTTCAGAAAGCAAAGTCCCTAACTTAGTCATCCACGAATCCGGAAACCGAGATAGCAAAAGCAGAAGCAATTTGAGAGAAATTTGGGTTGTTACCGAGTATATAAGCAGTAAATTCACCCAGCCAGAGGATGATTCCCAAAAACATCTTCTAGTTTACTAAAAAGTGGTGCCAGCGCTTGGGATTTCTATTTGTGTAGCTCAAGCAAAAGCAGAAAACAACCAGCCGACTCTTCCCAGGCAAATGTTGCATGCTCGCAACATTAAGGAGCAAATGCAGAAATAGTTAGAAATTAGATTCAATTTTTAGAAATAAGTTTTCTTAGATAAAGGGCGGTCATTTAAACCGTATCCTAAATTTATGTAATTAAGTTATTTAGTTAGCAGTATTTAAACCCTTCTCATGCATTGAGAGAAGGGTCCAGAAATTTGTCAAAAACTTGTCCTCAGAACATGCAATTTTGCACCCTCAAAGGAGGTTTTGATGAATGAATGGATCAAGGTTTATTAATGTTTGCATTTGATATCTACTACTGATGTTGCACTTCTGTACTCTTGGTAGATATTAGAACAAGGAGAGATAAACCATTGTTGCTTGAAGCTTATGAGTAGGACCAGTCATAAATGGTACTTTTATCTCTTGGCCATTTCTGCTTATATTCTTAAAGTGATATACAATTTTTAGCTGTTTATATGTTATTGCATGAACGTTTGAGTTACCATTTTTCACTTTTGTACGGTGGAGCCATTTATTTATGTTTGATATATGAATAACTTATTATGCGATATGTTGTTCACAACTGTTTTGCCTAACTTTTTATGCAAAGTGGTTCATCTTAATTGATTTCCATTCTTATGATAGATGAATGATTTTTATTACGAGTTATTATTTGAAATCTCTTTAGATCGCATAATAGAAGAAATACATCCCGGGTTAGCATAGATTAGATGCGCTGTTTTCAATAGATTACAATAGCATAGAATTAGATTAAAGTAGCTTAGATTAGAACTCTTAGATCAGCATCATCCAACTCTGCACACACACACACCCTTAGATTGGGAAACTGGTCCCATTATCCCCAGTCGGACACGCTATACCAAACGGATAAAGAGCTGCCAACCAAGGTCCGGACTGGGCGGGTATCCCCCTTGTTGTCGACCTGATTTTCGGGGCATCAACAGACTGGAATAAGATTCCCTCATCAAGGTTATGTGATTGGCATTGACAACAGTCACCTTTGTCCATTTCGATGGACATCGCCAAGGAAGTGTTTTGTCTGCGATGTGGATGGAAAAATCTTGCTAGTGCAAGAAACTTCCATATGGTAACCTAGAAACTCTACTTTATACCTGTGGGAATGCAAACATTTTTGCATGCAAGTGAAGAAAAACCATTTATTTTCTTAGTTTGTAGGCTCTTAACCCTTTAGACTTGTAGGTTGGTCGTTACTAGCTTGCATAAGGAAAGGCTCCGAAGAAAAGTTACGAATGGGGCAAGCTCCATAGAAAATGTACTGATGAGACATCACTATTATAAGACTGGCACGAGCAGTTTTATACACAGTTCAAGCTCGTTAAAAAATAAACCTAGCAGTGAGCATATGTTCCAACACATTTTAAGCTCATTAAAAAGTGAACCCACCTTCGGTAAGTAACCATTGCAGCTTTTGAACCTTGGTCATGTTCTTACCATCACCTCCACTCTTTTTTAGCTGATCATATGCCTCCATTTGATTGTTTACCCCTTTTGAGGAACAACTGCAATGAGTGATCCTATTAGCCATCTTCTTTACACTGTTGTGATTGAAAAGTTCCAAACCTTACTTGGAACTAGCTGCTACTCGAAAACATCACTCATTTCTCAAAAAACGAGTCTCCTTTAAGCTCTTTTCATCTGACTCGTAAAATATGAAAAGATTACCGAGAAATTGGCCTCTCCAGCTCATTAAAGTGATTGGAAGTGGCATCCTTCCTCTATATTTTAATATTTTTGGACCTGAGGGATCATTACACAAAACGATCGAGAGCTCGTCTTGTTCGGCTCATTAAAACTATCGAAAAGTCACCCCTTTCGTATTATTTTGTACTTTTTCGGACTTAAGGGATTATATTACGAAAATGGATTACTGGAGTTTCCTTTCCATCTCTTTTCAAACCCTCTAAAATTGAAAAGGGCCAATTTATCTTTGTCGTTAAACTCGTTAAAAAAATAGAGACAAACTTGTCCATGCAGACAAGAGCGAGTTTCACTGTCGCTAGGCTCATTAAAACATAGCGACGAGTTTGCTCAAAGGGAAAATTATAGAACAAGCATATGTTATCCTCCTCCAGCTTGAAAAAAATAAAGAGGTACTGGTTAGCAATGACTGGGAAAAATTGGGAAGAAAACTTGAAGAAACTTTATTGGTAGCAGGTCGCTCTTGAACATGACACTTTCACTCCATCACCATGATTGAGTCGGATTGGGTTATTTCGATCACTGGTCATATCACCATTGGTCCTCCATACCATCCATTTTTGGGGCTAACGCTACCAATCCATTTTAGTGTCGCCGATATGTTCAAGAGAAGTCGCTCAGAGAATTCACCAATCCAGTTTTGTCTCATCCGTTGCAATACCTTCACACTTCATTCTTTCATGACCGCCACCTTGAACCTTGTATCATCAGATCGTTTTCACCTCTGCAAAATCATTTCCTCCATTTCGTGTTGTAGATGTGGGATTCATTAAGGCCCTCCTACGACGGGTCACTTCTTGTCGACATCAGCTCATTATCCAAGAAGTCGACGTAGGAACAACCCTTTCAATACTTTGAAGCTTGCATGCCTCAATGGCAAGTTTCTCATTTCCAGTGATAGGTTTACATCAATGGCCTTCGACTGGAAGATTTTACGTGGTGTTCTACATTGGCTCATGTATTCATACCACGTGAATTGTACTATCGTACCTTGAGGGTCATTATCATTATTGATGATTCCTCTCGCACTTGTTAACAACTTACATCATTGGCTAGTAATCAGGCAATGTCTTTCCATGTTTGACATCAAAACATCCTTTCACATGGATCGACTTGTACTTTGAGCGAAGTTTGAACGAGTTTGAAGACCTCGGATCTAGTTTCATCCATCCCAGCTGTGATATATTCAGGAAAATAAAGACATCAAATGTACATCATAGCTGCACAGATAATCATCCAAGCTAAGGGATGATGGCTCTACGAGAATCATCAGTCTGCCACACAGACGGTTGTTTGTCCTATGTACAAGAAAATGAATTTATAAAGCTGAGCATGGAAATGCCTGCCTCAGCTAGATCATGAAAACATTATAAAGATAATGTATTTTATTGTATCTTATTACAGGTCACCTTCCAGTTCAAAAAACCTCGGATCCTCATGATAAAGCATTTCAATTGACATCAGAAGATTTACGACCTAATGCTTTAGGGGGCAACTGTTATAGACATATTTGGGCATTGCAACCCCAATCTCATATGTCCATAAACCAAGGGTTTCTAAGCCCCTAAAAGTGTTGTTTCATACCCTAAAGGAGCAAGGTCAGCTGATTACGTCATCTCCTAGAAGTTCTGCCCAAAAAACTACTTAGAACGGGTCAAAACTAGACCATACAGACTGATCAGTGCTAAGGGTGTGATGCATCTCACCTGCTACATGCAAAAAGTGCGATGCATACTGGAAAGCCCTTCTGTAGGGTGCAATGAGCGAGAGCAAACAAATGGCAAAGGCAGTTGGCTAGGTGGAAACCCAGAGAATCTTTTAGAAAATGCCCATTTGACACTTGCCTCTCTGAATTCGCCCAGGGATGAGTAAGAGATCATGAAATCTCCAAGTGGAACTAAGGACTATCAGAGAAATGACACTAATCAAAATCCTAGAAGCTGACTCACCCACCTACAAATATCTATATATGGATCCCTTATCCTAGAGATCCAAAGGCTGGAATTTTGTATTTTGTAAGGAAGTGTTGTTGGTTTCTCTGTGAGACATCATAGTGTTGGGTGATATAGCTTTTCATGAGGTGAAGAGGGCTTTCATGCTGGGATGATGGCGCTGGGTCAGACCAATGGGTTGTAATCCTCTCTTCGACTGCTTCTATCAATAAAGCTATTTGAGTTTTCCTCCATATTCTTGTATATCTCTGAATCTTGTATTGATATATGCATTTGTATGGTTAATATACATCCGATCCTATATTGTTTATGGTTATAGATCTCTATGCTTTGATGGTATTATGCTGCTTTGACTCTATAGGTGCTCTTTGAAGTGGGACAAGTAAGGAAGGAGTGGCAAAGCTTTGTCAAAGGAGGGAGGAAACAAGCAAGGAGCCAAGCAAAAGACTGAGGTTGGTACTCTTTGCTTCTTTCTCATCTATCTCTCATAAAGGAAAACACAAGTAACTTTAGTTTGTTTGTTTCTAAGATAGCTACCCATCTTAGTGGGACTAGCAGCACTGAATGGAAACTAGTTTTCCTAATAACAGTAGGACGCCCAAGAACATGTTGGCATGCCCTAGCATAGCATATCACTCCCCTATCATGTGTTGACATGCCCTGTAGTCCCTAGCATGCCTTAGAACACCTTGGCATAATATTGCATTGACAAACATTAGCACTTGGCAGACATTGGCACTTTGCATGTATTGGAACATATTATTAGTGTGCCTAGCATGCCCCTTTTGAAAAATATAAAGTTCCCACTTATTAACCCTCTTATGTGTTCATTTCCTTGCATTCTAGATTGGTTATTCCTTTGGTTTCCTTGAAACTCCTTGATGGATATTGGCATACTTTGGCACCCTACACATACTAGCATGTCTTAGTGCCTGGCATGCCTTGGCACTATTTGGCACATGTTAGCACACCCCAAAACTACCTAGCACACTCTAGCACTTATTGAAATTCCCTGATATTCCCTCGCATGCCTTACCCATGGTTAGCATAACTTGTCACTCCCTCCTTGGCATCACAACTAGCACTCATTGACACTCCTTGACACACCCTCATATTCATTAACCTCCATGCATTTTGACCTAGTTCTCCCTTGTGTTGTCCTAGTACTCCCTAACACTCATCAGCATGCATTAGAACTCTCTATCACACCTTAGCACTCTTTTATATGCTCTGCCACTTCATAGCATGCATCACACTCCCTAACACACATTTGCACTTGGCACATGTTGGCACTTGGAAAGTCTTAACATGTTTGTCATGCTTTGAGATGACTTGGTATGCTTTGGCATGGTTTAATATTAAATCTATTTTAGATCAATTATTGGAAACTAGAAGAGAAGAAACATAGGAATATTTTGTACTTAGAATGCATTGACACTTGGCACTTGGCACCTATTGGCACCTAGTGTTGGTTCCAATACCCATGTTGTACACCTTGGCACCTGGCACATCTTGGATGCATGCTGCCCTAAAATTATAGCACGACTTAGCGTTGCCTATCATACCATGTCACTCCCTCCTTAACACACCTGGAACTTGCTGAAACTCCCTGTCACACACTCTTATTCATTCATTTCCATGAATTTTTACCTAGTGATCCCTTATGTTTCCCTAGTACTCCCTAACACTCCTTAGCACGCATTGGCACACCTTGGCACTTGACACATCTTGTTATTCTTACCTAGCATTCTAGCATGCCTTGGAACTACCTATCATACCTTCTTACTCCCTCCTTAGCACACCTAGAGCTCACTGACACTTCATTTCCATGCATTTGAAACTGGTGCTCCCTTGTGTTTCCATGGCACTTCGTCCTCACACTCCCTAGCACGTGTTCACGCCACACCCTGGCACCTGACACATATTGGCATTCCTATAATACCTTCAGAAAATATATCATGTGCTAGTACTTCTTGATATTCCCTGACACACATTCATACTCCCTAACTTTCATTCCCTCATAGATAGCCTTACATTTTTTGCAACATGGGAACCCAACAAAGTCATTGGAAAAACAAATGTTGTTCCCAACCCAAAGTCTCCCTTTGTTTGAAACTACTTTGTCCAACCCCTTATTATAACCATATGATTGCCTCCTACAAGTATTATTCTGACCTTCTCCTAATACACTTTATCCTTGAGACACTTGGAATCAATTAACACTCCTTGGCACACACTCTTATTTGTCTATTTCCATGCATTTTGACCTAGTTATCCATTGTAATGTTTTGGCACTCCCTAATGCTCCTCAACATGCATTGAAACTATATGGAATGTGTTAGCATGCCTTTTCATTCCTTGGCATGCCTTGAAACTCCTTAATTATCATGCCCTCACAACTGCCCTTACTTTTTTTGGGACTTGGAAATCAAACCATGTCTTGCCTCGACTACAACAACCTGACCAAGTTATGGTTACTACAACTAGATTGTGCCTTGTTCACCTAAGAACTGAATATAACTCATCTTAGGCTACTCATGTCCAATTTCAACTTATCCCACTTAACAATTTACAACTTACCAAGTCAAGGCTTACATCTAAGCATGGCCATAAAACAACTAAGCAACATAGTTCACATCTTGACATGCCATAACGCCTACCACGTCTAACAATCCCTTGTCAACATAGTTTACGTCTTCTTGACTTGGGAGTTCTTCTTTTGTAAATGTAACCCTTCACTATGCCATGAAAACCCTCCAAAACATTATTAAATGATGGGAACTCCTCTTCACGTGTGAAGCGAGTGAAATATTTGATTTGTGCCTTAGGGAATGTAAAAGATACTCTTAATAGAAAACATGCATACAAATTTGTAGCCAAGTGCCCTAAATGTCATATGTTTCCAATTTTGCAATTGTGCTTCCAAATATGTGAACTCAACAACAAAACATGCTTTAAAATACATAATGCCTCTCAACATATGAAAGAAAAAGTAACCCTTACCCAAGTCTTCCTCCGTTGGAAATTTGGGCCTTTTGTCACAAGGTATCTTCTCTTCTTTGGAAAGAGGACATAAAAAAGCTTTTAGATGTTTTTAAATGGAGTAATCTTCACCTATGTCCTTCTCCTTTACGCCACATGATACAAATGACAATTTTCATATTCTTGACTATGGCGTTCATCTTTTATACATGTGACCCTTGACTATGCCCTGAAATTCTCAAAAATATTCTTAAAGGATGGGAGCACCTCTTCATGCATGGAGCTAGTGGAATGCGAAAAGTCATCCAAAAGTCCACCAAACATGTGATTTGTTCCTTAGGAATTGTTAAAGGTAGCCTCAATGAAAAAACACATAAAGGTTTGTGGCCAAGTGCCATAAATGTGAGATGTTTCCACTTGTGCAATTGTGCCTCCTTTTGATTCTAAAATTGACACCCTAATTGTGCAAGACTCTCAATGTGTCACTTTGGGTCAACTCAGGATTGTTGGCATTGTCACCTTATCAATGAATCCTCTCACTTTGGATTACTTATTGAATATTGGGTGTATCCCGAAGCACAAATTTATGGGGTCTTTTATGTGACTAGATTACTAGCACTGAAAACCATCTTTACATTGGATGGCTCAACATCTTGATGATCCCTATCCTATTGACCACAACTTTTGTATTCATTATTTATTTAATTGCAACCCCTCTAGTAGATATTAATGGTGTTCATTAGCCTATTTCTGGTTCTCTTCTTTATGGAAACAATATTATCTCCAACGCCATTATTCGATGAATGGCTACACAACAGGGACCCTATGAGCCAATTGTTCATGTTGTAGATGTAGTGCCCACATGACACAAACATTCAATGGTCTATCATAGCCAAACACTCTATGATGGGTTTCAAAGGTACCCAACCTATGACAACAAGCTACATTCTATTACCAAACCCTGTAAGTACTGGAATAATTATATTCTATGAAAGGATATGACCATCCACACCAATTTTAGGCATTTGCCTACTCTATATAATCCTTGGGAGTTAGTGCCCCTGGATTTTATGTCATGTTTTCCCTCAACTAAGCATGGTAACAAATGTGTTTTTGTTGTTGTTGATTGCTTCCTTAGGATGGGATTTTTGGCACCTTGTAAGAAGATTGTCACAATAAAATCCACTCATAAGTTCTTCTTCGAGCATATTTTGGTTCACTTTGGGTTTCCAAATACAATATTTCAAGATAGGTATAATAGATTCCTTAGTATTTTTTGGTTTAACCTTTGGTCCATGAAGGACATCAAGCTTGACCAAATCTACTACTTCCATCCCTAGATTGATAAATAGAAAGTAGTAGTCAATAGGATTATTATAGATGTCCTTAGAGTATACAATTCTGAGTATCCACATACACGTGTTGAAAGGCTTCCATATTTTCAACATAAATTTGACATAATTTTTCATATTTCTTTTGTCACAAGCCTTTTTAGGTGTGCTTGGGGTCCCAACAATTGGCACAAATTGATGTAGCTATATTCATGGTATAACACATGAAGATACCACCTATACTTGGAATGAGATAAGTAAAGAAACCAATTTTGAGGAACATATTCGACAAATTCAATAATGAATTCATGATATTTTGTAGAAAGTTCCCAACTCCAAGTACAAGTAGATACACAATCCATTGGGTTCGACTTAAGTTTCAGGTTGGTGACGATTTATGATTGGACTTGCATAAAGATAAATTAACAAACTCCTATAAGAATCTCATACCACTTTGACAGGAGCCTTACACTATCACTAAGGCTATGGGAGATAATTCTTTTGAGGATAGCCATAGGATGATTTATATTACTTCAAAAGTAGGTATATGTTATATGCTTGATGGGGTGTGGGTCTAGAAAAAGTTCCTTTAAAAAAAAAAATGCACACCATTATCAACACAAATTATTGTGATATTCTACTTGACAATAGATAACTACATGAGATTTTTAAAATCGACATTTTTAAAATTTATTTTATATCAAAGCATATGGATCATTATGAATAAATTTTTTAAATATTACACCGCTCTAATATTATTTCTCTTATGACTATTTTTTTTTAAATATTATCACTCTAATATTATTTCTCCTAAGACTAAATTTTTTAAATATTATCACTCTAATATTATTTCTCTTACACGCTCTAGGTTCGAGAGTTGAGAAGACCATTGCAGGTGGGCCATATCTCTACGGTGCTTGTTTGGCAGTCCTCTCTACCTTGGATTTCCATAACCCAAAACATTTTCCTATCCATTTGGAGGATGAAATTTCCTCCGCTAATGCGGGAGTGGGAGTAGGAGTGGGAGTGGGAGGGTGTTTGAACCACTCTTGCAATTGATCTCGATCTCAAATCTTGCAATCGATCTTGATCTCAAACCATACCCAGATGCAAGCATAGATGAATACGGGGGACTAGATTCGAACCCCACCATCGTGGTTGTTGTGACAATGTTGTTGAAGGCATTAGGGCGAAAATGTCAACTGAGATGGATTGAAGAAAACTCCATTGTGTGTTGCCAAGGCGTTTAGGGATGGAACAAGAGGTATGTATTTAATATTCTTGTTTCTGGATTTGATGGCCACCTATTATCTATTACTGGTGTTATTGGTATCTATTGAGGACAAAGATCATAACTCTTTTCGCTTATGTTCATGTACTTCTTGGAGAAATTCTCCTTAATCACAGTCTTTCTTGTGCCCTTTTTTTACCAGGAAAGGTTATATTTTTATTCATGGATATTATTCTAAAATACTAGACCTATTCATCTCTATACATTACCTCTAAAAAACTATGCATCTTTTTCTTCTTTCTATTGTTGCATACCTCTAGGTAGTCTGGCGTACAGTTCTAATCCAAAAGACTGAAACAATCCTCTCATACAAAAAATGTGCATTCCACTATGAGAAATAAAAAAATAATCCAATAGTGCATTGATCAAAGGAAAGGCAAGTGGGAGTATTCATTGTGAAACCCATTTAAATCTTCTTAAACAATCCATTCCCCAGGCTAAAGCTTGAGACCTTTTGATAGGAGATCTGCCCCTTAACTTCTTTCTCTGAAAATGTGAGCAAAAGGAACCTAGGTAAGCCCCTCAAAAATAACAAGAATTTCCTCATTAGTGATGGTAGATACCTTACATTAGGCTCAAGGCCTCTTTATCAACATAACAATACAAAGGTTTATGGACTGATAGATACAAAGAAGTGTCATAGCTTCACAACAATAATGATAAAAACATCAATAACAAAAAAAACCATTTATGATTCTCCTTTCTGCCTTTTGACTCATCTCTTTGTGACAACCTAAACTTCTAGTTCCTTCTCATGATCTTTGCCTTCTCCCTTGCTCATAATTCCTTCCTCTTTTCCTACCTGGTTGTATGTAATCCTTCCCTCCATCCCTCTGCAACTTCTACTCTTTTGCGATTTCCTTCCTTTTTATGGGATGTTATTCCCACAACTCTCAAATTTGTTTCTAGTAATGTCAACATTTGAAAAAATTCATGTAAGAAATATCATTAACATTTAAAAAAAAATTAAATAGATACAAGAATAGTTCATGCATTGTGGATGGTTCCATATTTAGATGATAATATTTTTCCCTCTAACCTTAATTATGATGTAACCAAAATCATGGAAGGTGTGTGCACCAAAAAAATAAGACAATGAGGCCATTATCTATTCACCCTAATCTTCATGGTAACGTTGAGGCCATATAGAGTAGTTTGATAGGTTATTTATTTTAGAAAGGGCATGTCCAAAGTATGATTTGGAAGGAACTATGAGGCTTAGTAACTCCATATGCATGTATATAGCTTCCATTCTTAGTTATATATATATATATATATATATATATATATATATATATATATATATATATATATATATATATATATATATATATATATATATATATATATATATATTACCAAGAAACTCCAAGGAAACCACAATTATGGAGGAGAACCCGAGGCACTCCTCAAAGATAATTATAGAGTGGGGAAAGAAATTCATTACAAATCCTGGGATAGTAGTGAATATGCTTCAAATTCTAAATATTTTAGCAAAAAATACATTGATTGCAAGATACATTCTACATCCAACCCAAAGGACAGGTTAGGGAAGGGGTTTAAAGAACATACTTAACAATCCAATAGGTAGGAGAACCTAAATAATTTGAAACATTAACCAAATAAATGATTCTTGAACTTACCTATTGCACGGACCCAGTTGTTGGAGATGATATCCACCTCATTTAAGATGGTTTTTTCTTCATAGATCCCTAGAGCACAAGGATCCAATTCTTGTCGAAATGGGTTATGTATTCCTCTCCATATGATATGCTTATTAG
Organism: Pinus tabuliformis; assembly: GCA_031772625.1. Classification (NCBI taxonomy): domain Eukaryota; kingdom Viridiplantae; phylum Streptophyta; class Pinopsida; order Pinales; family Pinaceae; genus Pinus; species Pinus tabuliformis. The sequence continues at coordinate 1,840,535,832 of CM062818.1, read as the reverse complement.
TACCATGAAATCTTAAACTACCAACTTGAAACTCCAAGTGGAGTACCACCCCTAGCTAAATTTCTTTAATGGTTTTGATGTTATCCCATCACTTCATCAGTGTTTTAGTGGTCATTGGTTTCTCTATAATCTTAGGCTTTCAATGGTAGCCCACAGTGTCAATCCATTCAGATATCTCAAAGCTACATAATAAGTGTGACCTATTTTTGTTATCAACAATAACATTCCTCCATGAATGTTAATAAAGAGGGATAATATTGGCATTGATTGTTCCAGGTATTTTTTTAGAATACTTTGAAAGGCCTTGTTCATGAGAAAGTTAGTGAAAGATAAACATTGTAAACTTTCACAATATTGAACAATTTCTCCAAAACCTTCAAGTAGAGGTTTATTATCACATTATCTAATTTGTTGGGATCAATAATATACATTATAAACAAGTCAAAAGAGATAAATTTAGTTTCTTGCAACAATAACGAAAGTTTCATTTGTCATTTGACAAAAGAAGTTAGTTCATACGTGAGGCTAGGCAAACCCCTTAAAAATAACGATAAGGCCTTACTCTTTTTCAGTTCCTTGACCACAAGGGTCTAATTGAAAAACACATAGTTCCTTTAAAGATTTGTAGGTTCAGGCAATCGCTTCAACCACTTGAACTTCAAGATAATCCAATATTTGTAATTTTTTACAATAATAAATCCATTATGCACACTACTCATCATAGAGCTGAGTAGAGAGGGAGAATTCTTGAATGATTCCAACCTTTTAAATGAACAACCTTGCCTACTCATTAGTTAGAATCTCCACCACTAGTTGAAGAGGTATATGTGCCCTGAATCAAGGATGATATCTTAACATGAGTTATTGACACTTGAACATAGTTTCCATGGATCTCATGGACAAAATATGGAGAGACTCTTTGAATCTTAGGAAACATTTTCTCAATATAATCTACTTAATCTATAGGTAGTAGGGATTTAATTTTTTCCATTTAATGGGAAATCTCACCCAAAAAGTCAACCATTTAAGAATCAATCCTATGCTAAATAGCACCTACCTTCTCATTTTTAAGATCTTTGTCAGCTTTCACCTATGACCCTTAAAGTTAGTTCCCTTTATCACCTTGAATGGTGGAATAAAAGGTGATGCAATAGGAGGAAAACTTGATTACCCTTTACCTTTGTCAAGACCTTTAAAGACACCTATAATCTATACCCCTCCTCTTACTCAACATGAAACTTTGTTTTTTTCCACTTCTTTTACAGACCCTCCCTTCAAGGGCATCCTTGTAGGAAGAGCTTGTGGTTGAAATATTATGAAAAAAATGGAGCACATTATCTCTTTACAGGGTTTCAAGGGATGGGTATTGGAAAATAATTGTCCTATCTTCTATAACCCTTAAGACCTTCTCAACACATAAGTGGAAAGACAAATTGACAACTGGACTGAAATATAGATCTCAATGTTCAAGGACAAACTCAAATAGAAAGAATCACACCATGGATTAAGAATTTGAATTAGGTTTTGGTAGAATCAAGGACTTCCTTTCAATACAGTGACCTTGTTTTTAGCATTCTCAAATGGAAGGTTTACAACCCACATTAAAAAGGGGATATTTTAACCTTATCCTTTGCAACCGTTTCCCAAGACAAATATATTTAATGGACTATCTTGGGTATGTTAGGTCTTCGATTTATAGAGTACCCAATCATTGCTTTTGAGGCCAACTCCCTAGATCCAACTAAAATTTAGTCCTATTGAATAGGCAACTTGAAAAATCCCACCAATAGGAGACATTTTTCCTTCCTTTTGATTTATTTACAACAAACTTTAGTGTCTATCCTTTCTTATCTTCCTCTTCCATTCCCCAACAAAAAATCATTAATCTTATATCATAAACACTCTATATAGGTAAGAATTGGAATCATTTTCCTCAACTCATGGGGTACCTTTACACCTCAACCCATGAAAGCGGACCTAAGTCCATGGTACAACCCATCACACTCTAAGATGGTTCTAATTGTCTCTTCAAAACTAGGGCATAACACACTCATGGGGTACCTTTACACCTCAACCCATGAAAGTGGACCTAAGTCCATGGTACAACCCATCACACTCTAAGATGGTTCTAGTTGTTTCTTCAAAACTAGGGCATAACACACCTTACAATGTGAAATGGTTAAGCCATCTGAAAATCGTGCACTTTTTGCCTTCACGGGACATATTCTAGCTAGTGTTAATCAAACACAATGCACCAACACCACTAACACACCGCAAAATTCCAAGATAACCGTAAGATGTGGCCTGCACCCAAGCACTTAGACTAAATCTCAATAAAATGCACCTTCAACTTTCGATGTCCAAAAAGAATACTATTCTAATCCAATATGGCCTATTTTTTAGATTTGTGTAATTCAATCTTTATCAAATCCTTGCACCTCCTTAACACCCCATGAGAAATATACTCCAATGGTCACCTTCCAAGTTCGAACACCTCCTTCTACAACATGAAAAAACTACCTACATATGTTGGAACAACCTCGCCAACCTCCTTAGTGGGTTGCACATATATTTCACATTTCTTCTTCATCTTGCAAAGTGGTAGTGCAAGGCGAGTCTATCAACTTTGATCAAAGAATGTTCACTTAGTATCACTTCCAAGTTGCCTTTCTGCAACTTGTCAAATGTCTTAAGTTAGTGTTTTGGAGAATTTGGTATATACGGATAAATACTAATTCCCTAGATAAGTAGCCATATCTAGAACAACAATTTAAAGCACTTTAACCTTTTTCTATAAATAATAGATAAGACAAAGAGAATGACATCACCTAGTTGTACTTTTTCTTTCCTCTTGTCTTCTTTGTATCAGTCCCATCTCTCCTTCTCGTACTTAATGTTAGTGCTTGAAATTTCACCTCAGGCTAAGAAAGGCAAACCTCAAGGCTACATCAAACCATTCAACCTCGTAGCTAGCCCTACGGGGCAGGAGAAGGCTCTCTCCGGTCAATCTCGGTAAATCTTCAATGGGATGAGATGACCAACAAGGTAACATTGATATTAGGCTAATAAACTGATCAAAAGGGTTGATTTGGGGTTTTTTGGGTTTTTGGTGGCAAATTGAGGAATTGCAATTTTGGGTGCGGGGATTGGACACAGTTTCTGCAGGGGGTTCCTTGGGGTGAGGTAGGAAACAGTGTTGATGCCTTTAACTGAGGTGGATGGTCAGGAACGAAAGATGAGGAGCTAAAGAGAGAAAACAATGACTTTGAATTCCCTTTAGACAGTAGAAAACATTGAAATTAAACAAATTTAAAAGCAGAGCATGGCTAGCATGAATTCATATTTTAACACTTCATTTGTTTAATGTGCAGCAGTAAAGAAAGGAAATGAATCACATAAAAAAGCTTACAAGAACATTGAGAAACACACCATCAACACATGAGTCCACAAGAATCCCAAAGATGACTGCAAAACCCTAGTCTTCCTTAGCCAAAAATTGCAGAGATACAAGTGAAATAATACAATGATAGCTTCTCCCTCAAGAGTCCAACCTTCCAACCTCTGAAAATGATTAAGAAAATACATAATATAGGCAAGCCAACCTCTTCCCTTGCCTCTAGGGATCGAGCTCATCCTTCTAGGAGCTGTTTGAACCACTTCTAAACTAAGCACTAGAAAATAGGCAGTCAAAACAACTTGCCTCTATAAACTTGGAAACCAATTCATACATTCAATTTTTACCCTTTACATGCAAGAATCTTCTAGAAGAGTTAAACAAGAGTAAAAATATCCAAAAAGTGTCACAATTACATCCAAGAGGACCACCATCCACCTCAAAAAGTCAAACTGGAGCCAAACTGCGTTTTCTGGGCTGAACTAGTCAAATTTGGCAAAGTTTCCTCAACTGGTCGCGCACATTTCCTCAACGGGTCGCGCACTTTGGAGCTCTGTTTGGAGGCCTTACCAGTGTCAGAATTAGGTGCAGGATAGCTCGTTGGAAAGGTCTCTGAGTCTACTTTCCAACCCAACTATAATTTTTGGATTTGGAGGTCATTTGCCTAGTCAAAAGTCAATTCTACCAAGACTGCTTCTGCAACTCAAAAAAGGGGCAGAAAGTCAAATTTTGCCTGTATTTTGACCTTCTGGAGGCCCAAATCCCCATAAAAACTCAAGTCCATCCATAGGCATGTGTAAATTTGCATGCAAAATCTAGAAATGTCGAGTTTTTGCAAAACGGAGCTACGATGACAAAGGGTCTCACCGGGGGTGAGACCCGTTGAGAAGCCAAAACCTGTAAATTTCCCAAAAATACCAAAATTACCCAAAATTCTCAAAAAATTTTGGGATTTGTGCTGCAGCTGATGCTAGTGAGTGCCATTATCTTTTAGGGATGCCTCAGCCAAGAAACGGAGTGGATTGGTCTTCTTCCTCCGCCTAAGAGCCTCGGACAACCTCCTTTGGAACATTTTCATCTTGGCTTTGCATACATGCATTCTTGCCCAATAGTGATTCTTCATGTTTCTCAGCAGCTTCTTCTCTTGGTTGGACTTAGCCAACAACCTCTCCAAGTGAGCATTCTCCTGAATGAGCATTGACTCTCGGTCAGCTGGCAATGGATCACCGGGTTTTCCACGGTTCAAGACTCGGTCGCTACGAATCCTCCATAGCTCATCAAGTGCCTTCTCCTCCTCTAGATTTTTGTTCCGCTGCTCCAGGTAGGTGATGGTCCATTGGGAACCCTCAAGTCTCCTCTGTAAAACATCATTTTCAGCCCTAAGATGCTGAATGATCTCCTTCACCTCTTGGCTAGGAGAACTGGCCTCGAGATCAATCACCGGATCCTCATGAATCATGGGCTCTTTGCCCCTCTGCAGTACCTGTGATGATGAAGAAAGCGAGGCCCCTTCCACCTGATGTGGAGATAACACTCACTGAGCTGAAGATGAAGGCGAGACCCCTTCCACCTGCTGTGGAGATAGTACTCGCCTAGCTGCTGCAAATAAGGCCCTTGGACCTTTCTGATAAGTGACCAGAGGAGTGGACCTGACATGTCGAGTCTCAAGAATATCATGCTACTGTGATGGCCTTCCCTCCTCATGAAAAACCTCAGGGGGTGAAAGGGATAACCTTGAGAGCAGCAAAACAAAACCCTATCTCTACTTGCATTTTGACATTTTTAAAGCAAATATACATGAACTTCTCATTTCAACTTGATGGCATTAAAACACATTTCCCATGCTCATTTTTCTCTATCAGGCAAAATACTTTGATGATCAGAGGCCTACCTGCAACCTTGAAGAGATTTGGGGTTATTTGGTAGCTTACTGGCAAATTTCTGTGGAGAAATCCCCAACGGGTCGCGCACGTTGCTTTTCTGAACTGCGGAAGAGCTCTCAACGGGTCGCGCACCACCCAACAGATGGCTCTTTTGCAGGAGGCTTTTGGAGGCCTTCCCTATGTCGGAATCCAGTGCACGATAGCTCGTTGGAAAGGTATTTGAGTCTACCTTCCAACCAAACTAGAATTTTTCAATTTGGAGTTAATTTGATCTATCAAAAGTCAAATCTCCCAAGACTGGTCAAAAAGTACCAAATGAGGCTGCCTCAAGGAAGAGTGTTGTTGCAGTCAACTTTTGAATGCCTTCCTCAACCCTAAATTGAGCTCATGATAGCTCATTGGAAAGATCTTTGTGTCTAATTATAATTTTACCCATCAAGAAAATCATTTGGTGAACCAAGCTAGGAGAAAACTTGATTTTCCCGAGGTCACTTCAGAGGTGTCTTTGATTCTCCTGAGGCAACGGTATTCCTGACATTTCTCTCAAACAATAAAACCTGTGCAAAAATTGAAGGAAATTTTTCTTCTTTGGCATGTTCTAGACAAAAACCTCTCTTAGTTTCCCAGAATTCATCTTTGATTGCTCTGAAACATCATTTGAGTGAAACTGTCCTGATGTGTGAAACAAGGAATTCTGTCGAAATGAAGTGAAATGAAGGGGACAGGGGGCTTCTAAATTCTTGGGGAAATTTTGGGGAGTAGGGAGGGATGTTAGGAAGTAGGGGAAAGTGGAATCTCAGAGATTGAGTGAGGGGAAGGGGTCCAAAAGGGAAAAACACAGGCCCAACCTAGAAAATTGCCAAGTTGTAGCTAGAAACTAGGGTTTGTGCAAAAATGAGGAATTTGGCGGATCTAAAGGATGGGAAGTGTTTGATAAGGTACTTTAAGGATAGGGGAAGGTGTATGAACATCAGGAAACGAGTTTTGCTGATGATTTGACCGTCCAAGAGAAATTGGCTTCAAAACCCTAGGAGAGGGAAATGACCTTGCCTAGGCACAACTGAAGCATGAACAAGATGTAAAATGACTCATTAGACACTGACATGATAATGAAAACCCTATGAATGATGACAGACTCAGTTGAATGATGACATGGACCGCCATTTGGAGAAATTTAGAAGGAGTAAAAGAAAACCCTAGACCTAATGCCTAGTGACCAAATTTTGCTTGAAGACTCACTGAAATGACAAAATTTGACCTTGACACTTCAAAATCACTTTTTAAGAGCACATTTGATCACTAGAGGAAGGCTGGAAAGACTAACACTAACATTGGCTCCAATGGAGATGGTAGCTCCTTAGAGGTGCCAAGAACCTTAGACCTCTGGGAGAGCAGACCAGTGCCTTCATCCATTAGGCAATGGAGTCAAAAACTCAAGCTGAAATGCATGACTAAAAACTAATGAGTTGACAACACAAATTGACTCTTTAAAAACTGACTCGATACTTAAACACAACTGACAAACTGAAAATGATGCTCAAAGTGGAGCTTATTCATCAAAACCTACTCTAACAGTTTCATTCATCGCCTGGTCAAGTGAAATGAAACAACCAATGTAACCAAGTAAGTTTCCCATCTGCTGTTCGAATTCTCCACAAGTGCTTTCTTATGAACAACAATAGAGATCTACTGAAAGGCAACTCCCATGACAACATAGAAACAGACCCATTGAATGATATGAATTCTCTATCCGCCTCCAAAAACACTGCATAGGGATCTTGAAATTCAAGCACACTAGAACTTAGCTCATCCAATGGATTACTTCTCTTCTTCTCATACCATGAATGCACACTTTGATCTGAGCCTTGTGACGTGACCTCTGCTGAAAATGACAAAGAAACTGACTGCCGGATCAAATTCATATCAGCACATGTTTCAAGCTCACATGAGGTCAATGGAGAAAGACTTTGGCTGCAAACCTCATCCAAAACATCAGCTATTGGATCATGAAAAACCTGAAAAGACTGTTGCAACCCATTTTCTATTGGTTCCAATGTGATTACATGATTGCCTACATGCTGCTCATTCTTCACTGAAGATGGACTATGCAAATTTCCCTTCAAGTACTGAAATGATTCAAAACAGAAAGGTAGGGAACCTTCTTGTATCATTTGATCAAATATGTTAGCTTCCATGCTTTCATCTGCAACTTGACAACCAATGGCATTTGGGGGCTGCAAATCTGAATATGTAAAGTCTTGAACAAAATTTTCATTGCTCTCAAGATGATTCAAATCAAGACTTGTTGACAGCTGATTTCTAATTTCATGGAAGTTGTCTCTAATGAACTGACATGAATCAAAACAAAAAGGCAAATATCCTTCACTTACTTCAAACTTTGCTGCACTTTCCTCATCAAAGTCATAGCTGATATGTGATGGCTGAACATTGTATTCAAGCTGTTGAAAATGAACTTTTTCCTCCCACAAACTAGCTGCTTGTTTGATTGCAAGATTAGCTTCTGTTTGGAGAACATAATCATCATCATACTGATCAAACCGAGGCAAATCATCGGTATAAAACATATCATCAAGCATGCAGGTCATATCAACAGTGCTTTCTTCGCCAAGGTGATCTACAAAACAATCATTATCAGATCTATAACAATTGGGATAAGAAACAAAATATTTTGGATCAGCAGCTTGTTCTTCTTCAATCAGCGTGCCATGAACATCATAATCATTCCTTGCATTGATCTTTTCCATCATCTTTTCCACTGCACTTACCAAAATGTCAAGCTTCACCTCTAAAGATGTTGATTCGGCCAGATCTATGTTTTTCATCTCTTCTTCCTTCATTCTTGCCCTTCGGATCAGCAAATGCGCCTCTACATTTACTACACTGTTTTGCATCTCATGAAGCGTTGAAATATCCATTTCTCTCAGCTGAAACTCCATCTCCGGATCAAAGGCACCCGGATAGTGCAAGAGAGCAGATTTAGGAGTAGGCCTTATCTCAACTGGCATTGAATAATAAACTTGGTTAAATCTGGCTGAAAACTGTTGTACTGTCTCACCTGGCAGTCTTTTCAGCTGGTTATACTCTTCTACAATCAAGAGAAGGTTCTGTCCGATCATCCACCTGTCGAGAAAAACTTTGACAAACTGCTGGAAATCTGAGATGCTTGCATCAGGCAGGGCTTTGAACCAACTCTTCACTTTGGCTTGCAAAGAAAGAGAAAAAAGCCTTATACTAACATCTTCTTCATCAACTTCAAAAAGATCTAGAAAATTCTCAAAATTCTGCACATGTTGCTCAGCGTTGACATTCTTACATTCACCATCAAACATCGGCAAGTATAGATCATAGTTTTTGGGGAAAGCATGAAGAACAGAAGGTAAAACAAGAGGTTTATACCGATCTGGAATTTTACAAGGTATAGGGGTATGTACAGCAGGTATAGAATTAGTTTTGGTCACTTGAGGTTCATCAACTTGAAGATGGCCATCACAAAATTCAGAAGAAAGGTCTTGATCAAGCTCAAAGGTATGCAAATCTTTGGTATTCACAATCTTCGAAGGAAAAGAATTAACTGTAGGTCGAGGATCTCTTCTCAAATACAGTATACTTTGCAAAGCCCTTTTTACATTCTCAGGAAAAGAGGAGAAATAATTTAGAACAAAGAACAAAATATCTTGGATGAAATTCCAACTTGAGTACCTGATCTGTCCATATTCTCCTTTCATGTTTTTGCTGGTCAGGATCATCCTCCAGTGGAGTCTTTGGATCTGATCTTGAAAATGATTTAGAGTCGCCAAGTGAATGATTTCAGCCTGTCAAGTGCCTAATCGTTGTCCACCATCAACAATCAGATCTGAACTTGATACATGTACTGGGGTGAAAAGCAAATGAAGTGTTGTATTCACAAGCTCACGGAGATTGACTGAAGCAGCATTTATCTACTTGCGCTGATGCAAAGCAAGAGCGTTTTCGAAGGCTACCTGGCGTAACTTCAGGCTCCGTCTAAGACTTATGAAACAAACACATCAATCCACAAACAAGTTTGTTCTCCCCAGTATGGTCACCAGTATGTTAGTGCTTGAAATTTCACCTCAGGCTGAGAAAGGCAAACCTCAAGGCTACATCAAACCATTCAGCCTCGTAGCTAGCCCTACGGGGCAGGAGAAGGCTCTCTCCGGTAAATCTCGGTAAATATTCAATGGGATGAGATGACCAACAAGGTAACACTGATATTAGGCTATTAAACTGATCAAAAGGGTTGATTTGGGGTTTTTTGGGTTTTTGGTGGCAAATTGAGGAATTGCAATTTTGGGTGCGGGGATTGGACATAGTTTCTGCAGGGGGTTCCTTGGGGCGAGGTAGGAAACAGTGTTGATGCCTTTAACTGAGGTGGATGGTCAGAAACGAAATATGAGGAGCTAAAGAGAACAAACAATGACTTTGAATTCCCTTTAGACAGTAGAAAACATTGAAATTAAACAAATTTAAAAGCAGAGCATGGCTAGCATGAATTCATACTTTAACACTTCATTTGTTTAATGTGCAGCAGTAAAGAAAGGAAATGAATCACATAACAAAGCTTACAAGAACATTGAGAAACACACCATCAACACATGAGTCCACAAGAATCCCAAAGATGACTGCAAAACCCTAGTCTTCCTTAGCCAAAAATTGCAGAGATACAAGTGAAATAATACAATGATAGCTTCTCCCTCAAGAGTCCAACCTTCCAACCTCTGAAAATGATTAAGAAAATACATAATATAGGCAAGCCAACCTCTTCCCTTGCCTCTAGGGATCGAGCTCATCCTTCTAGGAGCTGTTTGAACCACTTCTAAACTAAGCACTAGAAAATAGGCAGTCAAAACAACTTGCCTCTATAAACTTGGAAACCAATTCATACATTCAATTTTTACCCTTTACATGCAAGAATCTTCTAGAAGAGTTAAACAAGAGTAAAAATATCCAAAAAGTGTCACAATTACATCCAAGAGGACCACCATCCACCTCAAAAAGTCAAACTGGAGCCAAACTGCGTTTTCTGGGCTGAACTAGTCAAATTTGGCAAAGTTTCCTCAACGGGTCGCACACATTTCCTCAACGGGTCGCGCAATTTGGAGCTCTGTTTGGAGGCCTTACCAGTGTCAGAATTAGGTGCAGGATAGCTCGTTGGAAAGGTCTCTGAGTCTACTTTCCAACCCAACTGTAATTTTTGGATTTGGAGGTCATTTGCCTAGTCAAAAGTCAATTCTACCAAGACTGCTTCTGCAACTCAAAAAAGGGGCAGAAAGTCAAATTTTGCCTGTATTTTGACCTTCTGGAGGCCCAAATCCCCATAAAAACTCAAGTCCATCCATAGGCATGTGTAAATTTGCATGCCAAATCTAGAAATGTCGAGTTTTTGCAAAACGGAGCTACGATGACAAAGGGTCTCACCGGGGGTGAGACCCGTTGAGAAGCCAAAACCTGTAAATTTCCCAAAAATACCAAAATTACCCAAAATTCTCAAAAAATTTTGGGATTTGTGCTGCAGCTGATGCTAGTGAGTGCCATTATCTTTTAGGGATGCCTCAGCCAAGAAACGGAGTGGATTGGTCTTCTTCCTCCGCCTAAGAGCCTCGGACAACCTCCTTTGGAACATTTTCATCTTGGCTTTGCATACATGCATTCTTGCCCAATAGTGATTCTTCATGTTTCTCAGCAGCTTCTTCTCTTGGTTGGACTTAGCCAACAACCTCTCCAAGTGAGCATTCTCCTGAATGAGCATTGACTCTCGGTCAGCTGGCAATGGATCACCGGGTTTTCCACGGTTCAAGACTCGGTCGCTACGAATCCTCCATAGCTCATCAAGTGCCTTCTCCTCCTCTAGATTTTTGTTCCGCTGCTCCAGGTAGGTGATGGTCCATTGGGAACCCTCAAGTCTCCTCTGTAAAACATCATTTTCAGCCCTAAGATGCTGAATGATCTCCTTCACCTCTTGGCTAGGAGAACTGGCCTCGAGATCAATCACCGGATCCTCATGAATCATGGGCTCTTTGCCCCTCTGCAGTACCTGTGATGATGAAGAAAGCGAGGCCCCTTCCACCTGATGTGGAGATAACACTCACTGAGCTGAAGATGAAGGCGAGACCCCTTCCACCTGCTGTGGAGATAGTACTCGCCTAGCTGCTGCAAATAAGGCCCTTGGACCTTTCTGATAAGTGACCAGAGGAGTGGACCTGACATGTCGAGTCTCAAGAATATCATGCTACTGTGATGGCCTTCCCTCCTCATGAAAAACCTCAGGGGGTGAAAGGGATAACCTTGAGAGCAGCAAAACAAAACCCTATCTCTACTTGCATTTTGACATTTTTAAAGCAAATATACATGAACTTCTCATTTCAACTTGATGGCATTAAAACACATTTCCCATGCTCATTTTTCTCTATCAGGCAAAATACTTTGATGATCAGAGGCCTACCTGCAACCTTGAAGAGATTTGGGGTTATTTGGTAGCTTACTGGCAAATTTCTGTGGAGAAATCCCCAACGGGTCGCGCACGTTGCTTTTCTGAACTGCGGAAGAGCTCTCAACGGGTCGCGCACCACCCAACAGATGGCTCTTTTGCAGGAGGCTTTTGGAGGCCTTCCCTATGTCGGAATCCAGTGCACGATAGCTCGTTGGAAAGGTATTTGAGTCTACCTTCCAACCAAACTAGAATTTTTCAATTTGGAGTTAATTTGATCTATCAAAAGTCAAATCTCCCAAGACTGGTCAAAAAGTACCAAATGAGGCTGCCTCAAGGAAGAGTGTTGTTGCAGTCAACTTTTGAATGCCTTCCTCAACCCTAAATTGAGCTCATGATAGCTCATTGGAAAGATCTTTGTGTCTAATTATAATTTTACCCATCAAGAAAATCATTTGGTGAACCAAGCTAGGAGAAAACTTGATTTTCCCGAGGTCACTTCAGAGGTGTCTTTGATTCTCCTGAGGCAACGGTATTCCTGACATTTCTCTCAAACAATAAAACCTGTGCAAAAATTGAAGGAAATTTTTCTTCTTTGGCATGTTCTAGACAAAAACCTCTCTTAGTTTCCCAGAATTCATCTTTGATTGCTCTGAAACATCATTTGAGTGAAACTGTCCTGATGTGTGAAACAAGGAATTCTGTCGAAATGAAGTGAAATGAAGGGGACAGGGGGCTTCTAAATTCTTGGGGAAATTTTGGGGAGTAGGGAGGGATGTTAGGAAGTAGGGGAAAGTGGAATCTCAGAGATTGAGTGAGGGGAAGGGGTCCAAAAGGGAAAAACACAGGCCCAACCTAGAAAATTGCCAAGTTGTAGCTAGAAACTAGGGTTTGTGCAAAAATGAGGAATTTGGCGGATCTAAAGGATGGGAAGTGTTTGATAAGGTACTTTAAGGATAGGGGAAGGTGTATGAACATCAGGAAACGAGTTTTGCTGATGATTTGACCGTCCAAGAGAAATTGGCTTCAAAACCCTAGGAGAGGGAAATGACCTTGCCTAGGCACAACTGAAGCATGAACAAGATGTAAAATGACTCATTAGACACTGACATGATAATGAAAACCCTATGAATGATGACAGACTCAGTTGAATGATGACATGGACCGCCATTTGGAGAAATTTAGAAGGAGTAAAAGAAAACCCTAGACCTAATGCCTAGTGACCAAATTTTGCTTGAAGACTCACTGAAATGACAAAATTTGACCTTGACACTTCAAAATCACTTTTTAAGAGCACATTTGATCACTAGAGGAAGGCTGGAAAGACTAACACTAACATTGGCTCCAATGGAGATGGTAGCTCCTTAGAGGTGCCAAGAACCTTAGACCTCTGGGAGAGCAGACCAGTGCCTTCATCCATTAGGCAATGGAGTCAAAAACTCAAGCTGAAATGCATGACTAAAAACTAATGAGTTGACAACACAAATTGACTCTTTAAAAACTGACTCGATACTTAAACACAACTGACAAACTGAAAATGATGCTCAAAGTGGAGCTTATTCATCAAAACCTACTCTAACAGTTTCATTCATCGCCTGGTCAAGTGAAATGAAACAACCAATGTAACCAAGTAAGTTTCCCATCTGCTGTTCGAATTCTCCACAAGTGCTTTCTTATGAACAACAATAGAGATCTACTGAAAGGCAACTCCCATGACAACATAGAAACAGACCCATTGAATGATATGAATTCTCTATCCGCCTCCAAAAACACTGCATAGGGATCTTGAAATTCAAGCACACTAGAACTTAGCTCATCCAATGGATTACTTCTCTTCTTCTCATACCATGAATGCACACTTTGATCTGAGCCTTGTGACGTGACCTCTGCTGAAAATGACAAAGAAACTGACTGCCGGATCAAATTCATATCAGCACATGTTTCAAGCTCACATGAGGTCAATGGAGAAAGACTTTGGCTGCAAACCTCATCCAAAACATCAGCTATTGGATCATGAAAAACCTGAAAAGACTGTTGCAACCCATTTTCTATTGGTTCCAATGTGATTACATGATTGCCTACATGCTGCTCATTCTTCACTGAAGATGGACTATGCAAATTTCCCTTCAAGTACTGAAATGATTCAAAACAGAAAGGTAGGGAACCTTCTTGTATCATTTGATCAAATATGTTAGCTTCCATGCTTTCATCTGCAACTTGACAACCAATGGCATTTGGGGGCTGCAAATCTGAATATGTAAAGTCTTGAACAAAATTTTCATTGCTCTCAAGATGATTCAAATCAAGACTTGTTGACAGCTGATTTCTAATTTCATGGAAGTTGTCTCTAATGAACTGACATGAATCAAAACAAAAAGGCAAATATCCTTCACTTACTTCAAACTTTGCTGCACTTTCCTCATCAAAGTCATAGCTGATATGTGATGGCTGAACATTGTATTCAAGCTGTTGAAAATGAACTTTTTCCTCCCACAAACTAGCTGCTTGTTTGATTGCAAGATTAGCTTCTGTTTGGAGAACATAATCATCATCATACTGATCAAACCGAGGCAAATCATCGGTATAAAACATATCATCAAGCATGCAGGTCATATCAACAGTGCTTTCTTCGCCAAGGTGATCTACAAAACAATCATTATCAGATCTATAACAATTGGGATAAGAAACAAAATATTTTGGATCAGCAGCTTGTTCTTCTTCAATCAGCGTGCCATGAACATCATAATCATTCCTTGCATTGATCTTTTCCATCATCTTTTCCACTGCACTTACCAAAATGTCAAGCTTCACCTCTAAAGATGTTGATTCGGCCAGATCTATGTTTTTCATCTCTTCTTCCTTCATTCTTGCCCTTCGGATCAGCAAATGCGCCTCTACATTTACTACACTGTTTTGCATCTCATGAAGCGTTGAAATATCCATTTCTCTCAGCTGAAACTCCATCTCCGGATCAAAGGCACCCGGATAGTGCAAGAGAGCAGATTTAGGAGTAGGCCTTATCTCAACTGGCATTGAATAATAAACTTGGTTAAATCTGGCTGAAAACTGTTGTACTGTCTCACCTGGCAGTCTTTTCAGCTGGTTATACTCTTCTACAATCAAGAGAAGGTTCTGTCCGATCATCCACCTGTCGAGAAAAACTTTGACAAACTGCTGGAAATCTGAGATTCTTGCATCAGGCAGGGCTTTGAACCAACTCTTCACTTTGGCTTGCAAAGAATGAGAAAAAAGCCTTATACTAACATCTTCTTCATCAACTTCAAAAAGATCTAGAAAATTCTCAAAATTCTGCACATGTTGCTCAGCGTTGACATTCTTACATTCACCATCAAACATCGGCAAGTATAGATCATAGTTTTTGGGGAAAGCATGAAGAACAGAAGGTAAAACAAGAGGTTTATACCGATCTGGAATTTTACAAGGTATAGGGGTATGTACTGCAGGTATAGAGTTAGTTTTGGTCACTTGAGGTTCATCAACTTGAACATGGCCATCACAAAATTCAGAAGAAAGGTCTTGATCAAGCTCAAAGGTATGCAAATCTTTGGTATTCACAATCTTCGAAGGAAAAGAATTAACTGTAGGTCGAGGATCTCTTCTCAAATACAGTATACTTTGCAAAGCCCTTTTTACATTCTCAGGAAAAGAGGAGAAATAATTTAGAACAAAGAACAAAATATCTTGGATGAAATTCCAACTTGAGTACCTGATCTGTCCATATTCTCCTTTCATGTTTTTGCTGGTCAGGATCATCCTCCAGTGGAGTCTTTGGATCTGATCTTGAAAATGATTTAGAGTCGCCAAGTGAATGATTTCAGCCTGTCAAGTGCCTAATCGTTGTCCACCATCAACAATCAGATCTGAACTTGATACATGTACTGGGGTGAAAAGCAAATGAAGTGTTGTATTCACAAGCTCACGGAGATTGACTGAAGCAGCATTTATCTACTTGCGCTGATGCAAAGCAAGAGCGTTTTCGAAGGCTACCTGGCGTAACTTCAGGCTCCGTCTAAGACTTATGAAACAAACACATCAATCCACAAACAAGTTTGTTCTCCCCAGTATGGTCACCAGTATGTTAGTGCTTGAAATTTCACCTCAGGCTGAGAAAGGCAAACCTCAAGGCTACATCAAACCATTCAGCCTCGTAGCTAGCCCTACGGGGCAGGAGAAGGCTCTCTCCGGTAAATCTCGGTAAATATTCAATGGGATGAGATGACCAACAAGGTAACACTGATATTAGGCTATTAAACTGATCAAAAGGGTTGATTTGGGGTTTTTTGGGTTTTTGGTGGCAAATTGAGGAATTGCAATTTTGGGTGCGGGGATTGGACATAGTTTCTGCAGGGGGTTCCTTGGGGCGAGGTAGGAAACAGTGTTGATGCCTTTAACTGAGGTGGATGGTCAGAAACGAAATATGAGGAGCTAAAGAGAACAAACAATGACTTTGAATTCCCTTTAGACAGTAGAAAACATTGAAATTAAACAAATTTAAAAGCAGAGCATGGCTAGCATGAATTCATACTTTAACACTTCATTTGTTTAATGTGCAGCAGTAAAGAAAGGAAATGAATCACATAACAAAGCTTACAAGAACATTGAGAAACACACCATCAACACATGAGTCCACAAGAATCCCAAAGATGACTGCAAAACCCTAGTCTTCCTTAGCCAAAAATTGCAGAGATACAAGTGAAATAATACAATGATAGCTTCTCCCTTAAGAGTCCAACCTTCCAACCTCTGAAAATGATTAAGAAAATACATAATATAGGCAAGCCAACCTCTTCCCTTGCCTCTAGGGGTCGAGCTCATCCTTCTAGGAGCTGTTTGAACCACTTCTAAACTAAGCACTAGAAAATAGGCAGTCAAAACAACTTGCCTCTATAAACTTGGAAACTAGTTCATACATTCAATTTTTACCCTTTACATGCAAGAATCTTCTAGAAGAGTTAAACAAGAGTAAAAATATCCAAAAAGTGTCACAATTACATCCAAGAGGACCACCATCCACCTCAAAAAGTCAAACTGGAGCCAAACTGCGTTTTCTGGGCTGAACTGGTCAAATCTGGCAAAGTTTCCTCAACGGGTCGCGCACATTTCCTCAACGGGTTGCGCACTTTGGAGCTCTGTTTGGAGGCCTTCCCGATGTCAGAATTAGGTGCAGGATAGCTCGTTGGAAAAGTATCTAAGTCTTATTTCCAACCCAATGGGAATTTTTGGATTTGGAGGTTATTTGCCTAGTCAAAAGTCAATTCTCCCAAGACTGCTTCTTCAACACAAAAAAGGGGCAGAAAGTCAAAGTTTGCCTGTATTTTGACCTTCTGGAGGCCCAAATCCCCATAAAAACTCAAGTCCATCCATAGGCATGTGTAACTTTACATGAAAAATCTAGAAATGTTGAGTTTTTTCAAAACGGAGCTACGATGACAAAGGGTCTCACCGGGGGTGAGACCCGATGAGAAGCCAAAACCTGTAAATTTCCCAAAAATACCAAAATTACCCAAAATTCTCAAAATTTTTTGGGATTTGTGCTGTAGTTGATGCTAGTGAGTGCCATGATCTTTGAGGGATGCCTCAGCCAAGATACGGAGTGGATTGGTCTTCTTCCTCCGCCTAAGAG
This sequence comes from Pinus tabuliformis, assembly GCA_031772625.1. Classification (NCBI taxonomy): domain Eukaryota; kingdom Viridiplantae; phylum Streptophyta; class Pinopsida; order Pinales; family Pinaceae; genus Pinus; species Pinus tabuliformis. The sequence goes on along the minus strand of CM062818.1, from coordinate 1,840,518,445 downwards.
CCTCGGACAACCTCCTTTGGAACATTTTCATCTTGGCTTTGCATACATGCATTCTTGCCCAATAGTGATTCTTCATGTTTCTCAGCAGCTTCTTCTCTTGGTTGGCCTTAGCCAATAACTTCTCCAAGTGAGCATTCTCCTGAATGAGCATTGACTCTCGGTCAGCTGGCAATGGATCACCGGGTCTTCCACGGTTCAAGACTCGGTCGCTACGAATCCTCCATAGCTCATCAAGTGCCTTCTCCTCCTCTAGTTGTTTGTTCCGCTGCTCCATGTAGGTGATGGTCCATTGGGAACCCTCAAGTCTCCTCTGTAAAACATCATTTTCAGCCCTAAGATGTTGAATGATCTCCTTCGCCTCTTGGCTAGGAGAACTGGCCTCGAGATCAATCATCGGATCCTCATGAATCATGGGCTCTTTGCCCCTCTGCAGTACCTGTGCTGATGAAGAAAGCGAGGCCCCTTCCACCTGATGTGGAGATAACACTCGCTGAGCTGAAGATGAAGGCGAGACCCCTTCCACCTGCTGTGGAGATAGTACTCACCTAGCTGCTGCAAATAAGGCCCTTGGGCCTTTCTGATAAGTGACCAGAGGAGTGGAACTGACATGTTAGGTCTCAAGAATATCATGCTACTGTGATGGCCTTCCCTCCTCATGAACAACCTCAGGGGGTGAAAGGGATAACCTTGAGAGCAGCAAAACAAAACCCTATCTCTACTTGCATTTTGACATTTTTAAAGCAAATATACATGAACTTCTCATTTCAACTTGATGGCATTAAAACACATTTCCCATGCTCATTTTTCTCTATCAAGAAAAATACTTTGATGATAAGAGGCCTACCTGCAACCTTGAAGAGATTTGGGGTCATTTGGTAGCTTACTGGAAAATTTTTGTGGAGAAATCCCCAACGGGTCGCGCCCCTCCCAACGGGTCGCGCACGTTGCTTGTCTGAACTGCGGAAGAGCTCTCAACGGGTCGCGCACCACCCAACGGGTCGTGCTTTTGCAGGAGGCTTTTGGAGGCCTTCCCAATGTCGGAATCAGGTGCAAGATAGCTCGTTGGAAATATCGTTGAGTCTACTTTCCAACCCAACTGTAATTTTTCAATTTGGAGATCATTTGACCTGTCAAAAATCAAATCTCCCAAGACTGGTCAAAAAGTACCAAATGAGGCTACCTCAAGGAAGAGTGCTGTTGCAGTCAACTTTTGAATGCCTTCCGCAACCCAAAATTGAGCTCATGATAGCTCATTGGAAAGCTCTTTGTGTCTATTTATTATTTTACCCATCAAAGAAAATCATTTGGCCAACCAAGCTAGGAGAAAACTTGATTTTCCCAAGGTCACTTCAGAGGTGTCTTTGATTCTCCTGAGGCAACGGTATTCTTGACATTTCTCTCAAACAATGACACCTGTGAAAAAAGTGAAGGAGGTTTTTCTTCTTTGGCATGTTCTGGACAAAAACCTCTCTCCGTTTCCCAAAATGCATCTTTGATTACTCTGAAACATCATTTCAGAGAAACTTGTCCCGATGTGTGAAACAAGGAATTCTGTCGAAATGAAGCGAAATGAAGGGGACAGGGGGCTTCTAAATTCTTGGGGAAATTTTGGGGAGTAGGGAGGGATGTTAGGAAGTAGGGGAAAGTGGAATCTCAGAGATTGAGTGAGGGGAAGGGGTCCAAAAGGGCAAAACACAGGCCCAACCTAGAAAATTGCCAAGTTGTAGCTAGAAACTAGGGTTTGTGCAAAAATGAGGAATTTGGCGGATCTAAAGGATGGGAAGTGTTTGATAAGGTAATTTAAGGATAGGGGAAGGTGTATGAACATCAGGAAACGAGTTTTGCCGATGATTTGACCGTCCAAGAGAAATTGGCTTCAAAACCCTAGGAGAGGGAAATGACCTTGCCTAGGCACAACTGAAGCATGAACAAGATGTAAAATGACTCATTAGACACTGACATGATAATGAAAACCCTATGAATGATGATATAGTCAGTTGAATGATGACATGGACCACCATTTGGACAACTTTAGAAGGAGTAAAAGCAAACCCTAGACCTAATGCCTAGTGACCAAATTTTGCTTGAAGACTCACTGAAATGACAAAATTTGACCTTGACACTTCAAAATCACTTTTTAAGAGCACATTTGATCACTGAAGGAAGGCTGGAAAGACTGACACTAACACTTAACACACTTGAGAAGTACTTGTAAACATCAACATAAGACAAAAAACCAATCAAAGAAAAAGATCTATTGATTACAAGTAAATGGAATCAGATACATTCACACATATAAGCATCATATATTAAGATAAGCATATGGAAAAATGTGCAAATACTTTATTCAATAGAAGGAATAATTACAACCATGAAGCCTAATTCGAGGTCACTCCTCCAACTTTGGTTCCATCCACATCACATCATAAGCATGACATTTCGGTAGCATAACAACACTTACAATAGTCTCAATTCTCAAGTAAAATTATCTCCTTACAATTCATCAAAGTCCAACCTCTTGATCACTTAGATGAATGCTCAATTTATAGGAATATGGAGGATGTTTTGTCATCAATGAAGGTATTGAATGGCCTTCCATACTTAGAATTAGTTCCATGGAAGAGGAGATGAGAGGATAAGATGTATCTTAACTCATTCCTCATCCATTTTCAAGCTCATAAGAGATGATAAGTGTGGGAATCTTCTAGAGGGCTCCAAAAGATAAGAATATTCCCCAAACCCTATGTGAATTTCACTCAGACTCCCCTAACGCAGGCCAAAGTGGGCCTAAGCGCTCTGTAGAGCACCCTTGCATGGGCCTAAGCTCTCTGCAGAGCATCGTTGCATGGGCCTACCTGCTCTGGTCCTTCTAGGAGTCATTTCAGGATGTCTTCAAGCCATGAAACTGTCTAGGAAGGAGGCATTCAAAAGGTTGACTTGTTTAGGGCATGTAGCAACTAAAATTAGGGCTTGATGAGCCCTAAAACACTGATATGAATGATAGGAGTGATGTGCCAAAATGGATCTATAACAGCCGCCCCCTAAAGAATGAAGTCAAAAATAATAATGTCAAGTGATATGCTTTACGATGTGATGAGGAGGTTCCGAAGTGGTTGGTGACCTGCATCAATTACAATACATATATCATGATTTTTTTATTTTTTCATGAACTGCTGCGGGAAGACATACCCATGCTTAGCATAAAAACTTTCATTACATATACAAAAATAGTCATCTACAGATATAGACCCATGATCGAAATGACCATCAATGTAAATCCATTGTAAGGATGATTTGGTACATTTCTTGAAATCACAACCCAAATGGATGAAACTAGATCCAGAGTCTTCTATCTCGTTCAATCATTCACTCAAGTACGACTCTAACCATGTAAATATGTGATATGAAGTTGAACATGGGAAGACACTGTCTGATTACTAGCCAATGATGTAATTCATTAACAAATGCGAGAGAAATCATCGATAATGATAATGATCCTCGAGGTACTGTAGTAAATTTTGCATGGTGTGAATGGATGATTTGATTTCAAACACCATACAAAGTCTTTCGGTCAAAGGAAAATGATGTCAACCTATCGCTGGAAGCAAGAAACTTTCCATTTATGTATGCAAGCCTCAAGGTACTGGAAGGGTGTCTCTAAGTCAAATTCTTGGATAATGTGCTGATGTCGACAAGAAGTGACTCATCGCAGGAGGGTCTTCATGTATCCTACATCAACGACACAAAATATGTGTAATGATTTTGGAGATGGAATTTGACTAACGACACAAGGTTCAGGAATGACAGTCATGAAAGTGAAGGTTTATGAGTATTGTAAAGGATGAATTTTAACTCAATGACTTCTCTTGAACATATCAGCCATACTGAATAAATTGGAAGCATAGACCCGAAACAAAAGTAATGGATGATGTGATAGACCATAAGTATGATAACCATCAAGCAGATAAACCAACCCAAATAGTCTGGAGATGAAGTGAAAGTGTCATGTTCAAGAGCGACCTACTACCATAAAGTGGTTTTCCCCTTTTTCCCATCTTCCCCAAGCATTGCTGACTAGTACCTCTTTATTTTTATCAAGCCTGAGGAGGATAACATATGCTTGTTTTATAACTCCACCCTTCGGGTGAATCCCTCACTATGTGATGTTTTAACGAGTCTAGCGAAGGTGAAACTCGGTCTTGTATAGATGGACAAGTTTGTCGCTATTTGATGTTTTAACGAGTTTAACGACAAAGATAACTCGGTCCTTTTCATGTTTAGAGAGTTTGAAAAGAGATGAAAAGAAAACTCCACAAGTTATTTTTAGTAGATTTGTCTCTAAAGCCCGAAAAAGCGTAAAACAATACGAGAGAGAACCTATTGACCATGTTCGGTCAACGTATTCCTTTTTCATAGTTAATCTATCTCAACGCAAAAAAGGGTTAAACTTATACTGAGTAGATGTTGTTTCCAATCCGTTAACGCGCTGAAAAGGACAGGCGCTTGACAATATTTTCATGTTTAGAGAGTTTTAAAAGAGCTTAAAGAAGACTCCATTTTGAGGAACAAGTGGTTTCTAGGGTAGCAACTGGTTCTCGTGATGTTGGAACTTCTCAAAACATGTTTATTTATGTGAAGAGGCTGGCTAATAAGACCACTCATTACAACTGTTCCTCAAAAAGGGTAAAACAACCAAGTGAAAGTGTGTGATCAGCCAAGCGGATAGTGATGATGGACGAAGAAAAAACCAAGGATCATATGATGGAAGAGGCTGATAGAATGGCAATCACGAGGGTTAAAATGAAGATGGGTTCATTTTTACACAAGCTTGAATAATAGGGAACTATGCTTGGATTTGGTTTCATGTTTACACAATCTTGAAAGGAAAAACTATGCTTGGATTCAGTTTCATTTTTACACAAGCTTAAAATAAAGAACTATGCTTGAATTCAGTTTCATTTTTACACAAGCTTGAAAGGAAGAACTATGCTTGAGATTGGTTTACATGCCCCCAGCATGATGAAAGGGAGCATCTCTTGTAACTAGATGGAAGTCACTGCAGTGAAGCAGGACGGTTATCCAACACCTTTTTGGCTTCTTCCAGATAGGGAAAAAGGTGAATGGGGTGATCCCCTTCACATAACCTACATGGAAACTTAACTTTACTGCTAGGTGCATGCCCCCCAAGCTTCATTACATTCACCTAAGTAGACTACTCATGGCTATCAGGTGGATGGAATGAAGGTTCATTTACGAGATCAAGTGAAATACTCGACTGGGATTTTACAAGATCTACTCAAAGACTCGAATTGGAATTGGGGACCTTGTTTCATTTTTTAATGAGCTTGACACAATACAAGGAACTCTACTCAGATTCCTTGTTTCATTTTTTAACGAGGTTGACACAAGACTAGTAATTATCCTCATACCCTTTGTTTCATTTTTTAATGAGTTTGACACAACACTAGGAACTATCCTCATACCCTTTGTTTCATTTTTTAACGAGGTTGACATAAGACCATGAACTATCCTCATATTCCTTGTTTCATTTTTTAATGAGGTTGACACAAGACAACGAACTATCCTCCTTCCCTTTGTTTCATTTTTTAACGAGGTTCACACAAGACAAGGAACTGTCCACGTATTCCTTGTTTCATTTTTTAATGAGGTTGACACAAGACAACGAACTATCCTCCTTCCCTTTGTTTCATTTTTTAATGAGGTTGACACAAGACAAGGAATTTTCCTCATAGGATTTGTTTCATTTTTTAATGAGGTTGACCCAGTAAAAGAACTATCCTCATATTCCTTGTTTCATTTTTTAACGAGGCTTACATAGGACAAGGAACTATCCTCATTTTCTTTGTTTCATTCTTTAACGAAGTTGACACAAGACAAGGAACTATCCTCATATTCCTTGTTTCATTTTTTAACAAGGTTGACACAAGATAAGGAACTATCCTCATGGGAGTTGTTTCATTTTTTCATGAGGTTGACATAGTAAAAGAACTATCCTCATATTCCTTATTTTATTTTTAACGAGGTTGACACAAGACAAGGAACTATCCTCATGACCTTTGTTTAATTTTTTAACGAGGTTGACACAAGACAAGGAACTATCCTCATACTCCTTGTTTCATTTTTTAACGAGATTGACACAAGACAAGGAACTATCCTCATGTTCCTTGTTTCATTTTTAACGAGGTTGACACAAGACAAGGAACTATGCTCATGACCTTTGTTTCATTTTTTAACGAGGTTGACACAAGAGAAGGAAATATCCTCATATTCCTTATTTCTTTTTTTAACGAGGTTGACACAAGACAAGGAACTGCCCTCATACTTGTTGTTTCATTTTTTAACGAGGTTGACACAAGACCATGAAGTATCCTCATATCCTTGGTCACGACTCATAAGAGTTCATGACTTCCAAGAGGTTATCATCAGAGGAGAACAATGCTCTGGAAGGAGAGATCTAGTTCTAATGCCCCCAGTACATAATGTACAACATCATAGAATTGATCATCTTTTGATGTAGGCATGGAATGGGTTGCCACATAATTAACTCGTGGTGGGGAAGATACCATTGGTACAAAAGGACCATTTATGGAAGATGGTTGACTCGAAGCCATATTTGGACTAGGAAATGAAAGTTGGTCAACAGTGACAATTCTGCCTTCATGCGGGAAACAAATCACTTGAAAGAGTGTTGAAAAAATAGCTCCCATGTCATCAACATAGTCGCGCCCAATAAGTAAATTATAATCTAAAGGGACTGGGACTACCATCGCATTCAGATAAATGATTTTTCCTCCCAAAGTAATAGGCAAATGAGGAAGTATCCCTAATGGTTGACTAGTTCCTCTGCTAAAAGCCAATAGATTTTGGGTAACAGGCACAACTAGTGGCGAACCGAGCACTTGCTAAGCAGTGAAGGAAAGGATACTTACATATGCACCTTCATCTATAATAGTTCCAAATACAATCATATTACAAAATTGTACTATGATCTGGAAAGGCACATAAGAAGGAAGACGAAATCCTGTTAGGCGATTCCAATCGAAGGCAATGAGCAGCCTACTTGGAGGGGGTACCGTAGAAACGGGAGAATTAACCCCTTGAGTTATGAGAGTCAGAGGATTTTCCTTCTGTCTTGATGGAATAGGAAGACTACCCCCAAGCTCATTAGAATCTGAAGAAACAAAAAGAACCTGAGTGGTATCATATTCACTCTCTTCGGGAAAGGTACGATTAACTGAAGGTGAAATTAGGTCAACTGTTTCCTTGACCTATTGATTTGGGTCAGATATAGACTCATGGGATTCACATCCAGAGAGAGTGGGTTTGACCGATAGTTGATTTGGGTCAGTCAATTTATCAACTAGTGTAGGATTAAGGGAGAGTCTCCTATAACCAGATGGAAGTTGCTATGGAGAAGCAGGAGTGTTATCCAACACTTTTTTGGCTTCATCCAAATAGGGAAAAAGGTGAATGGGGTGATTTCCTTGACATAACCTACAGGGAAACTTAACTTTACCATTATTTCCATGAACTTTACTACCACTATTTGATGGTGTGTCACCAGCATGATCTCCAGAAGTTGATGACACAGGATGATGTGGACGAGAAGACCATTCTTCTAAGATCTAAGGAATATCAGGACAATTTCAAAGAAGATGGTATCCCATACAAAGTTTGCATGGATATCTAACTTTGTGAGGCTTGATGGATGGTTTCTCATCAGATGTTGCATTCAAAGAAATGGTTGCTCGGTTGGCCCTCTGCTGAATTTGCTACTTCTTCTTCTTGTTCTTCTTCTTCTTAGCCACATGGTTACTAGTACCAATACTTTCACCAGGCGAAGAGGAAGAAGGGGAGAAAGAAACAACCAAGGAAGAAGGCAAAGGGTCAACTTTAGGATCAACTAGAGGTTGATTTTATCCAGTTGGAGGTGTACTCAATTGTAGAGAAATCATGATATTTTGAACCAAGGAGGTTGAAAACAACCATACTGGTAAGCCAATGGTAAATCTCAGTAGGGATAATGTAGCCATATAAAGAGCACCAATATTTCCGAAAGGAGGAAAAGGACTAGGATTCCCATCGAAAGGAATTTCTTGATTGGTGGACTCCGAATTTGTTGCCATATGTTTCAACCTAAGATCAACTAAGGAGTGAGTGTGGAGGATGTTACCCGCGGTCAATTAATTTTATTTTAATCAAAGTAACATAACAAAACAGAAGAGGGATAATGTAGGAAAAAGGCTTACCAAGCAACTGTGAACTACAGAATACCTCCGGGCGAACCAAGAAGTACGAGCAGGCAATCTCCCCGAATGTTGCATTTGGTGTATCACTGTATCACAATGTACAAGGTGGCCAACTCGGTTACCTAAGGATGAATAGAAACCTAGTGTTTTCCTCCCATATATACTTGAAAGTACCTGGAGGCCCAATCCATATAAGCGTTGTCTAATGCAAAACCACACAGTGAGAGCATTCCCATATACTTTATGTACTGTAACAGTCCCCTATATACCTGAAGGTACGTGGATGAGCTATGATATACTCACATACATGGAATGAGGTATCACAATCGGGATGTATTGCAGAAAAGTTAGCAACAACTGCCATGTTTTATGATGTCAGAACCCATCTCTAGCCTAGAAACTCTAAATGTTATTCGTTTGGTCACAATGCTCCATTAGGTAAATTCAGATAAATTTTAAGATGATCTTCTTTAGAATTCCCCTTTCAAGGTTCACCATGTGATATATGTTTGCAATTCCTAAAATGAAACTAATATGATAAGCATTATTTTCATTCAATTGAACAATGAAAAGCTTAGCTAGTAGGGATAGAGCAATCAAATCTTTGACAAAGAGCAAATAGCACATCTAATGCAATTTCCCTAGCTATTCCTTTCAATCATTCACAAACTACAATATGAAAAATGCAAGTTTTTATTTTCGAATCCCTTAATGTTATGATGAACAAAAAGGAAACTAATGCACATATAATCACTCAATCTTTTTATAAGAACGAAGACTTTACGACAGTTCAGTTTTGAAGGAAAAGACAGGGAAAATTTTAAGAACATAATAAATGGGCGAATCTCCATGGTATATAGGAAAAATGGAAGGCGATTTTATCAATAATATAATATGTATATATAATTTTTTGGCGAATCTCTCACCAGGCATGGCGAATATTTTACTCAATTACAAAATCTTGTAAGATCTTGGCGAGTCTTTCACTAAATAATAAAACTTTGTAAAGTCCTAGTGAATCTTAGCATAGGCTACATGCTGGTTTAATTCCTCCATTTAAATAGGCTACATTCTAGGTGAATACCATGGGTCAATACCATGTGCCATTTTTATTTTTATTAATTCTAATATTAGGGTTAATAATGGTTTTTTGCATGGTATTAATAACAATCTAGTCCATGGTATTTGTCCCATGTTATTTTGGCCATAGGTTTCACCTAAATATAACCCATTTTTTGTGTGTTCGTAAATATAAGGTGACTTATGGAGTAAATATAAAAAAATATTTTATTTGTTTACCATACCTCTCGTTTATTTATATTTTGATTAATTTACCATACCTCTTTTACAAATATGGTATTTGGCCCATAGGATTCACTTAAATAAAACCTCTTTCTTGAGCCTTCATAAATAGAACGAGGGTTATGGACTAAATATAAAAAGAGGTTTTATTTATTTAGGATACGTCTGGTTTATTTATATTTTTATTTATTTACCATACCTTTTGAGTAAGTATAAAAAGACGTTTTATTTATTTACCATACCTCCACTTTACTTATATTTTTATTTGTTTACACCCTTACATGTATATAAGGTGACTTATGGAGTAAATATAAAAAATGTTTTATTTATTTACCATACCTCTCATTTATTTATATTTTTATTAATTTACCATACCTCTTTTATAAATATGGTATTTGGCCCATAGGATTCACTTAAATAAAACCTATTCTTGAAAATGGGCGAATGGAAGGTTGTAAGTCCTAATTTCAAGGGCTAAATTTACCTTTTTTACCCTCTCCCTTAAAATAAGGTGGGCTATTTGAGGTGATTTGTAAAAATGTACTATGATACAAAATATTCGCCCACTAAAAATTTAAACCCCTTAATTTCGCCAAAGGGCGAACATTCGCCCCTAAAATTATCCTTGGGAAAAGAAGAATTTTACGACACTTTCTTTTGAACAAAGATTAATCGACTATAATCTAACTTTGATGATGAATCAATAATGACAAAGAAATCATTTAAGAAACATTAATCAATCAAGTCAAAGTAGGCCGCAAAGTGCGGACTGAGGTCCCACTTGAGGTAGTAGGGGAGAGTGCTGGAACCAGGTTTCCGCACCCTGGGGATGTCTGGATGTGGTCTGAGAGGTTCGCGCATCATCCTGTAGCTTCACGCTGTGCTAGATCCATGCAGATCTAGATAATCTTAAATTTGCCTTACCGCGTGGATTACAATTCTAATTTATTCGAGTAATTGTTATAACCCATATCCATTTAGAGAGGTTTTTGAGCAAACAATTTACTTCTTTTGTTTAGTTCACATATTAAGATTAAACCTAATTCACAAGTACTCAATAAGCATATGCGTGCAGATCAAACCAATTTCATTAACCATAAAAGAGCATAGTTGTGATAGTTCATATTAACACAGAATTCAGAAGAACTTATCTTTATTTCCACTTATCAACCTTACATCCAGATCTTCCCTACGCACTCAGTTGTAGGGGTCCACGCACACAGCTGCAGAATCTTCTAGGCCTCTGTGCACATAATTGCAGAGCCTCTATCCTCTAGCAAAACCCTTGACTCGGGCTTATAGACACTCTCTGAATGGTCTTTTCACACACCCATTACATTTCAGATCTCCACACTCATACCAAAACTTAGCTACTCTACCCATAGAGCCTCGCTCTATTTATACCTTTCCACGGACTGCGATCCATAGGTGGGATGACTCATCTTACATTTCTTTACATTATTTTTGGGCGGACTACGCTTTTGTTGGCTTGAATGGGTCTGACCCAGGTTCGGAAGAATTATTTAGCCAAGCAAATCTCGCAGCTACCGGCCCTTTCGGCAACAACCTGCAAAGTGCAAACTGATGTCTCACCCGAGGTAGGTGGGGAGGGTACTGGAACCAAGTTTCCGCACCCTGGGGATGTCTAGATGTGGTCTAAGAGGTTCACGCATCATCCTGTTGCTTCGCGTTGCGCTAGATCTGTGTAGATCCAGATAATCTTAACTTTCCCTTACGACGCTGATTACAGATCTAATTTATTCAAGTAATTGTTGTAACCTAGATCTATTTAGAGAGGTCTTTAAGCAAACATTTACTTCCCTCATTAGTTTGCATATTAAGATTAAACCCGATTCACAAGTACTCAATAAGCATATGCGCGTAGATCAAAATAGTTTCATTAACCATAAAAGAACAGAGTTGCGATAGTTCAAATTAACACAGAATTCAGAAGAACTTATCTTTATTTCCACTTATCAACCTTACATCTAGATCTTCCCTGTCCACTCAGCTACAGGGGTCCGCGCACACAGCCGCGAACTCTTCTAGGCCTCTATGCACACAACTGCAAAGCCTCTATCCTCTACCCAAACCCTCGACTCGGACTTACATACACCCTCCGAATACTCCTTTCAGACACCCATTACATTTTAGATCTCCAAAATCATACCAAAAAACTTCACTATTCTACCCATAGAGCCTCACTCTATTTATACCTTTCCATGGACCGCGATCCATAGGCGGGCTGACTCAACTTACATTTCTTTACCTTATTTTTGGGCGGACTACCGTTTTGACTTTGACTTATTACGACTCGCACTCCGCACAGCTCACGGAGTCTTTACAATGGTTTAATCCTATTTTCTAGGCTTTCTGTCCCAAAACCATTACGCGGGACTTCCGCTACCCAACAGTCCCGCAACACAATTATCATGACTCGTCCCAAGTCACTCGTTGGTGCAGCACGACGTGCTTCCGTGGCTTCGCTGTTTACCTCGCTCTGAGTGACACTCATCATCCTACTGCTTTGTCATTGTCTCCTACAACGCTTCATCCGGATCTTGCTTGAGTGTTTTCACTACTTCTTCCCACCGATGATGCTCATTTTGCTGTGCTCAGTTAACATAGAACACCCCCTGATACAATTTTAGCTCGTGTGGGGAAGCCTTAGATGGGACCTCCTTGTACCTCCGTAGCTACTTCCAACCTTCATATCTTCTCATCGCACTATCGGCTGTAGCTTGTGTTTCAATTTTGCGAGATCGTTGCTGATGTCCATGCGAGACCACTACTTACAATTTTTTAGAGATGCCTTAGTAACTTCGTTCTGACCCGTGCTCTTTGTTTTCCCATCTTTTCACTAAATTGTTGTAGTTTTCCGACCTGCCCCTGGACGGGGTGACGGCATCCAGATCACTTCTGCTTCTTGTCTTCGCTTTTCCAGTACATCTCCTACTATTGATTCTATAGGCTACGAGATGCCCATGGCTGTCAACACCATGCTCCCAAGATAGTTCGGCTTCCCTCTTTGCCATATTATCACCTACGAGCTTACTCCTTGGGCAGAGATAACAAACAACACCATGTCAAGACTCAGCATATGCTTTGTGGAAGTGTAAGTCACCTGGTAGTTGTTCCTCAGTGTTTTAAGTGAGTCGAATTTCAAATTTCTAGATTGCCGCTTATTCTGGCATCCCCGTGGAAACTCTGCAATAGCTCATGCCACATCTAGCTTGTACTCCTTCCCTTAATTTCCCACCACCCTCTCCCTTTTGCCATAATGTAGACATTGTGTCAAGAATAGTGACCAGTACGGTCACCTCTGCTCGGAGCAATGCAACAATGTACTTTTGATCGTGCGGCCGTGGTCCTAATGATGGGCCCGATCGATGCATATCTTGACACTTGTGCCTCTTTCTTCTAGATTGCTTTATCATCCCACGCTCTCTTTCAACTGGGTGGAGCGGTGAGACTATCCCTCAACCAGTTAGTCAGGCGGCCGACCCACCCATATAGACCTTCAGACGGCTACCATTTACTCGGCCTCGAAAGGGGTCCCCATTGAGTTTGGCAAGCTGAACCACACCCCCATTGGTAACTTCTTTGACGACATAAGGTCCCAACCAATGCATTCAAAGTTTGTCAGGGAACTTCTCGAATTTACTGTTGTATAACAATACTAGATCATTCTCCTTGAAGGTGTGCACCTTGATATCGCGATCATGCCATGCCTTTTCCCGCTATTTCTACCCTTGCTGATGGAATCTAGCCAAAAATCGTTCCTCCTCCATTTCTTCAAGCTACATGAGCCTTTCCTCCAAAGCCTCACAGTCTACCATACCTGTGATTGCCGCAATCCATAGACTAGGCACAATATATTCCATAGGCATGATGGCTTCCTTGCCATAGACTAAACAAAAAGGTGTCTGGCCCATCAATTTCTTGCACGTGGTATGGTATGCCAATAGCACAGCACAGATGCCCAAGTCCTAGTCATTTCGTCGCGCATTATAGACCTTGGTCAATGCAGTCTCCAAGATTTTATTGAATTCCTCCACAGTCCCATTTGCTTGCGAGTGGTATGGCGTACTATGTTGATGATATATTTGGAATTCCTTAGTGAGTGTGTTGATGGTTTCATTCAGAAAGTGCGTTCCCCGATAGCTCATGAGAATTTTGGGATAGCCAAACCTTGTTAGTACATTTTTGAACAAAAACTTTGCAGCTGTTGTAGCCATACAATCCTTAACCAATTGTCCCTCGGCCCATCGGGTTAAATAATCTGTTGCGGAGATGATATAGCACGTGCCTGTTTTTCGTCGTGGCTAAATAGGTCCTACAAAGTTGATTGCCCACTTTTTGAAGGGTTGTAGTGTCAACTGCGATTGGAGTTGCGCAGTGTACTTAGCTTCCTCCTTTTTCTGCCTGATAGCGGCCTCGTTGCGTTCTACTGCCTATGGTCTGCACCATGCCAGTGGCTAGGTATCCACAATCCCATCAACCACATCGTCAATGGTAATGAATTAGAGTGAGGTCCATGTTTGTGCTAGGTCCTTCCATGCCCTAATGTAGATGCGATGCATGCCTGCTTTAAATTCGGCAACGTGTTTCATGATTTCATAGATCCCATCGAACATGTGCGGTAGCTCATTAATCCATTGACGTACACTGGCATCCATCAGTACCCAAGAGATTTTGATGTTTCAGATTTATCCTGCGTCTCTCGTTGCCCAGAGGGAAGCATACTAAGCAGCTTCTAGTCAGTTCGAGTCCAGGATAGGAAACTGGCTTTCTTCGGGTAAGTTAGTGGCAACTAGCATGATGGATAGGAGCATCCATGCATAATGGAAAGTTTTTCCTTCCTCCTACACTTCGCAACAGTTGGTAAAACATTCTTCACAGAGGAACTGGGACCAATTGAACCATACGCCAGCTGCGCATTCTTCAGCAAGTGCAATAATGATTGTTAGAACCTCAATGCCACAACATTTCCTCATTACTTTCCCTACCAACAATTGAGTGATGAAATGGACTACTTTATCTCAAATACTATCAGTGACGTACCCCCGCTGCGCCTTCGTGAGCTGATACTTCTTTTTTAGTCATTATATCATCGTGACATCATTACTTTTATCAGTAATTTCTCGAGGATCTCTCCCGTCGCAGGGAAGGTGCGAGACTCAATGAACAAGTTCAGGGGTGATACTGACAGGTTTAACGACCCATAATATTTCCTCATGAATTAAATAGAGCAACTGCTTTATAACCAACACGGTTATTGGGGGCCGGAGGAAGTGGGGAATCGACAAGAAACATAGTAACCCAGCTTGGTCCACTTTTTGCAACCACTCCTTGGGTTGGAGCATTGTCACCGTCCCTTCTACAGTCTGCCCCATCAGTGCATCCACCGCCAGGTGGGGAAATTTTACTATATCCGTAAGATCCCAATCCTTGAATTTCATTGCCGCCAAATGGCCAACCACCAAGTTTTCTACTGGGATGCCTTTTGGTAGAGTTGGGGTAGCGATGAAAGTGTCAACTTCATCTAGGTTTGTAGGTACCTTCGCCTTCCCCTTGCTTGGAGGCACACACTTGGGTCGTTGTAAAGGCTGTATAGGATCCTCCCCAGGGTTGACTTCTTCGATATATGTGGGTGAGTCCTTGGCTTCCGTATTGTTATCTATGGTAACAGTTTTACCTTATTCCTCCATTATGAACTTGCAAAAGTGCAGGTGTCACGGTGACCGCCTTACTGCTTCTGGGATCTGAGGATCCTTCCTGGTCCTCGGCGTCTGAGGTGATTTTAGGAGCTCGACTGGTGGCAACGACGCTTACGGCGGATTATCAGTGGTAGGATTGTGTGCTTTGCAGATTGCTTCCTAGTAGTGCTTCGACAATGCCTTAAACCACAAACTTTCTTCGAATTGCTCGTCACTCATCATGCACTTGCTCCTAACCCACGACGGCTTTCTGGCAGGATGGTAAGATGTGGTGGTGTGATCCTTACTATGATTATATAAGATTCAGAATTTAAGATTGGCTGCTTGCCCTTGCAGCAACTCATCAATATGATTTTGGCGGTTATTCTTCTGCCTTAATTGCTTGTTGCCTGCTCCATGGTGCTTTAAATGGGTCATCATGTCATGAACAGTACTTGCAATGGTCACTTTCCATCTTTCCTTCATGGTTGCGAAACCCCAGGATCGTAATTGCAGTTTTTGTGTATGGTGAGGTCATATCGCGCAACTTCACAAAAGCCTAGTTTATAGTCTCGCACCCTCTTTCAATTGCGCGGAGCACTGGGGCTGGACCTCCTACGGATAGTCAGGCGGGCAAACTGTTCATGTGGATCTTCTGTTTCCTGACTTGCTACGAGCACGTTCTGTGTTGCCTTGATTCTACTAATAGGTTACAGTGTGTGTGGTCTTGTCCTTTTAGGTGCCAATGCAACCATGCTAGTGAGGTCGCTGCTTGTGGCAAGGTAGGAGATCCAACCCTGCCTGGTTCCTTCATTTGATCCTTTCCGTGACCCATGTAGGCGGCTTTTATATGCAATTTGGTAATAGCTTTATCCCGCTTTGCACTTTGAGCGCAGAGTTTGGCCCTTGTTTCTTCTAACTTAACCAGTTGCACCTTACCGCACCAAATGGTTGTCCAGAGCTGCTGAATTCTGTCACAGATAATGTCATTGCTGAGGTGAGCTGTATCCAAGAGACTTTCCTATCTGGCTGTTCAAACCTTCGTTCCACGTAGATCTGGTTGGGTTGATGGTCACCTAATATGCATTCATACCCTTTGTCATGGATGACCGACTATTCTTCCAATGCGTACCTAGAACCGCTTCCTAGGTCTTGGCATCCACGCCGCCCCCCCTGGTACGTGCAACTTGGTTTCCGACCAATCATGTTGTTCCTGTGTTGTGTCCATCGTGCCACGGGGGACGAGTTGCCCTTCATCAGTGGTGGCGCTCTCTACTAACTGTTATCTCTCCTCGATGGTTACGTGTCACAGTGACCGAATCATATTGCAATTAAGCGTTGTAACTTTCTGCAAGCAGTTATACCATTGTTCAGTCTCGTCCTCAGAATCCATTGTGCAAGTTCTATCACATTCCCATAAGGTTCTTCCACCATCCACAGGACGCCCCTAATCCTGGTCCTATGCTGTTATCTGATAGATGCAATCTAGTTCATCATCACTATCCCCATCACGCACGGGTTCAGTGTATCATTCTCCTTCCGCTTGATCCAACAGAACTACTACTCGCAGTGAATTCTTTTCGAACATCATTTTCTGTCTCTTTAAGTTAATAACCCCCTTCATGTTCATTGCCCAATCAATTTCGAGCAATGCCAGGTAAGGATTATTGTCATCAACAATCTCTATGACTTCAAAATTGGTCAACGTACTTACACCGTCGATATCCACAGTCACTCCTTGCAGTCGACCCATTGGTAAGATCTTTTGTTGGTTAGCCATTCATAACTGGATCGGGGACCATTGCAATGTAGGCTTTCCCATGCACTCCCATGTCTGTTTAGATAATACATTTGTATCCGAGCCTAAGTCCAACATGACCTGATCCATTTCATATTCATTGATTTGCGTTGTCAATCTCATTTCCTGTCCACTACGCAGAGCATGTCTTCCTATTTTTTGGATTACCCGTGGTTCGCTCGATCCGCTGCATCTAGTGATTAGTTCTTGCAATCCTTGAATGGCCCTTCTATCATGCAGTAGTTTCATGCAAGTTTTGAGAAAGGTCGTAATCATGGAGGGGTCCAACCTTGACTCCACTTGATCCCTTTTGCCTGGGGTAGAAGCTTTCATGCCACCCCGCTGAGCTTCCCTTGGGATCGTCCTTCCCTGTTCTGGCTCAGAGTCGTGGGCCTTTGTAGGTGTATCGTACCCCTCACGTCCATCTTGCGGATGACCTCGTGTAGTTGCACCACTTCTTAATACCATATTTATACGAGGATCCTCTTCACAAGGTTCTACTCGCATCATCTAAATCTTCTGGGTCGGTGGAGGTTGGAGTGCTCCCTTTTCACGCAGTTGGGCAATTAAGGTAGGATAGTCTACCATTTCATGATCAAATTGTTCACAGTAGGGGCACGAAGTTCTAGTTGGGTTAGTGCAGTTGCGAGCGTAGTGTCCTGGTCTGCGACAATTATAACAGATTAACAATCCGCGGCCCCACCCGGGCCCCATTCCTCTTCCTTGGTCATGTCCCTGAAATCCTCCCCGCGCTTCAGTCTGCATTCAGTAAGCTGGGGTTCTTTCTATCGTTAATTCATAACTTCAACATGTTCGCTCATCATGTCCCACTGATCGACAGAAGTTACATTAAAACTGTTGCAGGATCTAGGTATACTTTTGTAGCAGGTGGTAGTTATATGTTTGTATGTTTCCCACCCACTTGACAAATCGCACACCATAGCACAAGCATGGCACTTGGTCCTGCTTGTACCTCTACTTTTAATGGCATCGGGCCTCCCCCCACCAGATAGTTTGCGAAGACAGGGCAGTGGTCCTTATCGTGTTCTTGGCTCTTTCATTTAACACATCCCTCCTCCATACATACCTCTGGTCAGGATACCATTTATTGCTTCAAGCTCTGCAGTTCTAAATTCAAGTTTTGAAGTTGCACATGGATTTGCTGAACTCCCAACCCTGGGTTCGGTATTGGAGTCTCATGTATCCTCATTATTGTCTCTAGTGCCTCAGCTTGGGTTGAGATCTTTTGTTGTGACAGGGCCATCCTCAGGTGTGGTATCAATGACACCACAAACCACGTGCAGTGCTGTTCATCTGTCATTGTCATGTTGGCCTCTCGGATAGCACTTTTCAACCTCTTATCCAAATCCCATGGAGCTTCTCCCGGCATCATTACAATATATTTGAACCCAACAATTGACTGCACCCCTAACTTTGGGCACCCAAATTCCTTACTTAGCGCCTCCTGGATTGCAGTAATACCTTCAGTTGGATGATCACTTGAATACTTCATGTACCAAGTCAGTGTGCGATCCTAAAACACACTAACTAAGGTAGCCTTCTTGATATTATCATCTGTGATACTCTGAGCGTCCCATACAGATTTAATCACAAACCAGAATCGTCCTAGTTCCTCATTCCCCAAACCTTTAAATATTGATAGCTTAACTGAACTTGCCATCCCGATCTTTGAGGTTGACGGAGTTGGGGGTGGGGTTGGTGTCGGAGTGGATAGATTTGATGTGGGTGAGGCGGTTGGTGGCATGGTTGGAGGTGATATTAGAGGGAAGAGCTCTTTGATCAATCGGACCGCACTTCCTGGTGAGAACCTCGCAAGTTCTTCCTCGCTTGCTTGGGAAACAGAAGCTAACGGACTGTTCTCTACTCCTCCCATTTTGCAGTAACCTATTTCACTCCGCATCACTCCAGACATAAGCAATGCACATAATCGGTTTCTCACATAAGCATCTTAATCCACGTATTCAATGATTTGATATACCTACCTCGCAGTCCTTGAAGGAATTGTCTTTCAACCTCGCTATAGCTTACGGTGGTATTTATCACAAACTCAGTGATAAATCCTCCTATTTCCTGATCTAGACAATGGTCTACTTCACGTGCGATCTTATCCTCGGTGGCTTCTAGTCGGCGCACCAGTTCCGGAGTCCACACAATAGGTTGGTCCAACCTACACCTTCCCATGCTGTCAGCTAGCCTTGCGATCCACTTGTACAGCTCTACCAGGAATGATGCAAAGAAGGTCTCATGAATTTCTGTGAATATATACCGGTCCAACCAATCTTCTTCTGATATTCGGGGGTTTCTATTTTCCTAGATTGTGAACTCGTGGAATTTCAGATCCCACTACTCTTCAATCTCTTTCTTTGTAGGGTTCCAGTGTTCCCACATCAGAGATCCCTTAGGCAGATCCCAGTTCTGGCAATGGAACCATTTGTTGGCTTATATGGGCCTGACCCAGGTTCGAAAGAATTATGTAGCCAAGCAAATCCCATAACTACTAGCCCTTTCAGCAACAGCCCATGAAGCGCAGACTGAGGTCTCACCCGAGGTAGTAGGGGAGGGTGTTGGAACCAAGTTTCCACACCCTTGGGATGTCTAGATGTGGTCTGAGATGTTTGCGCATCGTCCTGTAGCTTCGTGCTACACTAGATCCACGCAGATCCAGATAATCTTAACTTTCCCTTACCACACTGATTACAAATCTAATTTATTCGAGTAATTATTATAACCTAGATCTATTTAGAGAGGTCTTTAAGAAAATATTTACTTCTTTCATTTAGTTTTCATACTAAGATTAAAGCCGATTCACAAGTACTCAATAAGCATATGTGTGCAAATCAAAATAGTTTCATTAACCATAAAAGAACAGAATTGCGATAGTTCAGATTAAGACATAATTCAGGAGAACTTATATTTATTTCCACTTATCAACCTTACATCCAGATCTTCCCTACACACTCAGCTACAAGGGTCTATGCACATAGTTGTGGACTCTTCCAAACCTCTGCGCACACAACTGCAGAGTCTCTATCCTCTACCCAAACCCTCGACTCGGACTTACAGACACTCTTCGAATACTCTTTTGAAACACCCATTACATTTCAGATCCCCAAAACATACCAAAAAGTTAGCTCTTCTACCCATAGAACCTCGCTCTATGTATACCTTTCCATGGACCACCATCCATAGGCGGGCCGACTCAACTTACATTTCTTTACCTTATTTTTGGGCAGACTACCCTTTTGACTTTGACTTATTACAACTCGCACTCCACGCATCTCACGGAGTCTTTACCCTGCTCTTACCCAAAATTTTGGGCTTTGCACTCCATACTCGTTGCGCGGGGCTTCTGCTACCCAACAGAAAGAGGAAATACAATTTGATTTTAGAGACATACTACAATCATTGATCTTTCAGCAAGCATAAATAGAAAGAAATTTGGAGAAAAAAACCCAATCCAAAGCTGAAAATTTTCTCTAAGGTGGATCAGCGTAGGCCAAAGAGGGCCTAACTACACTGCAGAGCACTGTCTCTCACTCAAGGGTGCTCTACAAAGCACTGTCCCCTGACCAACCCTGTGATGATTCCTGAGAGGCCACTCAAGAGTCATCTAGCCTCAATTTTTTGACCAAATAACACTTCAACAAGGCTGAAATAGAATCAATGAAAGGAAGTAAGTTCTGTTAGAGTGTCCTGGGATGTGGATAAGCTACTTGGAATGATGATAGGTGCCCATCGGAGTCACCAATTTGTTTTGGAGAATTTGGTATGTACGGATAAATACTAATTCCATAGATAAGTAACCATATCTAGAACAACAATTTAAAAAACTTTAACCTTTTTCTATAAACAATAAATAAGACAGAGAGAATGAGAGGACCTACTTGTACTTTCGCTTTCCTCTTGTTTTCTTTGTATCAGTCTCGTCACTCCTTCCCATACTTAACATGCTTGAGAAGTACCTGTAAACATCAACAAAAGACAAAGAACCAATTAAAACAAAAGATCTATTGATTACTGTAGAAATTCTACAAATTCTCTACAAATCTACCCCTGAGATATATGTAGAAAATATGACTATAGATTAAGCTGATAATGCAATATACCAAAGCAAAATACTATAATCTACTTCTACTATCAATTTGCGGAATCTTAAAGATTGAGCAATATCGAGCTGAACACATATAACTAAAAGAAAAAGAATCAATGCACATGAAACATAGGAAATAATTAGGGGAAAGCTTCACATAAAAACCCCACTATCTATATTATCGTACAAGGTGGAAATACATTAGAATTATACAAAGCCTTAGCTCTCACAGCTAGCCAGCTCTCAGTAAAATCCCCTTGGATGCTCACAGGCAATCAAAGCTTTGCACAAGCCTTCTCCTCTAACCTCCAAGATCCTATTTCCTTGCACAGTTGCTCTGAGATGATCTCTTTCACCCAGTGGAACATTGCTCTCACACACTGCTCTAACACACTATCAGAACTACGCAATCCTCAAAGAACCTTACCTTGACTGCATGCATGAGTTTCCTTTATAGGAGAAAACATGCAATTGATAGTACATTGTCCTTGACATTTAGCTCAACTGGGTCTTTCTTAGAATAGACATGCATGAGTTTCTATTGGAGAATCTTCAGTTATCTGGAGTACACTAGTTGAGTGCATACATGCATCAACTGACTGATAACTCACAATTAGTTCCTCAAATAGTTTGAACTAATTTAACTAGACTTAACTCAATAAACTGAGCTAACTAATTACAACTCCAATATAACTCAATATTATCTCCTTAATTAAGGGATAATCTCCTTAATTTAAGGGATAACTGTTGCATGACTTTAGAAAGACTTCTAACTTGAATTTCTCTAACTAATTAATACATAATGAATTAATTAATTATTTCCAAGCAGCTGGTGAGACTAAATTTGAATTTAATCACAATTTTAATTCAAATACAAATTAAAATTGGAATATAATGGATTCTATTTTTATCATTTCTTGTTTCTATTTTGAACACTCCCTCTCAACAAGAAAGGAATTCAACTCTATCCCAATCCTGAACCTTTGGAATGTTCTGCATGCAACACTTCTCTCTAGTGTTGTTGCTCCAGCAACTCCAGAAATAAAAAACATCCAACCTGAATCAGTATGATGCATCTGCCATCAAAGCCTTTGACTATTATTTCCTCTGTCAACTGAAAACTCTATGCTCCTGTTGACCTTTCCTTTCTGCACTGTTGTCAATCCTTCTCTGTGCTCTTCAGTATCTGACTGCTCTAGCCTCTGTCACTTTGATCTCTGACTGCATCAATCCCATTGATTCCTCCCGCTACTATGTACTTTGGGCTCCCATAGCAAGGTACGATCCATGAGATAAAACCTCTTAATGGACCCTGCCCAATTTCAACCTTCTTGAGACTATCACTTCACATTGCCCCACCTCACATCTGGAGGTATGGCTGCATGTGATCCCTTTGCTGACTCTAATTGTGGCTCCTTCACAATTGTCTAAGACTTCTTCTGAGGCTCCATTTTGAGAGGTAATTTACTCTCCCTCTCAACCACCAAGTCTCTGACATTTTCCTTTCTCCTCAAGGCTTTGCATGCATCTTGAACCTCAAGAGAATATAGGTTCTTGACTCATGAACCGATTTGTTTCACCTGTCACATGGTGATGTGTCTAAGGAAAACCTTTTCCTTACTGAAGGCAACATCATACTCTTTGTCCTCCAACATCATGATAGATATCAAGTTATTCTTTAGTCCCGGCACATACTTCACATCTGTCAAGGTGATAGAAGCTCCATGCTCCCTATGAAAAGCAACCGTGCCCACTCCTAAAACACTAAACCTTTTGTCATCACCCATCTCTATGCGCATCATCAGGTCTTTCTCCTCCAAGTCATTGAATAAACTTTTATTGCCGATCATGTGGAATGAGGCTCCACTGTCAAGATACCAACCACAACCCATCATTGATGACGCCATGCATGTGATGAGGGTACAGTCCATTTTGAACTGAGAGGCTAATTTCTCACCTTCCGATCCTTCCAAGGATCCCTTCTTGGACTTTTTCGATGGGAAATTAGTCACATAATTACCCATCTCATGACAATTAAATCATCTCACTTTAGACTTGTCACCCTTCTTCCCTCCATGAGAAGAATTCAATTCGGAATGGGACACCTTGCCCTTCCCTTTCCTTGCCTTACTTGTTAAGGCCAAATTTTCTTCATCATCATCCTTGGATGAAGAACCATCTCATGTGATCCTCCTGATCTCCTCCTACAAGAGATCCGACCATATTTGTTCCTAATCCAGTAGTTTCTCCCTTCCATTCACAAAGTATTGGTAGTTATTCCAGCTCCTTGGAAGGCCAAGGAGAGTGAGGTTCACCATATCATCATCGGCAGTAGTTATTCCCACACTGCCAAGCTCATCTCTGCAAGTGGTGAGCTTGCTTATATATGTGGAAATAGTATCATCGTTCTCCATCTTGATTCTTCGAAGCTTATCCTTGAGCGCCAATTTCCTTTGGTCGCTACTGTTCTAGTATAGGTCCTTCAATGTCTTTCACATTGAATATGGAGTATGCTTCCCATGGAGACTTGAGACAATATGGTCTCAAACTCCCTCAAGGATTATCCATCTCACCCTCGCCACACACTACTTCCACTTAGCCAACTCTTATGCATTAGTTGAACCTGGATTTGAGATTTCTTGATCAATGAAATCCTTCAAGCCATTGTCTTCTAATACAACCTCCATGAGATCTTTCCATGCTATGTAATTCGAGCTGCCTTCCAAGGCATACTTGTGTCTCAAGCCATAGAATGCCATTGGCCAACCTTGAAGTATGATAAGAATTCAATTTTCACCTGCAACCGTGAACTTCAAACTTCGAATTCTCTTCTCCGTATATTGTTCACAACTCTGATAAACTAGGCTCTAATACCATGTATAAATTCTGCAAATTGTCTACAAATATACCTCTGAGATCTTTGTAGAAAATATGACTGTAGATTAACCTGATAATGAAATATACCAAAGAAAATACTATAATCTACTTCTACTATCAATTTGCGGAAGCTTAAAGATTGAGAAAGATCAAGCTGAACACATATAACGAGAAGAAGAATCAATGCACATAAAACACAAAAAATACTCAGAGGAAAGCCTTAGCTAAAAACCCCACTATCTGTATTATCATACAAGGTGGAAATACATTAGAATTATACAAAGCCTTAGCTCTCACAGCTAGCCAGCTCTCAGTAAAATCTTCCTGGATGCTCATAGGCAATCAAATATTCTCACAAGCCTTCTCCTCTGCCCTCCAAGCTCCTATTTCCTTGCGCATTTCCTCTGTGATGATATCCTTCACCCAATGGAACACTGCTCTCACACACTGCTCTAACACACTATCAGAACTACGCAATCCTTAAGAAGCGTTACCTTGACTGCATGCATGAGTTTCCTTTATAGGAGAAAACATGCAATTGATAGTACGGTGTCCTTGACATTTAGCTCAACTGGGTCTTTATTAGAACAAACATGCATGAGTTTCTGATGAAAGAATCTTCAGTCATCTGGAGTACACTAGTTGAGTGCATGCATGCATCAACTAACTGAGAACTCACAATTAGTTCCTCAAAAAGTTTGGAACTTATTTAACTGAACTTAACTCAGTAAACTAAGCTAACTAATTACAACTCAAATATAACTCAATATTATCTCCTTAATTAAAGGATAATCTCCTTAATTTAAGGGATAATTGTTGCATGACTTCAGAAAGAGTTCTAACTTGAATTTATCCAACTAATTAATCCATAATAAATTAATTAATTATTTCCAAGCAGCTGGTGAGACTAAATTCGAATTTAATTCACAATTTTAATTCAAGGACAAATTAAAATTGGAGTATATTGGATCCTATTTTTATCATTTCTTGTTGTTATTTTCAACAATTACAAGTAAAAGGAAACAAATACATTCACACATATAAGCATCATATATCAAGATAAGCATATGGAAAAGGGTGCAAATACTTTATTGAATAGAAGGAAGAATTACAACCATAAAGCCTGATTTGAAGTCACTCCATCTTTGGTTCTATCCACATCACATCATAAGCATGACATTCCGGCAGCATAACAACACTTACAATAGTCTCAATTCTCAAACTAACATTATCTCCTTACAATTCATCAAAGTCCAGCCCCTTGATCACTTAGATGAGTGCTCGATTTATAGGAAGATGGAGGAGGTTTTGTCATCATTGAAGGTATTGAATGGCCTTCCATACTTAGAATTAGTTCCATGGAGGAAGGGATGAGAGGATAGGATGTATCTTAACTCATTCCTCATCCATTTTCGATCTCATAGGAGATGATAAGTGTGGGAATCTTCTAGAAGGCTCGAGAAGATAAGAATATTCCCCAAACCCTATGTGAATTTCGCTCAAACTCGCCCAACACAGGTCAAAGTGGGCATAAGTGCTTTGCGGAGCACCCTTGTATGGGCCTACCTGTGCTGGTCCTTCTAGGAGTCATTTCAAGATGTCTTCAAGCCATGAAACTGTCTCGGAAGGAGGCATTCAAAAGGTTGACTTGTTTAGGGCATGTAGCAACTGAAATTAGGGTTTGATAAGCCCTGAAACACTGATCTAGATGATGGGAGTGATGTGCCCAAATGGATCTGTAACAGTTAGCTTCACGACTTCTCATGGTACATAACTTGCTTTTATACACCTCTAAGTGACACCACAACCCCCCAACCCCTCTAACTATTCCATCTCTTCAACCCTTGTTAGAGTCTTCTTGGACATGCACCCATGCCTCAAATAGAACATAACACTAGCATCCCAAATGTGCATGCTCGTTCCATCTTTTAATGCCTCGCAGAAACCACATCATCACACTATTTAAAATGAAATTTTGACTCTTAAGGCAAAGAAGACACTTTGCTTATGAAAACCTAAAGTATGTGAGTGAATCAGAAAGGACTCCATTTTATCA
Organism: Pinus tabuliformis; assembly: GCA_031772625.1. Classification (NCBI taxonomy): domain Eukaryota; kingdom Viridiplantae; phylum Streptophyta; class Pinopsida; order Pinales; family Pinaceae; genus Pinus; species Pinus tabuliformis. The sequence continues at coordinate 1,840,492,332 of CM062818.1, read as the reverse complement.
AGATAAAAACATAGGGTCTTACAAACCCATTCACACATAATATATTTAAACTAGGGTACATACCCTACTCCTTCCAAATTTGTCATATGAATTTTAAGAAACTAACACATTTTTTAATTATTAAATCGGCTTACTATATACTTTGTTTTGTTTTCACCCACTTAATATGCAAGAACACTTAAATATTTTCAATACAAGCAAGTTAAGAGTACATGTTTCCTTCTGAGAGGTCTCACATTCAAATTCCAAAAATAGAGTATGTCCACCTCCATAAACCTACATAAAATCAATAATCTTAAAATTAAATTAATATTAAAAAATGTTTTCAAACACAACAAAAAAACATCCAAGGGCGTTAGTTTCTGAAATACAACTAAAAACATACTATCCAAGAGAAAAAAAAATAATTTATAATATATTTAAGTGAACATAATATAATGTATTTATAAAATAAAATATCTATAAAATAAAATAAAATAATGTAATTATATTTTTCATTGTTTTTTAGGAGGGAAAATTTTAGCATATTTGAAAATCCCTCCTAGCCCCAATCTTTGATTAAGTTCTCCAATAGATAATATATGTTCACTTTTCATAAGGCCTCCGAGAGATGAACGATGGACGCCGGGTGCGACGGGCGCGCGGGCGCGCGTTGGTGCGACAAGTGCACGGAATTGCGACGAGCAGGCGCCATGCATGCAACGAAAAATACGGCGTTACAAGGCACATAAAAAAAGACCAAGTGTAAGAGCACACACTTATACCACGACTTGGGCAGCTACAAGCCGACGTGTGGAGGAACGTTGTAAGCACAAGTTAGTGGGCATATGAAGGTCGGCCATGGGGCTGACCACCCCTTTGTAAATGCACGTTGAAGTGTGTATAAAGAAACAAAATTGGAGCTCATTTGAACGAAGCAACTTCGCTCATATCTATTGCGCATAAAGGGGTAAATACCTGCGCAGTTTTGGAAAGGAAGACGCATATCTCATGCGTGCTTCAGCCCAAGTGCGAGGTAGGTGTATTCTTGCGGTTTGAGGTATCGAAGTTCAGTTGTAAGTGCAGTTTGGGTTTCTAAGTGCCGGTTTGGGTAAGGCAAGCATGCCGAGGTCCAGATTATGTGCAGAGGACTATGTGCAGGATTTGACAGGGTGGAATAGAGGCTCGGGTGAGCATTTCACTTTGTGAAAAGGTGCATATGATTGTAGAAGGTTGTTCTAAGCCTTGATTGTAAAAATATTCTAAGTGTTTGCTTGAAGTCTGTCAAGCACACTTGTATTGTAAATTTGAAGAAGTTGATATAACATATTGATTGGGCAGACTTTCTGGGAGTTGCCCCTCCCTTTGCACTTGATTGTTGTTGACGTTCTCGGTTTATGATATATGGTTAATGATTGAGAATGTTCTTTGTTAAAGTATAAAGGATAACACTTTATTCGGTTATAAGAACACAAGTTAAGTATGTTCATAGGCGTAGCCCATAAACGTTAGTATTGTTAAAAAGAAGGCGTTCGGTGGTGCCGCACCTCGCTACAAGCGGTTGGAAGATCACCGCAGGTGTAGGGGCGTGACAGTTGGTATCAGAGGAAAGGTTGCTCGAGACAGAGATAAGGGTACTTGCAGGTGAAGGAAACCGTTTCACACGAAGTGGAACAAGGGTTGGTTCAAGTTGCAGGATACCGGTCGAGTTCTTGTATGGTCGAGACTAGATCACAAAGGAAGAAGAAGCTGGTCGAGATGGCAGCTGGGTCTCAAGCCGGGTCTAGTCATGGTGGCAAGGAAACTCCTATGGAGTTCATTGAAAGGGTGTTGGTAAATTTTGAAAATATGGAGATTTCTTTTGAAGAGAAACTCGATAGACTTCAAATGCAGAATGATGAGCTCAAGACACAAAATGAGTACACTGAATATAGGTGTGCACAACTCGAACAAAGGGTCAGAGAAGTCGAGGAATCAAGGGATCAAGGTCTTGCAGAAATTGAGAACTTGAAGAAGACTCTTGAAGATACAAAGAATGAGCTTACAATTGTGAAGAAGGCTGTGGGGCATAACTCAGGTGGAGGAGTGCCTCATGTGAAGGTCAAGGAACCAGAATCTTATGATGGAACGAGGAAGGCAGCAATTCTTGGCAACTTCTTGTGGGACGTGGAGCAGTACTTGGAGCAGTTGAACTTGGTTGATGGTGAGACACAAGTCAAGGTAGCTACTCAGTTCTTGACAAAGGATGCTAAGATGTGGTGGCGAAGGAGAGTGGACCAGATTGCCAATGGCAGTGCTGATGACATTACTTCATGGAAAGACTTGAAGAAGGCCTTGCAGACCCACTTCAGTCCTCAAGATGACACATGGGAAGCAAGGACCAAACTCAAGTACATAAAGCAAACAGGAAGCCTACAAGCATACCAGCAAGAGTATTCAAGTGCAGCTCTAGAACTTCATGACATGGCAGAGAAGGACAAGGTGTTCAACTTCATCATGGGATTGAAACCTTGGGCACGCAATGAGGTAAGGAGGCAGAAGATCAACACACTTGAAGAATCTTTTGCTGTAGTTGATAAGATGGTGGATCACTTTGAGGAAACTTCTGATGACAAGAGAAGAAGAAAGATGAGACTCCAAAATCAGATGATGGTGCAAAGATGAAGAAACCTTTGAAGTGTTGGTTATGTGAAGGACCACACATGGTGAAGAATTGTCCCTCTAAACTAAAGGTGGCTACGGTTGCACAATCTGATGATGAGGATAATGATGCTTCTGTGGGGATGATGTAGATAGTTGGTGCTTCTGCTACTACAAAAGCAGTCTCTAAGGACGATCCAGAAAGAAACAAGTTAGAGTATGTTCGAATGAAGATTGGAGATATTAATGTGCTCACTATGGTAGATAGTGGGGCTTCTCACAACTTCATGGGAGAAGATACTGCAAGAAGAATTGGGCTGAAATTTGTACCGGCAAAGGCGCAAATGAAGACAGTGAATTATCCTCCTATGATCATCTTTGGTATAGTTGAGAAGGTGGACACTACACTTGGTGAATGGACCGGGAAGGTGAACTTCACTATAGTACGGATTGATGACTATGAGGCTGTATTGGGGATGGAGTTTATGAAGCAGTTTGATGCTATGATTGTACCACATTTGAAGAAGCTATACATTTACGATGGAAGGGAAGATGTACCTATTGGTGTGCCTACCATTGGTGCAACAAGGCCTCATTGTAAAGTGGGAGCGATGCAAATGGAGGATAAGGAAAAGGAAAACAAGCGGTTGTCCATTGTTGAGGCAAAGCTTGTGGAACAGTCATTGGTCATTAGATCACTCTCAGATAGCATCTTGGACTTAACAAGAAGGCTAGAGTTGGTGGAGGATGATGATGATGATGAGGTATATGTGAGGCCGGATGTCCAGGAGGAAGATCGGGTTGCTTATCTACAAAGGATGGAGATTGAGGATCCTCATAGATGGATTGAATTGATTAGTGAGGAGGAGCCTTCAGGTTCTGCTCCCTCTACATCTTCTTAGATGAATAAGAAGGTGGGCTCATTGTTAGTTGCTCATGGCAGTGAGCCCTCAAGCACATGGAGCAGGTATGATTGATGGTGGCACACTGCAGATGATGAAGAGGACTTCATGGACCTGAATGGGGCACATCAAGAGTCGGTTTGAGGAGATGTTCTCTTCACTTGGAGGAGACACACATGTGGTCAACATGTTGCAGATGAGATGGATGGAGTTTCCATGGACCTGAGCATGGATTATGGAGATACATACTTTGGTATGGTGAGCTTGGTGACAACGGTCACTAGGCCGGGACATAGTGGAGAAAGAGTCTCTACATATGTTGCAAGGATGTTTGCCTTGTGTAAAAAGGTCGACATCGTGGATAAATGATGATCTTGGTGGAGAGCTACCAGGATGATATGTTGTCGAGGATGACAACGATTTCAGGTGGAGGAGAAAGTAAGGCCTCCGAGAGATGAACGACGGACACCGGGTGCGACGGGCGCGCGTTGGTGCAACAAGTGCACGGAATTGCGACGAGCAGGCGCCATGCATGCAACGAAAAATACGACGTTACAAGGCACATAAAAAAAGACCAAGTGTGAGAGCGCACACTTATACCACGACTTGGGCAGCTACAAGCCGACGTGTGGAGGAACGTTGTAAGCACAAGTTAGTGGGCGTATGAAGGTCGGCCATGGGGCTGACCACCCCTTTGTAAATGCACGTTGAAGTGTGTATAAAGAAACAAACTTGGAGCTCATTTGAACCAAGCAACTTCGCTCATATCTCTTGCGCATAAAGGGGTAAATACCTGCGCAGTTTTGGAAAGGAAGACGCATATCTCATGCGTGCTTCAGCCCAAGTGCGAGGTAGGTGTATTCTTGCGGTTTGAGGTATCAGAGTTCAGTTGTAAGTGCAGTTTGGGTTTCTAAGTGCCGGTTTGGGTAAGGCAAGCGTGCCGAGGTCCAGATTATGTGCAGAGGACTATGTGCAGGATTTGACAGGGTGGAATAGAGGCTCGGGTGAGCGTTTCACTTTGTGCAAAGGTGCATATGATTGTAGAAGGTTGTTCTAAGCCTTGATTGTAAAAATATTCTAAGTGTTGGCTTGAAGTCTGTCAAGCACACTTGTATTGTAAATTTGAAGAAGTTGATATAACATATTGATTGTGCAGACTTTCTGGGAGTTGCCCCTCCCTTTGCACTTGATTGTTGTTGACATTCTCGGCTTATGATATATGGTTAATGATTGAGAATGTTCATTGTTAAAGTACAAAGGATAACACTTTATTCGGTTATAAGAACACAAGTTAAGTATGTTCATAGGCGTAGCCCATAAACGTTAGTATTGTTAAAAAGAAGGCGTTCGGTGGTGTGGCACCTCGCTACAAGCGGTTGGAAGATCACCGTAGGTGTAGGGGCGTGACAAGGCCTGAGGGAAAAAAAGATTTAAGAGAGTTGCAAATTAGGGTAATCGAACCCCACCAACTGAGCTTCACTCCATTGACTGGACCCAAGGCATGTTTCATTTTCAATTTCATTGCATTTTCAGTTTTCCACACAGAGAGGAGATTCACTACATTTTCAGTTTTCCAGACAAAGAGGAGAGGAGTACACACCTCAAGTCTCTGGTTCAAAATTGTTTTTTTGCTTCATACTTGTATGTTTAGACTTTAATGGCTATGCTGCATTTTGTTACTATTTGCAGGGAGGGTGTTGGCATTTGATGAATTTGAGAAACCATTTATCATAATAAAGAAGCAAGAGCAGAAAACCAGAATGATGTCAGTGCAGTCCAATGTAGTCCAGAACCTCGACAATGATGTCACCACTAGTATGTTCCTATTCCATTTATTCATTCTCTACTTTTAAAAAGGTGAAAAACTTTAAATTATAAAAATAAGTAGAAATTACTTTAAAATAGTATGATTTATAAGTCAAAATTAATTAAAAAAAAATCTGTAGATATTCTGCAAAGACTGAAATAACCAAATACTCTGTGATCTGCTCACTCTTTCTGTGAAAACTGAAAACCCTTAAATTATGAAAATAAATAGACCCTCAGCAATACAAATTCAATCGTTCATCAGCGTTCAATTTATTCACATTGTTTCTTTAGCTCCAGCGTACTTACTAATATGATCCCTTAAAAGTAAGAGTTGATCTGATGCTGTTGAAGATCAAATTTATACTTTCCTTATCGCTGGTCCAATGTCCCCTGGGTGACGTGTGACGCGATGATTGTGGCCACTGTGTGACTGTGGATCGTCAACAGAAGATTTTATGCGATGGCTCATAGCATCTATAATCATCAAAAGGGTTGATTGCTTAACCAGAGAAAGCAACCCCGAGGATGCAACAAAACGCAAGCAACGACCCATATCCAACCGGAAAGTTACAGGAAAAACAAAGCTAAAATGAAACGTTGGATTCAATCAAAGACACAGAAAAAACCAGATGCATGGAGCGCGCCCTAGATCCAAAGGCATTAGTAAATGAAACCTAGAGCCGACCATACACCACATGGTTATGGGGGTACTCAAATATGGTGGTGGATGTAAGGTATGCTCGCTTTAGAGGCTAGATACATTTGGGGAGTAAAATGGTCGCTCTAAGATACATCACACCGATACATTGCTTTAGCTTGGACTCTTTGGCTCTACTTAAACTGAGAAAATCACGATGATAACACTGATGGGATAGAGGAAATCCCATAAAATATTTTCTTGGATAGTTCAACAGGAACTATCCATTCTGTAAATACCCTTTTATTTATTTATTTTGGTAGAGCACTATCAATATTTTGGTAGAGCACTCTCAATCGAAAATAAGTAGCATGTTTCAAAAACTGTACCTACACTAGTGGCCTGCTTTGAGACTTTACCATTTTACATTTCCACTTAGATTTTTCACCACGGTAGAGATCATTCATCGAGCTTACAATGAATGGCGTAACCATTCTGTATTTGCAACTTCCGCGGTGTATATCTTCCTTCCAGGTTGTGCTCGAAATTCTTGAAGAGCGTAAAGAGCATAAAAGCTCAAACGGTCTTGCCTTTTGTTTGAAGGCAGCTTCCTAATGGAGCTCTCCATGTCCAGATTTTAACTAATTGATGTACTTTAAAATGCTTGTACTAAAATCTGTTTCAATGTGTTTTACTTGACTATGGATCAGTCGTTCCACAGAGTTTGTAAACATTGGGAGAATGTTTGAGCATATTACAAAATGGCCCAGCAAATTCTTTACAGAATGGAGGCTACAAGACATCCAATTAATTTTTACTTCGTTTCAGATTGGCCCAGTTACCAGACTTGCGACCAATTCTGGTATCACTGTACACAGTAACTACAGCTACTGAACAATGATATATTATTATTCATTGAAGAAGTACGTTGATCTGCATATCCTATATTTATAGGTTGCATCCACCCTATAAGTACAAACATTTTCAAAAACTATATTTATAGGTTGCATCCACTCTGGTATAAAATTCGTAAGTCCAGACCGGAAGCGTGAAAGGGTGTTATGCGGGTGAAACGTGGCATCATCATTACCTTCTACAAGCCATTGAAGTTTACTAGCAGTCCTAATGGTGCTGGTAAAGCAACAAAAATTGAATGCTTAAAGCATTCTTGCACTTGAGAGCCGCCTCCAAGCATTGTGCGCTCAAGGAACGGGTCTGGAGGATGCCTGCAGCTGGTGAGATGGAGCTACTCGTGACTGAGTTTTGTTGTTGAATAGAATATGGATATATGTTGTTGATCCAGTTTGTGAGCTTATTTCTTAACTTATCGTCTCTTATCTGGGTAACCATTTTTCCGGGTCCGTTTTTGCGTGTTCGGGGTCTTGCTCTTTCATGTTTTTGGGTTTATTATGGCTTGCCCTATATAGATATGATATTCTTGGGCATTCATAGCAGGTCTATCTTTGAACTTATCCAGTCGGAATACATTCACATTCTGATGCTTTTTGCTATTGCGTTTACAACATTTTGTGTATCTATATGAGCCATTTTCTCCCCTTGACTAAGCGCTCCAATGTCTATCGGACTGAGATTTCAAATATTATATGCCCTCCATCTACATTCGGGGATGGTTCATGCATGTATCCAATCAGCTTTCACTCTCTTTGGCATAGGTGGATAAACTCTTTTATTATCTCCTACTCGTGCAAGTATATTGGTTTCAACTTTTATAATAGGTGGTGGACCTGGATGGGCTGTTGTTGCTGCTGATGCTCTGAAAACCTTTAATTCCACTTACACTCAATCACTTTGGCCTAATGACTATCTGGTTTATTATTACTGTGTAGCTCTTGTTTAGATAATTTACAATTCTATTTGTTCTATTATTTGTAATTGCTACCTTGTGATGAGTAGTATCCCATGCTTGCAAACAAATTTAAAAAAAAAAACCCTAAAACAATCTATTCCTATAAAAGGATCCATACACTTAGTAGTCAATCAGATAAAAGCCACACAATCTCAGTCAACAAATCTTAAAAAGGAAAATGAAAAGAGAGAACTAGTGTTGTCGAGGTACTACAACTTGCGTTTCATAGTGGCTAGTTACATTACAGTGGTATCAGAACTAGTGATTATACGAGCTTGTTGACTAAGAGGATTGAATTTTTCCAAAACAAACTTCATATATCACCTACATGAGATATAGAAGAAGGGGAGGTGATCATTTCCATATGAAAACATATTCAGAAGAAGGGGACAACATGGGAGACATACATGGGTATCAAGGAAAAACACTTGCATATACTCAATGATTTTGATTTGGCAGAACAAAATTGGGTATAATTGAGGAAGGTTTCCTACATGTACACCATTTCCTCAACAAAACTTTAGGTGTGGTGTGCATTTCCTCGAGTTTTAGATCATCATTCACCATTCTAATAATCAGTTGCATGAGGAGACAAAAGAGTCCACAACCTATTCTCAAGAAGTTGTTGTTCATATTTCCATCCATAACCGAGATAGTAATACAATACCCTAAATTAAAAGCTACAAACGCCATAGACAATAGAGGTAGTATAAATTGGTTCTTTTGTTCACCATCGGTGGTATCAGAGCTAGTCTGAAGACTTGGAGAAGTCTTGCAGGAAGCCGAAAGCCGATTCAGGGTTGAAGAAGCTTGACAATTGGTGACAGTGAAGCAGGTACTTGCAGGTGAAGGAAGCTGTTTCACATACAAGTGGAACAAGGGCTGGTTCAGGTTGCAGGCATCTTTGTGAAGTTGTTGAATGGTCGAAACTAGATCGCAAAGAAGGAGGAAGCTGTTAGCAATGACAGTTGAATCTCGGGTTGGGTCTATTCACAATGTGAAGGATGCTACTATAGCACTTATGGAAAAAGTGTTGGAGAAGATGGAGGACTTGGAAGCTTCTTGGAATAAGAAGATAGATTTGATCAACAGAGATCAAGAGGCCAATTCGAAGATGAGGGAAGAGCTCGAGGAACTCTGGAGTCAACACGAGTACACTAATCTTATGTGTACACAACTTGAAGTAAGGGTCAAGGAGGTTGAAGAGGCAAGAGACCAAGGTCTTGCAGAGATCGTGGGCTTGCGAAAATCTCTTGATGAAGCCAGAGATGAGATCGCGGTGTTGAAGAAGGTCGTGAGGCATAACTCAGGTGGAGGAGTGCCTCATGTGAAAGTCAAGGAACCGGAATCTTACAATGGTACAATGAGTGCAAAGACTCTTGGCAACTTTCTATGGGACATGGAGCAGTACTTGGAACGATTGGGTCTATCTGATGATGAGACGAAAGTCAAGGTAGCTGCTCAGTTCTTGACAAAGGATGCTAAGATGTGGTGGTGAAGGAGGATGGATCAAATTGCCAATGGCAGTACTGGTGACATTACTTTGTGGGATGAGATGAAGAAAGCTTTACAGACCCATTTCAGTCCTTAGGATGAAACATGGGAAGCAAGGATGAACATTAAGTTCATAAAGCAGACCGGAACCTTCAGACATATCAGTGGGAGTTTGCAAGTGTGGTTCTAGAACTTCCTGACATGGCGAAGAGGGACAAGGTGTTCAATTTCATTATTGGATCGAAACCTTGGGCACACAATGAAGTGAAGAGGCAGAGGATTAAAACACTTGAGGAAGCTTTTGCTACTGTTAACAGGTTGGTGGAGCATTATGATGAGACTTCCTATGATAGGAAAAACCAATGTTCCACCAAGACTCCGGTGCGGGGAGACGCGGGTGCGGGGAGACGGATAGGGGGGACGTGTGGGAGTACCCTCAAATTTTAGGGAAATTTCGGGGGTGCGGGGAGTCGTCGAGGTATATATATATATATATATATATATATATATATATATATATAATTCAAGTTCATATTCATTGTTCACTGTTCAATAATGAAAGCATAAAAATATTAAATAGACAATTGAAATTTGAACCATTGATCCATCCTCATCATTCATTTTGATACATACATCATTCATATGACATACTCAAGTGACAAGTCTCATTATTGAATTAATTATTATTCATACATACCATGAGATTTGAAAAGCAAAAATAAAAATCAATAATAAAATATTCAAATACATTGATCGATATCATTCATCATTCTACAATCTACATTGATTTAAAAACTAAATTCATCATTCATCATTCTAGAATCTAAATTGAAAGCAAAACATACTAGTATATTTTCAAAGTTTGAACACTAAATCTATATAACTCAAAGTTTCAAAGTTCAAACTCAAAAATAGTTAAGAGTGAAATGGAAATGACTTTGGGTTGAAATGAAATGAGCTTTTAACTTTAAGGTTTAGGCTTTTAAGTTTTAGTTATTTAGTTTTAATTTTAATTTATTTTTTTTTAGACTTTTAAGTTTTAGTTATTTAGTTTTAATTTTAGTTAAAAAAAAAAAAATTTAATGGTTTTGATTTTTGATTTTTGATTTTTTATTTTTAAGTCTTATTAGACAAATTTAAAGGGGGACGCCCAGGCGCACCCTTTTTGGGGAGTCTAGACTCCCACACTGAAGGGGGACGCCCAGAAGCACCCTTTTTGGGGAGTCTTGGGGAGTCTAGACTCCCACACTGGGGAAACGCACCCCCTTGCGTCTCCCCAAGACTCCCCAAAAAGGGTGCGTGGGGAAACGCACCCCCAAGAGACTCCCCGTCCCGGGTGCGTGGGGTGCGAGGGGTGCGTGCACCCGACCCTGGGGGACGCGTCCCTGTGGAACACTAGGAAAAACAAGTCCGATAAGCCGAAAGATAAGAAGAAGGATGATGCTTTGAAATCGGATGATAATTCGAAGATGAAGGAAGCCTTGAAGTGTTGGATATGTGTTGGACCACATACGGTGAAGAATTTTCCTTCTAGACCGAAAGTGGCTGCGATTGCACAATCGAATACGAAGAATGAAGAAGCTTTTGTGGGGATGATGCAGATACCTGGTGGTGCTACTGCTACAGAGGTGGTCTCTCAGAGGGATCCTGAGAGGAACAGGTTGGAGTATGTTCAAATGAAGGTTGGGGGTGATGATATACTCACTATGGTGGATAGTGGTGCCTCTCACAACTTCATGGGAGAAGATACTCCGAGAAGAATTGGGCTGAAATTTGCACCGGTGAAGGCACAGATAAAGACAGTCAATTCTCCTCCTCACTATGTTCTTGGTGTGGCTGAAAAAGTGGACACAACACTAGGTGAGTGGATCAGGAAAGTCGACTTCACTCTAGTGCGGATTGATGACTATGAGGCTGTGCTGGGAATGGAATTCATGAAACAATTCGATGCTATGATTGTTCCACATTTGAGGAAGCTATACATTTACAATGGAAGGGAAGATGTACCCATTGGTGTTCCAACCATTGGAGTGACAAGGCCTGATTGTAAGTTGGCAGTGATGCAAATGGAGGATGAGAAGCGGATGGAAGACATGAGTAAGCGGTTGTCTATGGTTGAGACAAAGCTTACCGAGTAGTCATTGGTCATCAAGACTCTTTCAGATAGTATCTTGGATTTGTCAAGAAGGCTAGAAGTGGTCGAGGATGATGATGATGATGATGAGGCATATGTGAGGCCAAATCTCTAGAAGGAGGATCGGGTCACTTATCTACAGAGGATGGAGATAGAAAATCCTAACAGATGGATTGAGATGATTAGTGAGGGTGAGCCTTCAGGTTCTACTCCCCCCACATCTTCTTAGGTGACAAGAAGATGGGGCTCATTGTTAGCTCCTCATGGCAGTGAGTCCTTAAAACAGGTTGAGCAGGTATGGCAGATGGTGAAGGTATGGCTTGGCATCAAGCATCATGACATGTTGTAGATGGGATGGAGTTTCCATGGACCTAAGCATGGGTGAGATTCTTGGTGAGTCCGAGATGTGGAAGAATCCGAGATAGACTTGTGAAGGCATAAGGATGTTCACTCTCATGGCTTGAGCGTGACAATTGGATTAGCTACGCAACTAGTTCAGACATAGGGTCCGAAAGTGCACGGAAAGATGCTGGCATCAGGCAGACGAGGAGGATAGTTCACAGGATGAGGACGACACATGGTGGAGATGGAGTTCTACATACGTTGCAAGGATGTTTGCAGTATGTAGAGGAGTTGACATCATGGACTGAGGATGATACAGACATTGATGTTGATCTTGGTGGATGGCTACCAGGATGATATGTTGTCGAGGATGACAATGATTTCAAGTGGAGGAGGATGTAATGACTTGCAGTTCGGTTGATGTGCGACCGCGGGTGGAGGCTTGAACGAGCGCGCGGGTAGAGCTGAACGACTGCGGTTGGTTGAAGTGCGAGCTCCCTTCAGGCGCGATGATATGTTATGCGCATATGGGGGGGGCGAGCTGATGTTTATATGGCGTGGAGACATGATGTAAAACATGTGGAGCCAACCCATACTTGAAGGCAAGCTGACGGTGCGTTTGTGGAGAAGTAGGGGTGTGTGGAGCATGGAGGACGAGTCGGCCGGGTGAGCCAACTCGCCCTACCGTGCGTATATATTGGTTGATCGTGGAGCTCATTCCAACATTTGACATCACTCAAGATCTTTGCTCAAAGGAGTAAAGTGCAGATCCAGTGCACAGAACTAAGGAGGAAGGCATAGATTATAGATGCGCCCATTCTTGGGCTTGGTTGCATGGAGGAGACTCGCTTAACTGAGTTGTGGGTGAAGGGCGTGGGCAGTTATTATCTCCTACTCGTGAAAGTATATTGGTTTCAACTTTTATAATAGGTGGTGGACGTGCATGGGCTGTTGTTGCTGCTGATGCTGTGAAGACCTTTAATTCCACTTACACTCAATCACTTTTGCCTAATGACTATTTGGTTTATTATTATTATGTATCTCTGGTCTAGATAAGTTACAATTCTATTTGTTCTATTATTTGTAATTGTTACCTTGTGATGAATAGTATCCCATGCTTGCAAACAAATTTTTAAAAAAAACCCCTAAAACAATCTATTCCTATAAAATGATCCATACACTTAGTAGTCAATCAGATAAAAGCCACACAATCTCAGTCAACAAATCTTAAAAAGGAAAATGAAAAGAGAGAACTAGTGTTGTCATCTTGCGCCTCATAGTGACCAGGTACTACAACTTGCGTTCCATAGTGGCTAGTTACATTACAGTGGTATCAGAGCTAGTGATTATACGAGCTTGTTGACTAAGAGGACTGAATTTTTCCAAAGTAAACTTCATATATCACCTACAGGAGATATAGAAGAAGGGGAGGTGATCATTTCCATACGAAAACATATTCAGAAGAAGGGGACAACATGGGAGACATACATGGGAATCAAGGAACAACACTTGCATATACTCAATGATCTCGATTTGGCAGAACAAAAATTGGGTATAATTGAGGAAGGTTTCCTACATGTACACCATTTCCTCAGCAAAACTTTAGGTGTGGTGTGCATTCCCTCGAGTTTTAGATCATCATTCAGGATTATGATAATTAGTTGCATGAGGAGACAAAAGAGTCCACAACCTGTTCTCAAGAAGTTGTTGTTCGTATTGCCATCCATAACCCAGATAGTAATACAATACCCTAAATTAAAAGCTACAAACGCCATAGGCAATAGAGGTAGTAGAAATTGGTGCTTTTGTTCACCATCGGCTTCATCATCTCCTACACCCCCTCTGCCATTGTCATCATCATCACCATCACTACACTTACCACCTTTTAATGGCATGCTTGTGCTCTCTTTAATCCTTTCCGCAATGCCATTCAACATAATCTTGGCCTAGGGACTATACAGAGCTTGGTTTTAAAATTTAACTTCCTTCTTCTCTTTCTAAAGGACCACCTAGAAAGGGGAAATTGTCATCCCAAAAGCAAACAATACAAGATGAATGTGTTAATAATTTCCCAAGGCCTAACCCTAGCCTTGCAATATCGACATTAGGACTCAATCTATGGTTAATCTCATACAAAGTGGATTGGTATAGAAAAGGTTGCAGTGCCATACTAGAGAAACTAGGGTTTGCAAAATGGGTATGGACATAATTTCTGTGCCACGAGTAAATGCTTCCACTGCTATACTGAGCCATTGTTGTCACTAGCTTATCCTCAAGTTGATTTAGACATTCTATCTCATGGTGTGATATTTAGACAGTGGAGAATTCGACTGCACGAGACATGTATGTATTCTATTATGTTTCCACATATATGTACATCTTCCAATGCATGTCTGGAAATTATGTGACAACTCTTCGAATATATAGTAATATTATTGCAATGCCCCCTTGCCTTTGCCTTCATTTTTTGATATCTGTGGTGCTCAAAGAAAATCGGAGTAGGGGAGACTACATAAAACCATGCCCTTGGGATTACAATTTTTCATGAATTAATATTTACTGTTCCACACAGCTCATGCTACGACTCCCTTCAACTTGACTATGGAGAATGATCATTCTCACCTCCTTACACCTATTCCAGAATAAGATAAAACAAAAATTCAAAAGCAATTGTGTATAATAATGGTGCTAGAGCCGATGGATCTTTACGTAATGTACGCTCGAGTTCTCAGATCTCCTGATAAACTAGTTCCAGGGAAAATACACAAGTTTTTTTGATGCAAGATCATTCCACCAAGACACACTCCACTGCCTGATCTCACTTCTCTGATACCATGTTAAAAAAAAATTTTGATCTACAGATAATTACTTATGATATTATTTATCATTAGTTTAGATTATTCAATTTTCATCAAGTAATTATACATCAAAAAGTTAACCAATGATATTATAGTTATAGTCTAAGAGATTTTAATTGAAAAATAGGAACAAGTATATGGGAACAAAGGAAAATTTGTGTGTCACTGCTACAACAAGAGCTTGCACAGCTATGATAACACAGGTACAACTCCTTTTCTTCCTGCTTTGTCCTAGTGATTTGGATTTTCTAGCCAAATTTTGGTATTTTGACTTGTACATTTCTTGCTCAAATTTATACATAAATACTATATTATGTGGTGGTTTATTTTGTTTTGTAAATCGACTGGACACAGCTTCTGCTCAAATGTAAACTAGCGCATTTGGGAAACCAAAGGGACATTGGCAAACTCTTACTAAGGGTTCTTGGAAAGAAGCATTCGATGGACTTGTTGTGTCTTTACTCTGGATATCAAATCCTGCTATATATCTACTACTAACACCACACTGTCTATTCAGCTTCTGAGTTAA
The DNA here is from genome assembly GCA_031772625.1 of Pinus tabuliformis. Lineage (NCBI taxonomy): Eukaryota > Viridiplantae > Streptophyta > Pinopsida > Pinales > Pinaceae > Pinus > Pinus tabuliformis. Next base: position 1,840,477,141 of record CM062818.1, on the reverse strand, counting down.
AACTTTCCATTCTACATTTGCATATCCTTTATCTGTTCTATTTTACATGTTTAGATCTAACTAATATGTTCTCTATCTACTAATGGTTTTTTTTATTTCTTACATGGTATGGGAAAATGCGTACTTGAAACTAAACTATGAAAAATATATAAATCCAGAAAAAACCCTTTAACTACATTTCATCATGATCAAAGCCTATGGCTTTGCTAAAATAGGCCTGCAACTTTAACAACAGAAAAGCTAGAGAATCATTGTAGGTTGAACATGGCTTTAAGAATTATATAGCATCAAATCAACACCTATGAGTAAATGCAAATGCATCTTAACAAAATACTAACATTTTGCTATACATTAAGTCAATTTCATTTCAATCCTGGGGTTTGAAACAATTTATTTCCGATTGAGATGAATTTTATTAAAACCATGCACAAATTTTGTCTTATCTATGGCAAAGATTTATACTTTGTTTGACTTAACTTTGTGTCTTCCCATGCTAGTCACTCTCTTAAGGATTCAATTTATCACCGTGGTAATATTTTTTTGATCAGTTGGTTCATATCCTTTATTAGATTTTCTACCTTGTTTAACTTTGACAGTCTTCTCCACAGTACGAGGGTGCACTTAATTAGCAAGTGCAGCAGTATTAAGGGTGTACTTTTTGAAGGTCCATACAGCAGTAATAATGGCAGCGATTTTTCATGGTTCCTGTGCACATTATAGTATGAGGGAGGTGTTGTTATGTAAGAGAGTAGATGGTATATTTCCATTTTTTCTACCCTCAATTAATTTCAGTTTTCATGTTGTTTAAGATTAAGCAATTCCATTTTTTTTTTCAGTTCAGTTCAGTTTGTAGTTCAAATTCAGTTCAGTTAAATTCTGCATGCATGATCTAATATCTGGAGGGCACAAAACCCTATATAATCATAGTGCTTTTGCATGATAAGTTTTCAGTCTAGGAAGGGAGCACAATTCTCAAGGAAGGGGATGCATGCTTCTGTTTGTCTTCCAATCGAGATGCACTTACCTTACACACTTATCCATGTAGCAAGGGTACACTAGATGATTAAACTTGGCCTAGCATTTGACTGAGTCACCTTGAGTGCTTTATGCATGTGACCAAATACTTTGTATCTTTTCTCATCTTCCTATTCTATAATGGAAATGTAGTGAACACTTCCGTGTTAGTTAGAAAGCATTTGGTTTTGTAAACAGTGCGACCTCTTTATTCTTACAAGGTCTCTATTATTTGTAGTAGTCCTAGCCTCTTTTTATGTTTCCATGTCATCCTAAACAAGCTCCTAAATACTATCATATAAGGTCAACGACTTTCTGTTGTATTTCATCTTCCTAGGAAAGTGATTCAAGGCTTGCGGTTAAGCTGTGAGAATATCTTCTAGCTATGAACAAACTACAAGAAGTCTAATACGAAACTAGTCACAACACATATATAATATTGTCCTTAACTATAGCGAAGCACTACTTCCAGACTCATACCTATTATGACAAACCCCTAACCAAAATAGTCCCAACAATAACCATAATTTATCTTTCTTAATCTTCGCTACTATAGAGATATCTTTTTATTTTGATTGATGTTTCCCAAATGAGAGAGAATTCTCCTCTATATATAAAATTTAGTGGAGTTGATGGAACATGACTTTTGATCTTCTTAAGCCGACACATAGTTGAGGCTGAGCTAAATAATTTACATGAGAGAAACATAAATTCAAAATTCCACTTCTACTTATCCAGATTTGACGATATTTAGATCAATTTTGGTCCTCTCGAAAAGATGAATTCAATGCCACAATTATATTCCCCAAAGGAGCTATTTAAAGTGGTATTCGGCCCTAGTTTGCATTTTTAACAAAAATAACCATCAATATTTTTTCTAGCATTTTGGGCTGAATTCACAATAGTATGCTAAAAGGTGTCATTTCAATGTCTGGAAATTAGGATATATAAATGTGAGATATATACTCTACATTTTTGGGTTATCTCCTTTTCAAATAGAATTTTTTTAAGGCTACATCTTAATTGTTTGAACTTTGAACTTTGAAGAAATTCCTAAATGGACTTTGTAAATACTCGAATGAATGGACTTCATAAGGCAATGGTACCATAAATTGTGTTATTTCAAAGATTCGACTTCCATATTTTCACAAAATTCAATGTCCTCAATAAATAATTATATGTATAGATACTTATGTTTAGGATTATATGTGTTGGAGTGGTTCCTTTATATTTTACTATAATCTTGATGTTGACAAGCTTTAGCTAACTTTCTTCATCAATTACTCATAGAATATGCAAAAGGAAATTATTGTCAAAATGTGGCAAAAATTACATTTCTATTGATTTCTTTTTTTATTGTTCATGACAAGATAATCATGTTGTAGGAATGATTTATCCTACAGCCTATTTCAATTTGTGGTTTTCTTTTCCTCCCATTTTTTTACAAGGGTGTAGATTTCATTTTCATGTTGATGTTTTTTTGCATGTATCTTATCTAGCCCCAAATGTTGGTAATAGAGCAAATCTTGAGAAGTAGTCATGGACACAGAATCTATCAGAGGTTAATGTTACAATACCACTTCCACCTGGTATCAAAAAAAAATTAATGGTCTATGACATAAAGAAGAGTTATTTAATCACAGGGTTGATAGGGAAACCTCATGTCTTAGTTGTAAGTCATTTATTTGCATTTCTTAGCTGTAAGTCATCTGTTTGACTTCGAGCGTTATCATATCAATTATTTCGGTAATCCAATATGCATGACTTGTATTTCTCACCCGATCTTAGTTACTTTACATGGTTGATATAACATTCAATTCTAGGCCACTTTTATTTTAAGTCAGGTATTTTATTGATTAAAAGGATGTTCATATTTTGATTGGTTTACTTGGAGCTTGATTTAAAAAAAATTGTAAATTCCACTTGGATGCTATTTTTCAGGGTGAGCTCTTTGCACCAGTAAGGTCAAATGATTCCTAGAACATAGGTATACAGCAAGTGCATCTTTCGCCTTTGTTGTGTATCTATTTTCTTTATATCATTGATGGATGGTTATTGATTGATGTAAAACAAAGGATGGGAAGGTCCTACCAATTCTCTTGACAAAACAAAATAACATGGAGTGGTAGAATTATTTTTTAAAGGGTGAGAGAGAAATCAACACTTGAAAGGTAGAACTTGAGAATAAAAAGCTATATGATCTAGATCTAGAGACACAACAGACTGTGGAAAAAAAATTGATGGTATTGATGAGTCTTCCCTGCAAATAAGATCTAACTGTTAGACCACTGCCAAATTTCAGTTATCTGCAATGACAATAGTGACTCAAGCTTTATTTGTATGAAAGCGACTTTGGCCATTGTCCTATTCATTTCCTATGAATGATTTTGACTTTCAAACTCCAACTAGTTTGTTGTTAAACTAATTAAATCTTTGATGACAAACATATAGTTTTCAAATCTCTTTTCTAAATCTATTTTCTTGAGCAAATTTTCGTTTTTACTTTAGGTACTATAGATTGCTACCATGTGACATATGCTATGATATAATTTCCTAGATAAATAAACAAAAGTGGTGTACAACATAGCCTTTTTTAAATCTAAAGAAACAAAATTTCCAAAGACAAAGTTTATTAATTAAGAACATCTTTTAGACTTCTTAGCTAAGTTATGATTATATTTCGGTAGGGAATTTTGCGTACACTGATATTGTGTTGTCTCTTTTGTTTCTGTTAGGTAACAATGGTTAATAAGGAATGTGTTCTTGAGTAGCATACACACATCTTATTCTACTATCGACATGGATCTCCATCGTTTCTAGGCATGGCAACAAGAACACAAATGTTAGTGGGATCTCCAAAGTCCGTGTTGGATGAATTTAATACTAGTGATGATTTTATTTCCTTGTCAGATAAAGAATGTCACAAGTCAAAGTCAAATAAACATAAGCAACTCAAGAATGAAGGTTAAGCTATTTTTTTGTGTCCAAGTCCATTTCTTTTATTTTTTGGTTGTTTTCATGTTTTGAGTGAGGACTTGTGAAATTCCAAATTACATGTTGGTTTATGTAAAGGGGAAATATATATATATATAGATATGTCGTTTATGGTTTCCAAATATCTGTGTTACATTTGAATAGATGTTTAGATATGATTCAGATATCTAAACACCAAACAACAACAACATAAATTTTTCTCACTCAACCTATAGCATATTGCATATGTATTCATCAATATCTTCTCGCATATGCTATCCACTTATGACATTTCCTTTGTAATATTTGGTGCATTTTCTAGTTATAGGTCATTTATAGATTATAAATGTCTTCATAGTTTCACTTCTAATTGAGTATTCAACTGAACATATTGATTCTCTTACATATAATTATTTTTTCCTCCACCCACTTTTCATAACTTACATAAGCATTAGGTAGGGACCTATAGCTTCGATGTTGCTTTGCTTGTTTAGTAAAATATTGCGGAGACTTTAATTTATTGAAAGTTGTAGAATTTACAATTTATGAATTTTCAAGGTCTAATTTTTAAAAGTCTAATTCTTTAAAGGGTGCTAGCTCAATGGAAGAGCACCTGCTGTACAAGAAGGAGGTTGGTGGTTCGGTTCCATCATACCATGACATCCATATGGAATGGTGACAATCAATTTTTGGTGACATAGAATCTTTTGACCATCACCAATGAACTTTAGTGACATTTTTCGACCCTCACCAAAATATGAAATGGTGACAGTCAACGAATGCCACCATATATACGCATTAATAGTGACAACCCTCAAAGGTCACTAACCATAAATCGTTGTTGTTGATATGAAATGGTGACGATCACTATCCATCATTATATTCATTATTGGTGATAGACCTTGAATGTCACCACAACACTTATACTTCTGGAAATGTGGATTTTGGTGACGGTCAACGAATGTCACCATATATATGGACCAATAGTGACAGCCATGAAATATACATCACAATAAATCGTTGTTGTTCATATGAAATGATGACAATCACTATTCATCATTATAATCAATATTTGTAATGTACCTTGAATGTCACTATAACACCTATACTTTTGGCGATGCCACATTTGGTGACGTTCAGTTTTTGGTGATAGAGGCTATGGTCCATCACCATTTCTCAGATGAAATGTTGATGGTATTATCCATCATTATAAATCATTATTGGTGATGGACTTTGAATGTCACTACAATACCTATACTTTTGGCGACGCTACCTTTGGTGACATTCAGTTTTTGGTGATGAATGCTATGGTCCATCACCATTACTCATGTGAAATGGTGACAATTGCTATCTATCATTATAAATCATTATTGGTGACGGACTTTGAATATCACTACAACACCTATACTTTTGGTGACGCCACCTTTGATGATGTTCAATTTTTGGTGATGAAGGCTCTTTTGACCACCACCAATGAGCTTATGGTGACATTTTTTGCCCCTCACCAATGTCCTTTTTTCTTGTAGTGCATGTTTGGACTTTTGAGGAACTTTAAGAGACCATGGTCATTGAGTGCATGCAAGGTAAGAGGAGGATCTAAGGCTCCCATGTCATCGTGTTTGTTCTCTCTTTCCTTCCACTTGATCATATTGTATTTCTACTTGCACAAAAACATAGATATGTATTAGTTTCATCCTTAGCAAACATACCAACGTTTTAATAATTTCACATCTTGTCTAGATTTTGGATTTTGCTTGGTGATCACCCCTAGAGTGTCACTCATAGAGTGTCCATTCCCTCAAATTTTATCCCTCATATCTCTCACTCTAATCGGGATTTCTCCCAAGGCACCTAGCTGAGAGTGACGATGCACTGACCCCCCACTAGGTGTCTATAAGGGATGAAAAATCCATCAAAATTGAAAATGAAACCATGAAATATGATGGGCAGGGTCTAAAAAAGTACTTGGTGCAAGAATAATGTTGAATAACAACCTGTAGACTCGGGGATTACTATCACATATTCTAAGGGTATGGAGGGTTTTTCTTCATAAGTCACTCTTTCCACAATAAAATGAGCAAATGAGATCTATTTTGGCCCAATTTCATTATAATTAGAGATTAGGATCTTAAACAAGTGTGAATTTATTATCATTGTTACCATTTTCCTCCCATGAAGCTACTTATTTATGATTAGTATCATATTTTTATCAATTTTTTCCTTCTAATTGATGTTTATTTGTAGTCTTGTGGAATAAATTGGTTATCATTCTCAAATATTTTCAATTTCATATTACTACAATGGGTCCTATTGATGTATACTATGACATATATACAAATTGTATTTTTTGGTTGCTATGTTATTCTCATCTCTTACATGGATCCACTGCATAGGTCTTGTGGCCATGTACTGTCATTTCATGTCATGGATTTGTATTTTATGATTGGAACCATGCTCAGATCTTCTTGATGCCAAAAATGGTTATTCTTGGCTTGGGGATGATCTTCTTATGACTGAGACTTGGTTATCATGTGTCCCTAATTTCATTCCTTGGTGATCCGAATTGGATAATTATAATTTTTTTTCATCCATCTCGATGCATTTGGAGTGGAAAAAGTGGAGGAATCAGCTCATAGGACCATTTTAACTCGCGGAACCCAATTTGGCGAAACAGGGTCTGAAACCTTCCGGGAGCATTTTGTTGCATCAAATTACATTTTTTGGGGGTAAGAAATTGTTTCTTAAGTGTAGAAAATTTTCAAGCTATTCTACACACAGAGAGATTTCCAATGGTGCAAGAATCACATCAATCGGAGTCTGTATGCAAACGTTATGCCACTCAGAAGTTGACTTCCAGTTGGGTTTTCTCCTGAAAGGGTTTCCCAAAGAGAATTTATTATGCGTTATATGTGTGTGAGATTATTTTTTCTCTCTCTAATTTTCTGTCTGATTTACTTTTACATGCATGCACTAATTAGAGTTAATTTTATAGATCTCGAAATTATATTAAAATGTAATAGTGTAGAATCTCAATTTTTTTAATATAATATTATCATATATGGTGTGACGAACTGTCCAATGGAATATCCAAAGAAGCTTATAGATCATTTGGTATCAGAGCAAGTTTCTTTGGGTATTTTGTGGAGATTGCAGAGATCTAGATCAACGAGGCCAAAAATTGTAAAACCCTAATCATGATCCTGCAGAGGTGAGGTTTTCGTGGCTCTAAAAACATGTCATGGATATAAACCGCAATGTAAACGTCCTCATGGCAACCCTAAGAAATAACATGGGGATATTTGGAGTAGAAGGGAGTTCGAATGTAGAGGACAAATCAGAATGGGAATCAGGAGATCGGGAAGATGCAGAGAAGCTGCTGAAGAAAGAACCCAAAAAAGATCAACCCAGTTCGAGTGTCGTGAACCACTCCATGTTTAAATTGGAATCAAAAGTCGATATCAACCCATAACATGGTGAGATTGATGCTCTGAATCTGAACCACTGGTTGCAGCAACTGGAAGTTTATTTCAGTGTCCATCAAATTGAGGAAGGGTAGAAGATCTCATTCGTGCAGCTGAAATTGTAGGGCCATGCACTGAATTGGTGGGAGAGCCACATAGAAACCTTGAGGTTAGAGGGAGAAACTCCAGTGACTAAGTGGGAGGATTTCAAAACCCTCATTAAGTCACATTTTTATCCCATTAGGTATGTTGAAGACCAGTGGAGCTGATGGCAATACTTCAGGCAAAAGTCGGGCCAAAGTGCACAAGAGTATACCACACAATTCAGAAAGATGGCTATGATGTTGGGTATCTCTCCAAAGAACCTAGATGTACTCCTAAAGTATTTGGGGTGTCTGCACAACCATCTATGTGAGCAAGTGATGCTTTTCTAGCCCAAAACTATGGACAAAGCTTGTGTACAGGCATAGTACCTGGAGAACATAGGCCTGAAAAGAGCGTAATCAAGTGGATCGAAGAAAAACGAGTAACAAGATGCTTCTAAGGATGGGAAGAAGAAGAAAAAAAGGGGAAAAACCTAAAAAGATGGCAACCACAACACACGAGTACAAAGATCCTAGCAACCACTACAACATTAAAGGTCATACAGAGGAGAAGTGTTGGAAGTTGCATCCAGAGCTAAACCTGAAGAACAAGAAGAAAGAAAATAAGAATAAGAATCTCATGGCCATTGATTAGAGTAACCAAGTTGAAATAAATAAAAACGTGGATGAGAAGATCACCTTTACATGAATGTAGAAGGAGGTGAATCTGAGTAGCCTTCAACAACATGAAGAGAAAGAAATGACCAAACTCTTCCATGTAAAGATATAGGTCAAGAAGACGAAGATTCGTGCTTTGTTTGACTCAAGATCGTAGGAAAATATCATTGCAACAGATCTAGTCAAGAAGTTGGGGTTGGAAGTTCGTGATCATCCAAACCCATATCCACTAGGATGGGTACATAAGGATGCAGAGTTGAAGGTAACAAAATAGTGTAAAATTATATTTTCTATTAGTTCTAATTTTATTGATGAAGTAGATATGGATGTGGTTCCCCTTGATGTATGTGGAGTCATGTTTGGGAGTCCATACATGTACATGCATGATGCAATATTCATGAGGAGAGATAACCAGTACCTACTCATCAAGGATAGAAAATCATTCATAATTAATGTGCATAAAGGCAAGTCGAAAATTTCACTGGTAAGTGCCAACCAAGCCAATAAATTGATCAGTTCGAGCAAGAAGTATGTTTTATTGTTTTTAAGAGAAAATCAGTCAGTATAGAGGAGTCAATAAGAAGCAAGGTATCCCTAGAGGGTGGTAATAAGAAACAAAAAAAACAATTGGAGGATTTGTTGCAAGCATACAAGGACATTTTCTGAGAGTCTAAAGGGCTACCCACTAAGAGAGAACTGGAGCATGAGATCCAACTATTTCCATATTCCCCCCTTCCAAATATTGGGTTGTATAGGTAGTCTATTATAGAAGCAAGTGAGGTGAAGAAATAGTTGCAACAATTGTTGGAACAGGGTGTCATTCGACCGAGTACATCACCATGTGGTCACCCATCATTATTGTGCCAAATACGGATGAGACTTGGTGGATGTGTATAGATTACAGGGCATTGAATAAAATCATGCTCAAGAATAGATACCCCTTGCCCAATATAGATGATGTGCTAGATCAATTGCAGCAAGCAAACTATTTCACCAAGTTGAACTTGAAATCTGGATATCCCCAGGTTCAAGTCAAAGAAGAAGATACATGGAAGATCACCTTCAAAACTAGGAAAGGTTTGTATGAGTTGTTAATTATGCCATTTGGCCTATGTAATGCACCAGCTACACTTATGAGATTAATGAATGATGTATTGCACCCTTTTATAGATTCATTTTTTATTGTCTATTTGGATGATCTACTGGTATATAGTGCTACATGGGAGAAGCATATTTCACATTTGACGCAGGTGTTGGAAATATTGAAGAAGCAACAGCTGCTAGCAAATCTCAAGAAGTGCGAGTTTGAACAATATTCCTTGTTGTATTTGCGATATGTGAATGGTGGAGGAGAATTGAAGATAGATCCTTCCAATATGGAGGCCATCATGAAATGGTCAGTGCCTACTAATGTGACTGAGGTTAGGAGTTTCATTGGAGAAACACAATACCTGAGGAAATTTGTAGCCTTTTTTCAGTGGTAGCAACACTGCTCCATGCCACAACAACAAGTGGCAAAGTTTCCAGTGGGAAAAGGGGCAGCAGAATGCTTTCAATGAGTTAAAGAAAAAGATCAATGAAGCACCAGTTCTAGCATTACCAAAATTGCAACGACCCTTTGAAGTGGAGACATATGTGAGTAGATCTGTTATGGGAGTTGTCTTGATACAAAGAGTGTTGTTGGGAAAAGTATCCAATACGGAATGACCCTATCCCACTCTAAGGGTGATAGTACCTCAGCAACAACTGAATGCAAAGCTATTCAAGATTACTTCTTTATGAGATGAGAGAGAGAAGAGAAAAGGGATCCACTAACCATTATCTTCCGCTAATGGTTGATCCCATCTTCCCTCTTGCTGCTTGCTCCTAGCTCCTTGCTCTTTCACCGGCCCAGCTACACAAAGATCCTGTAAAAGCACAAAGAAAGGAAACTACAAGAAGCATACATCCATAACTGATTCAAGGATTAGAATAAATCAAATATACAAGCCTCAATTCACCATAGAGACACATGCATATAGAAGAACCTCAAATACTTTATTAATAGAAGAAGTAAAGTTCTGAGCGTGTTACAACCATAATAGGCCCAATCCAGCAACACCTCCCAGCAGAAAGAAATCTCCTCTTCACCTCCTTCAAAGCAATCACCCAATAGTTCTATACTCAAACCAACAGCACTTCCTTACTTGCACAAAATTCCAGCCTCCTTAGACCTCATGAGAGAGTTCTATATATAGGAGATTTGGAGAAAGGATGAGTCAGCTTGAGGCTGGCATGAAGCTGACTAGTGTCCTCTCCCACTTCAGTTATACTTCAGTTCTTGAGTCCACTTGGAGTTTCTTGCTTCCACTTGGAGATCTAGATCCTCTTACTCATCACAAGGCGAATTCCTTGACCCAAGTGTCAGTTTGGAAGCTTCCTGGGCAATTGACACCTTGCAGAATGACTGTGCCACTTGGCCAATCTCGCCCAGCGCAGGTAGCCTTCATTAGATTTGACATTCAGCGCAGGTACAAAGTGGAGCAGTTGACATTCAGCGCAGATGATCAGTGGAGCAGCTGACATGATCCAGAAATAGCTTGTTTTTGAGTGTTTTCAGGTGGAGAACTGATTTTCAGTGTTGTGGTTTGCTGACCTTGTTCCTCTAGGGGTAGGAACAACATGTTTAGGGACTTTGGATCCCTCAGATTATCGACATTTCATGCTTCATGCTGTAAGGCACAAAAATGTCTATAACAGTTGCCCCCTAAAGTATGAGGTCGTTTATCGGGTGAAATGCTTTATCAGGAGGATCCGAAGTTCATTCAATCGCTGAGAGGTGCCCTGTAATAAAATACAATACAATACATTATTTTTCATTCTGCTTTCATGATCTAGCTGAGGCGGGCATTCCCATGCTCAGCTTTATAAATTCATTTTGGTACATAGAACAGACGATCGTCTGATGGTAGACTGATAATTCTCTACTGAAATTATCATCCTTTGAGTAGGATGATCATCTGTTGCAATGATGTACATAACAAATGTCTTTATATCCTGAATATATATATCGCAGCCCGGATGGATGAAACTAGATCCGGGGTCTTCAAACTCGTTCGATCTTCACTCTAAGTACAAGTCGATCCATGTGAGAATTGCGCTGAAGTCGAACATGGAAAGACATCACTTGATTACCGGTCAATAACGTAAACCGTTAACAAGCGCGAGAGGAATCACCAATAATGACAATGACCCTCAAGGTACTGCAGTACAATTCATGTAGTGTGAATAAAGGACTTGGCGTTGAACACCACGCAAAATCTTCTGGTCGAAGGTCATTGATGTATACCTATCGCCGGAAGTGAGAAACTTGCCATTGAGGCATGCAAGCTTCAAAGTACTGGGGGGTTTGTTCCTAGATCAACTTCTTGGATAATGAGCTGAAGTCGACAAGAAGCGATCCGTCAAAGGAGGGCCTTAATGAATCCCACATCAGTGACACGGAACGGAGCTAATGATTTTAGTGGAGGTGAAAACAATCTGTGAAATATGATTCAGGGTGGCGATCATGGGTGGATGAAGGATAATGTATGGCAGTGGATGGGACACGGTTGACTCTTTCTGAACACATCTCTTGAACATATAACGACACTGATGTGATGGATCGGTAGCATTACCCCAAATGTGGATGGTTTGGCGAGGACCATGGTGATGAGACCGGTGAATGAAACAACCCAACCCGATGTGATACGGAGGACAAAGTGTCATGTTCAAGAGCGACTTGCTACCATTTAAAGCTTTGAGGTTCTCCCAATTTTTCCCAGTCATTTCTGACCAGTACCTCTTTATTTTTGTCAAGCTTGAGGAGGATAACATATGCTTTTTCTATAACCTGCCCTTCGGGCAAGCCCATCGCTATGTTTTAACAAGCTTAGCGATAGGGAAACTCGTTCTCGTCTAAAGACAAGTTTGTCGCTATTTAATCATTTTAACGAGTCTAATGACAAGGAAAACTCGGTCCTTTTCATTTTTAGAGAGTCTGAAAAGGTACAAAAAGTTAACTCCAAAATTTCTTTTTCGTCATCTAATCCCTTAAGTCCGAAAAAGTATAAAACAATACAGAAGGGATGAGTTTTCGATAACTTTAACGAGCCGAATAAAACAAGCGCTCGACCTTTTTGTGCAATAATCCCTCAGGTCCAAGAAGATTAAAATCTAGAGGAGGGATAGCTCTTCCGGTCACTTTAACGAGTTGGAAGGCCAAAACTCGGCAAACTTTTCATATTTTACGAGTCAGGAGAAAAGAGCTCAAAGAAGACTCGTCTTTTGAGGAACGAGTGATAAACAGGGATAGCAGTAGATTCCAGGTACAGGTTGGAATTTTCCAATCACGGTAGTGTCACAAGGATGGCTAAGTGAAATCACTCTTCGCAGCTGTCCCTCAAAATGGGTAAACAATCATATGGAGGTGAACGATTGGCCAAATGAAATGGAGGTGGCAGGTGCAAACACGACCAAGGCTTTTATGGCTAATAAATTTACAATCACAATGGTTATTTACCGGGAAGTTCATTTTTTAATGAGCTTGACTGCTCAAAAGCTTATGTTTATTTTTTAATGAGAATGAACTATGACGCTAAAACTGCTCGGATCTCGCTTTTCTATTTTTTAACGAGCATAAATTCCGCGGTAAAACTGCTCAAAACACCAGTCATAAGATAAGAAATGTCTCCTGCAAGATTCCAATTTTTATAGAGCTTGCACCTCACATAAGCTATGCTCCATCTCATCCTTTCTTTATGCAAGTTCGGAAACGGTTAATCCCAAAAATAGATAAATAACCACCCCTAGCTTGCACTCCAAAAGGTTTGCATGCCCCCAGGTATAAAGTACAATTTCAAGGCTGCCCCTACTTATCCGATAAAACATTTGTTTTAAAGGGTGAGGCTTGCCTCTTTCAGGTTATCCAAAAAATGGTTTTATTTGCTGCCGCAAATGAAACTCTTTCTTCGGCGATGTCTATCATTAGGTTACTCAAAGATGATTACAATTTGTTGCAGCAAAGGAATCTCTTTCTTTGGAGGCTGCCCCTACTTATCCTTCAAAACATTTGTTTTAATGGGTGAGGCTTGCCGTTTTACCCAAAGATGGTTACAATTTGCTGCCGCAAAGGAATCTCTTTCTTTGGCATTGCCTACCTATTTAGACAAAGGTGAATGACTAGAAATCATCAAACACATAACTTTGACAAAAGAATCTTATTCTAGAACAACCCTCTCTTCCTTTTTTCGGATGGGGTACGGACTAGTCATATTCTTTCGCGGAAATTCTACCTTATACCCGGGGTTTCCTCTGCCCGAAGCAGACCAGGATGCATGCCCCCTGGGTTCCAGTCCCATCTTTGCGAATCACTCGCATTCATCGGGAAGGAGGACTGGGGGTGGAGACATTTCTTGGGTGAATAGACCATTCAAGGTTGGTATTTGACTATTTGCGATGCGTGATCCCGGAAATGAAAGTTGGTCTACGAGCTTGACCATTCTTCCTTCGTGTGGAAAACACATTACTCTAAAGAGTGAGGAGACTATAGCTCCCATGCAATATATATAGTCTCGTCCAAGGAGTAGGTTATAATCCAAGGGTCCTTGAACGACCATCACGTTCATTTGAACGGTCTTCCCTTTCAATGTAACAGGTACATTGGGGAGGATCCCTAACGGTCGACTGGTTCCTTTATCAAAACCCGAGAGATTTCTTATCTCAGGTAAAAGCTCTGGGGAACCCAGTGCTTTCCAAGCAATAGAGGAAAGGATACTCACAGATGCCCCTTCATCAATGATAGTTCCAGCCATTACCATTCTGTAGATTTGGACTATGATTCTGAATGGTATACTGGCTGGTAACCAGGGTCTGCCTAGTTGGTTCCAATCAAAAGACACAACCAGGTTGCTTGGTGGTGGGACCGAATACACGGCCGGATACGATCCTGACGATGTTCCTTCCTGCGATAAAGGAATGGGCGCATTGCCCTGATGCTCATCAGAGTCGGTGTTGACGAAAAGAATCTGGATGGTGTCATCCTTATTCTCTTCAGTGAGGGTGTCATTTGAAGATGAATCTTCAGTGACGGTGTCATTTGAGGATGAAACCTCTGAGGGAAGAACCGGGTCAACTGCCGTATCGACCTTTAGACTTTCGTCTGGTCTGGATTCAGTAGGTTCATTCTCAATGACTGACGCTTCAGCTGACCACTTGAGCAGGCCAGCTGTATTTTCAACCAACGAAGGACTCGGCACGAGTTTTTTGTATCCAGGAGGAAGTATTACCGGTGAAACCGGGCGATCTTCCAAAACTCTCTTCGCTTCGTCTAAGAAGGGACAACGGTGGATGGCGTGATCGCCTTCACACAGTCTACAGGGGGATCTTGATCCCCCTCTTCGTCTTGAACCTTCACTTTCGCTGGTTGAGGGTAAGCAATCAACATGGCTATCAGAGGTTGATGCTCCTGAATTGTGCAAACGAGGTGACCAGTCCCTTAGTATCCGGGGAATACAGGGACAATCTCTATGGAAGTGGTCTCCTCTACATATGACACATGGCGATTTAGGCCCAGTCTGTGTTGTGTGTGGGTTTTTGTCATATGTCTTTTGCTTGCCCCCAGTCGCCTTAGGTTCCTTCTTCTTCTTCTCCTTCTTCTTCTTCTCCTTCTTCTCCATGGGAGCTTGGATTTTGCCAGCTCTACCCTGCGAAGATGAAGGATTGGAGGAAGAGTTATAAGAAGTAGAAGGCTGGTGGGCAGCTCTAGATTGATCTAACTGTTGACTCGACTGTTCAGGAACCATGGTGGTCTGAACTACATTAGTTGAGAAAAGCCAAATAGGCAGGCCAATTGTCAGTCCTGGAAGCGACAATGTGGCCATGTGGGGCGCACCAACTTCTCCCCAAGAGGAGAATGGACTAGGATTTCCATCATGTGGAGTTCCTTGGTTGGGGCGTTCCATGTTCTCAACTTAAGATCAACGCGGGAATAGGAGGTGATTATGTTCCGTTTAAAATAAATTTTATAACGACGCTTAGACACAACTTGCTTTTTCACTTTTTGAGAGTCGAGAAAAAGCTAAAGATGACTCTAGTCTCCTTCGATGTTTTAACGAGCCCGAAGTGACAAATGCTCGGATGGACTTTTTCAGTTATAGAGTTTGAAAAAGGCCAAAAGAAACTGCTCTGGAGTTTTAGGCAGAGGGTGTGCCACACTTTTCGCAAAACCACATAATACGTTTTACGGTACGAGTGGTCGATCTTCGTGAATGCTGTGTTCACTGCATTGCGATCAGTAGGGCGGCCGACACGGTTTCCTATTGGATAAAGGCTTTATTCCTATAGGGGTCTCCCAATATATACGCGACGGTACGTGGGAGCACAAGTCCGTATTGATACTTATCGCTTCACCGTGGAAGAATCGCCCAACCACTCAACGCTAAGATATCACGTTTAACGACGCCGGAACACGTCTCTAGCTTAGACCTCTATGTGTTTGCGTTATGTTTCAATGCGTTGTTATGTAAATTCAATTTATTTTAAGGTTGATCTTGTTTAGCAGTTTGCCTTTATGGATCACCACGAGATGTATGATAACACTCCTAAATGCAGTCTAAGATGATAAGCAAGCTTTTCAATCTTTCAACTTTGAAAACCTTAACTACTAAGGGAAAAGAAAGATAACACCTTTTCACACAGATCATAGAGCACACACTAATGCATTTTTTCCTAAATCAACATGCAAGCTGTCATAATGCATATGCACAATGCAAGTATTTCTTTTCTCTTTCTTAATGTTGGTGCAATACAAAAAAGAAAGCTGTTGTATAATTTTGAATTCAATTTCAAGTGAAAGCAAACAAGCTTGTCCAAAATCAAAAGACACCTTAAGATTTACTTGTTTCGACACTAGAAATATATAAATTCAAACCAAATGACGAAAGTAAAAGCTCAATCAGCTATGAACAGCAAACAAACTAACTCTTAAGATCAAAATGACACTTTATCATAGGTCTAGATCTAAGAGGTCACAGCAAGACTAGTTCACTTTCGTTATGGGAAACTGTAAATGTACAAGAAATACACAAAGAACAAACACAGTTTCTTTATACAACTGAGGCGGAATAGTGACAAGGAAAATTGGTTTCAGATAGGCACACTGACTAGTAACAAACAACAAAACCAAGAGTGAAAACAGGGCAAGAAACAGAAGGAAACCCCAGCAGCACAAGGCAGGACTGGTCCAGCGCAGGTGGAACACTGCCTGTTTGACCTTCAGCGCAGGTAGCCCCTTCGGGAACTGCGCTAAAATGCAAACAGCCTTTGTACAGCCTGCACTGAAGAACGAAACTTTCGTTTCTGGTGGTTTCCGGGTCACAGATTACTCAAAAATTCACATTTTTTGGCCAAATCAGCAGCTATCAGTCAAGCACACACTAAGGGATGAAAAGGAGGATGAAAAGCTATCACTAAGAGCTATTTAGAGTCCTTGTGGATCAGCTCTTCAAATCATAAACTTGCCCAGAAACTGAGCTAGAGTAGCTGCTCTCTACTTTGCATTTGAAAGATCCAAATGCAGTTCGATTCGGTACTCCCTTTGTTTATGAAATGAATAGCAAAAACACAAACAACCAACAAGATATGATCCCCAGTGGAGTCGCCAATTTGTTGTTGGGAAAAGTATCCAATACGGAATGACCCTATCCCACTCTAAGGGTGATAGTACCTCAGCAACAACTGAATGCAAAGCTATTCAAGATTACTTCTTTATGAGATGAGAGAGAGAAGATAAAAGGGATCCACCCGTTATCTTCCGCTAATGGTTGATCCCATCTTCCCTCTTGTCGCTTGCTCCTAGCTCCTTGCTCTTTCACCGGCCCAGCTACACAAAGATCTTGTAAAAGCACAAAGAAAGGAAACTACAAGAAGCATACATCCATAACTGATTCAAGGATTAGAATAAATCAAATATACAAGCCTCAATTCACCATAGAGACACATGCATATAGAAGAACCTCAAATACTTTATTAATAGAAGAAGTAAAGTTCTGAGCGTGTTACAACCATAATAGGCCCAATCCAGCAACACCTCCCAGCAGAAAGAAATCTCCTCTTCACCTCCTTCAAAGCAATCACCCAATAGTTCTATACTCAAACCAACAGCACTTCCTTACTTGCACAAAATTCCAGCCTCCTTAGACCTCATGAGAGAGTTCTATATATAGGAGATTTGGAGAAAGGATGAGTCAGCTTGAGGCTGGCATGAAACTGACTAGTGTCCTCTCCCACTTCAGTTATACTTCAGTTCTTGAGTCCACTTGGAGTTTCTTGCTTCCACTTGGAGATCTAGATCCTCTTACTCATCACAAGGCGAATTCCTTGACCCAAGTGTCAGTTTGGAAGCTTCCTGGGCAATTGACACCTTGCAGAATGACTGTGCCACTTGGCCAATCTCGCCCAGCACAGGTAGCCTTCATTAGATTTGACATTCAGCGCAGGTACAGAGTGGAGCAGTTGACATTCAGCGCAGATGCTCAGTGGAGCAGCTGACATGATCCAGAAATAGCTTGTTTTTGAGTGTTTTCAGGTGGGGAACTGATTTTCAGTGCTGTGGTTTGCTGACCTTGTTCCTCTAGGGGTAGGAACAACATGTTGAGGGACTTTGGATCCCTCAGATTATCGACATTTCATGCTTCATGCTGTAAGGCACAAAAATGTCTATAACAAAGAGGAAGGCCTGTTTGCTACCATTCTGAAGTATTTCATGGGGAAGTTCTTAACTACCCTACCTATGACAATGAGCTATATGCCATGGTGAAAGTTGTGAAGAATTGGAAGCACTATCTAATGGGAAAGGAGACAATAATCCACACAGGATCACCAATCATTACAGTACCTGCAGACCCAGAATAAGCTACAGCAGACCAGGCACTACAAGTGGATGGGTTTTTTACAACAGTTTCATTTGGTGATAAAGTATAAGAAGGGGAGCACAACAAGTTATTCGATATGCTTTCAAGGCCATGCACATCAAAGATTATAGTTTTGGGGACTCTTATGCACATGGTTCCATCCACCCATGATGCATACATAGAGGCATATTCAGAAGATGACAACATCAAGGAGGTGTACCAGCAGTTGCACAGTCAAAGTTATGTGCATGATGGCGACAACACCATTGACTACCATCTCCAGGATGGGTTATTCTACATGTTGAATAAGCTATGTTTTCCTAAAGGTCAGCATTTGCAGTTGATTAGAGAGGCTCACACCTCTAAGGTTGCAGGGTGCTTTGGTGTAGAGAAGACCATGGCTAACTTGCATAGGTATGTTTATTGACCCCAGATGCAAGAACAAGTAGCTAGGTTCAATAGGATGCATGCTTTGTTGCACCAACAAGCCTAGCAATAGGAAATAGGGTTTGTATCATCCCTTACCTGTACCTACTTGTCCTTGGGAAAGCATTTCCATGGACTTTGTGGGTGGTTACCGACAACCAATAAGGAACATGACTACTTGTTCATGGTAGTTGAGAGGTTCAACAAGATGTGTGTTCAGATGCCATGTAAAAAGACCATCAGTGGATAAGAAGAGACAAAATTATTCTCTGGACAGGTATGGGTACACTTTGGGGTACCAAGAAGCATCATTTTAGAGAGGGATACAACGTTTCTCAGTGCATTCCAGACTACATTGTGGGAGAAGATGGACATGAAGTTGAAGAGATCTACAACATTCCATCCACAAACATATGGGTAGACATAAGTAGTCAACAAGACTTTGGTGCAACTTCTTAGGGGTTACAACATGAAGCATCCAAAGACCTAGGATGAAAATCTGGTATATATACATCATTATCATAACAAAGTGGTCCACACATCTACATGAATGCCCCCATTTGAAACTTGTTTTGGATATTTTACACCTTCACCTTTAGATATTGCATATGGGTAGAAAGGATGAGTGAAGGAAGACATTACTGGAGATGCTTTGACGACTGAAAAATTTATAGATAAGATCAGGCATATCGATCTATAGGTATAGGAAACACTGCAGAAGTCATAGGTGAAGTATAAAGCCAAGCATGATTAGCACAGAACATATAAATCATTCAAGGTGGGAGACAGAGTATGGCTACAGTTGCACAAAGAGAGGCTGTAGAGGCTTGGTAAGAAAATCAAGGCCCTAAGATATGGTCCCTTTGAGATACTAGAAAAGGTGGGTGATAATGCCTATTGACTTAGTTTACCACCATATATGCACATTTAATCAATTGTAAATGTAGAGAATTTGAAGCTCTATGAGCCTTCCATTCTAGAATAGGAAGAGGAATAGGTCCTACTTTTTGTGGAGAATTTGGCACCAGATGCTCAGGAAGAGTTGACAAAAGACACAATTTTGTAGAAGAGGTCCAAAACAACAATACAAGGGAAACAAGACCTTTGGCATATTGGGTTTAAGGGATAACTACCAGGAAAAACTAAATGGTACACTAGATAGAAGGTGGAGGAAATATTTCCTCACCTCATTTAGTAAACGCTTTTGGGGACAAAAATCCTCCCAAAATGGGGATGTGTGATCCGAATTGGATCATTATATTGTGTTCATCCATCACGATTCATTTGGAGCGGAAAAGGTGGAGGAATCAAACCACGGGACCATTTTTACAAGTGGGACCCAGCTTGACAAAACGGGTTTTGAAACCTTCCAGGAGAGTTTTGAGCCATCAAACAACATCTTTTTGGGGTAAAAATTTTCCTCTTCATTGTATCACATTTTCATATTATTCTACACACAAAGAGTTTTCCAATGGTCCCTGAATTGCATCAATCAGAGTCTGTATGCAAAATTATGCCACTCAGAAGTTGACCTTCCTATTTTCACACCTATAATTCAGGAGGATGCCACGTCAACCCCCATTATTCATGGAAAAGGGGCTAACCATGTGTTTGTGATGTAAAAGACTCTAGAAGAGTCTATTTTGTAACTCTAGTTAAGAGTTGATGTAGTCAAACTTAACCAGTAGTAGGCTATCGGTTTTGTTATAACTGGTCCACCAGGGGGAAGAGGCATTCCATTCTTTCAAGAGAATCTTATTCCTTAGTTTAGCAAAGATAGCTAGGATAGATAGGAGGTAGATCACACAGAGAGGATCTTTGCAGTGTAGCAGCCCATATGACACAAACATTACTTCTTTGTATCTGCACCCATATTTCTCATATAGATAAAGAGAGTGAAACGACCTCACCTTCCAGTTGGGTTTTCTCCCGAAGGGGTTTCCCATAGAGCATATATTATGTATTATGCATGTGTGAGCTTATTTTTTCGTTCTCTAATTTTTCTTTTTGATTTACTTTTACATGCATGTACTAATTACAATTAATCTTACATATGTAAAAATTAAATAAAACTGTAATAGTGTAGAATCTCATATTTTTAATATAATATTATCATATATGTTGTGACGAACTGTCGAGTGGAATATCCATGATAGTTTATGGATCACTTGGCCTCAACTCCTTTCTTGCATTTTGATGTATGTTTTAAAATGTATTTTGACCATTAGATTCTCTTATGAACGCATGCATTAGGGGGCATCTGTTATAGCCCTTTTTTCCAACTTATATGTGGTAGAGGAACCTAAGCTCAACCTTCCAAAGTTTTTGGTTTGAATTCATTCCTCTCTCCCCTTATTTGTGTCCTTTTACTAGCTCATCACTCCCACAATATTTCCAGCTTGTCACCATCACTTGAGCACACAACTTGTCTTTAATATGTGAAAATTAGATGTTAAACTTATAGAGTAGGTAATTTCCAAGGATATCAAGATGATCCATCTTATCTTGAGTTGGTTGAGGGTAAATTATTGGAGAAGTTTCCTAAATTTTGATGGACGTAGGTGCCTAGATACATCCTTGTAAGTCTATAAAAGTCCAATATAGTAGACACTCTCAATGGGAGAGGAGAGTTATAAAGAGAATAACTCAATAATGCTGACAAATTTCCACCACAATTTTATTCTCTTGCATGTGAGATGAGCCTAGTCTTCCAATAAGTTGAGGGAAGAGAAGTGCCAAGGATTACATGAGGGCCTACTAGTGAATCAATGTATAATGTATCTTTGCACTCTTCTTGTTTATGAATGGAAATTGTGAATTCCTTTCCATATTTCATGGTCTCATTTGTTTGAATGTAATCTGGTTATTGTTATATATTCAGGTGCATACTAACTTTACTTCCGTAGAGGCAAGCATCACCTTGTTTGTTGTTGAATGTGTGTAGGATATTAGATCAAAGAGCTTGGAGTGAGATCTTTATATTGAAACAGGATTTTCAACAACTAAATGGGGTCTGTAAAGTACACCAACCTATGTGGATACATAGGTATTTTCTCCTTGTCCTCTTTTATGAGATGCACAATTGTTATTTCATTAGATCTAGGGAGATTACTTGGATCCACCACATACTATCTGGCTAATATTGAGGAAATATCAGTGGATCAATAACTCGAACAATTAGATATTTTCAAGCTAATAGGATCCTTTGAGTAAGCCTTCCCAAAAATATCACTTTCACACTACTACAAGGACCTTAATTGCTAAAGATGGCACGCACACGTAGCATCCTAAATATCTACTATGAGTGTTGAGATAGGAACCTAACATATATTTTCCTATGTTTTTGTCCTATGCATATAAAAGCAGATGGTAGCAAATCATTTTCTCTTCTATTCTAGGTTTACATAATCATATTCATTCATGGTTTACTTTAACAATTGACTATAAATGAAGTTTGTAGCCTTACAATGTATGACACATGTAACCTACACAAAGTAAAAATATGTATCAATCTATATTTTAGTGTATGATTGAAGGAAATATAAAGAATTCGAGTCGAGTTAATATTTGTTTCATAATCCTCTTTTTCTTGGATTTTGTAGATATAGATGAAGTAGTACCTTACATGACTAAGAATGGGTGTTCTTGTCCTTGATGACAAGTATGTGAGGGTTCTTCTAAATATTTTTCTTGTTGATATTATAATTAGTCTTCAACTTCAATTCCTAGGCAATAATGTTCCTCTTCAAGATCTATAAAATATTGCTCCTCATCTTTTCTTATTTGCAGTATATAAAGATATCATAGAAAAACTCAAGTATAAGCTTGTTAGCATTCTTATTGAAAACAATGTTCATGAAGTAGGAATTTTGGAAAATTTAGGTGTAATAGCTACATTTTAAAATTTGTATCTACCCAACTCATTTTAGGGGCTCCTCTTCTAAAATTCATTTTTGTTTTGTTTTGTTTCTCATGACATTTACCTAGCTTAATATAGGTTTGGTTTTTTTTTCTTGAATATATTCTTTTGTGTGATAACATTGATTCTTTTTTAAGCAATGTGCTTAATTAATTCATATGTATCATCTAAGGAAGCTTAACATTTTTACTATTTTGAATTTAATTTTTGTAACTTCTATCAATATTTAACAAATTGGATAATTTTCTTCAATTTGAATTTCATATTGTCTCAATCAAACAATATCTTTTGAAAATTAGTTGAATTTATATCCTTTGTAATTTTTGGTCTAGACATAAAACCAAGCTTCTAAAATGATGATAATATAATTCTATGTAGGTGCATTTTTTAATGAATATTGGGATGATTTTTAGGGTGTGACTCAAAATACATTGTGAGCTAGTTAACATTCTAGTTTTTAGTCCTCCTACTATTTTTAATGATCGGAAGAATACTAGATGTATAGAGTTGTTTTTTAGTTGTAGACAACATAAGGTTATGCGTATGTTATAGAAATATTTGGGCACATCAACCCCAAACTTATATGTCGATGTATTATGGCTCATCAACCCCTAAAAGAGTTGTTTCATACCCTAGAGGAACATAGCCATCTGAATACATCATTCCCCAAAAGTTCCATCTGAGAAGCCATCTAGAAATTGCCTAAATTGAACCATACTGACTGCTCCATTGGCAAAGCGTGATGCATACTGAGTGGTACACTGCCAGGGTGCAATGCATACTATTTAGGCCTTCTATAGGATACGATGGGTGAGGATGGACAAATGTTTGGGACATGTGTCAGTTGGTTGCTCATGGAATCTTCTAGAAACTTCTCCTGTGCCACTTGCCTCTCTGAATTCGCCCAAGAATGAATAAGGAATCTAGGAAATCATCTCCAATCCCTTCTCTTGTGGAACCAATTGTAACAAGGGGAATGACACTAATCAAACCCCATGGATGACTCACACCCTTGCAAACATCTATAAATGGATCTCCAATCCAAGAGATCAGAAGGCTGGAATATGGTGAATTGCAAGGAAGTTCTAATAGCTTGTAATTGAGCAAAGAGTATTGTATTCTTGTTGGTATGATATTTCTATTTCATGAGGTGAAGAATGATTGAAGCTAGGAGGATGATGCTGGATCAGATAGCTAGGTTGTAATTCTCCTTTCTATTAATAAAGCTCTTCAATTTTTCTTCCATGTGATTGTGCAATTGTGAATGTTATCATTTGTGAATGCTATCATCTGTTCATTATATATTTGATTCTGTAATGTTTTTGTTGTAATAGATCACGATGCTTTGAAGGTTCTTTGTTGCTGTACTTGTGCAGGTACTCTCCAAGCGTGTTAAGTACGGGGAGGAGTTGTAGGATCTGTCAAAGGAGAGAGAGATCAAGCAAGGGATTAATCAGAAGTTCTAGGTTGGTTCCATTATCTTTCTCTTATCCGTTACACATAGAATAAATCATTGAATTGCTTTAAGCAGTTGTTTCTAGGGTAGCTGCCAAACCTAGAGGGCTAGCATTCTTTAGGAATACTAGTTTTCCAAGAAACAAATTGCTGACTCCGCTAGGGAATGAACAGATGTTTGTTTGTTGTTATTTTTTGTTCTATGTTCAATTTGATAAACTATAGATAGAGTTTGAAGTCAGCCAGGTAGCCTTCGAACTACTCTTTCTCTGCAATTGCATAGTAGATGAATGTTGCTTCAGTCAACCTCTAGTTTAGTTTATGAATTAAAAATTTCACTGGAAAGCACATCTAGATGCCCTTTTGGTAGCTCAGTAACCTCTCAAGACATTCCATCATACTTTTCTCATCATTGTTCATCAAAACCAAACTTAATTCATTGAAAACAGCTCCACATTTGAGCCAAAACCCATTTTAATTGCGCTCCCTAGACCATTGCACTGTCTTCCACTGTGACTTAGTATGCATAGCACCTCCCAAGTGAAGTAAGTGCGATGCATCTCAATTTCTGTGAAGCCTAGGTGCGATGATTGACTGAACTCTTTTTCCATCTAGAAATTGAGGGTTTTTGACCTGTTTTAGTTTTTTTTTGGTGTTTTGTTGCAAATGGACAATGCCTCTTTACTGAAGCTTACTTGCATCACTTAGATCAGCCTCAATAACATTAGGATTAGTGAATGTTTTTATGTATTTGTTCCTCATTTACAATACTTTGTCGAAAAGTTGTTTTAGTCGATTCGTCGCTTTGGTACAAAAAGTGTCGTAATTGACATTTTGTGTCGAAAAGAGAAGTGTCATAAATTATTCCTTCCCTTGATAATCGATTGAACTTTTCTTCATGTATTTGATTTGATTTGTTTACTTTCAAAGTGTTGAAAGAATTTTTGTTCAAAATTGAAAGTGTATTTTTTGAGTCTTCCTTTCTCTTTTGAAGAAGAAATTGTTGAAAATGTCATTTTGAGTGAAATATTTCAGATCTTTGCTGCATCTAGTTTTCCTTTTGGCATCTTTCACATTAAGGAGAGCGAACACAAATACATGTATTTGCATTTAGAATTTTTTGATTTGTGTGCAAAAAGATGATTTAGGGAAATGCATTAGTGTGTGCTCTTTGCTCTTTGCTTAAAAGCACTGTTATCTTCTTTCCCTAGTAGCTAGGATTTTCATTGCTCAAATAAACAAAGATTGTTTATCATTGTAGATTGCATCTTAGGAATTTCAGATCATCATCACGCGGTGAACCATTGAAAGACAAACTCTAAACAAGATCAACTTTAAAATGATTTTCCATGAATATAACAATGCTTTGGAACTTAATGCAACATATCTAGAGGTCTAGGCTAGTGACGTGTTCCGGCGTCATTAAAACTAGTGGCTATCGTTTTCATTGAAGGTTGGGTGATTCCTCCTCCTTGATACGAAAAGTGCTAGCACGGACTTGTGCTCCCCATATCGTCGCATATATATTGGGAGACCACAATAGGCTTAAATCCTTTATCCATAGGAAACTGAGTTTGTCGCCTTATTGATCGCAATGCACTGAACATAGCATTCAGGAAGATTGACTGCCATACATAAGTCCTTGGTAATTTCTATTTAATTTATCACCAAGGTGTATATTGAAGTTTTGTGATTGGTTTAGTAATCCCTTTGTCTAGATTTTCCAGAGTAGTCACTTTCGTTCCTTTTAAATTCTCTAAAAGAAAAGGTCCATCTGAGCACTTGTCCTTTCAGGCTCATTAAAAATCGAAGGAGACTAGAGTCATCTTTAGCTTTTTCTCGACTCTTAAAAATTGAAAAAGCAAAGTTGTGTCCAAGTTTCGTAAAATTAATTGACTGCGAATAACATCCCTATTCCTTAGATGATCTTAGGTTGAAACATATGGTGACAAATCCAAAGTCCACCGATCAAGGAATCCCTTTTGATGGGAATCCTAGTCCTTTTCCTTCTTTCGGAAATATTGGTGCTCCTTATATGGCTACATTGTCCCTTCTGGGATTTACCATTGGCTTGCCAGTATGGTTGTTTTCAACCTCTTTAGTTCAAAATGTCATAATTTCTCCACAATCGAGTACACCTCCAACTGGACAAAATCAACCTCCAGTTGATCTTGAAGTTGACCCTTTGCCTTCTTCCTCGTTTGATTCTCCCTCCCCCTCTTTCTCTTCGCTTCATGAAATTTTTGGTACTAGTAACCAGGTGGTTAAGAAGAAGAAGAAAAAGCCAATTCACTGAGGGGGCAACCAAGTAACCATTGCTTTGAATGTAACATCTAATGAAAATCTGTCCATTAAACCTCACAAAGTCAAATATCCATGCATAATTTGCATGGGAGAACATTTTGATCGAAATTGTCCTTACTTTCCTCGGATCTTGAAAGAATGGTCTTCCCGTTCACACCATCCTATGTCATCGACCTCTAGAGATCATGTTGGTAACACGCCATCAACTAGTGATAGTAAAGTTCATGGACAGAAAGGAAAGGTTAGGATTCCATGTAGGTTATGTGAAGGTAATCATTCCTTTCACCTTTGTCCCTTTTTGGATGAAGCCAAAAGAGTGTTGGATAACTGTTGTGCTTCACTGTAGTGACTTCCATCTGGTTACAGGAAACTCTCCCTAAATCCTTCACTAGTTGATGAACCGACTGGCCAAAATCAACCGTCGATGGAAACCACTCTCTCTGAAAGTGAATCCTATGAGTCTATACCCGACCAAAGTCAACAGGTCGAGGTAACAGTTGACTTGATTTCACCTTCAGCTAATCGTACCTTTCCCGAAGAGAGTGAAAATCATACCACTCAAGTTCTTTTTGTTACCTCAGATTCAAATGAGCTTGGGGGTAGTCCACCTATTCCATCAAGATAGGAGGAAAATCCTCCAGTTCTCGTAACTCAAGGGGTTAATTCTCCCATTTCTATGGTACCCCCTCCAAGTAGTCTAGTCACTTCCTTTGATTGGAATCGACTGGCAGGATCTTGCCTTCCTTCTTATGTGCCTTTCCAGATCATATTACAAGTTTGTAAAATGATTGTATTTGGCACTATTATAGATGAAGGTGCTTCAATGAGTATCCTTTCCTCAACTTCTGGGCAAGCGCTCAGTTTGCCACTGCTTATGCTTGTTACACATAATATGTTAGGCTTTAACAAAGGAACCAGTCGACCGTTAGGGATCCTTCCTCAGTTACCTATAACCTTGGGAGGAAAAACCATTTATCTAAACATGATGGTAGTCCCAGGATGTTTAGATTACAATTTACTTCTTGGGCGTGACTATGTTTATGGCATGGGAGCTATTGTTTCAACACTTTTTCGAGTGATTTGTTTCCCGCATGAAGGCAAAATTTTCACCGTTGACCAGATTTCATTTCTCGGTCCAAATATAGCTCCTAGTCAACCATCGTCCCTAAATGGTCCATTTATACCAATGGTATCATCCCCGCCATGAGTTAATTATGTGGCAACCTGTTCCATACCTACATCAACTAACAATCAATTCAGTGATGTTGTACATTATATACTAGAAGCATTGGAACCATATCTCTCCTTCATGACCACTTATGAGTTCTGAACAAAGGAGCCTGAGGATAGTTCGTTGTCTTGTGTCAACCTCGTTAAAAAATGAAACCAAGGGTCTTCGAGGATAGTTCTTTCACTGTGTCAACCTCGTTAAAAAATGAAACAATAGTGGTAAAGATAATTTCCCCTGTAGGTTATGTGATTGGTCTATCACACCATTCACCTTTGTCTATCTGGACGAAGCCAAAGAGGTGTTGGATAATCATCCTGCTTCATCGCAGTGACTTCCATCTGGTTACAGGAGACTCTCCCTTTCATCAGGCTGGGGGCATGTAAACCATTATCCAAGCATAGTTTTTTGTTTCAATCTTGTGTGAACATGAAACTAAATCCAAGCATAGTTCCCTATGGTTCAAGCTTGTCTAAAAATGAACCCATTTTCAATTTTTAACCCTTGTGATTGCCATTCTATCAACCTTTTGAGCACCGGTTGTATTCATCCCATCGCCACCAGCTCTTTGGCCGATCATACACTTTCACTTGGTTGTTTTACCCATTTTGAGGAATAGTTTCAATGAGTCGTCTTATTAGCCAGCCTCTTCATGTAAATCAACATGTTTTGAGAAGTTCCAACCGGAGCCAGTTGCTACCCCAGACACCACGCGTTCCTCAAAATAGAGTCCTCTTTAAACCCTTTTTAGATTCGTTAAACATGAAAAGATTGTTGAGCACTGTCCTTTCCAACTCATTAAAGTATTTGAAATGTCATCCCTCCTGTATTGTTTTATCCTTTTTCGGACCTAAGGGATTACTTTATGAAAAAGAACTTACAGAGTTTTCTTTTCGTCCCTTTTCAAACTCTCTAAACATGTAAAGGACCGAGTTATCCTTATCGTTAAACTCATCAAAACAATAGCGACAAACTTTTCCATCTAGACAAGACAGAGTTTCACTGTCGCTAGACTCGTTAAAACATTAAATAGCAATAGGTTTGCCCAAAGGTCGAGTTATAGAACAAGCATATGTTAGCCTCCTCAAGCTTGACAAAAATAAAGAGGTACTGGTCAACAATGACTGGGGAAAAAGGGAAAAAATCTTGAAGAATTTATGGTATCAAGTCGCTCTTGAACATGGCACTTTCACTTCATCTCCACTATTGAGTTGTGTTGGGTTATTCCATTCACGAGTCATCATACCATTGGTCTTTCATACCATCCATATTTTTGGGTTAATGCTACCAATTCATCTCAGTGTCACCAACATGTTCAAGAGAAGTCATTCAGTTGAGAAATCACCATCCAGTTAATGTCTCATACACTGCAATACCTCCTACTTTCAGTTTTTCATGACCACCATTCCTGAACCTTGTGTGGTCAGTTCGTTTTCACCTCCAGAAATCCTTTGCTTCGTTTCATGTCGTAGATATGGGATAAATCAAGGCCCTCCTACGATGAGTCACTTCTTGTCAACATCAGCTCATTATCCAAGAAGTTGACTTACAAAACAACCCTTTCAATGCTTTGAAGCTTGCATACATCAATGGCAAGTTTCTCACTTTCGGCGACAGGTTGACATCAATGGCCTTCCACTGAAAGATTTTGCGTGGTGTTTGACATCGGATCATGTATTCATACCACATGAATTGTACTGTAGTACCTTGAGGATCATTATCATTATCGGTGATCCCTCTCGCATCTGTTAACAACTCACATCATTGGCTGGTAATCAGCAGATGTCCTTCCATGTTTGACTTCAGAACATCTCTTCACATGGTTTGACTTGTACATCGGGCAAAGATTGAATGAGTTTGAAGACCCCAGATCTAGTTTCATCCATCTGGGCTACGATATATTCAGGAATATAAAAACATCAAATGTACAAAGGCTCTACACGGATGGTCATCCTAATAATGGATTGCGACTCTATATCTGTAGAATCACAAGTCTGTATCTGCAGACGACTATCTGATCTATGTACAAGAAATGAAATTTATAAAGCTGAGAATGGGAATGCCTCCCTCAGCTGGATCATAAAAATCATATTATGATGATGTATTTTATTGTAACTTATGTAGGTCACCTTCCAGTTCGAAACTTCAGATCCTCATGATAAAGCATTTCACCC
Organism: Pinus tabuliformis; assembly: GCA_031772625.1. Classification (NCBI taxonomy): domain Eukaryota; kingdom Viridiplantae; phylum Streptophyta; class Pinopsida; order Pinales; family Pinaceae; genus Pinus; species Pinus tabuliformis. The sequence goes on along the minus strand of CM062818.1, from coordinate 1,840,447,497 downwards.
GACATGAATATTTACGACCTCATGCTTTAGGGGGCAACTGTTATAGACATATTTGGGCACATCAACCCCAAACTTATATGTCAATGTATTAGGGCTCATTGACCCATAAAATATTTGTTTCATACCCTAAAGTAACATAGTCATCTGAATACATCATTCCCCAAAAGTTCCATCTGAGAAACCATCCAGAAATTGCCTAAATTGAACCATATTGACTGCTCCACTAGCAAAGTGCGATGCATACTGAGTTGTACACTGCCAAGGTGTGATGCATACTATTTAGGCCTTCTATAGAGTGCGATGGGTGAGGATGGAAAAATGTCCGAGACATGTGTCAGTTGTTTGCTCATGGAATCTTCTAGAAACTTCTCCTGTGCCACTTGCCTCTATGAATTCGCCCAAGAATGAATAAGGGATCTAGGAAATCATCTCCAATCCCTTCTCTTGTGGAACCAATTGTAACAAGTGGAATGACACTAATCAAACCCCATGGATGACTCACACCCTTGCAAACATCTATAAATGGATCTCTAATCCAAGAGATCAGAAGGCTGGAATATGGTGAATTGCAAGGAAGTGTTGATAGTTTGTAATTGAGGAGAGAGTGTTATATTCTTGTTGGTATGATCTTGCTATTTCATGAGGTGAAGAAGGATTGAAGCTAGGAGGATGATGCTGGATCAAACAACTGGGTTGTAATTCTCCTTTCTATTAATAAAGCTCTTCAAGTTTTCTTCCATATGATTGCGCAATTGTGAATTTTCTCATTTGTGAATGCTATCATTTGTTCATTATATATCTGATTTTGTAATGTTTATGTTGTAATAGATCAAGATGCTTTGACGGTTCTTTGTTGTTGTACTTGTGCAGGTACTCTCCAAGCGTGTTAAGTACAGGGAGGAGTTGCAGGATCTGTCAAAGGAGAGAGAGATCAAGCAAGGGATTAAGCAGAAGTTCCAGGTTGGTTCCATCATCTTTCTTTTATCTGTTACACATAAAAGAAATCATTGAATTTCTTTAAACTATTGGTTCTAAGGTAGCTTCCAAACCTAGAGGGCTAGCATTCTTTAGGAATACTAGTTTTCCCAGAAACAGTGTAGTTCCCAAACTTCTTGTAGATATTTTGACTTGAATACTTTGACACTTTTGTGTAATTGTTAATCATTTAACAATATTTATTTAAACTCTTAGATTTATTCATAACCCATAGTTTGTTCCACTCACATGTTTTTGAACTTGAACTTATTTAACTAGTTAATATTTTAAAATAATATAACAAATTCTAATTCATGGGATAATACTGATTTAGTTTGACTTTATTGTTCCATATTGGACTTTAATAGATATAGATTGTCTCTCAGAGATTCAGAATTTAGTGCAAAAAGCTTATAGTTGTTATATACATTGACTTATATTTAAATCAATATCAATGACTTGGATGCCCATGATATTTCATAAGGGGAAACTTTACATTGTAATGGACACATTCAACAAAATATAAAACACCCATATCGCACCTTAGGAGATATAGGTTGTTTACTAAATCTATATCAATTACTACATGTAACATATAATGTTCTACTAGTCTCATGTAGCAATCCTCATGTAGCAATTGCTACAAATCTAGTAGTTACTATGGGTCTACTATAAACTATATCTTAAGTTTTACCATGGTTGTAGATCATCTTTAAAGGTGAATAAAGCATCTAATGAGGAGATTCATGCAATTATTAAGTTCAATTTATTTAAATAACTCCAATTAGGGTCGAGGGGGTCTTAGATAGATGGTGATTGGGTGCTCTGTTAAGACACTCCTTGATGTGAAACCACCAATTCAATTCTCCACCCCAATAAAAGTGATATATTGGACATAAGGTCAGCAGAGGCGGTTGGTTGGTAAAGTCAGACTTGTCATGATGGTCGAGTCTTGTGCTCGAACCCAAGCGAGGACGTGGACTAGTCGCGAGAATGCTTACCTGGGCCAAGCCCGCTCACCTTTTAAGGTCGGCGGAGGTGGCTGGTTGGTAAATTCGGACTCGTCATAATGGTGAACTCTTGTGCTTGAACCCGAGCGAGGGCATGGATTAGTCGCGGGGATGCTTACCTGGGCCAAGCCCGCTCACCTTTTATTCCGAGGGAACTAGATTCTGAGAGTGGTCAAGTAGAAGCCACTGAGCAAGCGAACATCTAGGGTTTCAACAAGTCACAGACAGTGTTCCCTATGGAGGGCTGCAGAGGAGGGAGAGCCACTCCCTTCTTCAAGGAGGTCGTTGTAAGTAGAGGTAAAAAACCTCTAGAAAATGCTAGAGGTACTTCGGAGGAAGAGGAAAGAAATATGGAAGAGGAAACAGCAGAAGCCAACAATAAGGAAACCAATGGCACAAAGGACAAGGATACAGAAGACAAAAAATAGGGTACTAAAGATAAGAAACAAAAGGGACCCTGCAAACCCAAAGTTGAGTTCACACCCAAAGATATTTTAAATGACCCTACTCTGTAGGCACACAGGAATGACATGAGAACTTATGTTATTATCTGCAAGTTCATGGGACTACGGCCCACTAGAAAAGAATTACAGACATGGATCAAATATCACTAGAAACCAAAAGGGAGAATTGACCTTCATCTTAGGTCAAAGGGATTCTTCACTGTGATTTTTGCGAATATTGAAGACAAGGATAGAGTATTTGAAGGAGGACCCTACTTCTATGCAACAGCTGGACTCTACATGAGGCCATCGGTGATGAATTTTGTCCCCGAACATGAGACTTTTACTTCGGTACCGGTCTGGGTAAGACTCTATTATTTACCTCTTGATTACTGGAAAAATGAATCGTTAACAACCATAGGAAATAAATTAGGGCATTTTGTCAAAGCTTCTGAATCCACAAGAAGGGGGAAATACACTTCCTTCACAAGGATATGTGTGGAAATGGATCTATCAGGAGCTCTACTAGATGAAGTGATCCTAGAAGTTTTTGACGATGAATGGGCGCAAATAGTAGACTATGAGCATATACCATACAGATGTTGTATATGTCATGAACATGGACATCTATTTAGAGACTACCCACTCGATAAAGTGGTAAATATTAGCAAGGCTAACACAACGAAGGAAACAGATAGCTTCCAAAAAGTGGTAAATCAAGGAAAAGGCGGCAAGAGAGGACCAAAGAAACATCAAGGAGAAGGGCTAAAGGCCAGTCAAAACAAGTTCCAAGTTCTTGAGGAAAACGCAAAGATCACAAAGGAAGAGCAAGCAATGGAAGGAAATCCTAGGGAAAGGAGAAAGAAGTAGAACGTAACCAAACTCAGGAAATGGATTATCAGAAAGAAACCATGATTAGTGATACTGAACTTGAGATGGATGAGGAGCTGACCCAGAGTGAAATGGATATTGAGGACCATGAGCTACAGGAGATCCTTGATAAATAAAACCTAGATCTGGAAGGGTTCTTGATTCAGGGAGCCATGGGAGGAGTGGATTCGGTACTGCAAGAAGAGCTCAATAGAATACAACAATTGTTTTTATGGAAAACACAGGCTAATGAGATGGAGAAAGGAAAATATATAGATAAGTAGGATAACAGAGGGGTGAAGACGATGAAAACAACTCTGGGACTAGCAACAAGAAACCCAGGTAAGAAAAGAGGTAGGAAAAAGCAGAATGAACTCTTGATGGAATGTGGCAAGCTAATGATAGACTCAGGTAAGATGAAAGATCTAGCCAGCTACTCCTTTACAAATCTTTAATCATGAAGTTGATATCTTGGAATATCAGAGGTCTAGGGAGTAAGAGAAAGCAGAGAATCCTTAGTAATAGGATGAAACAAGAAATGCTAGATATTATCTTTATCCAAGAAACGAAATGTTCCATTCAAAAATTAAGACAAATCCACAGTAAATGGCTCAGTAAATTTGAGTTTCTAGAGGTAAAAGCAGAGGATTCAGCGAGGGGAATTCTTACCCTTTGGAACCCTCTAAAAATCAACATAACAGACGCTGAAGCTACAAGGAACTATCTATCAGTGGTTATTCAACCTGTAGGAGACAGGTATAACTATCTGGTCACAAATGTTTATGGCCCTCAAAGAATAGATGACAAACTCAAGTTTCTAAACTCACTGGTGGATCTCAGAGACAGACATACAGGAATATCTTGGATCATGGGAGGGGATTCCAACATGATCAAATCTCTTTCGAAGAAAAGAGGAGGAATCAAAATTCTAAGTAAAGACTCTTTAGATTTTCAAACTTTTATAGACAATATGAACCTTGTAGATACTAAAACGAATACAAGCCTCTTTCCTTGGAATAATAAAAGAGGAGGAGAGTCTCAGGTTTCCTCAAAGTTAGACAGATTCATGATCTCAGAGGATCTGATGCTAACAAACAAGGAAATAATAACAGAAGTTCTCCCCTTTGGAGGCTCAGATCACTGGCCGATCCTTCTGGAGATCAAAGGAATGGGCATTCTCAGAAATAGACCTTTCAGATTTGAAAATATTTGGCTATCCCATCCAGATTTCTTCAACAATATTAAAGAATGGTGGGCAGAAGATTTACAGATTCAGGGTACAAGAATGTTTCTTCTACATAAAAGATTAAAGCATATCAAACTCAGACTAAAGGATTGGAACAGAAAGGATTTTGGCAACATATTTGTGGAGAAAAAATATGTTGAAAATAAAATGAAGGTTCTCAACCAAGCTTTGATCAAGGATGGTTTTGATAGAGTCAAAAGCAACCAAGTGGATAAATATCATCACGAATGGGATAATATATGTAAAGAAGAGGAAATTTTTTGGAGACAAAAGTCTAGGATTCAATGGCTAAAAGAAGGGGAGTGTAACACGAAATTTTTTCATAAGTCCACCATGGCGAATAGAATGCACAACAGAATATCTTCAATTAGGGACGTAGAAGGGAATCTTCTCACCTCCCATGAGAATATCGAAGAGGTGTTAGTTCAACATTTCCGAAGCATTACTCAGGAAAGCAATGCAGATAGAGAACAATTCATCAGTGAGATAACTAAAAATATACCAAAGATGGTTTCTAGAGAGGATAATTTCAATCTAAATAGGCCAGTTTCTGAAAAGGAGGTAGATGATGTCCTTAAGGAAATGCAAAATGGAAAAGCACCAGGCCCAGATGGTTTTAATGTGGATTCTTTTAAAGCGTGTTGGAATATTGTAAAGCAGGATATATTGAATGTAGTGGAGGATTCTAGGTTGAACAAAACTATTTTGAAAGTGCTCAATACCTCCTTTATCTCCCTTATCCCTAAGCATGACATTGCTCAAACTCCGGATAAGTTTAGACCCATAGCTTTATGCAATGTGGTTTACAAGACAATATTCGAGGTAGTGGCTAATAGACTTAAACCTCTACTTCCTACCCTAGTGTCTGGGGAGCAATCTAGTTACGTGGAAGGCAGACAAATTTTAGACAACATCATTCAAGCCCAAGAGGTGGTTCACTCCTTAAGTAGTAAAAGGCAGGCTGGAATGATCATGCAATTAGATATAGCCAAAGCTTATGATAAGGTAAACTGGACATATATGAAGAGAGTACTTATTGCTTTTGGTTTTGATCATAATTGGGTCAGGTGGGTGATGGCCTTAGTCACTTCCTTCAATTTCTCCATTTTAGTGAATGGCTCTTCCTCATAGATTTTTTGTCCTTCCAGAGGCCTCAGACAGGGAGACCCACTCTCACCATTTCTTTTCATTCTCATGATGGAAGGACTTGGTAGGTCCATCAAGCATGCTAAAGTTACAGGTAAGATTAATGGCCTTCAACTAACTGAGAATGGTCAGGCTCTAACGCATCAACAATTCATAGATGATACTATGCTACAAGGAGTCCCCACAGTCAAAGAAGCTACAACTTATAAACAAATTCTAAATGTCTTTGCAAAGGCCACAGGTATGGAAGTTAATCTCTCCAAATCAAAAATCATTTTCTTTAATACCAATGTTGCGATACAAAGGAATATTTCTAGAATTCTTGGTTTTCAAAGGAATTCCCTTCCCTCAAAATACTTGGGAGTCCCTCTAATTGCTAAACCAGTGCTCAAAAACATTTGGGAACGATTGATTAATAAGATGCAGGATAAAGTCAGTAAATGGACCTTTAGATCATTAAATCTGGCAAGCAGGTTGGTTCTCACAAAAGCTATTTTGCAAGCCATACCTATTTTTATGTTGTCTGCACTCCCAGCTCCAAAAGGAGTCCTTTAGCAATTCAAAAATATACAAAGAAATTTCCTCTGGGGAAAGGAGGAGTTGAAGAATAAATGGGCCTTAGTTTCTTGGGAAAAAATTTGCAGACCCAAAAATCATGGAGGGCTTGGCTTGGATGATCAGGAAATACTCAACAAGGTTTTAGGGGCCAAACTCTGGTGGCACTGGGTTCAGAATCCAGAAGCCCAATGGGCAAATATCTGGAAAGAAAAATATGCAATATCCTAGCAAACTGGTGATATCATAAGAATGTCAGATAATATTAAGGGCTCTCACATCTGGAATAAAGCCTGGGAAAACAAAAGATTAGTTCAAGAAAATAGTTTCTGGGAAATTAGAGAAGGAAATCTTGCTCTTTTTTGGGAAGACAAGTGGCAACAAGAACCTATATTGTTAAAAGAGGACTTCATCGACCTTAAACATGAGACAAATTTACAAGGATTAATTAAAGTGAAGGACTTCTGGGATAATACTCAGCAGATGGAGAAATGGAGAATCTGGAAAAACATTGATTGCAGAAATAACAACCCCTTGAAAACAAAAGCAGAGGAGCTAAGGAAAAAGGTGGATCAAAGGATGATCTTAGTCTCAGAAGGAAAAGATCAACTAAAATGGGGCAATAACAAAGAGGGAACCTTTAATCTTAAAGAAGCAAAAAGCATTCTTCTTGATCTAGATCCCCAAGTTCTAGACAAAAGCTGGCAGAAACTTTGGAGGCACCAAGGGTGGATGAAAATCAAACTTTTCATGTGGTTAGTGTACCACAGGAAAATCCTGACTTGGGACAACATCAGGAAGAGGGGTGTTCTAGGGCCTTCTAGATGCCTACTCTATGGGGAGAAAGAAGAAACAATGGAGCATCTTCTCAATAGCTGTATTTTCACCTCCTAGTTATGGGAAATATTTGCCAAAATCTTTCAACAATCTGATAGGGATAGAGGGAGCATCTTCAATACCCTTAATGGTTGGAGGGGTAATTTTTCGGAATATGAAATTCTCAACTCAGCCTGGGCCCTTACACCAAGCTTTATTATATGGAATGTTTGGAAGGAGAGGAACAAAAGAACATTCAAGGGGGAACAAAATCCCCCATATCGCCTGTTTGAGACAATCCTGAAACATCTTCAGGAGACAGTGAGAACCACTGTTCACAACCATCCTATTAATCCTCCCTCAGATGTGGATGGGAAAATTCTCAGACAGTTGGGGCTGCACGGTCTCACTCCTCAAGGTCTTAATAGGAAGGTTATGGCAAGAGACATGGAGAAGGATTTCTGGCATCCTCCCCCAGAAGGATATCTAAAATTCAACATTGATGGAGTGTCAAAAGGAAATCCGGGAATTGTTGGGTATGGAGGAGTTCTTAGCGATGCCAATGGAAGTATTATCTTCATCTTCCGTTATCACCTAGGAACAGCTACCAATAACACGGCTGAGCTAATGGCTATGGAGAAATGCCTAGATTTTCTAAGTCAAGATAATTGTTGTAATGTGATAATAGAAGCGGACTCTGAACTAATAATTAACTCAGTGAAAAGAATAAATAGTGGAATGGTGCCAGAGAAAGTCTCCAAACACTGGAAATTAATCAGGGTTTTCCAGAGAATCCAGGATCATCTACAAAACCTGTGCACTGTCAGCTTCCATCATGTACGCAGAAAAGCCAACAAGCTGGCAGATCTTCTTGCCAATCAGGGGGTCAGCAACACAGAGGTCAAGGTTTCGATGGAGTGGCAGGAGTTGCGACAAAGTAGACTGAGAACTCTATGCTGTGAGCAAGAGGAAGAAGATAGGAGAGTGTTCAGACACAAAGCCAGGGAGGCAAGCCCTTAACCTTTTTGCCTTCGTTTGTGTCATCAGTTTCTAGTAAATAGGTCTTTGGTGGGGGGCCGAACTTGGATGGTCGCTAGTTACCCTGGAATCAGCGAGATGGTCTTCACTGTTTTGCGGGGGAAGTGCAGTGGCTACCATTGTTCCTTAATTTATGGTGCGTCGCTCTTCTTCTCTGGGATGCAGGCTTAGATCATAAATTCGAGTAGACGTAGAAAGAGTTTTTGTCATACCGGCTGTCGAAATCTTCTCATTTTCGAGCCTCGGAAAGGTAAACAGCTCCCTTGGCGGTATTTGGATGATCGCACTGCTCTTAGGTGGGAAACAGTTTCAGTGATTTTGAAGCGATCCCATACATTTTCCTACACATGGCAGAGTGAGGGTTCAGAAAACCGCCCTTCATCGCATACTAACACCTAGTTAACTTGTGCGGTGTGATTTGTTTCTCTACCATTGGATCTCTCTGTGTGGATCAACGGTCATGTTTGTTCGTGTAGCTTGGTGGGGCGGCCCATTAAAGCTCAGTCGTCTTTGCGCTGCGATATCTTCCTGAACCGTTGGTTTTGGCATCGATGTGGATGGCTCAGATCAAAGGAACTCTTCAGGGGTCTGATTGGCGGAAGATCTCGCGGGCTTCTGGATGCGGGTAGCAATTTTGGATTATACAATTTTTGGAAAATTCAATGTTATCGTCCAGGCATGTTGAGCAGAGAGGTCGGCATCGATGGATTTCGGGGGAATTATATGAGAGATGTTTACTCCACCACTCGGACTCGAAATCTGTTTTGTATTGCTTTTATTTTACTATCGGGTCCGTTTGGGAAATCAAAGAATATGCCTTCTTTGGTCCCGATTTGCGTCTCTACAGACATATTTTTATAGTCAGTTTGGAGGGTTTAGGTATTGGTGGGTTTTGTGATAGTCTCGTAGTCATTTTGTGGACCCTTGGACAGCTTGTCCAGCTCTTGGCTTGGTAACCAAGCCCTAAGAGGATGGTTGATTTTATGTCCCTCAGGTCTCTTGGGGTAGATGTATTATTTGTAGCATGTGACATTGTTTATAATGAATAGAAGGTATGACTCTTGCTTAAGCCAAAAAATATATATTGGACATGATAAAGATATAATCCTACCAAACTTACAAAAAAAACAATTAGAACTATACTAACGTTGGTTTTAAGTGCCACTACTTACATGTTATTATATTAGAAATGATGCATGTTCAACATTTTTTAATACTACTTTAACATTACTTTGAAATCTCAAAAATCAACTTTCCGTATTACTTATTTGTAATGCCAAATTATATTATTATATTTAAAAGTAATGGTTTTGAAATTGATCCATATTTTAGAAACTTAAATGGCATACCACAACCATCAATGGAAATTTTAAACTTGAATAAATAATTTTTCGTTGATATAAAAATACATACAATTATCACAAAATCATTTTATATGTATTTGAATGATTTTTTTTTTATGTGTAAGCATTGATCTTCATGCAGTTTGAAGAAGAAAACTTACAGCCACATTATGACAAGTGAGGGTGTAATTGATGGGTTCCCAAATCATTAAAATCCTATTTGATCATGTCTTCAAATGGCATCCTTCCAAGCCACCGCACCATGAATTATTGTGGCACTTAAGCAACACTTTCAATGTTGAACAAGAGACATACAATATCTTAATTAACAGCCAACATGTCGGTTAGATGTTGGCATCACATAGCTCAAGTTATGACCATTTTAATTTCTTATAATGGTTCTATGGCCCGGGTTTAAGAGGTCAATTACGCAAGGACTATGCCTCATCATAAAGATGACATTTAGTTTAAGTAAACTATTTTGATATTGCGTGCTCAACATTCCTTTGGATGATAGGAAAACTTTTACCAAACACTACATGTAATAGTATGTTTGATTTAAGCTCTTGTTTTACTTATGTTTCAGCATAATTTAGTGTTATATATTTTGAGTTAATAAAGAATTACATAATAAAGGGTTTGCAAAATCTTACAAAGTTTGTTTGGTAGCCTATTTCAGTAGAACATTCCGATGCTTATCTTTTAAAATATCAAAATAAATAAATTAATTAATATAAAATAAATAAAAATAAATACACTAATTACAAAGTAGTGAATGTTTTAATTAGGAAAAAATCATAGAAACAAAATTATAAACATATTCAAATAGTTGTGGATTATAGGTAGGATTAAAAATGGTGTCTATTTCCAACTTTGATCTAAATAATACCATTTTTTAGTATGAAGTGTCTCATACTATGGACCTTGGTATAATGTCTTACACTCTCTTTTATAATGGTCTAAAATCTTCTCTTTACTTAGTTTTTTTTTTTTTCTATGTGGTTCATGGACCCTCGAGATGAGTGATCACTATGTTGATGGAATATTTGTACTAGACCGATCTACCCGAAGGGATCACTTCCTATGGGTCAACCATGGAGTGTGACCTTGAGAATGTCAAGAGAATTGAATTCATGACCTCTCAATAACAAAAGTACTTTAACAGGGCATACTCAACGAATTGAGCTAACCCTCGTGGCTTACTCAATTCTCTCATTATCTAAACTATCTAGACTGTTTCTTAATAAAATACTTTCACATTTGCATATACATTCTTTCTTTTCTCTTTCTCTCTTCCATCCATATAGTCCAAAAAAATCAATCTAAAGTTAACCGAGTATCCTTCCTTTTACCTATTAATTTCCAAGCTTAAAATTCCTTAAAATTCCCCTTGTCCCTACACATTCATGCTTACATGATGTTGAGTTGGAACTAAGATGGAGATAAGGTTATATGATCTCGAAAGCATGTGGTAATATGTAGGTTTTCCTTGTGGTTGTTTCTTACGGTCTAAAATTTGAGTTGGTTTTTTTCTATCATATTTTTTTATCCTTTTTGTTAAGTGTGAAGCCAAATTCATGCAGGATTCTAGATCCTTCTACGTTGCCATTAGTTTTTAGATATCCATCCAAATCACATGGAGGATTCTAGATCCTTCTACACTGCCATTAGTTTCTAGATCTCCATCTAAATCACATGCAGGATTCTAGATCCTTCTTTAGCCTCTATAAATTTATAATTTCTTAGGCCCAGGAAAGCAAGCCAAGGTCCAAGCCTATTACATAATGTAAAGTGATTTCTGTTCTCCAATGATTGTTTTATCTATTCCACTGTTCTTTCTCCATTTGTCTGACTCTGAAATTATTCTTTGCTATTTCTATCTAAGTCTCTGAGTATAAATTTGTTGTGTGTGTGATGTATGCTCTGAACTAACAATTGGTATCAGAGCTAGGGTCGAATATCCACTATGCAAGCCACTTAGTGCCATTGCCTTACTCTAGTAGCGTTCATTAAAACAATGGTTGTTACCTCTAGAGCTGTTGAAGGATCTGTCCAGGAAATCAGAAATCGTTGCAAAGAAGAGAGTCCACGAAAAGGATCTGTTCTGGAAATAGCTAAGAAACTAGCTGAGGAAGGTTAAGATAGTTGTTGCAAGAAATAAAAAGGTTGTGGGCATATGGTGAAACGTGCCATGAAGCCTAAAACGTGGAGTGTGTAATTGCTTTATGTGGAGTTCATAATTTTCTTTTCATCAAGCTTGCACGTATACAAACCAACATATGTATGGGTGAAATGTGAAAATGTTAAAACATTATATATGTTTTTTATATTTATATAATTATATGTTGGAATTTTGAAAAGTATATTTTAAAAAGTAGCAGGAATTTTGAAAATGGTATTTTAAAAGGAGGAAGGTCATTAAAACTAAATTTTAAAGAGTAATAATTAAAGTTTTATTTTTAAGTGGAGTTTTTGTTTTTGGGCATCAATGTTTTGAAAATGGAGACAACAGTTACAGATATGGAGAAGTTGAGTGGGGCTAATTTTGCCCTATGGAAATCACAGATGGAGGATATACTGATTTTGAAGGATCAGTGTTTTCTGATTGAGGGCACAACAAAGAAACCCCCATCGATGAGAAATAAAGAATGGAATAAGCTAGATACAAAGGCGATTGCAACAATCTTCCAATATGTAGCAAAGCATGTGTATTTCAATGTGTCTGGAGAAAAGAAGGCAGAAGGATTATGGAAGAAGCTCCATGATCTATATGAGAAGAACAAGGTATCAAGAAAAGTGTTCTTGATGAAGAAGCTTTATTATCTCAAAATGAAGGAGGGTGCTTCAGTTGCTGAGCACTTGAATGCATTTAATATTATTACTAATCACCTTGCCTCTATTAAAATAATTTTAGATGATGAAATTAGAGCCATTTTGCTAATGTGTTCTATGCCAAACAGTTGGGAAAATTTAATTGTAGCTATGAGCACTTCAACAACTACAAGGACCCTAAAGTTTGATGATGTGAGCAACAATTTAATGAATGAGGAGCTACGACGCAAGTCAATTGCGGAAAACCAAGGAGGAGAAGCTCTAGCTCTAGCTCATCGTGGTAGGAGAATGGATCGAGGCCGGCAAGGGCGATCAAGATTGAGAGGCCGATCAAAATCAAGGAGAGGAAGGATCATCTGCTTTCATTGTGGAAAACCTGGGCACATGACGAAAGAATGTCGATTTTAGAAGAAAGGACAAAAGGATCAGAGACCATCTAATACAAATCACAAGTCATCCAGCACAAATGAATGTGAGACTACTACTGTAGCCACAGATGGTGATGTATTGTTTATTGTTTCAGTAGAGGATGCATGTGTATATACATCTAGCAATAGCTTTGACTGGATCCTTGACTCTGGGGCATCTCACTATGTAACCCTATGCAAAGATAGTTTTGTTTCATATAATCCTAGTGATTATGGTAGACTGCATTTGGGGAATAATCATTTTTGCAGTATTGTTGGAGTGGGAGATGTCCAAATCAAGATGAAAGATGGACAAGATATATTGTTGAAATAGGTTAGGCATGTACTAGAAATGCGCATGAGTTTAATCTCAATGGGATGACTCGATGATGAAGGCTATTCCACAAGCTTTGGAAAAGGAGGCTGGAAAATTAGCAAAGGAGCATTCGTCGTGGCCAAAGGACCCAAGACATGAACATTATACACATTGAAGACACTAATAGAAAAATCAGATTTGGCTGCTGTCACAAAAGAAGGAAATTCAACAGATCTGTGGCATAAGCGTTTGGGTCACATGAGCGAGAAGGGCTTAAGAATCCTTGTTGGTAAAAATTTATTGCCTGGTTTGAAATCCTACAATCTTGATCTTTGTGAGCATTGTATATATGGTAGACAAATAAGGGTTTCATTTCTTAGAGGTGGCCATGACAGAAAGAAAAATGTGTTAGAATTGGTACACTCAGATGTGTTCAAGCCTGTTAACATCAAATCATTAGGAGGAGCATCATATTTTGTAACATTTATAGATGATACATCGAGGAAGGTTTGGGCATATCCTATAAAATGTAAAAGTGAAGTGTTTGGAATATTTCAAAAATTCCATGTTGTTGTTGAAAGAGAGACTAAGAAATTTCTCAAGTCTTTAAGAACAGATAATGGTGGAGAATATTGCTCAAATGCATTTAAGGAATATTTTAATAGGTTTGGCATAAAGCATGAGAAGACTGTCCCTAGTAGTCCTCAATAGAATGGTGTCGCAGAAAGGATGAATTGCACCATTATGGAAAAGGTGTGAAGTATGTTGTCCAATTCCGGTTTGGAGAAGAATTTTTGGGCTGAAGCAATCAGGACCGCTTGCTACCTCATAAATAGATCTCCAACTACAGCCTTGGATGGCGGTATCCCTAAAGAAGTTTGGACTGGTAAGAATTTGAATTATTCTCACTTGAAAATCTTTGGATGTGAAGCATTTGTGCATATTCCCAAAGAAGGTAGAACTAAGCTAGATGATAAATCTATGAAATGCATTTTTTTGGGATATGCGGATGAAGATTTTGGTTATCATCTACGGGATCGAGTCAAACATAAAATTATTAGAAGCAGGGATGTTATATTTAATGAGTCAGAAATGTTAAAGAGGACTGTAGGTGAGTTGGAGGTCAAGAAGCTTATTGACAGGTTTGAAGAGCAACAGGAAAACATCCCACCAATACAAGAAAATGAACAACAAATTTATGAGCATGAAGAACAACAAGTGAAAAATGATGAACAACAAGAAGAAGGAATCTTGCAGGAACCTTTACAGGAGATTCTACCTGATAATGCACCACCACAGTTGGTTCGCAGATTTTCTAGGCCTCATAAGTCTTCACAAAGGTATCCTCCTTCAAACTATAGTTTGTTGACTTATGAAAGTGAGCCTAATTGTTTTCAAGAAGCCTATAAAGTTGAGCACAGTGAAGAATGGAAGAAGAAATGAAATCTTTGCTGGAAAATAAAACTTGGGAGTTGGTAAACCTCCCAAAAGGTAGAAAGGCTCTACAAAACAAATGGGTTTACAGGATTAAGCATGAAGGTGACCAAAAGAAGGAGAGGTATAAAGCAAGACTGGCGGTGAAAGGTTTTGAATTCACCTATATTTTCACACCTGTTGTTAAAATGTCATCCATTAGAGTCATTCTTGGTCTAGTTGCTGCTTTAGACTTAGAATGTGAATAGTTAGATGTAAAAACTGCTTTCCTTCATGGTGAATTGGAGGAAGAAATTTATATGGAGCAGCCAAAAGGCTTCATAGAAAAAGGCAAAGAAGGCTTTGTTTGTAGGTTGAAGAAGAGTCCCTATGGGTTGAAACAGGCACCTCGACAATGGTACAAGAAATTTGATTCATTCATGTTGGAACATGGTTTTCAGAGGTTGGAAGCTGACCATTGTGTCTATATCAAGAGGTATGATCAAGGAAAGTATATCATATTATTGTTATATGTGGATGACATGTTGATTGTTGGCCATGATAAGAATAAGATCAATAGGTTGAAGAAAGATTTGGGTAGCAAAGTTGCAATGAAGGATTTGGGACCAGCACAACAGATATTGGGAATGCAGATTATGCGTGACAGGAAATACAAAAGGTTGTGGCTATCACAAGAAAAATATATCAAGAAGGTGCTTGACAAGTTTAATATGAAGAATGTCAAGTGAGTTGGTACACCTCTTGTAGCCCACTTCAGGCTGAGTACTGAATTGTGTCCTAGTGATGACAAGGAGAAAGAAGATATGAGCAAGATTCCTTATGCTTTACCAGTTGGTAGTTTGATATATGCCATGGTATGCACACGACGAGACATTGCATATTCAGTGGGAGAAGATTGTAAAGAGATGTTGTGGATGTAGCAATTCCTATGAGAGATAGCAATAAAGCAGGACAAGTATGTGCTATATTGTGATAGTCAGAGTGCCATTCACTTGGCGAAAAACCCAGCATTTCATTCAAGAAACAAGCACATTGACTGAAGGTACCATTGGATTCGACATGTGTTGGAGGAAGAACAGTTATCCTTGGAAAAGATCCATATAGATAGGGACCCTTCTGAGATGCTCACTAAGATTCTACCACGAAATAAACATGAGTTATGTAGAGGCATGGTAGGACTCGGTGTGACTTGATTCATGACTCTTATTTGGCTTCAAGTGGGAGAATGTTAAGTGTGAAGCCAAATTCATGTAGGATTCTAGATCCTTCTACACCACCATTAGTTTCTAGATATCCATTTAAATCACATGCATGATTCTAGATCCTTCTACACTACCATTAGTT
Source organism: Pinus tabuliformis (assembly GCA_031772625.1). Classification (NCBI taxonomy): domain Eukaryota; kingdom Viridiplantae; phylum Streptophyta; class Pinopsida; order Pinales; family Pinaceae; genus Pinus; species Pinus tabuliformis. Next base: position 1,840,431,722 of record CM062818.1, on the reverse strand, counting down.
TCTAGATCTGCATCTAAATCACATGCAGGATTCTAGATCATTCTTCAGCCTCTATAAATTTGTAATTTCTCTCGCCAAGGAAAGCAAGCCAAAGTCGAGGCCTATTAAGTAATGTAAAGTGATTTCTCTTCTCGAGTGATTGTTTTATCTATTGGGCTCTTATTTCTCCATTTGTCTGTCTCTCAAATTATTCTTTGCTATTGCCATCTAAGTCTCTGAGTATAAATTTGTTGTGTGTGTGATGTATGCTCTGAGCTAACACTTTTGGCATACTCTTAAAGATTTTGGCATACTGTTAAAGATCGGGTTGGGAATGTTTGATAAGGGTGTTTTATGTTATTCTCTTGAGGAGTTATCTTTGGTATAATTATATTTTCATCATAATTATTATTTAATACTTATTTAGTACCTTTTTGGCATAGTGTGTTAAAAATTGGGTTGAGAATGTTAAAGATTTTGGCAGCTTTAAAGATTGGGTTGGGAATGTTTGACAAGAGTGTTTTTATGCTATTCTCTTGAGGCATTCTTTTCCGTATAATTATATTTTTGGTATAATTATTATTTAGTAGACAAAATACAGTAGATATCATTTGAATTGTCAACATTTTTTAAAGTTATACATTTTAAAAGTAAATTTTTTTAATATTTAATATTGAAATATATATAAATTAATTATATTCATTTTAATAACCAAGTTTATATTATATAAGATTAGAGAATTTTAACATTTTATTAAATAGATAAACAAGGTTTTATCTTAAAAAAATTATTCTTTACCTAATACATAATCTAACCCATAATATAAAAAATATTCAATATAAAAAAAATTCAATCAATTTGCAGTTTGAAACCCAACCATATCAAATTGGTGGGTGTTTCTCTTCGGCTACCTGTTACAAAATTCATAGCAGCCATGTGTATTCGATCTCCATTGGCTCACCTCCTTCATCACCGAGCCTGGCCACGTTACACATTCGCCTCACGTTTTGCGTTTCAAATTGGTTGCTATAGGTATTTGGAATTAAATTGAGGGAGGCATTTCATTTTTCTTCGGCCAACGACACTGCGAACCATTGCCACGCAAACTTTGAGTTGAAACCACATCGAACCAAAATAAATTCTAACTCTTATTGACTCCCTTTTACAATTGTTAGATCGCACCAATCAAAGAAATGAATTGTTTGCAAACTATGGTAGAGAAGCTTCTGAAGGATTGAGTTAGAGTTTATGATTTCCAAATTTGCAGGTTATCTTTTTGTATGAAGCTGAATATGAAAGTTACATATATTCTTACTTTACTAGTGTTAAAAGTATCTGATCTTATGAGTCTAATCGGAAAAGTGATGGCTTCGAATAGAAAAAATATGGACAAAAGATAACCCAACAAAAACGATCAACAACTGTGATCTTTTTACAAATTCTCCCTGGCACCAAATTTTCCAGTTAAGAAATGGGTTCGTTCAACAACTGAGATCTTTTTACAAATTCTCTCTCAGGCATCCAATTTCCCAGTTAAGAAATGGGTTCGTTATATATATATCTATATAATTAAATAGATTTTATTAGTTAAAAATTTATCAATTTTAATTATAAATTATATTTTTTTATTGAATATTTGTCTATATTTTATACTTATAAAAATTTTCAAACTAACATAAAGCTGTAGTTTAACAACTATATTTTTTTGCCTAGAAAGTAATGGAAATTCTGGTCATATTTTGAAAAATTATGCATGGTTTTTTGTAAATCCAAATAAACCCAGTCAAAATTCATAATTTTAGTTGTTTAGAAGTTTTTGATGGTGCTGAATACATTTCCACTATCAAAAACATGATTCAAACACTCCCTCTACAAGAGCTTTTGAATTTTTTTTACCAAGATTCCAGCCACTTTTGACAGTCAAAACAATTCCTCACCCTGGGTTAAGACAGAAGATTTTTAAGGTTAATCTGGCCTTTCAAATATAGATATGTATTTTTTAATTAATAGGAAGAAATTGATTTTTCACATATTATATTATAGTATTTTAATTATGTTTTTGGACACTTGTTAATTTGTTAAAAAAATAATGATAATAATATTAATATTTTTAAAATATAATAACCTTATAGGTTTTTGCGAATTTGATGTTTTAATCCAATGTTAATTGGAATAGTATAATTTTATTATATGATTCAAGTATATAGAAGTTATTAGTAGTTAATAAATAATATTGATTTTTTTTTCGAGTGGAAAAATCCGTAATGTTCATTAATATAGAGAAAATTACATATTGTAATATGAGTCATCCATGTACTAACATGAGGGACTCTGAGTTGTCCCAAAAAAACATAGTTGTATAAAAACTATTATGTGTGTGTATAAGCCTTTACATAGGCCACTCAGGGCCCCTTCCATTATAATATCTCAAAAATATATGTCAAAATATCATCAAAAAGATTTCAAAAATTTGAGTTTTTATAGTTCTTTACAAAAAACATTTGTAGTTCAAGGACCAGGTCCCCTGATAGTGCTTATAAGGCTGAGAATTCATCAATCCCCCTCTGCTCTTGTATCACCTATTCTCCTGTGAGTAATGACGCGGCGGCCTGTGAGTAATGACGCGGCGGCCTCCTTGGATAGTTGGTTAGCACTGTAGTTATGCTCCCTATAAATGTGATTGCAAGAGATATTGTTAAATTCTGCCTTGGAAATATTCACTTCGTTTAATATGTTGCTCAGTGTGTGTATGTGACAAACATATATGCTATTGAACTAGTTAATAAGAATCTTTGAGTCCCCAAAAATATTTAGATTGAAGCACTCATGTCACAAGGAGAAATGCAATAAGTGATGGAGGGTAATGAGTTCTGTGAAATTATTGGTGCCAGCTCCTAATCCCATCTTCACTTTGTAGAAGTATTGTTCATTTATGTATAAAATGAATCCACCTCCACAGCCCTGTTGATTTGCAGCCCCATCAAAGAATGCCAAAGGAGTAGTTTTGTCTATGCTGGGAGGTGGGTGAGTGCGATGCTCTCTAGGAGGTATAGGTTCCGACAATTCATTATATGCAGAGATTATGCTAGCCTCTATGTGCAGCCAACACACAGCTTTGTTATCAAATATGAATCGGTTTCCTGCCAGATGTACCAGCTCACAAGCAAGGGGAGGCTCTGAAATTTAGCTCCCATGTGTTTATCAGACCAATCATCGCATGCGCTGCTTAGATCATTTCTAGTCCATAACCCAGTGGAACGGATAGATGAGGATAATCTCCGCCAAAGAGATTGCAATGCGGTGGAGAGTAGGAAAAGATGTTCCGTGGATTCTGATTCACATTTTCACAGAATACACCAGGTAGGCCCATAAATAGCTCTGTGAGCTAGATGCTCCCCCATGGGCACTATATCTCTAAGAATGCACCAAAAGAATAGTCTGGTGTGCGGAGGTGCAATAAGCTTCCAAATTATCTCCACCAATTCAATGTTTGTTCTGGTCTTTTGTGCTGTATCACAGAACTATAACCTAACTTTGGGGAATATATACCATTTTCTGCCAGACACCAAACTAATTCATCAAGTCCCTCTTTTATCCTTATGTGAGATTCAAATAATGCTGTAATATATTCATGCCATTCTTGGTGCCATTGGGGAGGAAGGTCGAGTTGTTGTGCAGATTTCCATGCTTGTGAAAAAATATCCGTATTTTGTTGATCTGCAATGTGCGAGAAAACCCTGATCTCATGTGCATGAAGATACATGATGAGGTCTCTAGAAAGTAAGTGTCTTCCTCCACTACCAATCCACGGATCCAGCCCGATCCTACCCAGGGAACCATCATTGATTCGCCACACCAGATTGTCTCTTATATGGGGAAGGGAGTGGAGCAATGCCTTCCATACAGATGAGCTGCCAGTCGACGGCCAAGTAGGTAGTTGAACCCAGTCCAACATGTTCTGTGGCCAGATATATTTATGATATGAGATATGAGTCCATAGATTCTGACTAGTCAACAAAGTCAAGCCCATTTTTGCAGCTAGGGCTTGTGCGAAAAGGGGAAGGTCTTTCAGTCCCCATCCTCCCCATTTCTTTGGCATTGCAATCTTTTGCCAGCAAATCCAGGAAAATAATCTTTTATCCTGATTCCTGTTCCAGATATATATGTTGCATAATTGTTTCAGGCGAGATAGGATATTCCTGGGGATCCATGCAAGAGCCATCGAGTAAACTGGAGTAGCTTCCAGGACCGATTTGATAAGCACCAACCTACCCGCCTTGGATAAATATCTATAACTCCAAATGGACAGTCTCTTCTCCAATTTTGTAACAAGCTAGACCCAATCTGCAATTCTCTGGCAGGTAGGTTTAAGCCAAAAACCCAGATATTTGAGACCTCTATCCAAAGGGGTGGATATTGTAGGGAAAGACCTGATGAGAAAATTGGGATTCATGAATAGAGGTACGAGTAAAGGTGATGGTGGATTTGGATTGGTTAGCAAGCATCCCAGTAGCGGATGAGAAGAGGAGGAGTATCTTGGAAAAGGATCTGGAATCCTGAATGCTGCCATCAAGCAGAATAAGCACATCATCCACAAATAGGAGGTGGGTAAGAAATCAATCCTCTATAATCTTGAGTCTGCAAATATCTCCATCCCTCTTGGCTGATGCAATTAAGCGACTTAGACCTTCCATGACAATAAGAAAGAGGAGTGGGGATAGAGGGCATCCCTACCTAAGCCCCCTTTCAGAGTGAAAGAAGTGAGAGGCCGAGCCATTAATGAGGACACTGAAGGTAGGTGTGGTAATGCAAGCCATAATCCATGTAATGTAATTGTGAGGGAAACCCAAGTGTATAAGAAGCATCTTAATATAAAGCCAGCTCACCCGATCGAATGCTTTGGACAAGTCAATCTTGAGAATGATGCTTTTTAGATGTTTGGTCCAGATAGAATGGATGGCTTCCTAAGCCAATCCAATGGTTTCATGGATCTATCTAGATTCAAGGAAGGCAAATTGTTGAGGAACAATATGCCTGGAGTGTATCGGCCTGAGACGGTTGGCAATAATCTTAGAAATAATCTTATATAGGCAGTTGCACAAGGATATAGGCCTATAATCATCAAAAGAGGATGGAGAATCGGACTTTGGGATAAGGGCAATGAAGGTCGAATTGATGGCATGGTATAGGGATCCCGAAGTTCTGCTCTCCTCCACCACTTTCAATAGGTCCTGCCCCAGGATCTCATAAAAATCCAGATAGAATTCGATGGTCCAGCCATCTGGGCCTGGACTCTTATCCTTTTTGAACCATTTTAACGTGCCTTCAAGTTCACCGGAAGTGACCGGTGCGAAGAGCTCTTCTGCATCGTCCTCATAGACAAACCTTGGAAAATGTCCAGCCACATTTATAATATCAGGAAGATTTGCTTCACGAGGGCATTTGTAAAGGTTCCTGAAGTGTGTAGTGCCAAGGTGGGCTAGCTTGTTGAAAGTGTCAGCAAAGCCTCCCTCAGGCAAAGGAAGATTCCAAATGGTATTAGATACCTTTCATCCCTTGGCATAGTTTTGAAAGAACCTAGTATTATCATCCCTAGCTTTTAACCATATAGCTCTACTCATCAGCCTCTCGGATTCCTCGCGCTCCTTTAGAATGTTGGCCTTCTAATAATATTGATATTTTAATGAAATTAATATTTTTAATATAAATAACAAATTTTTTTTGTAGGTTAAGAAATATATTTTTATTCATTTTCAACAAAAAGCATGTTACAATTATATTCAGAGAGTTCGGTGGCCTTAACCTACACATTGGGAAACCAGGTTTGATGGTCATCAACCAACATTATAAACCATCTAGAAACAGTAAAGTTTGACTCTGACTAACAGTGGCTTATAACACTAAATGTCCTGAAACCATCTACAAGCTAAATAAATGTAACATAGGAGCCTAACCAACATATATATCATAGAAAATTAAACAAAATTGAAACCATAAACATACTAGCATATTTCTATCCATCAGAGGAATCCACAAGGGCTGGGTCTTGTGCACTTGAACCCGATAATTCAGTAATTCAGATTGAGGAAGACACATAATGTGTTGCTCGAGGTGGCGAAGACGGGCGTTCTGCTGCTAAATTTGGAACTAGATAAGATGAAATTCTTTCTGTATTTCTTAGAAGCCAGGATCATATTTAACAAAGCCAACTGGAGGATTCGTTATAGCCTTGGCCACAATATTCTTCATCAACCAGTAAAGGTGAATGGTTTGTTTGTATTGAGAGGTGCGACCTCTGGAATGACTGGGGTCAGGGACCACATCTCTCCAATCTTCCAATTGAATTTTTGCTTATGCACATTGATTCATATCTGTTTCCCAAGTGGAGATTAACTACTGAACTTGAGCTAGGATACCCATATGGTAGGAGTGGGCAACCTCTTAGATCAACTGTGTGGTTGATTTGTAGCTTCTTCCCCGCAGATGGTGAGCCTAAGCACCGCCATAATCTTCTCTCCTCCTTGTCTGTCTTCCCTGACCCTGACCACGTCAGCCTGAAGAGTTGGAACTAGAGGAAGGGCAAACGATGGTGCTTCTCAATAAAACAATGTGTACAACAAAAAAACTGATACAAGTTGCACAAACCACAAGCATATATGAACTGCGTAACTGTGAGGGGTCTAGACAGTTACGTTGATGGTGAAGACTTGGAACAATATCACAACATAGTGGCATAAAAGAAATAGAGTTAGGCCTGAACTCGACAATGATCATGAGAGTAGGATGGGTCTGCCACCCATGTTATGGAACAAGATACCCAAGCTCCTCAAGCTCGTTTGAGACTGAACAGAGAGGTAAAATAAGATGGGTTTGCCACTGAGGGCTTAACTCAACATGCCTCGGCTCCCTGAGCCCCTTTTCGATCAGACATACATATAAGACAGAAGGAGTCAAACACAAGAAATTTTGAATTCTTCAGAATTTCAAAGACATCAAATATAGTAAGCATCCAACACAGAGAAACAAGCATGTAGCCTCCATAGAACTCCAAGCCAAAGAATGGAAGTACATGCCCATACAGGATTGAAAGATATCGAAGAGAATAAAGACAAGCAAATGGAAAGCAAACAATACAAAGTAAACCCCGATGAGGGCTTTCCATATGTCACCACATAGCGTCCAATTTCTTACAAAGACCATATTATAAATATCTCTCCATAACATCTGCGAAACAGTAGAATGGGTAGCAAAAAGTAAGCGATGAGGAGGGAGAATATAAAGAACATACATGGTGAAATTGACCATGTGATTGGGGAAACTAGTTGCGCCTGTAAAACCAACCTATGAAGCCTTCCTCACAGACGACCACGAGTTGTCTCGGAGCACTGTACTAACACTAACACTAAATGATAAAACTAGAGGCCAAGCATATGAGAACAAGGAATGCTAGACTCTTGACACCTATGAAGAAGTATCTCTTTGGTGCATCTCCTCCTGATTAACCATCTCATCGTTATTAAGTAATGGCATGTGCATTGTCACCTTGCCTTTAATTCAAGGCATGCGAGGGTTGTGGGTAAGACGCCCTTTGACCCTTACTTCATGCGACTTAGACATGGCATGGATCCCATCGCAATCCATTTGCAAGCTCACACCCCAATCGGGGGTCTTTAATATAAATAATATTAATATTAATAAATAATATTAAAATTATGTTGATTCACCTCATTTACAAAAGGTGATTGACTTATAAATGATGGAAAATGATTCCTTTGGTGTATATCAACCACATTTACTAATGTGTTTGTGCTAGTTTATTTTAAATAAAAAACAAAACTTTGTGTTTCATACATATTTATTGGAATACAATTTTAAATTTATAAGACTTTATACATAATTCTTGTTATTCTATTTATGTGACTCTCTATATTCTAACAAATGACTTTTGTGTTCAATGTAAATCAATGTACCATTCTTGAATATTTTATTATATACAATCAATAATAATATTTTTATCACTTTTTAATATATTTTTTCTTTCATCGATTAATCACCTTTTAATGTTTTTTCATTGTTAGATTATTTGACTAGTGAGATGACTAAGTCTAACTTGTGGCTTGAGTATCGATAATCCAGGAGGATATTGGTGGCCACTCGCCTATTCCACTTGGGGCCAAAAACTATTTCCTTTCAATTTCCTATTTTGTAGCATACTTTCTACTTTTAGCAGTTTTTTGGGTTCTAAACTTCTCGAGCCATTTTGAGGTCCTAAACAACATTTTTTTTTTGGAAATAGACAAATGAGGGCCTTATGTTGTTGTTTTTCATTGAATTTTTTTGTCCTCAGATAGAAATTTCAAATGGGCTATCATGTGCACCAAATGGAGATCATATGCAAAAGTTATGATATCGGGAAGTTGACATTCCAACTAACCCCATCAAGGCACACAAAATTTTGGTGCTTCATCTCCTAGGGTTAGGTTTTTAGATGTTTAGGGTTCCTCATTATTTATTCTTGATAAAAATGCCTAAGAGCCTCATTGTAACTCAGTTCAAGAGGCATGTAGCTATCATTTCCTTCCTTCCTAAATCTAGATCAAGACGTTACCTAGGGGCATCTAAGCTATCAAATTCACCCAAGGATATCACTTTTCCTATATCACACCAACCTTTAGCATGGCCATATTTTTTCCCACAAAGTTTCAAACTAGTGACCTTCACACCACAGAATGTCTTAACATAACACATATCCACTAGAGGGTGATTCTAGGAGGCATGGTTTTTCCTTGAATAGTGGTGATAAGTCAATGTGCATTCATCGATAGCAGCCAATGATGGTTGTCACCATTGTTAGTTTGAAAATTGAGTTATGATAGGTTTTCCCACTTCTTATATATATATAATTCCTGTAGGCATGGTTTTTCCTTGAATAGTGGTGATGAGTCACTGCGCATTCACCGATAGCAGCCAATGATGATTGTCCCCATTGTTGGTTTGAAAATTGAGTTACAATAGGTTTTCTCACTATATATATATATATATATATATATATATATATATATATATATATGTATTTATGTATGTATGGATGTATGTTAACTATTTAAAAATAAATTTATTAAATATGTAATATTGATTATAATAATTAATAAATAATTTACATAATCAAATATGAAGCTAGCACCACCACAAATTATATTTTGAATAAATTTTATAAGGGAAAATTGTATTAATTAAATGATTTCCATGTGCTTTTATTGTGCAATTCGTTCCTTATATAATTGTAAATGACCAGAACAACTATGTCATTATTGGACATTTATGAAACCTATAGAAAATCTGGTGGTAGGTTAACCCGATAATGCAATATAAATCAAAGCAGAATTCTATAACCTACTTCTACTATCAATTTGCAGAAGCTTAAAGATCGAGCTGAACAATATAACCAGAAGAAGAGGAATCAATAGCACAATACACATGAAAATACTTTGGGGAAATCCTCAACTAAAAACCCCACACTATTGTATTATCATACATCGTGGAAATACATAGGAATTATACAAAGCCTTCGCTCTCACAGCTAGCCAGCGCTCAGTACAATCCTCACACATGCTCACAAGCCATCTTGGCTTCACTCCAGCCTTCCTCTCAGCCCTCCAAGCTCCTATTTCCTTGTGATGTTCCTTGTGGATGATTCTCCTTTTACCAAGTGGATGATCTCTCTCCAAAACTGCACAATCCTCAAGGATGATGCCTTGACTGCATGCATGAGTTTTCTTTATAAGAAAATACATGCAACTTATAGTACACTGTCCTTGACATTTAACTCAACTGGGTCTTTCTCAAAATAGACATGAATGAGTTTCTGATGAGGGAATCTTCAGTTAACTGGAGTAGCACTAGTTGAGTGCATGCATGCATCAAGTGACTGTTAACTCACCATTAGTTCCTGAACGAGTTTGGAACTAGTTTAATTGGACTTAACTCAGTAAACTGAGTTAACTAATTACAACTCAAATATAACTCAATATTATCTCCTTAATTTAAGGGATAACTCTTGCATGACTTCAGAAAGACTTCTAACTTGAATTTCTCAAACTAATTAATTAAAAATGAATTAATTAATTATTTCCAGGTAGCTGTTAAGACTAAATTAAATTTTAATCCACAATTTAACTCAAGGACAAATTAAATTGGAATATTCTTGTTTCCATATTTCAACACTCCCTTTCAACAAGAAAGGGATTATTTTCCACCTCGATCCTATCTCTATGGAACTCGAATTTACACTTTGAAAATGCCTTGTCAAAATGTTAGCATCTTGCTCCTCTGTCGAAATACACTACAGCAACATGATCTGTGAAAAGCCACGAGCAAAAAATCATGCCTTATTCTTCTCCACACTGTCATCAACAGCTTGCTTTACCTTGTAAAGCCAACGAGAACTCACAACTGACTTGTTCTTCGGTCTTGGAACTGCGTCCCAAACACTGTTACGAACTATGGAGTCATACTCCTCCACCATAGCATCAACCCAAATCGGTTGTTGCACTTGCTTCCTCAAAGGAAGATGGATTAGTCTCAACACATTCTCTAGCAAGGGCCATGTATCCAATATACCTCTCAGGTAACCTCCTCTTCTATGCTGAGAAGATGGTGCTCCCATATTCTCTTTTGCATCGTCCAACAATCTGTTAGCTTCTTTTGTGCACTTCCATCCATCTCTGGAAGACTTTGCTTGAGTGGATGTCTCCAATCCTGGAACCTTTGCATGTGGCTGCTCCGCATCAGTCTAAGGCTCCTCCTCCTTAGGAACCAACAGTTCCTCCACAGCCTGTAGTTGGAGCTCCCTCTCAAGGGAAACTCTCATGGCCTTCTGCTCATCAAACTTGAGATCTTTGCAAACCATTGTCCTCGAACTGGTAGACAAGTACACTGGATAGTTGTGAGGTGTATTAGTGTACCCCACAAATATCCCCAACTCTGTTGTCGGCTCAAGCTTCTTTTGTGCATCCTTTGTCACATGGCAATATACCGATGAACCAAAGATCTTGAAGTGACCCACATCTGGTCTCTTACTAGAGAAGGCTTCCTTTGGTGTCTTCATCCCAAGTATACGATGTGGGCTTCTATTCTGCAAATAGACTGATGTGTTGCATGCCTCAGCCCACAAGTGAAGTGGTAGGCCTTGGTCATGCAACATTGTCCATGCTGCTCCTACAATAGTTATGTTCTTCCTCTCGTCCACCCCATTCTGCTGTGGGTTATGAGGTGCTGTCAACTCTCATTTATTTCCTTCTGCTGCACAAAATTCCTTAAACTCTTGAGAGACATATTCTCCACCGTTTTCGCTTCTCAAGGCCTTGATCTTCTTCTGTGACTCTTTTTCGACCAAAGTTTTGAACTCACAAAACTTTGTGAAGGTTTGGTCCTTATTCTACATGAAATAAATCCAACATTTATGAGAATAGTCATCAATGAAAATCACATAATACCTTTGCTTCACTGTGGATGCCGTCGAGAATGGTCCACACAAATCAGTATGAAATCGCTCTAAGATAGCCTCTGTTTGACTGTCTAGATCATGAAAGGAAGACTTTGTGTGCTTTCCCAAGGTACAACCTTTGCATGTGTCAACTTGCTCAAGTTTACCTTTGGGAAGTCCTGTAGATATCTGTTGCATTATCTTCAAAGCCCCATGATGAAAATGGCCCAACCGCCTATGCCATAACTCGTCAATGTCTTGGATTTGCACAAATTCTGCTTTCATACTTAATACTGCACAATCATCTATCTCTAGTTTATAGAGATTCTTCACCTGAATCCCTATCCTCTTGGTCTAACCCATGGCTATGTGTCTTAGGAATGTATTTCCTTTACTGAAGACCAAATTGTAGCCTTTGTCCTCCAATATCACGACCGATACCAAGTTCTTCTTCAGTCCTCGCACATACATCACATCTGTCAAGGTGAGAGGAGCTCCATGCTCCCTCTGAAAATTAACTGTGCCCACTCCTGAAACATCATACCTTCCATCATCACCCATCTTTATGTGCATCTTGAGGTCTTTCTCCTCCAAGGCATTGAATAAATTTTTATCACTGGTCATATGGAATGAGGCTCCACTGTCAAGATAACAGACACAACCTATTGTCGATGACAACATGCATGTGATGAGGGTAAAGTCCATTTCAAACTGAGAGGCTAATACCTCACCTTTCGATCCTTCTGAGGATCCCTTCTTGGACTTCTTCTGTAGGAAATTAGTCACATAATGTCCCATATTGTGACAATTAAAGCATCTTACTTTAGACATGTCACCCTTCTTCCCTCCATGAGAAGAATTCGATATGTAATGGGAAGCCTTCCCTTTCCCTTTCCTTGCCTTACTTGCTAAGGCCGGATTTTCTTCATCATCATTCTTGGATGAAGAACCATCTCGTGTGCTCCTCCCAATCTCCTCCTGCATAAGATCCGACCACAGTCGTTCCCAATCTGGCAGTTTCTAGCTTACATTCATAGATTCCTGGTAGCTATTCCAACTCTTTGGAAGGCTAAGGAGAGCGAGGCTCACCATATCATCATCGGCAGTAGTTATTCCCACACTGCCAAGCTCATCTCTGTAGGTGGTGAGCTTGTTCACATATGTGGAAATAATATTGCCCTTCTCCATCTTGAGTCTTCAAAGCTTATCCTTGAGCACCAATTTCCTCTGGTCGCTACTGTTCTAGTAGAGGTCCTTCAATGTCTTCCACATTGAACATGGAGTATCCTTCCCATCGAGACTTGAGACAATATGGTCTCGAACTCCCTCAAGGATGATTCGTCTTGCCTTCACCACACACTTCTTCCACTCAACCAACTCTTGTGCATCAGTTGAAGTTGGCTTTGGAATTTTTTCATCAATGAATTCCTTCAAGCCATTGCCTTCTAATACAACATCCATTCTATCTTTCCATGCTATGTAATTCGAGCTACCTTCCAAGGTATACTCAAGTCTCATGTCATAGAACGCCATTGGCCAACCTTGAAGTATGATATGAATTTAATTTTCACCTGCAACCCCGAACTTCAAAATTCAAATTCTCTTCTCATTATACTGTTCACAGCCCTGATGCCATGTAGAAAATCTCGTGGTAGGTTAACCCGATAATGTAATATAAATCAAAGCAGAATACTATAAACTACTTATACTATCAATTTGCGGAAGCTTAAAGATCGAGCTGAACAATATAACTAGAAGAAGAAGAATCAATGGCATAATACACATGAAAATACTTTGGGGAAAGCCTTAACTAAAAACCCCATACTATTGTATTATCATACAAGGTGGAAATACATAGGAATTATACAAAGCCTTAGCTCTCACAGCTAGCCAGCTCTCAGTACAATCCTCATAGATGCTCACAGACAATCTTGGGTTCTCTCTAGCCTTCCTCTCAGCCCTCCAAGCTCCTTTTTCCTTATGCTGTTACTTGTGGATGATTCTCCTTTTACCAAGTGGACGATTTCTCTCCAAAAATGTGCAATCCTCAAGGATGATGCCTTGACTGCATGCATGAGTTTTCTTTATAAGAAAACACATGCAACTGATAGTACACTTTCCTTGACATTTAACTCAACTCGGTCTTTCTCAAAATAGACATGCATGAGTTTCTGATGAGGGAATCTTCAGTTAACTGGAGTAGAACTAGTTGAGTGCATGCATGCATCAACTGACTATTAACTCACTATTAGTTCCTCAACCAGTTTGGAACTAATTTAACTAGACTTAACTCAATAAACTGAGTTAACTAATTACAACTCAAATATAACTCAATCTTATCTCCTTAATTTAAGGGATAACTCTTGCATGACTTCAGAAAGACTTTTAACTTGAATTTCTCCAACTAATTAATTCAAAATGAATTAATTAATTATTTTCAAGTAGTTGTTAAGATTAAATTCGATTTTAATTCAAAATTTAATTTAAGGACAAATTAAATTAGAATATTCTTGTTGCCATATAAAAATCTCAAATATTTCCATGAATCTCTCAATCAGTATTCATCTCTAACATCTCTATTTTCTTCTCATGTTTGATTCTTATATAGAATTTTAGAATTTGTCAACATCATTACAATACCATCATATAGTTTATTCAATTCTTGATTCACAAGTAACTAGTAATCCTTAATACTCCTTAATGAGTACTTATGCTCTCAATATGTGCTCATCAATTTTACTCTTCAACTCTCTTTAAATTGGACCATTATTCATGGTCATCATCTATGCTCTTTTCCTTCATGTTCTATATATACAATGTTATTATTTTGGTATTTTATCTTCAACTATATTCTTAGTCTTCTTTAATTGTACCTACAAAACATAAACAAAGGCTACCATCCAAAAAATATATTGGTCGAAATCTACTGTATCCATCCATTCTCTATGAAACTTATCTCATACACAGTTTAGCAACATATGAATACTTGTACCTATTACTCCCTTTACATCTTCATTAATCATCATTTTGGTTCTTTGGCTTACCCATAACCACATCCTATATTTTTTTATTTTACCTGCAACTACACTATGTCTTTTCTTTAGTTTACTACTAACCATAATCTAGATTATCTTGGGTCACCCTAAGCCATTACACCTATGGGTTTTTGTGGATGGCCTTGAACCATCACACCTCTAGGTTTTTGTGGATTATATTAGACCATTACATTTTCAAGTGGTCTCACCTTACCATGAACCAACAAGTGGTTTGCCTAACCATAAACCATTATTACATCAAGTGGTTCCCATGAACCATCCATTACATCACTTATTTCATCTAAAAACCATGAAACATTCAAATTAAGGAGTACACTACACGATATAAAATTTGTCTCAAGTACATGGAATTTCAAAGAATTTCCATTTTAGGCTAATCTATCCATCATACAAATATGGGACAAAAACCATTTTCTTTGCATCATTAAAAAACATTATTCAATATGGACCATTTGTTGGGGATGTTGGTTTTCCTATATTTACTCAACTTTCGAACACATAACACTTTATTCTTACCTTCATTCTTTTTTCCTATATTTTTGTTGTAGTATTTCTTCTTTTTCTTGTGATTTATGTCTTCATCCTCATTTTTTCTATATTTCTCATCAAGTAATTTTTTCTTTTGGCTAAGTTATGTGAGTCTAGAGATGACTAACATGCCTAAAGTGTGGCTTGAGTAGACACTACCTAGGGGTATCTAAGCCTTCAAATGGTATTGAACCCGTCCTAGGATGGAATTTTTCCCATTGAACCTGTGACCTTAATGGTCTGCTCTAGGACACATTTCTCATCGAGTATGTCATTCTTTATTTTCATTCTCTTTTCTCTCTTCAATAGGCATTTTCATTTTTCTCTTATGTTGAAGTCGAAGCGCAAGATTCCATCTTCTTCTTTATTCTTATTCCATCTTCTTTCATTCATATTGTTTGTAATTTCTTCTATCATCTTCTTCTATTATGAAAGATACATAATTTGTTTCTTCATCAATGTTCTTCTTATTTTTGTTGTCATCTTATTTCATCTACACTTGCAATAGTCTTCAGGTTGAAAAGTGTAACTAGGTTCGGTATTCATAATGACATGTAATTCTGATTTTCTGTAATGAGATGTAAAGAAGAAAAATAATTTTTTTGTGTTGCTTGCTTCATGGGTTTCATGAGCAAGAGATTTTATTTTTGAGTGAAGACTCCCATTGAGAGTCCTTAGGAATTATTTGTCATCTAGTCATAAAATGTTAGAGTCATTGTCATGTAATGAAGTCATGTTACACTTTGTAACAGGTCAATCATGTTTATGTAAAGTATCATCCAGGACCTTGTCACTTATCCTCTTCAAGTCATCCTACAACGATGAAAGAACATGCTAGACGAAGTTGACCTAAATCTTGTCATCATATTGGCCTAAAGGACATGAGATGAAGTGTATATGTAGCCACACTCAGCCTCACTTAGAGGCAAGCAACTCAACAAGAATTCGGAGAAGAAGAGCGAATAAGAAGGCTACTAACTAGAAGTGCGAAGAAGTGATAAGGGGAGTTTCTTCTAGGCAAGTGAAGGAGGATTCATTTGGGTCATCGAAGGAGAGATTCTTCTTGGTTAGTGAAGGAGATATTCTTCTCAGTCAACAAAGTGAATTTTCTTTTGAGATAGGAAGGAAGGATTCTTTTGGGATAACGAAGGAAGGATTCTTCTAGGGCAACGAAGAAAGTATTATTTTGGGGTACTTGTTCTCGGTAACCGAGATATAGATCTAGAGACCAAGATTCTCTAGATAAATCCAGTAAGATCATAGAGACTGAATTTATCTATAGGAAGTCAAGGAGAAGCCAGTGTGAAGGATAGAGACCGATTTTCTCTAGGAGCTAAGAAGAGTAGTTTGAGATCAAGAAGAAAGTGAGAGAGGGAAGAGGTAGAGCATCAAGGTTAGTGACAAGGTTCTCAAGAGGATATTAGAGTCAAGGGTCTTTGTCATGGTCTTGGTACTCATCAATTGAAGATTTAAAAGAAGAATTTTGATAGGGTTTTCCTCTCAAGAGGTGAGAGGTTTTGGCCCTCGCTCACAAACCTACATACTATGTCACTTGTATTTTATTATGCATATTGGTAATTTTCTTGATGAAAAGAAAATTATGAAGAAAAGACTATAAGCTAAGAAGTAAAAGTATATCACAAGCAATTATCAACCAGAGAAATGTTTTAACTATTCATGCCCTAGATTTCTCAACACTTCAGTCACCTACAGTTACATGTTTACAAAAGATATGCTTCCTGTTGGGTTTCTTATTGTCTAGAAGGAAACATTTGACCTTCTCCTAAAAACTTAATAAATGAAGCATTGATACGATTTTACATGACTTCAAATTGTCTTGACTATTTGACTCACTTGATGGGTACTATTGACCATGTATACTTCTTTAAGATGATATTCTTCACATGTTCATGATATTTTTTGTTAGTATAAATGACTTTTGCAAACAATTTCTAATGTGAAAATGACAAACTCCAACATAGACCCAAACTTATTATACTTAAAATGGAAATAGCACAAATTATTGTATTATCACATTTCCATTAAGTGAACTTTAACTCCTCTATAAAAAAACAACAAAAGTCATGAGTCCAACTTGCTTGGATTAGAATGCGTTCTCAACATTGTCTTTTCTTAATGGTTCTCTAAGCAATATTTTGACTGAAAAAATGGTGGACCTAGCTTAACTTTTTTTAAGAGACTCCTTAGTTCAAATTTCTACCTTGGTTTGAACTTTAATATCAATATTCCCCTTGACTTACACCTTTATATTACTTTTCATCTTCACTATACAAGTTAACTCTAGGTTTGCTCTTTATGTCCAATGAGCTTACCATTATACCTTTATTAAAACTTCACATTTAATCGTTATGATAAAGCATAATTTGAATTTCAATAACACCAAACATTAATGACTTTCTTTTAGCCCTTTCGAAAAGAAAACAACACGCTTTTGTGAATGAGATTCGAAAAAAACACAATCAAAACCTTCTCAGAATCCTAATGGACGTTCTGCATTTCCAAAGCGAGCTTGTTTATCAAAAGGAATTAATTTTCACTCTACTACTCTTTACTTAATTAGATTGAGATAAATCAATTTTCCATATAAAGACAAATAAGATATCTTTCTAATAGTTAAAAAAAAAAATATACCATGAATCAATAATGTTGTCTTGATGGTTGACTTGAATCAGTAATGTTGCGTCTTCGTGAAGTTAGAGCCTTCCCCATACAGTAATTTCTATAGTGCTGCTCTATTTCACTTTACGTTTTCCACCTTTGTTCTTTCAACAACAATCTGATATTATTTGTCTCAAGATTCAACGTTCCTGTCTATTGCCTATGGCCTAGAGAATCCCTAAAATATCTTCCCAACAAAGGAATGGATCATTTTTTCCACAATTTACTTCTAATAAAATTACTCACACATTTTTCTTCATGCTTTCCTTGTTCATCTAGGCAAAGCTAAATGTTACACAGAGATAAGGTGGAGGAAAAATTTCCTCACCTCATTAAGTAAATGATTTTGGGGACCAAAATCCTCCCAAAATGAGGAGGTGTTATCTGAATTGGTTCATTATATTTCTCAATGCATTTGGATTGGAAATAGTGGAAGAATCAGCTCACGAGACTCTTTCTACCTGCTCAAGCTAGTTTAGCGAAATGGGGTGTTTGGGGAAATGGGGTGTAGAACCTTTCGGGAGAATTTTGAGGCATTAAACAACATTTTTTGGGGTAAAAATTTGCTTCTCAAGCATAGAATCTTTTCATGCTATTCTACACATAGAAATATTTTCAACGGAGTAAGAATCATGTCAATGAGAGTCTATATGCAAAAGTTATGCCACTTAGAAATTGACCTTCCTATTTTCACACCTATAGTTTGGGAGGATGCCCTGTCAGCCCCAATTATTCATGGAAAAGGGGTTAGCCACCTGTTTGTGATGTAAAATACTCTAGAAGAGTCTATTTTGTAGCTCTAGTTAAGAGTTGATGTAGTCAAAATTAACCACTAGTAAGTTGTGTTATAATCTAGCCACTAGGGGGAAGAGGCATTCCATTCTTTCAAGAACATTTTGTTCCATAGTTGAGAAAAGTTAACATAGAGAGATAGGAGGTAGAGCACAGAAGGAGGATTCATGCACTATACCAGTCCATGGGCCACTGACATTACTTCTTTATATTTGTAGTGATATTTCCACATAGAGAAAGAGAGTGAAGCATCCTCATTTTCTAGTTGGGTTTTCTCTCGAAAGGGTTCCCCACAGATAATATCTTGTGTATTATATGTGTGTGGGCTTATTTTGTTATTCTATATCTTTTTTCTTGATTTAATTTGACATGCATGTACTAATTACAGCTAATTTTACAGATCTAGAAATTAAATAAAACTGTAATAGTGTAGAATCTCATATTTTTAATATAATATTATTAGGTTTGTTGTGACAAATTGTCCAGTGGAATATCTACAATAGTTTACGGATTAGCTTGGATTGAGTTACTAGTCCTGTAGCCTTGGTTGGAAAAATGTTTTGGAGCCGTGTAACACCTTGGGTTGAGTTACTAGTCCCCTAGCCTTGGTTGAACAAACGCTCTAGAGCCCAGTAAAAGTTGTGGGTTGAGTTACTAGTACTGGGAGCCGGGTTGGAGCAAACACTCTGGAGCCCTGGAATGGTGGGATAGAGATTGATTTGATGTTGGTTTTGTGATGTCTGACTGTGTGAGGTGGAATCACTGTTTGATGGGTTGAGGTGGATGGTTGAAGAGAGATCTGGCTCAACCATTCTACGATTGGGTGGAATGTGGAAGTCCCATCCCGGGTTTGGAATTTGCATCATTAATGAAATGTTATTTCTCCTTGTACCTCTATGAGAATTATGATGGATTATATGTGGTTTATATGGCTATGATTTCATTGGTAATTATGTCCCTATTATCCTAGTTATTTACATGGTTGATGGCAGCAACCATGAGTGGCTCTCATCATGTTCTTACTTGTTATTGGATGATCAATGTATGTATGACCTAATGGAAGAACTCGCATCTAATGTGATATGGGGACAATGCTTCATAGTGAATCTCAGATAAGTATGAGACACCTATGCTCAGATATGTTATTTACACCTCTAGGTTTCATATTTACCAAGTGTTTGACAAAATTCCGTTCATGGCTAGTAGGGGTCCAGTCAAGGTCTTGAACAACTAGTTTCTTAAGTACTGTCATTTCCATGTTATTTTACTTATTTGAAGAGATGGTTCATTTCTGGGCTGTGACTTGGGCTCTAGGTGTGAAAAAGTGGCTCAAATCGTGGAGTTGTTGGCATAGCATTGGCAATTTGGGTCTCTGGTAGCTGGCAGGTAAGCCTATGAGAGCAACTATAGGGTTACAGTCACATGCATGCCTTGTCACAGGAGAAACTTTGGGTTTAATTCATCTAAATGCTAGGTTAATTTAGGGTTTGGGCACCTCGAGTGGTGGATTAGGTCCTCGGGTCCTCAAGCACTTGAGGGAGGTCTATATGTTGTGTTTTTGTCTATTCCATTTCCCTAAGGTTACCTAGGTGGTTGAATGATATCATGGTAGCCTCTCATTGCATGTTTACCCTGGCTGGCCCGTTCCTTGGGTAGATGTGGGAGGAGGGTGTTAGAATCATCTTCTTTTATTATGAAACATACATCATTTCTTTCTTCGTAGTGTTTTTCTTATTTTTGTTGTCATCTTCTTTCATCTACACTTGCAATATTCTTCATTCACCTATAGTTACATGTTTACAAAACTTAATGGGTGCAGTGTTGATATGATTTTACATAACTTAAAATTGACTTGACTATTTGACTAAAATGATGGGTACTACTTACCATGTGTGCTTCTTTAAGGCCATATTCTTCCAATGTTCATGATATTTTTTCTCACTATAGATGATTATGTATGCTTCTTTAAGACTATATTTTTCCAATGTTCATGGCATTTTTGCTTACTACAAATGATTTTTGCAAACAATTTCTAATGCTAGTATGGACAATTCCAACATAGACCTAAACTTACTATACTTAAAATGGGAATGCCACAAATTATTGTATTATCACTTTTCCATTAAGTCAACTCTCACTCTTCTATAAAAAAAATATATATAAAACTCTTCTAAAAAAACAACAACAACAACAACAACAACAAAAATCATGAATCTAACTTGCTTTCTACTAAAATGCACTCTCAATTTTGCCTTTTCTTTATGTTGCTCAGGACTGAAAAAATTGTAGACCTAGCTAAATTCTTTTTTTGTGAGACTCCTTGAATTCAAATTTCCACATTAATTTAAACTTTCATATCACTCTTCCCCTTGACTTAAACCCTTATATCACTTTTCATCTTCACTATTCAAGTTAACTCTAACACTTTAGGTTGGCTCTTTACATTAAGCAATTTTCGTGCAATGAGATGACCATAATACCTTTATGGAAAATTTACATTTAATCGTTATGATAAAGCATCATTTGAATTTCAATAACACCAACATTAATGACTTTCTTTTGGCCAATTAGAACACAAAAAAAACACACTTTTGTTAATGAGATTCGAAAAAACACAATCAATCCTTCTGAGAATCCCAATGGACGTTCTGCATTTCCCAAGCCAGCTTGTTTATCAAAAGGAATTAATTTTCACTCTACTATTTACTCAATTCGATTGAGATAAATCACTTTTCCATATGAAGACAAATAAGATAGCTTTCTAATAGTTTAAAAAAACATATACCGTGAATCAATACTGTTGTCTTTATGGTTGACTTGAATCAGTAATGTTGTGCATTTGTGCCCCATACAGTAATTTCTGTAGTGCTGCTCTATTTCACTTTACAGTTGCCAACTCTGTTCTCTGAACAAAAGTTTGATATTATTTGTCTCCATATTTTTATGTTCCTCGGTGATTAGCAGTGATCTACACATTTGATTAGCAGTGATCTACACATTTTAATAAAAGTACCTCGGTGATTAGAAGTGATCTACACATTTGCCTCTTATTTGACCAGATTGTGCAAATACGAGGATATCCTTCTATACATTCGAATCGTGCCTTCTCTTGGCTGGAATGAGAAGTCCCTTTTTTTGGTTGCAACTCAACCTTTCATTCATATTCTTTTCAATAGAAACCCATGCGATGATATTTCTCTACAACTAGTTCTCTTCACACCTCAATAGCAGTAGTGCTCTATCAGTTACATTACAATAGATTTTTTCAGTCAATGGAGTGCATTTAGAACATAAGATCAAGCAACAAATTTTCCCCTCGTTAAATAAAACAACACTTCACCACTCCACAAATATTTCACTCATTCCTGTGGATCATTATTCTCATCAATTCGGCTCTCGTGTAATTCCACACTCATTTGGTAGAAGTGCTATTCATCTGTCATTTTGTCTCCACATTTTTCTATCTATATATTTTCATCTGAAAACTTCACTAGCTTCTACCATCCATGGCTGCGAAAATGCATTTGAATAAGCACTCTATTCAACAAACTTGGCTCAATTCTCAATTTTTTTTTGTGTCCACATTTTTTTATCTATATATTTTCCTCTGAGAACTTCACTAGCTTCTACCATCCATGGCTGCGAAAATGCATTTGAATAAGCACCCTATTCAACAAACTTGGGTCAATTCTCATTTTTTTTACCAAATTCACTTATTAGCAACTTATTACTCTAATACCAATTATTAATTATTAAATTTAAAAATTAACATCAAATTTAAAAAACAAAATACAATTTTTTTCCAAATCCACTTATCAACAACTTATTACTCTAATACCAATTATTAATTTTAATAACTAGCATCAAATTTATAAAACAAAACATAGAGCAAAGCACATCAACAATTTACACTCAATAAACTTAAAAAAAAAAATAAAAAATTATTAATAAGTCATTTCCCTATATGATTTTATTATATAGATAGTTTTTTTCCCTGCCATAAAAACTATGTTATAACTGAATATTGAAATCGACCATCTTCCTACCTTTTTTTCTCTATAAATCACTCAATTCATATTCACCCTTATCATTTCTTTTGTTTTCCTCTTTGTTCTTTTTTAGTATAAATTTCTAAAATTAAGTTAGAATTACAGACCATTATATAATTTAAACAATATTCTTTTATTCATTCATAAAGAAGACATAACCCTCCATATCAAAGATATTAATCTTCTAATATTCAACCAAACATATACTTTGTTTACATGACTAAACAAAGTGATGAATGTTGTAAGTGTCTAGGTTACTCTGATTTATATTTATCAAAGTTTGACTGCAGTTCCCATATCACACATTTCTGCTTTCGTAATATTTACTCAAATTCTCTCCAGGTTCCATCATATCATGTTTCCTATTGAATTACTGTCCTTTGAAGAGATTTAATATCCTTTTACAGACATGAAAAATGAACACAACGATCTTAATGATCATAGTAATGATCAACCTCCACGTATTGAAACCGAAGACAACGAGCTGAAATATGATCCCCATAACAACCAGTGTTGGATGGGCAGCTACATAAGACACAATCTCTCTTAACTCCCCCATTAAGTCACTCATTTTCGCAGACAAAAAAATGAAAATAATATGAAAATAGAAGATTGACATAATAGTCAATAAAATGGTCTCGAGTATCGTAGTCATCCCAAAGCTCAGAGGATATAAAGTAATGATATTTATCAGTTTTCACACCTGTGTTTTTTAAAGCTCCGTCACCTTTATGAATTTTTTCTCATCTCAATCTCTCTGCTCTTTGCAACTGTACAAAAGAAATAGATTGAAGCTGTTGAATCCTCGGAGTAATGGATAGGTTAACCGAGCTTGAGAGAGGGGCTGAATTGCCTGGGATACTCAAAATATATATGAAAAAAAGAGAGGAAGCTTGAACTTTGTTTGAAGGAGAGAAAAACGAAGGAATAACTTGGATGGTAAAAAAGCAAAAGCAAGATGGAAAATGACTGATAATGGAATGGAAAAGGCCGAAGATATTTCTGGTAGTAGAAGCTATTCGAAAGAGAACGAAGACATTTCCTGTAATCGAAGCTATTCGAAGTGATGACAATGATAGCTTTCTTCCACTATATATTATAATGAAATAACAATTTTGTGAGCTTTTTATAATTATTAAAAATTCTAATATATAAAGAAACGTTTCGAAAAACAATAATGGTTATTTTAGATCAATTATAGCATGTTAGATTAAGATGTGAAGTTTGGGGTGTAGTATATCTAGGGAGTAGTGAGAAAGATTGAGATGATCCAAAAGCAATTCATAATTTATAACCTCAAGATCAAGCGAAATACTCCCTATCCTATCCTCTTGATCAGTTCACCAAGAATAAGCTTCACAATATGGAATCCAAGAGACTCCCAAAAATTGCTTGTAACTTTAGTCAAAACCCCCACGTGGGCCTCAAGAGTTTTAATTCAACCTTTGGGGGATTAAAGAGGAGATCATCATGGGAAGCAAGGACACTATCAAAGATAATATTGCCTATAATATTACCTCCAGGTTGCTAAGGCGCTAGAGGGTAAAATGAAGCTAAGTTACTATAAGGAGGTGATCAACCCCACCGTTGATAACCAAAATTATCTCTCTAAGTTGACTAGCACTAAGAAGAAAATGAACATCCCTAGGATTAGAACTAACTCTCATGAGCTTTAGAGTGGTGGGTGGTCTACTACCAAGACCCCTTGGGACGATAGAACCTGTCAAATTTGTGATACTAAGAAGGTGAAAGATGAAAAGAACTTCCTTTTAGACTGCCTAGCTCTTGCCCACATCAGCTCTCAATTCCCTATCATCAGCCACATCTCCAACCTTTTTGACTTATTAAGCGAGCCCAAATATATCGATTTTGGAACGCTTCTTTCCTTGCTCCTTGATCAAAGAATAAGATTTGAAGAATGACAATTAGACTCTCTTTTCTTGAGGTTTGATAGAACACATTGGTCTTAGTGGACGTTAATCATCATCATCATTATCATCAATTAAATTTCTTTCATAGATAATAATTATAATATATTAAAATTATTCCTCTTCAAAGTAAATCATTACTAAATTTTATATATCAAAATGCTAAAATATTTAGGTGTTTTTACATGGAATACTAGATCATAACTAAAGGTTCACTCTGGGTAGAGAAGCATGGGATAGCATAGTACTCAAACAACCATAATTGATGATACAGAGACTTAGAAGCAACAAGATTGGCTTTGAGAGTAGGCAGTAATAACGAAAAATGATAGAAGTTGAAGCATATCATAAGACTAAGTGGATAGAAGTTGAAGCATATCATAAGACTAAGTGGAGGCATCAAAATCATTAGTTGTGACCTAGATGGGGTCTTGGTTGTTGGGAGGGGTTCCTCAAGCTGTAGGTGGGATGCCAAGATTTTGCTCTATACAATCTAGTCTTTAATTCAAGTCCTTCATGTGGTGATTCAAGTGATCCATAGAGTGAAGGAGGTATGCCCAATGCTTGAACCTATCCATCAGAATTCTCCTAAGGAGGAGTTTCATATGCTAATATAGGTCAACAATTTGCATGTACTATTTGAGGTGCTCACATATATTCCTAATATCTAATAGCCAATTTACCATCTCAAAAAGAACCTCCATGTTTGAGAGATGGTGCTTGTCGGAGGATTGTTCTCTCTCAGTGTAAGTGAGCTCATTGTGGATGGGACCGGGGGTAAGCTCATAGAAAAAGACAACAATTTCTTCCAAATGGTGGTGTGTATATGTATTTTCCTGATTACCTTGTCCTTGGTAGTAGGTCTCTCCTCTACAAACATGGTCATGCTGACAAGGCATGGTGTAGGGACAAAGAAAGTAAGGAGATCACATTGTTAAGAGGAGAGTCACAAGAAAAAGGTGCCAAGTGACAAGCCACACATAAGAGAGTTAAGACTAAGTGAACGAACACCAGTGGTGGCCAATATTTGATAGGGATATGGAAAAAAATTAGATAATGATGGGGATAAGACCACCCAAGAGAGCATTAGGAGGGTCGCACAATGGGAACTAGAAAGAGCATCGAAGGAAGGAAAGCATCCCAAAAGGACATAGCAGAGGGATGCCTCTTAGGCCCTGGAGAAAGCCAAATATTGAGATAAATAAACCATTCCAAAATGTTACTCAATAGAACACCAGAAGAAATTCTTGAAACGTAGCAGAGACCAAAAGCAAAGAGGTGTCACTCAAATGAGAGCTAGTTGAGTGCACATGTACAAAAGGTGTCCAATAGTAGAATGAGCTATGGTCTTGCATACATAAGGAACCACAGTTGAAAGCTACATCATGACATCAAACATACAAGGAGAAAGAAATAGCTACATAAAGCTTGTCTTCCAAGCCATCAATTAGAAATTTCCTTTGTTGTTGTAGTTCTAGTTAGTAGGGGAGAGCCTTTCTAGTTGGAAATGCAAAGGCTTTCCAATTATAGTAAGACAATACCAAAATGGGGATCGAAGAAATGGGTCGATAGGAGACCCCAATTGTAGTTGACGAGAGCTAAGTCCCATGTATCAAACAAGAGTATTTGGTAGCCGTCATCGATGGAGAAATATGAAATTTGAGCTATAATAAGGGATGCAATAAATTGCAATAATCCTTCTTAGTGCCTCACACAAGGGTAGTCCCAACAACTAGATAGAGGATTGGTTGGCGATCAAGATAGGACTATGGAGCATGCATGAAGTTGAGTATTGTGGTTGTAGTCTTCATGTAGGAGTGCCTTGGGATATTTATGCCTTAAACATTCTCTTTTTGGGCGTGTTTCCATATCCCCTATCCTCTTGGCGAGGTGGCATTATATCAATATTTGA
This sequence comes from Pinus tabuliformis, assembly GCA_031772625.1. Classification (NCBI taxonomy): domain Eukaryota; kingdom Viridiplantae; phylum Streptophyta; class Pinopsida; order Pinales; family Pinaceae; genus Pinus; species Pinus tabuliformis. The sequence goes on along the minus strand of CM062818.1, from coordinate 1,840,405,314 downwards.
TATTTTGGAAACAAGTTCATAGCATAAAATTTTATTGGATAATATTTTGACAAATATTAATATTATGAAATTATCAAGACATATAAGTAATAGTTCATGGTATATAAGGCAAGCTTAAATTTGTAACATATATTTAATGGAGAAGTTTATTAAAAAATAATATTTAAACCATTCCAATAATTATTCATTGAATATGAATTGATTTCTTGTAACTTTTTTTTTATATTGTATAATTTAATGTAGTTGTTACACAGTAATTTGTCACTGCCTTCATCCTATTCTTTCTACTGTGTCATGTGTCCCAATGAAACATGATCATACTAAACAAATGCTCTCTCATGTTGCCAAATGACCCACTTTTCCTAAGTTTTCTACCTCATTGCGACTCTGGACTTAATATACGCGATGAACAATGGTTGTAAATAGTCTGGTCGTGCTTCCAGCGTGGAAGTACATCTATTTCCCACGACGGTCCAATTTCATGCTCCAGCGCGAGGAGACTTAGTATCTCTAGTGATGATCTCACTAGCTACATCGCTCACTAGCGATGTCAGCGCTAAGGATCTGTTTTACACTCGCGATGATCCAGATTGGACAAATTCGTTCCAATAGTCAACCTTTTGGATGTCTCCAGACCTGGTTGTTGGCATAGTTTGTGTCACCCTTACTCCTCTGGTATAATAGTTCCGTCATTTGTGCTACCTTCCTTAGAGATAAGCTCACTCTTCCACCTTTCATGGAGACTCCTTCTCCTATTTACACACTCACCATTTCTATGATTAGCTAGTTGGTAAATTCTTGGATCGAGCTGTTCTGTTAGTGTTTTTGAGTTTACTAGATAGCTGGTGTGGGTGTGATAAGTGTGGGACTGTTGATAGCTTGTGGGAGGTTGTGAAGTGCCCTTAACTTTGTGTAAATCTTATGGGTGAGAGAGAACTTTGTATATTGGGAGATCCATCTTCAAAGATTGAATGCTTGAGAAATATACTAGTTGGACCCTTTGAGAAGGCTTGCGACGTCAAGACTCCGATTGTAAGCTTGCTCTTATTTCATTATTAATACAATCAATGATGTTTTATTATGTCTTATATGTAATTTACTTGATAGCTCATGACTTCTTGACGTTGTGAGTAAATAGATGATTGTTGTTTTCTGGTTACGTGCTTTGTTGTATTTCCTTTGCATTGTTTCAGGTTGATCACTCATTGAGGAGAAGGAAGCGGAAGCTGGAGCAGCGCAACGAAACTCCATTGATCACCGGTTGAGGTAGGCCTCCAACTATGACTGTTTAAGGAAAACTATTGTTGATCTGTCCTTGCTGTGACTAGACCCACTCTAGGGCTAGAGGGGTTGCCTCTGTCCACAGAGGGAACTCTTTCCTACATTGCAAGTTGGCAACTCCGCTGGGGAGTTTGGCCTATGTTCTTCTCTTGTTTGCTCTTGTTTTGATTTTGATTTGGTCTCTCTTGAAGTTTGGGGATTAATTATTAGTCTTTTGGGTCACCTAGATTGATCTAGGAAACCCCTCTATTGTTTGTTGGATTAACTGGTTCTTGTTTGGGAGTCTTTTGCTCATTTGTCATTGTTTTTTACATCATTGCGGAATATACCCTAACAGTCACGACTTCGTCACCATTTTATAGCTTTGTACTCGCGACGATCTCAGGTTACTAGCTTAATTCCCGCAGCGACTCTTGAAATCAGACCGTTGCAGAAAATAGGTGTACTTTCGCGACCATCTCTAGTTGTAAGTGTAACACTAGCGATGACATCTCTAGTTGTCAGTGTAACACTTGTGATGGTCTCTAGTTGTGAGTGTAACACTTGCGATGATTCCTGTCAAGTTGTTCTTACAACTTTACCTCCTGAATTCATCAATCTTGTTTATCCCCTGTTGTTTCTTGTCTCTCATTAGCTTGTTTTAATTGATTTTGGTTAGGGTACTGTCTCTTTGATTTCATTGAGTGAGTCTTGTGTTTCTTGAGCCATGTGACCTAGCCCTTTAGAATTTTCATCGAGAAACCATTTACTTGGGTTACTTATCTGTTCAAGGTTCATCCACAACCATCTTAATGATTTGCTTGAGGCTTTTTCTCTGCTTGTTTTCTTGCTGGTTTATTTTTAGTGTCGATTATTGAACCAATTTTTTATGTTGATTAAATTTCTTCACTACCAAGCATAGATCGCAATTGTTTGGATCGATTAGTTCACACTTACTTGTTTGTCTCATTAAATTAAAAAAAGAGAGATAGAAAATCAAAAGTTTGCATTCATTTAGCATACAAAAGTGAAAGTACATTTGCATTACGAATTTTCATGTTTGAAAAATTGGAAAGCGAATTTTAAATCTTTCATTAGTAGTATCGATTCATCGTGAGATTAGTGTAATGATGCGTTGTGTTTCCTAGTGTTTGCATTCGCTTGTCTTGGTTTTCTTAGTTTGGGAATGATCTCTCTACCCTCCCGTAGGTAGGTGTTCATTGAAGTAAAATGATATTTTGCTCATTCTAGCTGCATCCTAGGATTTGTTGTATACATACAGTAAGGCCTGAAAACTGAAACATAATTCAAGATCAACCCTAAAATGAACTGAATAAACCTAACAATGCATTGGAACATAACGCACACTATTTAGAGGTCTAGGCTAGAGACGTGCTCTAGCATCGTTAAACCTAGTCACTATTGTTTACACTCAAGGTTGGGTGATTCCTCCTTCTGTGACTCAATAACGGTCTAGTACGGAATTGTGCTCCCATGTACCGTCGAGTATATGTTGGGAGACCTCACTAGGTTATCATCCTTTATCCTTAGGAAGCCATGTCTGCCGCCTTGCAAACCGTAACGCACTGAACACAGCACTCGGGAAGATTGACTGCCGTACAGAAAGTACTTGGTTTTCATATGACTACCAAGGTGTATATGCAGTTTTACGGGTTGTCTGGTAAACCTTTTGCCTAGTTCTCTAGAGTAGTCACTTTCATTCCTTTTCGGACTCCCTAAAAGAAAAGGTCCGTGTGAGCACTTGTCCTTTCAGGCTCATTAAACCTAGAAAGAGATAGAGTCGCCTTTTCATCCTTTTCTCGACTCTTGAAACATGAAAAGGTCAAGTTTTGTTCCTGCGTCATAAAATTTACTGCCCATGAAATATTCCTAGTAACAGTTCGAGTTCATGGTTGTGAGAAGAGTGCTTTTCAGGCTCGTTCTTGATGGCAACATTCCCTGAGTCTACCGGCCAAGGTATTTCCCCAGACGGGAATCCTAGTCTGTTTCCACCTTTTGGAAATGTCGGTGCTCCGTATATGGCAACGCTATCCTTGCCTGGGCTAACCATCGGTTTACCCGTTTGGTTGTTTTCAACCTTGGTGGTCTCGAGTGTCATGACTCCTATTCCACTGTCTCCTTCGTCCGAACCATGACACAATGATTCCAAGGTTGAGCCTACGCCTTCTTCCCCTGTTTCTTCCTCCTCCTCTCCTCCTTTGCCTGGTGAAAGTTTCACATCTAGTAGCCAGGAGACTAAGAAGAAGCAGAAGAAGATGATGAAGAAGAAGAAGTTTGATAAACATGAGGCCACCTGTGAAGCTACTGCTCCAAGTACATCTCAGGTTGGACCAACTTTTGCTCCTCTACAGAAGGTTAAGTTTCCTTGTAAATTGTGCAAGGGTGACCATCTTCTTCGTGATTGTCCTAGTATTCCTAGGATCTTAGACATATGGTCTTGTGATCCGGCTCATCCCTCATCGTCCTCTAAAGCTCATGACGATGCTACCCTATCAACTGGCAGTGGTAAGAAGAAAGGGAAGATTCGATTCCCTTGTAGGCTATGTGAAGGCAACCATCCCCTTCACCTTTGTCCGCTCATGAATAAAGCTTCTGCCGTCTTGGAAAGTCTTACAGCTTCTTCCCCCCAACATCTTGTTGGTTATTAGAGGCTCTCTTCAGACCCTCTCCCCATTGACAAAGAGATTCAATTAGATTCTTCTCTTGTCCATCCTCCTCTTTTCGAGCCTGGCTGTGCTAAGCCTGTTCCAGACCAATCATTGGTCGGAGAGAGTGTCGACTTGGGTTCACCACCTGTTTATCACTCTGTTTTGGAAGAGCATCATGCTCATGTTCTTCTAGTCTCATCAGATTCTCCAGAGTCCAAAAATGACCCTCCTATCCCCACTGATCAAGAGAGTCCTTCTTTGGTTCTTGTAGAGCAAGGGGGCAATCATACGATTCCCCCACCAAGTAGTTCAGTCGTTTCCTTCGACTAGAGTCATCGACTGCATTCCACCTTCCATCCTATGTGCCTTTCCAGATTGCAGTACATGTCTATGATAAGGCAGTACTTGGCACTATCTTGGATGAGGGTGCATCTGTCAGTCTTATGCCTTCCACTACTTGGCAAGCTTTGAGCTCCCCACAGCTTGTGCCAGTCACGCAGAATCTATTGGCGTTTGATGGAGGAACCAATCAACCTTTAGGGATCCTCTTGAAGCTTCCTGTTCCTTTGGGGGGAAAAAATGTCTATATAGACATCATGGTTGTCCAAGGTGCTTTAGATTTTAGTCTTCTCCTTGGCCGTGACTATGTTTATGCCATGGGGGCCCTTGTCTCTTCACTTTTCCGTGTGGTTTTTTTTCCACACGACGGAAGAATGGTGACCATAGATCAATTATTGTTCTTTAGTCCCCCAGTGCCTCCTATGCAGCCGTCGTCCCCTATCGGTTCTTGCTCGCAAGCAGTGCCTTCCTTGCCATAGGTCAATTATGTGGCTACCCGTTCTGTCTCCACCTCTACTGATGATCATGCAGATGGTCTCGTACATCATGTATTGGGGGCTTTGGAACCTGATCTGTCATTAGTGCCTCATGACATGTATTCCTCCCAGAGTGCATTTCTTCCATCCCGTGAAGACCTCTTGGGAGCCATGTTCTCATATGGCCCATGAGCAGGTGTCACAAGGATAATTTGTTCCTGTGTCCACCTCGTTAAAAGATGAAACAAGGATCCTAGAGCACAGTTCCTTGTCTTGTGTCAAGCTCATTAAAAAATGAAACAAGGAGTCTTGAGGAAAGTTCTTGATCTTATCTCAACCTTGTTAAAAGATGAAGCAAGGTTTATGAGGATAGTTCTTTTTCACTGTGTCAACCTCATTAAAAAATGAAACAACTCCCCTTTCCAAATCGAGTCTTTGATTAAGATCTCATAAAATCCAAGTCGAGTCTTTCCAAGATCTCGAATGTGCACCTTCATTCCATCTACCTCGTTGAATGCAATGAAGCTTGGGGGGCATGTACCTCAATTTTCTTCATTATGATGGGGGCATGCGAACTTATAACAAGCACAGTTTTTCATTTCAAGCTTGTGTAAACATGAAACCGAATCCAAGCAGAGTTCTCCATGGTTCAAGCTTGTGTAAAAATGAACCCATACCTGATTTACACCTCGTGATTGTCGTTTTTATCCACTAAATTCTGCTACATGAGCCTTGGTTGTTTCATTCCATTGCCACCATCTCTTTGGCTGATCATATGCTTTCACTTGATTGTTTATCCTTTCCTGAGGAACCACAAAGATGAGTGGTTTTATTAGCCATCCTCTTGACCATTACATGTTTTAAGTAGTTCCACCATTGCCGGAACCAGTTCCTACCCTTTATACCACTCGTTCCTCTAGGACGAGTCACCTTTAAGCCCTTTTCTGACTCGTAAAAGATGAAAATATTGCCGAGTATTTTTCCCTTTTTGACTCGTTAAAGAGAATAAAAATGGAGGTCTGCTTTCAGCTCTTTTCCGACCATTTAAAGATGAAACGATTTCCGAGTTTTCCCTTTTAACTCGTTAAATGGAATAAGAGGCAGTCTACTTTAAGCTCTTTTCTGAGCGTATAAACGTGAAAATATTGCCGATCTTTTTTCGTTTTGGGTTCGTTATTGGTTACGAAACGACATGGTTTCGATCGCTTTTCTACTTTTTCGGGTCGAGGTCACTAATCACAAAAAGTACTCCTTGATTGTAATGGTCAAGCGGTTCTTTCGAGTATCGTTTTATACTTTTTCGAGCTCGAGAGACACAAATCTATGAAAAAGGACCCCCCTGGAGTTTTCTTTTCCGTGTCTTTTTCAAACTCTCTAAACATGAAAAAGACTCCGAGTTTTACCTATGTCGGACTCGTTAAACCCTGACGACATTAGACTCATCACCATGACAAGGCTCAAGCTTCTCCTCCCTAGGGCTCATTAAACTATTACTAGGTTGGATTCGACCGAAGGTCGAGCTTATATTACAAGCATATGCTATCCCCTTCAAGCTTGTTTTCAAAAATAATTAGGGTACTCGCCAGAAATGGTGGGGGAAACTTTGGAAATCATCATGGCAGATCGTCACTCTTGAACATCGACACTTTTGCCTCTTGTCGGGTCAGGACATCCATACATCATCATTTCGCCTTCCGCGGGTTTGGGTTGCCATTTAGCCTCATTCCATCTGTTTCACGCCGTCTCCATCGAGCCTCTGATCTCTTGGTACCTGAATGCTGCCACCCTCCGGAGTCATGTCGCCGATATGTTCAATAGTATAATCCTTCTGCAGTTTACACCCTTGCCTCCTCCTCTGATACTCTGTTTCGCCACCTATCACTTGTCCCTTATCTCACGTCGTTGATGGGGGAAACATTACGGCCCTCCTGCGACAGATCGTCTCCTGTCGACATCAGCTTATTATCCAGAAGATTGATCTAGAGATCCCCTTTCATACCTTAGAGCTTGCATGCCTTAATGGCAAGTTCTTCGCACCCGACGGTCGACATTCATCATTGGTCATCGATTAGGTGATTCCACGAGTGTTCAACTTCAGCTCCTTCTTCACACTTCATGGATTGTGCTAGACTGTACCTTGAGAACCATTGTCATTATTGGTGGTTTCTATTGTGCTTGTTAACGATTTCCATCATTGACTCGTAATCAAGTGACTTTCTATCATGCTCGACCTCAACACATCTATTCGCATGCTAGAATTTGTATTATGATTGGTTGGGTTCAAGACCCCGATCTCAGATTACACATGTTCAGAATGCGTGGATTGGTTCGTGATTGCATGACTCATTGATGGATGGCTGCAACCATACGTGAGTCTTCATGGATGGCTGTGACCATACCTTTATCACTATCATGGTCTTATTAGTTGGATGGCTGCATCCATACCACAGACCTAGTTCGTATGTCTTTTGGATGACTGTGCCCATGCCTAGACTACATGTATTTCACTATCAGAGATATCAGTTGTACTTGCGCCTACAGGTTCTTCCAGATGGTGTTCCAACTGAGTCAGTTTCGTAAAGCATTTCACCCCTCCCATTCTCTCAGGCTTCATACTTTAGGGGGCATCTGTTACACAGTAATTTGTCACTGCCTTCATCCCAGTCTTTCTACTTTGTCATGTGTCCCAATGAAACATGATCATACTAAACAAATGCTCTCTGATGTTGCCAAATGACCCACTTTTCCTAAGTTTTCTGCCTCATCGCGACTCTGGCTTAATATACGTGATGAACAACGATTGTAAATATTTTGGTCACGCTTCCAGCGCGAAAGTACATCTATTTCCCATGACGGTATGATTTCATGCTCTAGCGCGAGGAGACTTAGTATCTCTAGTGATGATCTGACTAGCTACATTTCTCACTAGCGATGTCAGTGCTAAGGATCTATTTTACACTAGCGATGATCTAGATTGGGCAAATTCGTTCCAACAGTCGGCCTTCTGGATGTCTCCAGACCTGGTTGTTGGCATAGTTTGTGTCGCCCTTCGTCCTCTGGTATGGTAGTTCCGTCATTTGTGCTACCTTCCTTGGAGATAAGCTCACTCTTCTACCTTTCATGAAGACTCCTTCTATTTAAACACTCACCATTTCTATGATCAACTAGTTGGTAAATTCTTGGATTGAGCTATGCTGTTAGTGTTTTTGAGTTTGCTAGATAGTTGGTGTGGATGTGACAAGTGTGGGATTGTTGATAGCTTGTGGTATGTTGTGAAGTGCCCTTAACTTTGTAAAGCTTATGAGTGAGAGAGAACTTTTTATATTGGGAGATCCATTTTCAAAGATTGAATGCTTGAGAAATATACTGGTTGGACCCTCTAAGAAGGCTTGCAACGTCAAGACTTCAGTTGTAAGCTTGCTATTATTTCATTATTAATACAATCAATGATGTTTTCTTATTTCTTGTATGTAATTTACTTGATAGCTCATGACTTCTTGACTTTGTGAGTAAATAGATCATTGTTGTTTTCTAGTTACGTGCTTTGTTGTATTTCCTTTGCATTGTTTCAGGTTGATCACTCATTGAGGAGAAGGAAACGGAAGATGGAGCAGCGCAACGGAACTCCATTGACAACCGGTTGAGGTAGGCCTCCAACTCTGACTATTTAAGGAAAACTATTGTTGATCTGTCCTTGTTGTTACTAGACCCACTCTAGGGCTAGAGGGGTTGCCTCTGTCCATAGAGGGAACACTTTCCTGCATCACAGTAGTTAACTTTTTATTTTAAATTAACATATATTTAAAAATATTTGGGCAACAAGTCTTGAATAGGTTATTATGAATATTAGAGTTGTTGTTTACTTGGGGTTTCATCATTTTCTCATTGTAGTGCTTGATATTAACCAGTAAATCTAATATTCAATCATCGATAGTCTTGATTGATTTGAATGCCATCATTGAAAAAAATGATGTTCAAGATCATATTTGATGTTAAACTTCTAGCCCAATGTTTAGAATAGGTGGAAAAAGAGGTACTTGCATTCAACAATATCAAATTCTTACATAATTTACGGGATAGTAATCAAATTACATATGGATGGGTTAATCAAGCCACACCTATAAAAGCGGATCATTGGCATCAATGGTAAATATTATGATCTTTCCATCCCATAAACATTTGAACATGAGGACCAAGCCATGTAGTAGGCCATGAAGGTGTTGCATAGTCCAATTCATCAAAAATACATTATACAACATGGGATTTATGAGAAGAGACCCAAGTCACTATTTCACATGCTAATACTTATGAATCTACAAGATTATGAACTTGTGTGAGGTTTCTTCTATTGTCAAGGTGGGATTGTGGCTTATGGGCATATTTTATGAATTTGAAGGCTCAAGTTACTGAGAGGGAACAAAATTTTAAAATGGTATGCTTACTACTTTGGGGTCATTTTTTTTATTACTTTCATGTTATTGAGCATTTGTGAACCCCTTCATCGACTTCTTTCAAACCAGATAAGTCCTTACTAGTGGTTTAGAATTTTTCTTTAGTAGTTATCATACTATTATTTATCATATTTTGAGTTTTTTTTGTTTCTCTATCTCAATTGATGTGAATTTTGATAGAGTATTGTTCTAGAAAAATAACATTCTATGTTTAGTGAAAATAAATAACAACATCTATGTTTCATGTGGCTAGAAGTCACAAAGTTCAAAGCATAATATAAATTCTAGTGTCATTCTTGGTTTATCTATTCATTCTTTTGGAAGAGGTTGATCCATATTGGATTATTTGTTTACCATCCATATCGATGCTTTTAGAGTGGAAAAAGTGGAGGAATCAACTCACAAGGCCCTTTTTACTTGTGGGACCCAGTTTGGAAAATTGGAGTCTAAGAACTTTTGCAAGAATTTTGAAGATTCAAATAATTTTTTGGGGGTTTTAAAATTTTTTCTCTTTAGCATCACACTTTTTTCCCTATTCTATACAAAGAGGCATTCCCATCCATGCAAGAACCACATCAATGATAGTTTGTATGCAAAAGTTATGCCACTTAGAATTTGACCTTCTTGTTTTCACCACCATAATTTGAGAGGATGTCACATCAGCCCCCATAATTCATGGAAAATGGGTTACCCATGCGATTATGAAGAAGAATATTCTACAAGAGTATAAATTCTAACTCTATTTAGGAGATGAGGAAGTCAAACCTAACCACTAGTAGGTTATCGGGTTGTTTTATAACCAAACCACTAGGAGGAAAATGGGTTCCATTCTTGTTAGTGCATTTAATCCATAACTGAGGAAAGATAGATGAGAAGGATGGGAGATACATCACATAAAGATGATTTACTCATTGTAGCATCCCACTGGCCAAAAGCAATACTTGTTTGTACTCATAGACATTTTCTATTATGAGAAAAAGAGTAGATCGACCTCACCTTCCAGCTGGGTGTTTCTCCCAAAAGGGTTTCCCAAGGTATACCTTATATCAAATGTGTGTGTAAGATTTATTCCACTATTATTTATTTTATACATAGTTTTAATTTGCATGCATATGGTATTTTTTTTTCCCGAGGAGAAAATATCGTAATTTCCATTAATTTGTTGAAAATTACATGTTGTAAATGCCATAGACATATGCAAGTACTGTGACCATAGTCAGTTGTGTAGAGTATGAACTGTAAGTTCTACCAAAAGGCCCTATGTTGGGTGTGCTAGTGTCTACAGTACATATATAAAATAATTACATATTCAAAAATTCACTAATGGTGTTTGCTGTTTTGTTGCCAAAAAGTGATAATTACATAATAGAAAAACTATGAAAAGACTAATAAAGATTGATGATATTAGGCCCTTTCTGCCCTCCGTAGTTCCTGATCCATATATGATCTGTGGAAGAACTAATAGGTCCTCTTAGGTGTGTGCTATGTGATCATCCATTCTCCTCGAGGACGATTAGTTGCCTCTTTTGATAGCTTGTTTGCATATTCATTATGCTCCGTGTAAATATGAGTGCTTGAGATATGAACAAAATGTGTTTTGAGAAAAACAATATCATCCAAAATAGTTCTGAGAGTATATGCATGGCATGATGTTGAGTTGTTGAACCAGTTTATGACTATTTTGGAATCTCCAAAAATTTGTATGTGTCTGCACCATTTGAGGATTGCAAAATGTAGAAGATGTCGGAGAGTAAGCAGCTCTACAAAATTATTTGTACCCTCTCCCAACTCCATGTAAATGTGAAAGTAATGTGTGTCAGATAGATAAAGTATAATGCCTCCACCACATCCTTGTACTTGAGCAGACCCATCAAGGTATGCCCAGGGATGTGCTCTGTCAATCAGTTCTTGTGTGATGTTTTGAGATCTAAAAACTTGTTCATTTACGAGGAGTATCCCATAGCTCGTACAAATTTTTGGTGGAATTAGAGACCATATTATATTCTAGCCCCTAAAAATAATGTTATTGCGGCACATCCATGCGTGCCAATTGACCAGAAGCAGCAAATTCCTAGTTCTCGGCTCAGTTGCAGCTTCCCACCATCTTTCCTAGGTGCTTGGGATATCGACCCCACTCCAGGAATGCTTGATACTTAGCGTGTGTCGGGTTTGAGACAAGATAAGTTGAGAAGTGGGGCAAGTGAGGAATAAATGGTGATTTGATTCCTCCTCTGCATGGCATAAAACACACTAAGTCGGGCCTGGGAAAGCCCGTTTTCTAAGGTTTGCTCCTGTAGGTGTTTTATCCATCATAATGTTCCACATCAGTAATTTTGTGTGCGGAGGGGCTTTAACTTCCATATATGGCTCCACCAGCTCATCAATCTGACCGACTTGTGATCAAAATGTATGATATCATACCCTTGCTTGGAGGAGGAGTGCCCATTCTTAGAATATCCCCAGATCAATTCATCCTCCTCTTCTCTTAGGCGCACATGGGTTTCTGTTAAAGTCTGCAAAAACATTCTCCACCGTCTTTGCCATTGTTTCAGGATGTTCCATGCCTCTCTTGTATGCCATGCTTGCTGGAAGATGCTAGAGTTACGAGGGTCTTTGAGGTGTGTAATGAAATGGACACCATTGTGGTTAAGTAGTGTGATCAGTTCCTATGGGCGTTGGTAGGCATTTCCGCTACCAATCCAAGGATCAATCCTGATCTGAACTGACTCACCATTCCCAATCCTCCAAATGAGACCCCTTTTAATGATGGGAAGGGTGTTGATTACTGCCCTCTAGATAACTGACATAACTTTCCTGTTCCAAGTGGGTCGACTTAGCTAGTCCAATGCTGTGCTAGGCCAAATGTATTTGTGGATGACCACCTCCAACCAAAGGCTCTTGTGCTTCAAGAGAAGCCAGCCTAGTTTTCCAGCCAGAGATTTTGCGAAAGTGGGGAGGTGCTTTAGACCCCAACTACCCCATTTCTTGGGGGTCATAATCCAGCTCCATTTGACCCAGGCAAAAGGATTTCCTTCTTTTTGTCCCTTCCAAAGGAAATGCCTGCAGACTTATTAGATCTTATGCAGTATCCCCTGGGGGATCCCGGCCAAGGACATCCGAAAGACTGGGGTTGCTTCTAGCACTGCTTTTATGAGCACCAGTCATAGTAAGCGATGACTCTAGATATTTAATCTTTTTTCCACCTTTGAGATCAGCCAGGTCTAATATACTATTTTGTAACTATCTGCTTTAATCCTAAATCCTAAGTACTTCAAACCATCCCTTAGTGCCAAGGTTTGGTAGGGGAAATTTTGATGGGCTAGTTGAGATTCTTGTTGTGTGCAATCAGAGAAGGATATAGTGGATTTTTCCCTATTTATTTCCATCCCTGTAGCAGTGCTGAAAAGTTTTAATATCTTTGTGAGAGTGATGATGTCCTGAATTCCCACATTAAGGAATATGAGTATATCATCAACAAAAAGTAGATGAGTTAAAAGGCATTGTTTAGTGATATTGAGGCCTCAAAGTCTCCCAACTCGCTTCCCAGTTGCAATTAGTCTGCTCTGGACTTCCCTTACTAGAAGGAATAGTAGGGGGGATAAGGGGAAACCCTGCTAGATTCCCTGCTCCGCTTGAAAGAAATTGGAAGCTGACCCATTTATAAGGATTGCAAAAGAAACTGATGTAATACATCCCATAATCCACCTGATAAACACTGGAGGGAAACCCAGGTGGGTGAGTATCATCCTTAAATATAACCAGCTAACCTTGTCAAAGGCCTTTGAGAGGTCGATTTTGAGTGCCACCCATTTTAGGTTCTTCAGATTTATGGAGTGGATTGCCTCTTGGGCAAAACCAATGGCTTCATGAATATGTCTATTTTGGAGGAAGGAAAATTGCTCCTGAGATACATGTTCAGATAGGATCAGCTTGATGCGATTTGCTATAATCTTTGCAATAATTTTGTAGAGACAATTATAGATGGATATAGGGCAAAAATCATTGAAGGAGGTCAGGGAGTCTGACTTGGGAATGAGGGCAATAAACGTAGAGTCTATGGGGGCATATATGTGGCCTAGAATCCAGCTCTCTTCCACCACCCCAAGCAGGTCTGGTCCAATGATATCATAGAAATAAATAAAGAATTCCACAGGCCAACTATTTGATCCCGGAATTTTTTCCTTCTAGAATCACTTAAGAGTGCTTTCTAATTCCCTCGTGAAGACAGGTTTTATAAGGTCCTCCATCCCATCCGGTTCCACAAACGTAGGGAAATGGCTAGAAATGTCAATGATTTTAGAAATAGAAGTGGCATGGGGGGCTTTGAAAAGCTGTTTGAAGTGAGAGATACCAAGATGGGCGAGCTGAGAGTGAGTGTTGACAATCTGATCCTAGTCTGAGGGCATCTGCCAAATTGTATTGCTAGCCTTTTTTCATTTTGCGAATTTATGAAAGAAATTTGTGTTACCAACCCCCACTTGGAGCCATGTTGCTCTGTTTCTGAGTCTCCATGTTTCTTCTCGGTTAAGGAGGATCTTAGATCTCTGACCCTCCAAATCAACCAAATGTAGATTAGTTTCGGTGGATAAGTAGCCAAGCCCACTTTCATTCGTTAAGGAGTCCAATTGGGCTTCGATGTCCACAAGGGATTGGTCATCCCTAGCCTTTTTCCTTTTTTACCATTCAATGGTTAATCTCGTAAGCTATTTCAGGTTGCTGCAGAAACCAACAGCCTTCTTCTGGTCCCTAAGAGCGGGTTTTGGGCTTGCCAGAAGTCTGAAACCAGCTTAATAAATTCAGGGTACTTTAACCGTGTGGAGTTAAATTTGAAAGGTGCCCTTGGTTTTCTAGATGAATCAGCCACTTCCAAGTAAATGGCAGAGTGATCCAAAATACCCCCTGAGCCCACCCATTGCCTGAAGACTGAGAGGGAATGGAGAAGGTCTTCTTGAATGAGGTATCTATCAAGCCTTCTACCAAGGGCTGCCTCTCCTATCCATCTGTTATGCCATGTTGGCATATTCTTATTCATGGGCACATCTATAAGACTGTATTGATCCATGAGGGAGCTCAGCTGATCAGAGAGAGGATCTAGCTGCGAGTGATGCTTCTAGGATTCCTCATGTCCAATGCAGAAATTCAGGTCTCCCCCTAGAATTGTAGCATTGTTGATCAAGGGGTTTTTCAAAGATTTGCCAAAAGGAAAGTTTTTTTTGGTTTTGGGCATAGATATTAATGATATGAATCTATTTTCCTAATTCAGCTGAGAAAAATTCCATGCCCAGGAAACCCTAGCCTCCCCAAGAAGATATCATCCTTATAGATTAAGGATTTATCCCAATTGTTAAGACCCCAGATCTTCTTGTTGCATCCAGGGCTTGGAAGTTCCAGCTGGATAAGATGGCTTGAAGGGTCCTAGAAATCTATTCAGAAGGCCTTAGGGTTTCCTAAAGAAGAATCATGTCATAGGGAATGAAATGCAAGAGTCACTTGAGGGCCAGTTTTTTTGGGGGGCTCGCCAAGCCCCTATAGTTGAAAGAGAGCCATTTCATCAGGGAATGGTGTCAAGGGTGTCAAATGCTCTAAGTTCCCTTTGAATGGTGTTTTCATGCCCCTGAGCCACATATTCCCCCACAGATTTGATGGATTTGGAGATCTTTGAAGGTCTGCCTCTGAAGGGTTTGTGCTCGGGGGGGAGGGATGCAGAGTCCTAGAAGGTTAGGGTTAATCAATTGTCAAGAGTATAGATTGTAGGAGTGCATGCCCAAGGCAGAAGGGGAGTGGGAGGGGTGATGGAGAGGGCTTAGTTCTTGTACAATCAATGAGGTAGTAGAAAATATAGGGGAGAGGGGCTCGAGCTCACAGGTAATGGGGTTATTCATGCACAAGGGGGATGCAGAGTGAGCCAAAGATACATTTATATGATTATAAAATAGAGCAGAGGGAAAGGGAAGAGGAGCATTACCCGTTGTAGGAGCAGCCTTTGCAGTAGACCAGGATCGAGTCAGTGGAGGGTATATAGGTGGTATCTGTGGAGCACTAGTTTGTTGAGCAGTGACTCCATCCACATCCTTTGAGTGATCCTAACCAGAGGGCTACTCATCTGCAATTGGGTCTTTCCGCTGGCGATATTTTTTTCCCCTTGCAGCCACGTGTGAAGTAGGAGTGACCAACGGGTAGTCCTTGCGTAGGTGGCTGACCTTGTGGCATCTTCTACACTGAAAGGGAACACCTTCATAGTCCAGGTTTTGACAACGCAAGAAATGTCTCCAATGGAGGGTTATCTTATCCTCCAGCCCTTCCCTAGTATCCAGATGTACTAGGATACACGCCATTTTCATGATTCCTGTCTTTTCGAAGGACTGATCATGTTCTAAGTAAGTGCCCAGGGCATCTCTAATGTGCTTGAAGACTACACGGGTCCAAAACTGCATCAGAAGGCCCAACAAATGGATCCAGATTGGTCCAGCGCCCAGCTGTTCCCTCTCCAAATCAAATAGGGGATCCCATATTTTTAACATTACCGGAGCAAACTCTATGTGCCAGAATCAGGATAATATCTAGTTGGTGTATTCTTCCCTATGGAAACACAGGGCGAACCACCCACGAGCCAGTACCCTGATGATGGACAATTATTTGAGCAGGGAGCCCTAAATCTCTAAGGTCCAGAGTCAAATATGGTCTATAGAGTAGTTCCTACCATGCACACGTCCCACCAAAACCTTCTTTGTAGTCTCTGCAACTTTGCTCATCGGAATGTCTTTGCCTAAAGCTAGGTTGATGTCTTTCTTTTCTTGGGCTTGTTTGAGCGACGAGCAGTTGGGTAGTCCTTGAGAAGACCACAGAAGCCCTGAATAACAGTCTGGGGGTGGAAGGGATAGATTTAGGGTTAGGTATTAGGGAGCTGAAGCAGCCAAAGCGAATGGGGGTATTAGGGTTTAAGCCTCTAGGAGTTATTTGCTTGTTGTGACTGTGTAGTCTGTTCCTATAGGAACTTGAGCTGTAAGTTTGATCAATTTCTTTAGACCTTTTTTCTTTTTGCTTTTTCTTGTGGTCTGTTATATATGCTACTTTTCTAATTTATAGAAGCATATATATGCAAGTTTCCTCAAGTGAACCTGCGTATACGCAGGTTTCCTTGGGCTAAACAGCGTATACACGCAACTCTGCATCAACGCAGTCACGTATACCCTAAAATTTTGAATATTTTTCAAATATTTTTGTTTCTGAAGATCTGTCTGCTAGTCTTAGTCTTTCTTGAATAGTTACTTTTCTGTGTCAGTCTTTATTTGTACAACAAGTTCATGATTTCAAACTCTCTCCAGTTGTAGAAAGTATTGGTCTTGTTTTGTTTTTTTGCAAGCGTCATCACTTTTTTGTTTAAACACACAAGATTTATTTTTGGGAATCTTGGCTATTCTGGTCTTCCAGGGCAGAAAGGTTGGTCTCAATCTTTGTGGTAAATCTTGTTTTGGTGATCTTTTTGTCTACATGTCAAAAATGCATCTTTGTGACCATTTACTTTTTTTACTTTTTGAAAGTTGTTATGTGACGATTTTGAGAGTTGTCTTTCTTGATCTTTTGGTTGTTGTCAACAAGCTTTTTGGGCTACTTTCTAATTGTTAAGAGCATCTTGAAACACACTTTTTGTTGAGTTTTCACCTGTTTTGTGTTGTAAACTTGCAAAGTGTTTTGTTGCCTATTCTTCAATCATAAAGTTTCAGTCTTAGTTGGAGCACTTTTGAAAAGTCATTTTTGTTTTTGCTTTTGAAGAAAACTTCTTGAAAACATGGTTTTTGCTTTCTTTGGCCTTATTTTGATTTAGTTTCCTTTTCGTGAGTGAAAGTGCATTTTTTTTTTGTCTTTAAACTTGCTTCTAATGTTTGGACAAAAATGAGCATTAGCAACTTATATTCTATCTAAACATCTTAAGTGGCAAATTAGAACTGATAAACAAGTTACTTTCATTCTTTGATTTAGAGTAGTCTTAAGTTTTGCATTAGTATGTACTCGTTGCATTAGCATAAATTTGTGCATCTTTTAGGGCATCCATAGTTTTGTTAATTTTTGTGAGTGTGAAGCTTGAGTAAAAGAAAAGAAAAGAAGAATTTATTGCTTTCTTATAAGTTCCTCAGAACCTAGTAGAAATTTCTTTCATCGAAGAACAAAACAAGTGCATTTGCATATAGTTTGGTTTTTATTAATTTCTTTTGCATCAAAACACCACAAGTTTCATTTTCGCTTATCCCTTGACTTAAAGCACAACCCATTTAAAAACAAGCGCTAACTAAAATACACTAGAACTTTTTCATAATTGTCAATTTAGACACACCAACAAGTTTTAGGATATTTTAGGGCCTTGGATTAGGCAAGTGGAGAGAAAAATCTCCAAGGCCATTTAAACAGTCAAACATAGGAGTCTAAATAGTGAGTGCAAATCCTATAGCTTTACGAAGGCTAGGAAAGCTCCAGATCTGGGAGTTAAGCATGAGGGTTTTTGAAGATAAGGAAGAGAGATACCCCTCTCCTACTTGTTAGATCTTACCTCAAGACTATTCTACCTGGCTTCTGACATGAGTTAGTAACCTTAGTTGCTTCTCCTAGGGATATACATAGGTGGCTGTGGAGGGGAATCCCATGGCACCTGAGGTCGACTTTGTATCACTCTCAACGGTACTACTAGAGGGCACCCTTGCGAAGCTTGGGGGCTTGTACCGGCATAGGCTATTGTTAGGAGGTCAGCGTAACTTCCTTTGTTACCTTTGCTCGTAGGATTGGGCCGTCATTATCCCAAACTATCTTCGAAATTCCCTTACTTCACTTTCATGTATTTTGGTGTCCGGTCCTCATCACCTGGAGTGGAAATACTTGAAATTTGTTTGGCTGGCTAACATATTTTAGGGACTTTTTAGTGTGTGCTCTGTGCTCTTAGTTGGCCTAGCTCTCATTTTTTCTTGAGTCTTTAATTAGATCTTAATAAAAAAATCAAAGTGGCTGACTGATCGCCTAGACGATCTTGAAGACTTCATGGTCTTTCACCACCAAGTTTAGAGCCTTCTCCTAGAAGGTGTAGAGGTAATACTGCCAGTGGGTTTAATCCCGTGGTAGCTGACGCATAGGGGATTAATCCTCCCCTCAGGGGAATTAGTCTTCAACATAGGCCTAGTACTTCCGAAGAACTAGAAAGGAACACTCCAGTTTTTTCTCGAGTTCTCTTTCAATCAGAAGATAACATAGAGGTAGAAGAACTCCTAGAGTTGTTAGCGGTTGAAAATTCTCCTCTACCATCTAACTATCCAAATGTATTACAATACGTTGGGACTCTGACAAATAGACTGTCAAGTCTAGGTCATATTACGCACTTACCATCAATGACCACCACTGGAAGCATGGCTTCTACCACAAGTTCCACAACTATGCAGACTCCAACATCACTACAAGGGGGATGAACTATTTCCACCCCCTCTGCATCTCTATTTGGGTCTTTTGCTAGCACATCCTTAGTCGGGTCTACCTCCATTCCTTCTTCGAGTGGAAATTCCCAATCCAACGCTTTTAGTTCTGGATTTTTCTCGTTTGGCACCCATTTAGAGGGTATTCCGTCAGTTCCATTTAGTGCCTCCACATCCATGATGGGTGGGTTGGCTCCATTTTAGGGTTTTCCTTTTGGAAGTGGCCATATACCACATTCCAACCTGACGATAGGATCTATGCATTTTTCTTTTATAGAACAAGGCAGCAATCCCTTTCAAGGTTGGACTAACCCTGCGGTTAGTGGCATGGGAACTGGGAATCCGTTTCCTGGCCAACAAGGAAATAGGCCATACTCCACAGTTAGCTTGTTTCAAAGTATTCCTCCTTTAGCTTCTTCTTGGAATCCTTATCATGGGTTATAGACTCCTTATAATCCTTTAGGAGGGAACTTTACTGATTACGGATGTTTTTCAGACGGAGTTGGTCAAACTTCGAGTTTTGCTGGATCACAAGGTCTGCCTTTTGGTTCAGCTGGTTCTATTGGTTACTTTGGGCAGCTTGGTGCCTTCCAAAATCCAAGCCAATCTTTTCATAACTTTGGGAAATCCGCCCAGTCTAGGTGGAATCCCCAAGGTCCTCCTAGGCTTCCTTTTTTGGCAATGTTGAACTTGCCAGATCTCACGAAATTAACAAATGATCCAATCAAATACGATCCTTCCTGGCCTCCAGTTCTATCCAAACTCCCTTTGGGCATTCCTAAGTTTGAGGGGAAGGGCAGTGAAGACCCAGGCGACCATGTGACCACATTCCATTTGTGGTGCTCATCAAACACCCTTATCGATGACTCGATTAGGTTGAGACATTTTCAACGCACTTTGACTGGAAATGCGGCCAAGTGGTATATAGAGTTGCCAGGGGGTAGCTTTCCATCTTTCGCCAATTTGGCTAATATTTTCCTAAATCATTTTCATTTGCCCGTCTGTTATGGTGCGGGAACTGAACTTCTAGCGAATTTTCATCAGGACACGGCAGGTCACATTTTTTATCATATTCAGGAATGGAGACGGAGAAAGAGGCTCATTAAAGCCAAAATTCCTTTAGAATACCGTATCGAATGGTTTTTGAAATCTTTACAACCTGAAATCTCTAAGGATGTCTCCCTGTCAGGAGTCTACTCTAAGGAGCAAGCTATTTTTAGGGCCCAACAGTTAGAATTGATTTACTCTCAGTCTGGGATTCTAGAAAAAGTCTTGCCAGATGCTCCTGGGACTAAGGTTGATATAGCCAAGTCGAAGCTAAGTCCCCATGCAGATGGTATTATTAGATCCATAGACACAAATTCAGTGAACCTGTTGAGCCAATTGTAGTAGTTGTCTTTACAAACTGCTTATAACAACCAGGTTACATCGTCTAACCCTTCGTCTTCTGAACCCCCTTCGGTTAATGCCATCCAATCTTCCAACCCCAAAGCAAATCAAAATTCCAATGGGAAAAAGAAAGGACGAGGTATGAAAAAGAGTCAAGACAGGAAGACTGACCCAAATAAACCTAGAAATAATGCTGGTGGTGGTGGAAATGGGTCTAGAAAGAAAGTCAAGTTTCCATGCAAGCTATGCAGTGGAGACCATTTAACTCATCTCTGCCCAAAGATTCAAGATGCTCAACGATTTTTAGGGCAGCAAGGGACTTCTAACTCTCAAGTTGTGTTAACCAACCCTTTTGCCTAAGGGCAACAACTACTTGCTGGCGCGAATTCAAATCCTGGTACCTCTGTAGGGGGCAACCAGGAAGGGGAGAAATCGTCAAATGTTTTCATGATGGGTTCTAACATCCATGTGGCTAGTCAATCGTGTGATTATGGTGAAGCTAAAACATCCAAGGACAAAATTTCTCCCAGAAATACTGACCTTCATATTGAGCGACCCCCTATCGAGACTATACCACGGATACTGAAAGGTATCACTAAATGCACGACTATCAATCCTAATGCTAGGGCCACCTATAATTACTCCATTGTTGAGGATCTGGCTCAGATTCCATGCGCCATGTTCACTTTAGAGGTTCTCTAGTTGTGTCCAGCTCAATGAGGTGCTTTGCTTTCAGCGATAGGGGCATTTGATCCAAATAACTCTTTAGTACTCACTTTCGACATGCTTAATGTCAAAAAGCGACTCCCTCATCACATGGATTTTCAAATAAAGTCTACATACCGGAAAATTAATATTTTTCGTATTGTTATTGATGAAGGAGCTTCCATGTGCGTCATGTCGATGTCATGCTGGAAGGCCATTGGATTGCCTTCGGTTGTTCCTTCACCTACCCTCCTGACTGCATTTGATGGGCATTCTCATAGGTTGCATGCGATTATCCCGACCTTTCCAATATGTGTTAGGGGGTGTTGAGGGCCCTGAAATCGGGTCAACAACAAGGGGGATACCCACCCAGTCGGGAACCTGGTTGGCGGCTCCGTGCCAGTTTGGTGTAGCGGGTCCGACTGGGGATAACGGGACCAGCTTCCCGATCTAAGGGGTGTGTGTGTGTAGAGTTTGGTGACGTGTGTGTGTGTAGAATATGATAATGAAAATCTGGAATTATTTCTAAGCTAATTTAATTCTAAACTCTGAGACTGAATTTTATACTACTTTAATCTATCAAGAACAACACATCTAATCTACGCTAACCCGGGATAGAACGTTTTCCATTATGCGATCTAGAAAGATTTCACACAATAACTGGTAATGAAGATTATTCAGCTATTATGAGAATATAAATCAATTAAGATGAACCACCCTGCATAAAAAGTTAAGCAAAACGGTTGTGAACAGCATATCGCATAATCAGTTATTCATGTATTAAACACAAATCAATGACTCCACCGTACAAAAGTGCCAAATGGTAGTCCACTCATTCATACATTAACATATAAACAACATCAGCTGTATATTACTCTAAGAATGCAAGCAGAAACTCGTCAAGAGATAAAAGTACCATTTATGACTGATTTTATACTCAAAGACCTTAAGCAATAACGATCTATTTCTACTTACTTCTAATGCCTACTAAGAGTACAGAAGTGCAACATCAGTAGCAGGTATTAAAATGCAAACATAAATAAATCTTGATCCATCCATTCATCAAAAACCCCCTCCGAGGGTGCAAAAGTGCATGTTCTGAGGACAAGTTTTTTGACAAATTTCCGGACCCTTCTCCAATGCAACGAGAAGGGTTAAATACAACTAACCGGCTAATTTTAATTACACAAATTTAGGGAACGGCTTCAAATGACCGCCCTTTTACTAAAACAAATTTATTTCTAAAAACTGAATCTAATTTCTAACCATTTCTGTATCTGCTCCTTAGTGCTGTAAGCGATGCGCTGTTTGCCGTGAAAGAGTCGGCTGCTTGTCCTTTCCTTTAGTTCGAGCTTGAAAATTAGAAATAACAAGAGCTGGCACCTCTTTCTGACAAACTAGAAGATATTTTTGTAAGTGTTCTTCTGGAGGAGTGTCTTCACGGCGTGTATACTTAGTACAACTCAGATTTCTTTCAAACTCATTGTGCTGTTGCTATTTCGGTTTCCGGCCGTGCGAATGACTCAATGAGCTGGGGATTTTTTTGCCTGAATGATTTTCTCAATTGAAACTTGTTTCAATTCTTTGTTCCAGGCTTTTCTAAGACGTCTTTCCCCTTAAGCGTTTTTCTTTTTTCTTTACCCAATTTGGGACTCAGGATCTTTCATAAACGCTTTGCTTTTGTGCGCCTTTGACTCTGAGTCCTAGATAGCCTATTTCCATCAGCATTTGTTGAGTGATACTCTGGAATCAGCGGTCCTGCTGTATGCGGTATCCATCTGCGAAGTCATCTCCTCTCTCTTCTTCTAGCTCTGGCGCTTTTCCTTAGATGTTTCCTGCATATAGATTTATATCAGTTGCTGACTTATAGTTCACGTAAATGAAAAGAGACAGAAGAAAAGATTGACATGAAAGCAATTAAGTTCTAATGAATGCATAATCATGTCACCCATTATGACTTGACTCTTCGAAAAACGCAACATAATCATCTTTGGATACACAGGCGTACAATTATTAATTTCCCGTAAGGTGCGCGCCTAATTTTGGGCTCACAGATCATGCTGAGGAATGCCTGCGACGAATGGCTTCTGCGATTTGCATCGCAGCATCGAAGATTGCGATGTAAATAAGTGGTATCGCAACAATTGATGGTCTCATTCGTCGCAAACCATAGATCGCAGGTCGCAGCTTTGCATGGTTGCAAATCACATATCGCAAGATCGCAAGGTCGCAAGGTTTTTCGCTTTGTCACTTTGTGCTGCTTATGCGACATTGCGACATGCGACGTCGCATATCGGCCGTCGGCAGTTCTTTAGGTTTTCCCCTTTTGAGCACTTTTAATGCACGCGGTGCGATGAGTTCTCGCGTCGCTCCCTTTCAGTGTATTTATGCGCTTTGGGAGAGTGCCTCTTTTTCCTTTGCGATGCGATATAGCTCTTAGGGAGTTAATACAAAAGATTTTTCAAACAAAAATATTTTTTTGGATTTTTTGGTTAAGGGTCCCCCTTTGCTTGATGTTATTACTAATATCAAACAAAGAGGGGGGTTGTTGGTGACCACAACAATGGCGATTCACTGTGAAGAACCAGTTATCTCTGCATTTCTATTGACCGTTCACTTCCGAAACAGCAAAATTTTTTATATGTCTAAATTTTGTTATGGACAGATAGAGTAGATTACCCCTCACCTTGTCGACGATATTTTGTCTCAACCCTTTTTATATCCCAATTTCTTGCTTCCTCAGGTTTTTTCTTGCATTCTCATCAGTCATTACTTGGTCTTGATAAAAGATAAAATAAGGTCTTCTCTGTGTACTGGCTTAAAAGTATGTTCATTTGTCGTAGGTAGAGCCTCTGCTGCCCGCAAGCGTCCATAGCCTCGATAGGGTTACCATGTTATCCAGCAATGATCCTTTTTCCTGTTTGAGGTTACTCGCAACATTCCAGAGAAAAATCCTTTTTGACACACTTTTCCTTTTTTAATTCTCTAAAGAACAATGTCTTGGTTTGGTGGCCAAATTATGACACAGTCATTCACTTGATTTACACTTTTGCTGAACAAGCCGGCTCGTGATGAGACCTCTTGTCTTTTAATTGCAACAATCTTAAGTCGTTGCCCTGTTTTGATAGACAGTATTGGCAAAGTCAGCAAGTTATAATATCTGTGATCATGATAAGCTGGCTCGTGATGAGACCTCTTATTCTTTGAGATATAGTGTTTTCCTTGGATTGTTTCTCTGAACGCTGTAATTTCCTTTTAGCAGGGAGGAAGTCATTGTTTTTCCTTAAGAAAGCTCTGGACGACAATAATAGAGTTTTTGAAAACAACAGTTTTGCAGAGAATGCTTATTTTATTATTGATGATACCTTTCATGGTGTTGATACAAAACAATTCTTTTACCAGATGTTGCTTTTGTCAAAGTTTTTTAGAGGTCGAAACGAGTATCGTAATCAAAGTGAAGTTAACTCTATTTGTTAATAATAAAATTCAGATTTTCAAAAATTTTGCTATTTGTACAAGCGAAATCAAAATCTGATAGAGAATTGGCGTGCTCTTTCATGAATCCTTTTTAAATGATCATTTACAACGGGTTTTATTCATAAAAAGAGAAAAACAAAACAAAATAAAAACTAAAAACTAAATCTATCCTACAAAAATTAGAAGAATTCTCTTCTATGGAAAGTATAATTTAAGAATCAGTCCATTGATAGGTAAAGAATCTCTCCTTCCTGCCAGATCATGCAACACGAATGTAGACGGGCCTACGACTTCTACAATCTGAAAAGGGCCAAGCCACAGCTTTTGAAATTTCGTATGTTTGCCCTTTTCTTCATGAGCCTTATCCCATTTCAAAACTAAATCACCCATCTGAAAGTTTTTTCTGGTTATGATGCTTGAGTCAAAAGAAGATTTTATTAGCGCTTGGTGATGAGCATGGGTTTTCCTAGCTTGTTCTCTTTGTTCTTCTAGTTTGATTATTTCCATTTGTCTTAATTGTAAAGAGGAAGTAGATACTTCGTCGATATATTGCACTAAAGAAAAAGAGGGAATAACTAGGTGGGTCGGAAGAACCACTTCTCTCCCATAAACTAAATTAAAGGGAGAAGTGTCGATTGAAGCTTTCTTTGTGATTCTATCAGCCCATAAAGCATTCACCAACGCTTTGTGCCAGTTCTTTTGGTTTTGGTCGACTGTTCTTTTGATAATTCTGATTAGGTTCTTGTTTGTTGACTCAGCCAATCCATTACCTTGCGGATAGTAGTTTGCAGAATATTTCAGTTTGAACCCTCTTTTAAGCGCAAACTCAGTCATAGTATTTCCAGAAAAATATGAAGCGTTATCAAACATTAATGCTGTTGGCAATCCAAACCTAGTGATGATAAATTGATCTATGAATTCAATAATATTTTCAGAATGAACTGTCTTGAGAGGAACTGCTTCTACCCATTTGGTAAAATAATCAGTTGTCGTAAGGATATACTTATGCTGCTTAGAAGAGTGAGGAACGATCTCACCTATTATGTCCAAGCCCCATTGACTGAATGGTTGGTCGATGATGACTGGTTGTAGCGGCATGGATGGTTTCCTTTGTTTTCCTGCAGCAGTCTGGCAGACTTGGCATTTCCTTACGTGGTTGTATGAGTCTTTGAACAGCGTGGGCCAATAATATCCTGCACGCAAGATTTTATGTGCAGTCGTATCTCCGGCATAGTGTCCGCCCGCTGGTCCATCGTGGAGTTCCTGCAAAACCTTTTCGGCTTCAGTTTTCTCAAGACACCTAAGAAGCACAGAATCGTAATTCCTTTTAAGCAAGACATCATTTATGAGCTGGTATTGTTTAGCTTTTAATCTCAGAGCTCTTTTCTTGGTATGATCCAGACGTGATGGAGCATACCCGTTCTTAAGAAAATAAATGGTGTCAGCATATGATGATTCTGCATCGTTTTAGGCATACCTCATACGCTTGTACCTCTTCAGATGAGTTCTCCGGGATTTGCGATGCTCTGGCTGACATCTTGCAGAAGCCTTGACCTCTTACGATGTTTGCTGGTTTGATCTCAAGATCATATTCTTGTAAAGCGGTAATCCAATTAGCTCTCTTTTCGCCCATGTCTTTCTGCACCAAAAGGTTTCTTACCGCTGGAAATGGTATTACGACTTTAGTGTGAGCTTTAAGCAAGAAAGGTCTGAAATATTTGATCGCTTTGAAAACAGCATATGCCTGTTTCTCTACGTCTGAGTAATTAATTTCAGCACCTTGTAAGTTCGAGCTAAAGAATGCGATTGGTGCTTCCGCTTTCTCTTGATTTGCTTGGGTCAAAATCGCGGCATAGGATTTCTCTGAGGCAAAAGTGTACAAGATAAAAGATTCCGAAAAATTTGGGGTGGCCAAAGATGGAGCATCGATGATAGCTTTTTTGATTAAGTTGAACGCTTCGTGCTCATCTAGACCCCATTTGAAATTTGAATTCTTTTTTATCATATTTTGTAAGGGAGAAATAATACGTGAAAAATCCGGGACAAATCTTTTGACAAAATTGATCTGTCCAAGGAAGGATTGCATGGCTTTGTTGTTATGGGGTATGGATATTTCGGAAATTTCCTTGATTCTGTCGGGTTCTATATGAATACCAGATTTCGACACTATGAATCCGAGCAATTTCCCTTCGCTTAATGCAAAGAAAGATTTCTTTGGGTTGAGCGAAATCCCATACCTCAAGCATCTTTGAAAGATTTGCTTCAAACCTTTGAGATGGTTGTTTCGTTTTTTGGAGTACACTGTTATATCATCCAGGTAAATCACTACTGATTTATTGACTAACCCTTTAAACGCGATGTCCATGGCTCTCTGAAAGGTAGCTCCGGCATTAATCAAACCAAATGGCATCTTCCGATACAGATTCTAATGTCTCCGTTTTTCTTCCTAACGGGCACCATATTGGATACCCATTTAGAATGCCTTACAGGGAAGATTATTCTGGCTCTCAACAACTTATTAAGCTCAATTTTTATCTGATTTTCTAGGTTAGGGTGTATTTTTTTGAGCTTTTGCTGGACAGGTTTTTCATTGTCAATCATAGGGATAACATGTTGAATGATAGAAGTGTTGTATGTCTTTAGCTCATCGTAATTCCAGGCAAAAACGTTTTTGTATTGTCTCAGAAGACGAATATATGCTGATTTCTCTTCAGGGGCTAGGCCGTGACCTAGGTTAACGTTTTGTGGCTTCTGATCGGTCCCTAGGTTTACTAATTCATAGTTCACGGTAGAACTACAAAGTTTAGCATTGGCGGACCTTTTAAACCGACTTTTCAAATCATATAAATCTTCTAACTTGACCACCGATTTCGGTATAGCATTGTCAGAGCCATTTTGTTGTATTTGGTGATCATGATGGTCTTCGTCGATTATCTGATTTGAGTAGGATCCTTCAGAAGTAAGGAAATTTACGATGTCAGGATCGTCGTTGAACACTCTCCAATTGGTGATATTGTCAGGGATGGATGGTCTAAAGATTAATTCTATTGAAAACCTATCAGGACTAAAATCTTCAGAAGGGATAAGTCTAGAGGCTACGTTAGCTAACAGGTCTGCGCTTGCATTTTTAATTCTTGGAATTGACGAGATGTTGAATGCTACGAAATGTGCAGTGAGATCTTGAACTAATGATTGATAATGCTTTAAATGACTTGACAGGCAATGTATGGTGTTACGCACCTGTTTTACGACGATCTCCGAATCTCCAAAGACTTGAAGATACTTAACGTTTAATCCGATTGCTTTGTATAGGCCTTGAACCAAGGCTTCGTACTCCGCTGTGTTGTTCGTGAAATCGAACTCAAGTCTGCATGTGAGCATAATCTTGTTCCCGTCTGGGTTAATCAGAACGCATCCTGCTCCTGCTCCCTCATTGGATTTAGATCCGTCAAAATATAATTTCCAAAATAAAGATGTATTTACAGAATTATCTAAAAAACTAAAACATTTTGAGTCATCAGTTTGGGAGAAATTTTCAACTTGGGATAAAACTGAATTCTCTAAGTATGGTGAAATATGAGCATTGAAATTACCTAGGAAAGAATCTATTGCGTAATTGCCTACAATGCAGCAATTGTATGTTATGGCTTCATTTTCTCCTTCCAGTTCAGTCACTATGTATTTTTGGTGCAACTCTCATTCAACCTTTATCTGATTTGGTTTACCATTGTATGGTAACCACATGTGCGACCAATCGGTTGAAAAATATCCGTGGAGTTTTTCCGACCAATCCCTGCTAAGAATCAAACCATAGAACTCGGGGATATCAGCTACTAGAATGTCGATAACCTGACACACTTTTGGGTTAGACGAAAATCTTATGGTCACCTGATTGAGTTCACCAATCACTTCGACTTGGGATCGATCAAGTTGAACTATACGTACCGCGGATTTTTGAGGTTGCACATTCAATTTGGCACATATTGACCTGGGTAAAATATTCGTTGAAGCACCAGAATCGACCAAGCAATTGTGCACGTTTTTATTGAAGATTTCATATGTGAGAAGAAAAGGAGGAGTATGGGATCTCGATCTTCCTCCAATCAAGGCGATGTCATTTGGATCAATTTTATTGATCGTGTTGGTTGGAGGTCTTCCCAAATTGTGGGAAGCTATAGCTGTAGGTAAAGATGTAGTAGGCACAACATGTAATTCTTTAATCATTATTTTCTGCTGGTGTTTCAATTTACTCAATTCGTACAGAGTGATATTAGCCCTAGTCTTCTTCATGTCATCAATGATGTTATATTCCATTTCATCCGACACTATTAGTGTTCTTGATGGAGGCGTTTGATCAGATTGGACTGGGCTAAGCTGGGTCGCTTTAGCAGTTGTCTTTTTTGTTGCGACCTTTTCTTTTGTTGCAGGGTTTGTGCCCTTTTGTTTTGGGGTAGTTAGGGGAGGATCAAGTTGATTTTTGCTTCTCGTGCTAACAGGAAATGCTTCTTGATCCTCTTCTTGTGGGAGGATGAAGTCCCACTTTCCTTGTAGTTCTACGACCTCTTCCTCGTCGGTCTGCCCTTCAGTGGTATTCTCTTCTTCTTTGTCTTCTTCAGATTCAACGTTTGAGACAACACTAGGTGGTCTTACCTCCATGGGAGGATTTCTTTTAAAAGTCCTAAAGGGCTTTTTCGAAGAAGTCTCTGCTACTTGTTTCTTAATATCAATCATCTCATTGGACATGGCTTTCAACACTTTTTTTAATCCTTCCAAATCGAAAGGGTCTTTCGTTTGCTTCTTCTTGGTGTCTTCTTTGAAAGAGATCTTCTTAGATTTGCGTTCTTCTATAGCAGATCTCTTTTCTAGGGCTACCACGCGTTTTTCCACTGCTAACGCTTCTGTCAAGTTGTCGACTAAGGTGGTCTTGTTTGCCCTATCTACGAAGATAGCCAAGTTTGGAGGTAAAGCCGTGATGTACCATTCACATCTTACTTCCTCGCTGGGTTGTGAGGCAGCGGGGATTTTGTTGAGGATCTTATTGAACCGTAAGTTAAAATCTTTAATGGGTTCTCTAGCCTCAGCCTTAAGATTAGATAGGTCATTGATCAATGTCACCGTGGATCTGTCATCACCAAACTTGGTGAGGAACTGACTTTGAAAAATGTCCCAGCTTGTGATGGATCCGGAAGGTAATGAAAAGTACCATGACCCGGCTGTTCCTTGCATTGTATAAGGGAAAAGCCGGACAACAGTGTCTTCATTAGTGACTCCGTTGAGATTAACAGAAAGCATGAAATTATTGATATGTTCCTCGGCTAGCATGCCTGCTTCCGGATTGAATTTAGGCAGCCATTTCTCAGGATGGGCCGGTATAGGGCTCAGGGGTGGAGGCATTAAAACCGCCCCAGGATTGTTCCATGGAGACTGGGCCATCGTTGAGCTGCTAGTTAATGGAAGTGCAGAAGATGATTCCTGATGCTGAGAAGATGAAGATATTAAGATCTTTGATGTTTGAAGAGGAAGGTTTGTAGAAGATGGGCGAGTGAGTTGGAATGAAAGAGTGGGTGGTTGACTTCGCGGTGAGGGAGTTGATATGGACGAAGTGGATGAAGGAGTCTTATTGTCAGACTCTGGTGGTGTTTTCCTTGCTCTTTTCCTGGTAGGGAGAGGGAGTTCACTTGGTTGTATGCCAAATTTTTCACTCTTTAATCTGGTAAGGGGATGAGCAGGGTTGTACTGCGAAGTCACGCTGCTTTTAGATTTATCAGACTTCTCGTTAAAAATAGAGAATCCCTGGAGTTTACGAATCAAAGTTTGAATTTCAGGGGGTTCAATGATAGATTGGTCTGATATATTCGAATATGTAGCAGTGGTAGATACTCGAGCGACTTCAAATTCTGGGTTTAACCGTGTTGGAGAAGTCGAGGGAGTTGATGAGGGTGTATTACTCTCAGAATGGTATTTAGATGTTGCTTTAGGTGCCATTCATAGTTCGAGCCCTCCTTCTAGCGCCAAATATGTTGAGGGCCCTGAAATTGGGTCAACAACAAGGGGGATACCCACCCGGTCGGGAACCTAGTTGGCGGCTCCATGCCCGTTTGGTGTACCGGGTCCGACTGGGGATAACGGGACCAGCTTCCCGATCTAAGGGGTGTGTGTGTGTAGAGTTTGGTGATGTGTGTGTGTGTAGAATATGATAATGAAAATCTGGAATTATTTCTAAGCTAATTTAATTCTAAACTCTGAGACTGAATTTTATACTACTTTAATCTATCGAGAACAACACATCTAATCTATGCTAACCCGGGATAGAACTTTTTCCATTATGCGATCTAGAAAGATTTCACACAATAACTGGTAATGAAGATTATTCAGCTATTATGAGAATATAAATCAATTAAGATGAACCACCCTACATAAAAAGTTAAGCAAAACGGTTGCGAACAGCATATCGCATAATCAGTTATTCATGTATTAAGCACAAATCAATGACTCCACCGTACAAAAGTGCCAAATGGTAGTCCACTCATTCATACATTAACATATAAACAACATCAGCTGTATATTACTCTAAGAATGCAAGCAGAAACTCGTCAAGAGATAAAAGTACCATTTATGACTGATTTTATACTCACAGACCTTAAGCAATAACGATCTATTTCTACTTACTTCTAATGCCTACTAAGAGTACAGAAGTGCAACATCAGTAGCAGGTATTAAAATGCAAACATAAATAAATCTTGATCCGTCCATTCATCAAAAACCCCCTCTGAGGGTGCAAAAGTGCATGTTCTGAGGACAAGTTTTTTGACAAATTTCCGGACCCTTCTCCAATGCAACTAGAAGGGTTAAATACTACTAACCAGCTAATTTTAATTACACAAATTTAGGGAACGGCTTCAAATGACCGCCCTTTTACTAAAACAAATTTATTTCTAAAAACTGAATCTAATTTCTAACCATTTCTCTATCTGCTCCTTAGTGCTGTAAGCGATGCGCTGTTTGCCGTGAAAGAGTCGGCTGCTTGTCCTTTCCTTTAGTTCGAGCTTGAAAATTAGAAATAACAAGAGCTGGCACCTCTTTCTGACAAACTAGAAGATATTTTTGTAAGTGTTCTTCTGGAGGAGTGTCTTCACGGCGTGTATACTTAGTACAACTCATATTTCTTTCAAACTCATTGTGCTGTTGCTATTTCGGTTTCCGGCCGTGCGAATGACTCAATGAGCTGGGGATTTTGTTGCTTGAACGATTTTCTCAATTGAAACTTGTTTCCATTCTTTGTTCCAGGATTTTCTGAGACGTCTTTCCCCTTAAGCGTTTTTCTTTTTGCTTTACCCAATTTGGGACTCAGGATCTTTCATAAACGCTTTGCTTTTGTGCGCCTTTGACTCTGAGTCCTAGATAGCCTATTTCCATCAGCATTTGTTGAGTGATACTCTGGAATCCGCGGTCCATTGTATGCGGTATCCATCTGCGAGGTCATCTCCTCTCTCTTCTTCTAGCTCTGGCGCTTTTCCTTAGATGTTTCCTGCATATAGATTTATATTAGTTGCTGACTTATAGTTCACGTAAATGAAAAGAGAGAGAAGAAAAGATTGACATGAAAGCAATTAAGTTCTAATGAATGCATAATCATGTCATCCATTATGACTTGACTCTTCGAAAAACGCAACATAATCATCTTTGGATACACAGGCGTACAATTATTAATTTCCCGTAAGGTGCACACCTAATTTTGGGCTCACAGATCATGCCGAGGAATGCCTGCGACGAATGGCTTCTGCGATTTGCATCGCAGCATCGAAGATTGCGATGTAAATAAGTGGTATCACAACAATTGATGGTCTCATTCATCACAAACCATAGATCGTAGGTCGCATCTTTGCATGGTCGCAAATCGCATATCGCAAGATTGCAAGGTCGCAAGGTTTTTCGCTTTGTCACTTTGTGCTGCTTATGCGACATTACGACGTGCGACGTCGCATATCGGCCATCGGCGGTTCTTTAGGTTTTCCCCTTTTGAGTGCTTTTAATACACGCGGTGCGATGAGTTCTCACGTCGCTCCCTTTCAGTGTATTTATGCGCTTTGGGAGAGCGCCTCTTTTTCCTTTGCGATGCGATATAGCTCTTAGGGAGTTAATACAAAAGATTTTTCAAACAAAAATATTTTTTTGGATTTTTTTGTTTAAGGGTCCCCCTTTGCTTGATGTTATTACTAATATCAAACAAAGAGGGGGGTTGTTGGTGACCACAACAGGGGGAAGGTCATCAATATCGAAGTAGAATTCATTGACGCTAACCTAGATTACAATCTCCTCTTAGGAAGAAACTAGGTATACAAAATGGATGCCGTTGTTTCGACTCCATTTCGTGTCATTTACTTTCCTCATGAGGGGAAAATTGTCAAGGTTGATTAATTGGATTATTCTCTAGCTGATCCTAGGGCATCTTCAGATTCTTCCTTTAGTGGATAACCCTCGCCTACCTACTGAGAATCTAGGAGTTGGGATGTATTCTTCATTTATGGGTACATTTGATTTTCCCTCTCCTATCGCTAGAATCAATGTCATTGCACCATCCAATGAGTCTTCATGGGAAGAGTTCTTCCAAAATAATTATTTTTCAGACCCTTGGACCTTGCCTTCACCTACGACCACATTAGTTGAAGGACAAGTTTGTGTAATGGCATTTCCTATGTCTGCAGCAGAGCTTAGATATCAGTCTATTGTCAACTCTGCAGATAGCCATTCTACTCCTTCTTCTAAGGAGGAGCTAGATGGTGATGTGGCCCCAGGCTGGACCCTTGATTCTACCTCCGCTATGGACTACTTAGATACAGTTTTACCATTCGAGGACTCAATCCTAGAAGTAATGATGGTTGTAGATCGACCTTGGGAAGACTTACACCATCGTTCATATTTTCTTCCTCCATTGCAGGAAGTAGAATCTAGGTTCTCCGAGCTGTTTACTAGGGATGTTTGTATGGTATCAAATCCTTTGGCTCCAACACACTTTCGTGCTGAAGGTAATATGTCAGTGATTTCAAAAATGATATCTATAAACATCTCTAGGAACCCTAATGTGATTGAGAATCTCTTCATCAGAGCCGAATGTTCCCCTGAAGAAATTCAAATTTACAACAACCTTTTTAAGGAATTTAGAGATGCATTCACTTGGACTTATGAAGAAATGCCTGGCATTGATCAATCCATATTTCAACATGAAATCAAGACATATGAAAACGCCAAACCAGTTCGTTAGAGATTTCGACTGGTTAATCCTAGGAAAGAAGCAACAATTAAAGCTGAAGTAGAGAAGCTACGCAAGGTGGATTTCATATACCCTGTTCCTCTTACCGATTGGGTTTCTAATCCAGTCCCTGTGGATAAAAAGAAAGGAACAATCCTAGTATGCGTTGACTTTAGGGACCTAAACAAAGCTTGTCCCAAAGATAATTACCCCACGCCATTTATTGATCAAATTATTGATGAGTGTGCGGGTAATGAGATTTTCTCCTTCATGGACGGTTTTTCCAGTTATAATTAGATCTCTATCCATCTGGAAGATCAGCATAAGACAACTTTTATATGTCCCTAGGGTACCTTTGCATACAAAAAGATGCCTTTTGGTTTCAAAAATGTTGGAGGTACCTTCTAGCGGGCTATGTCATACGCTTTCCACGACATTAAACATATCATCGAAGCATACTTGGACGATCTACCTGCTCGTTCTCGAAAGAGAACTGATCACCCTAGTCACCTTCGATTGGTTTTTGAGTGATGTCAATTTTACAAGATTCGGTTGAATCCCAATAAGTGCGTTTTCGCAGTTACATTTGGTTGGTTATTAGGGTTCATTGTGTCAAATGAAGGGATTAGGGTTGATCCCTTCAATGTAGAGGCAATAATTTAGTTGCCTCCCCCGTCCTCAATTCAAAAACTTCAAAGTCTTCAAGGGAAGGCTAATTCCTTAAGAAGGTTTATAGTGAGTTATGCCGAGATCACTAAAGGGTTTATGCGTTTGCTACAGAAAGGAGTCCCATATGTATGGGACAACTTTGCGCAATGGTCATTCGATGCCTTGAAAAAGGCATTAGTCTCTGCCCCACTTTTGAGTCCATCAGATTATGGTAGGAATTTCATTTTATATCTCACTGCAGCAAAATCAACCATAGGTATGGTTCTCATTCAGGAAGACGATGCTCTCATGGAGCATGTGATTTATTATTTAAGCCAAGGCTTGATAGGTCCTAAACTTCGCTATTCTCCTGTTGAGAAGTTGGCCTTGGCAGCTGTCCATGCTATCCAGTGGCTCCACCATTATATCTTGCTACGCAAAACTTTTGTCTTAGCGGCAGTCAATCCATTTCAATTTGTCCTCAGTATGTGAGTAATTGGGGGAAAATATAATCGATGGATAGTCATTTTGCAAGAATTCGATCTCGAGTTCTTGTCCGCCAAGTCTAAGAAATCTATGGTTTTTGCAGAGTTAATTTCCAAGTTGCCTTGTGGAGAGGATACTATTTATGAGGAAAGATTTCCTGACGAACATTTATTCCTCATCTCTTCACTCGACCCTTGGTATGGAGATATCATTGTCTATCTCTAGACTTCGAAGTTTCCCTCTACTTTCGCTAAGGATGAACACTGCAAATTACGTCACCTGGCTAAAAACTTTGTTATCATTGGTGATACATTATATCGTCAAGGGCTTGATTCAATCCTTCGATGTTGTTTAACCCTAGAGGAAGAAGAGTCATTGCTCAATGATTTCCATAGTGTAGCTTGTGGTGGTCATCTTTCAGGGCTTGCTACAACCCAACGTATCTTCTGTGTTGGCTATTTTTGGCCTTCACTCTTCAAAGATTGTGTTGAAGTGATAAAACGCTATCACCCTGTCAATTTTATACTTGAAATATGTGCGCACATCCAATTCCTCTTTTTCCTGATGTCATTGTCAGTCCTTTTACTAAGTGGGGTATTGATTTTACAACTTGTAATCTGCCTTCAGAAGCGAATCACAAGTACATTATCATGACCATAGACTACTTCATGAGGTGGACTGAGGCCATGCCCACTTATAAAAATGATAGTGAAATAGCGACATTGTTCCTTTTTAATAAGATTATCTCAAGGTTTGGTATCCTGAGAGAGATTGTCACTGACCATGGTAGTCATTTCCAGAACCAACTAATGTTTGAATTTGCTCTTAAATTGGGTTTCCGGCAGGAGTACTTGTCTCCATATTATTCTCAGGCCAATGGATAGGTCGAGGCAGTGAACAAAACCCTTAAGACAATCTTACAAAGGAAAATTGACAAAAGTTGGTCCAATTGGCTTCTTATGTTGTATCTGGTTCATTGGGCATACCGAACGTCCGTAAATACTGCTACAGGTTTTACACCTTTTCAGTCAGTTTATGGGATGGAATCTATCTTTCCTATTGAATGTGAAATTCCATCTCTTAAGTTAGCTATTGAGCTCCTTCCAGAGACCTCTAGTCTCGAAGAGCGCCTCCTTCATTTGGAACATCTCGATGAGCAGCGTCGAGATGCTGCCACAATCATTGAGGCTCATAAGAAAAGGGTTAAAACTTAGTATGATAAAGCTATCCGTCCTCGAGTCTTTTCTAAAGGCGACCTTGTCTTGGTCTATGACCAGGATAAGGACGCCTTTGGGGCAGGCAAGTTCAAGCTTATGTGGTACGGACCCTTCATAATTAAACGAGTTTTAGAAAAAGGGGCGTATGAGTTAATCGATTTTGAAGGAAACAAGTTGGCAGAGCCCCGAAATGGGCTCTACCTTAAGAAGTACTTTACTTAAGTAGCAGCTAGGTGATGGATTCTTTGTACATTTTGTATGTTTGTACATATCTTATCGGGAATTTTTTGATATAGGCACTTTTGGTTTGCTGTGGCAGGTGTTGATGGATGACTTGGTCTATTTTGGATTCGCCGATGGTGCTAGTCGGCACACTTGAAACCTCGCTTACGAAGCTTGGGTAATATACTATCGAACTGGTTAGTTGATGGTGTCAAGGGGAGTATGCATTGGCCCTACTTCAAATAATATGGCTGAGTATAATGTCGTCATTAATTTACTATTCGAAGCAATTTCTTATGAAATCGGTTCGTTGGTAGTCTATCTTGATTCACAATTGATAGTGTCACAATTGAATAACATTTATCGGGTAAGGGATCCATGTTTATATCGCCAGTATTTAAGGGTGAGGTTGTTGCAAAGATCATTTACTTACATTAATTATTTGCACATTCCAAGATCTCATAATTGGTTAGCTGATTCTATCACTAATCAAGCATTAGACTAGCATATCATTTATTCATCACAATAAAATCAAGCAGCAAAAAGTCAAATTGTATATATACATCATAAAATATCTCGAGTGTCCATAAATGTGTCCAAAATAATATACAAAATTGGGACTCAAATGCCCATAATCATGTCCAGTACATATACTGCCCTGGCTCAGGATGAGCGGCTAAGTATGCAACTACTGCTTTGGCAACACGCCTAAGAGTGTGAAACCAGTCTCGTGGCATGCCCACTGTTAGCACTTGAAATTTCACCTCAGGCTGATAAACGTAAACTTCAAGGCAACATCAAACCACTTAGCCTCGTAGCTAGCCCTACGGGGCAGGAGAGGGCTCTCTCCGGTCTATCTCGGTAAAGATCTTCAACGGGCGAGACAACCAATGAGGAAACACTGATTTTAGGCTAGTAAACTGATAAAAAGGTTTAATTTGGGATTTTTAGGGTTTTGGTGGAAAATTGGGGAAAGGCAATTCTGGGTGCGGGGATTGGACACAGTTTTTGCAGGGGGTTCTTTGGGGCAAGGTAGGAGACTGTACTGATGCCTTTGAATTAAGTGAATGGATAGGAATGACTGGTGAGGAGCTAAAGAGAGCAAGAAACCTTCAAGAGTTCTCTTTAGACAGATGAAAACATAAATATTAAGCAAACTTAAAAGCAGAGCATGGCAATCATGAATTCTACTTTAACACTTCATTTTCCTAAGTTGCAGAAGGAAAAGTAAGAAGATGAATTACATAAAAAACTTACAAGTACAAAGAGAAACACAACATCAATACATGTAACCACAGGAATCCCAAAAAGGACTGCAAAACCCTGGTCTTTCCTCCTTCGCCAAAATTGCAGAGATACAATGAGTAATACAGTAGAAGCTTTCTCCCTCAAGAGTCCAACCATGAAAATGACCAAGAAAGTACATAATATAGGCAATATAACATCTTTCCTTGCCTCTAGGGGCTGAGCTCATCCTTCTAGGAGCTTTTTCAACCAATTCTAAATTGAGCACTAAAATCTAGGCAGTCAAAACAACTTGCCTCTATAAGCTAGGAAACCAATTCATTCATTAAATGTTTGCTATTTCATGAATGAATCTTATAGAATAGGTAAATAAGTGTCATTTCAACATGAAAATACATTAATTACATCAAAGAGGGTGAAAAATCCCATCACAAGTCAAAAATGGTCAAAGCTGGGCGAATTCCTGAGCTGTAGATGAAAAATTGGCAAACTTTCCCAACAGGTCGCGCCCTGATCCTGAACAGGTCGCGCACCTTTGGAGCTGCTTTCGAGGCACTTCCAGGTGTCCAAATGAGGCAAAAATGGGCATGTTGGAAGGTTCTGGATGTCTACTTTCCAACCCAAGTGGACTTTCTGAATTTGGTGGCCATTTGCCCCTCCAAAATTGCAATCTCCCAAGACTGCTTCCTGTGTGTCAAAAAGGTGGCAGAAAGTCATTTTTTGCATGTTTTTTGACCTTCTGGAGGCTCAAAACTTGATTGAATCTCTTGGTAATTGCTGAGCAGGTGTATATTTGCATGAAAAATCCAAAAATGCTGAGTTTTCCCGAAATGGAGTTGCCCATCGAATAGGTCGCGCGCGGCGCGCGACCTGTTGGTGAAGAAAACCTGTGTTTGGCACAAAAAATTCACAATTGACAAAATTTTCTCCAAATTTCTTGATATTTTGGCTGGGAGTCCCCAATAAAGTACCATGATCATTCAAAGAGGCTTTGGCCAAAATTTGGAGTGGATCGGGCCTTTTCCGTCGTTTTAGTGCCTTGGCCAACCTCCTTGGATCTGGCGATTGCAATTTTGACATTTCTTTAAAACCGTGACACCTGTGCAAAGAGTGAAGGAGGTTTTTCTTCTTTGGCATGTTATGGACATAAACCTCTCTCAATTTTCCAAAATTCATCTTTGATTGCTCTGAAACGGCTTTTGAGTGAAACTTATCCCGATGTGTGGAACAAGGGATTTTGTCGAAATGAAGCGAAATGAAGGGGATAAGAGGCCTCTAAATTCTTGGGGAAATTTTTGGAAGTAGGGAGGGATGTTAGGAAGCAGGGAAAGTGGAATCTCAGAGATTGAGTGAGGGGAAGGGGTCCAAAAGGGCAAAACACAGGCCCAACCTAGAAAATTGCCAAGTTGTAGCTAGAAACTAGGGTTTGTGCAAAAATGAGGATTTTGGGGGATCTCAATGATGGGAAGCATTTGATAAGGTATATGAAGGATAGGGGAAGGTGTATGAACATCTGGATACAATTTTTGCCGATGATTTGACTGTCCAAGATAAATTAGCTTTCAAAACCCTAGGAGAGGGAAATGACCCTGCCTAGGCGCAACTGAAGCATGAACAAGGTGTAAAATGACTCATTAGACACTGACATGATAATGAAAACCCTATGAATGATGATAGACTCAGCTGAATGATGACATGGATGGGCCTTTGGGCAACTTTGAAAAGAGTGAGAGCAAATCCTAGACCTAATGCCTAGTGACCAAATTTTGTTTGAAAACTCTTTGAAATGACAAAATTTGACCTGGACACTCTGAGACCACTTTGTAAGAGCATATTTGATCACTGGAGGAAGGCTGGGAAGACTGACACTAACATTGGCTCCTATGGGGATGGTAGCTCTTTGGAGGTGCCAAGAACCTCAGACCTGTGGGAGAGCAGACCAGTGTTTTCAACCATTGGGCGATGGAGTCAAAAACTCAAACTAAAATGCATGACTGAAAACTGATGACTCGGATGAGACAAATTGACTCTCACTCAACTAAAACTGACTCAATACTTAAACACAACTGACAAACTAGAAATGATGCTCAAAGGGGAGCTTATTCATCAAAACCTACTCTAACAGTTTCATTCATCACCTGATCAAGTGAAATGAAACAACCAGTGCAACCAAGTAAGTATTCCCTCTACTGTTTGAATTCTCCGCAAATGCTCGCTTATGAACAACAAGAGAGAACTACTGAAAGGCAACTCCCATGATAACTTAGAAATAGATCCGTTGAATGATATGAATTCTCTATCCGCCTCCAAAAACACTGCATAAGGATCTTGAAATTCAAGCACACCGGAACTTAGCTCATCCAATGGATTACTTCTCTTTTGCAAACTTTGATCTGAACCTTGTGACGAGACCTCTGCTGAAAATGACAGAGAAACCGGCTGCCGGATCAAATTTGTATCAATACACATTTCAAGCTCACATGTAGTCAATGGAGAAAGACTTTGACTGCAAACCCCATCCAAAACATCAGCTATTGGATCATGAAAAACCTGAAAAGACTGCTGCAATGTATCCATTGAAAATGTATGACATCCTTCTAGCTGTTCAACTTTTTCTTGAGAGATTTTACAAAGATTCTGCCTTATAAACTGAAATGCTTCGAAACAAAAGGGTATAGAATCTTCCTGCTTCATCAAATCATGTAATTTGTCCTCCACAACTTCATCTGTAATCTGCCCTTCAATTTCATTTGGTGGCTGAAAATCTGATGCTACAGGCTGCTCAAGAATTTTGTTATCTATCTCATCCTCAACATTAACACTGAGAGATTGTTGATTTGTTATAGGCTATTCATTTGAAGTTCTACTATGCAATCTACCCTTCAAAAACTGAAATGATTCAAAACAGAATGGTACGGAGTCACCTTGAATCCTTAAATCATGTGTGTGCACTTCCAAGTCTTCAGCCGCAACTTGACAATCAATGGCTTTCGGGGGTTGCAAATCTGAATATGAGAAGTCTTGAACAAAATTTCCATTGCTCTCAAGATGATTCAAATCAAGACTTGTTGACATTTGATTTTTGATTGCATGGTAGTTATCTCTGATGAACTGAAACGAATCAAAACAAAAAAGCAAAGATCCTTCACTTACTTCAAACTTTGATGCACTTTCCTCGTCAATGTCATAGCTGATATGTGATGGCTGAACATTGTATTCAAGCTGTTGAAAATGAACTTTTTCCTCCTCCCACAAACTAGCTGCTGATTTGTCTGCAAGATTAGCTTCTCTTTGGAGAACATAATCATCATCATACTGATCAAACTGAGGCAAATCATCAGTATAAAAGACATCATCAAGCATACATGTCATATCAACAGATCTCTCTTCTCCAAGGTGATCTACAAAACAATCATTATCAAATCTATGACAACCAGGATAAGAAACAAAATGTTTTGGATCAACAACTTGTTCTTCTTCAATCAGCGAGCCTTGAACATCATAATCATTCCTTGTGTTGATCTTGTCCATCATCTTTTCCACTGCACTTACCAAAATGTCAAGCATCACCTCTAGAGATGTTGATTTTTTCGGATCTATGTTTTTCATCTCTTCTTCCTTCAACCTTGCTCGTCGGATCAGTAGATGCGCCTCTACATTTACTGCACTGTTTTGCATCTCATGAAGCGTTGCAATATCCCTTTCTCTCAGCTGAAACTCCATCTCCGGATCAAAGGCACCCGGAGAGTGCAAGAGAGCAGATCTAGGAGAAGGTCTTATATCAACTGGCATCGAATAATAAACTTGGTTAAATGTGGCTGAAAACTGTTGTACTGTCTCCCCTGGCAATCTTTTCAGCTGGTTATACTCTTCTACAATCAAGAAAAGGTTCTGCCCGATCATCCACCTGTCAAGAAAAACTTTGACGAACTGCTGGAAATCTGAGATGCTCGCATCAGGAAGGGTTTTGAACCAACTCTTCACTTTGGCTTGCAAAGAAAGAGCAAAAAGCCTAATACTTACATCTTCTCTATCAACTTCAAAAAGATCTAGAAAATTATCAACATTCTGCACATGTTGCTCAGTGTTGACATTCTTACTTTCACCGTCAAACCTTGGCAAGTATAGATCATAGTTTTTGGGGAAAACATGGAGAACAAAAGGTAAAACAAGAGGTTTATACCGATCTGGAATTTTACAAGGTGTAGGGGTATGTTCAGCAGGTATAGAATTAGTCTTGGTCTCTTGTGACTCATCAATTTGAAGATGGTCATCACAAAATTCGGAAAAAGTATCTTGATCAAGCTCAAAGGCATGCAAATCTTTGTTATTCACAATCTTCAAAGGGAAAGAATCAACTGCAGGCCGAGGATCTTTTCTCAAGCATAGTATACTTTGCAAAGCCTTCTTGACATTCATGGGAAAAGAGAAGAAAGAATTTATGACAAAGAACAAAATGTCTTGGATGAAATTCCAACTTGAATACCTGATCTGTCCATGTTGTCCTTTCATGTTTTTGCTGGTCAGGATCATCCTCCAGTGGAGTCTTTGGATCTGATCTCGAAAATGATTTACAGTCACCAAGTGAATGATTTCAGCCTTTCAAGTGTCTGATCGTTGTCCACCATCAACAATTAGATCTGAACTTGATACATGTACTAGGGTAAAATGCAAATGAAGTGCTGTATTCACAAGCTCACGGAGATTGACTGAAGCAGCGTTTATCTACTTCCGCTTATGCAAAGCAAAAGCGTTTCGAAGGCTACCTGGCATAACTTCAGGCTCCGTCTAAGACTTATGAAACAAACACATGAACCCAAAAACAAGTTTTTTCTCCCCAGTATGGTCGCCAATATGTTAGCGCTTGAAATTTCACCTCAGGCTGAGAAAGGTAAACTTCAAGGCAACATTAAACCACTTAGCCTCGTAGCTAGCCCTACGGGGCAGGAGAGGGCTCTCTCCGGTTTATCTCGGTAAAGATCTTCAACGGGTGAGACAACCAATGAGGAAACAATGATTTTAGGCTAGTAAACTGATAAAAAGGTTTAATTTGGGATTTTTAGGGTTTCGGTGGAAAATTGGGGAAAGGCAATTCTGGGTGCGAGGATTGGACACAGTTTTTGCAGGGGGTTCTTTGGGGCAAGGTAGGAGACTGTACTGATGCCTTTGAATTAAGTGAATGGATAGGAATGACCGGTGAGGAGCTAAAGAGAGCAAGAAACCTTCAAGAGTTCTCTTTAGATGGATGAAAACATAAATATTAAGCAAACTTAAAAGCAGAGCATGGCAATCATGAATTCTACTTTAACACTTCATTTGCCTAATTTGCAGAAGGAAAAGTAAGAAGATGAATCACATAACAAACTTACAAGTACAAAGAGAAACACACCATCAATACATGTAACCACAAGAATCCCAAAAAGGACTGCAAAACCCTGGTCTTTCTTCCTTTGCCAAAATTGCAGAGATACAATGAGTAATACAGTAGAAGCTTTCTCCCTCAAGAGTCCAACCATGAAAATGACCAAGAAAGTACATAATATAGGAAATATAACATCTTTCCTTGCCTCTAGGGTTCGAGCTCATCCTTCTAGGAGTTGTTTCAACCAATTCTAAACTGAGCACTAAAATCTAGGCAGTCAAAACAACTTGCCTCTATAAGCTAGGAAACCAATTCATTCATTAAATGTTTGCTATTTCATGAATGAATCTTCTAGAATAGGTAAATAAGTGTCATGTCAACATGAAAATACATTAATTACATCAAAGAGGGTGAAAAATCCCATCACAAGTCAAAACTGGTCAAAGCTG
Organism: Pinus tabuliformis; assembly: GCA_031772625.1. Taxonomy (NCBI): domain Eukaryota; kingdom Viridiplantae; phylum Streptophyta; class Pinopsida; order Pinales; family Pinaceae; genus Pinus; species Pinus tabuliformis. The sequence goes on along the minus strand of CM062818.1, from coordinate 1,840,362,217 downwards.
GGCGAATTCCTGAGCTGTAGATGAAAAATTGGCAAACTTTCCCAACAGGTCGCGCCCTAATCCTGAACAGGTTGCGCGCATTTGGAGCTGCTTTTGAGGCACGTCCAGGTGTCCAAATGAGAAAAAAGTGGACTTTTTGGAAAGTTCTGGATGTCTACTTTCCAACCCAAGTGGAATTTCTGAATTTGGGGGCCATTAGCCCCTCCAAAATTGCAATCTTCCAAGACTGCTTCCTGTGTGTCAAAAAGGTGGCAGAAAGTCATTTTTTGCATGTTTTTTGACCTTCTGGAGGCTCAAAACTTGATGAAATCTCTTGGTAATTGCTGAGAAGGTGTACCTTTTCATGACAAATCCAAAAATGCTGAGTTTTCCCGAAATGGAGTTGCCCATTGAATAGGTCGCGCACGGCGCGCGACCTATTGGTGAAGAAAACCTGTGTTTGGCACAAAAAATTCACAATTGACAAAATTTTCTCCAAATTTATTGAAATTTGCACTGGGAGTCCCCAAAAAAGTACCATGCTCAGTAAAAGAGGATTTGGCCAAAATTTGGAGTGGATCGGGCCTTTTCCGTCGTTTTAATGCCTTGGCCAACCTCCTTGGATCTGGCGATTGAAATTTTCACATTTCTCTAAAACCATGACACCTGTGCAAAACGTGAAGGAGGTTTTTCTTCTTTGGCATGTTATGGACAAAAACCTCTCTCCATTTTCCAAAATTCATCTTTGATTGCTCTGAAACGGCTTTTGAGTGAAACTTATCCCGATGTGTGGAACAAGGGATTTTGTCGAAATGAAGCGAAATGAAGGGGATAAGAGGCTTCTAAATTCTTGGGGAAATTTTTGGAAGTAGGGAGGGATGTTAGGAAGCAGGGGAAAGTGGAATCTCAGAGATTGAGTGAGGGGAAGGGGTCCAAAAGGGCAAAACACAGGCCCAACCTAGAAAATTGCCAGGTTGTAGCTAGAAACTAGGGTTTGTGCAAAAATGAGGATTTTGGGGGATCTCAGTGATGGGAAGCATTTGATAAGGTATATGAAGGATAGGGGAAGGTGTATGAACATCTGGATACAAGTTTTGTCGATGATTTGACCATCCAAGAGAAATTAGCTTTCAAAACCCTAGGAGAGGGAAATGACCCTGCCTAGGTGCAACTGAAGCATGAACAAGGTGTAAAATGACTCATTAGACACTGACATGATAATGAAAACCTTATGAATGATGATAGACTCAGCTGAATGATGACATGGATGGGCCTTTGGGCAACTTTGAAAAGAGTGAGAGCAAACCCTAGACCTAATGCCTAGTGACCAAATTTTGTTTGAAAACTCTTTGAAATGACAAAATTTGACCTGGACACTCTGAGACCACTTTTTAAGAGCATATCTGATCACTGGAGGAAGGCTGGAAAGACTGACACTAACACCAACCACGTGGCACTACATATCTATAGGGAGATCCTCTATGGCCTCCATCGGTACTCGGTGAGTTAGTCTTACCAAGTGCCATTGAACTGTGTGTAGAAGTCACTCTGTCTTTGTAGCTGCCTCTTTGGCACCTCGGCCACAACGTCCATGCTGTGGGAACCCATCTGGTCACACTGGCCCAATATTTGGAACATGATCATCATATTAGTCATTTGAATCCTATCAAAAATGTTTTTCAAATTTCATTTTTATATTTGTAAAATCATAAAAAAAATCATAAAACATCATAAAATAAAAAAACATTTACCTATGTCACCCCATGCTGCAGTTAGTGGTAAAGCTAGATCTGGATCTCCTCGGAAGTCCAACCCAGCATAAGGGTAGTTGTCTACAACAATGATCTGATGCTTCCACCAAGAGAAGAAGTCATCCTCGAATGTAGTCTGTAGAACGTCTCGACCTCCTAGTCATTTCATCAAGTCAGCCCACCTTCCCATCCATGGATCTCGTGGGGTGTTGATCAAAACTCATACTCTAGGACGGGGTGTTGGGACCCTCTCAAAAAGAAAGAGCACAAAATGGTTCCATACCCAAAGTTCTTGGTCTGCCCTTTCTTGATAGAAGTAAGCTGGCTCTTCAGGTTGGCAAGAAGAGGAGTACACCAGTCAAATATGGTGGTGAGACAGTCTACCGCCAAGCTCGTGGCTAGCCATGAAGCCTGGTGCAAGGAAGCTGATCCATTCACTCTGGCTATAGTGAATAGGATGATCCTCAGTGATAAACTCTCCACATGTTTGATTTGAATTTGACTTCCAACCTATTCTGGATGACTCGGGCAATATATATGCACGTAGTCCTCGATAGAGAGACTACCTCATGATCTGCCCATGGAATGTATTACCTCTCCCCTCTGGGAAAGGCCTGCGATAAAATAAATATCTTCAACTTCTATCTTGAGTGGCATCTGATCAATCATAAATGAGTCATCCTCGATGCTCCAGTAGTGAATAAGAATTTCGAGCAGGCGAGTGTTTGCTTTCATATTTGGCATTTTAAAGAAATTTAGCAAACCCCATCCTCTTAATGCATCCAGGGCATTAGGATTGTTCATAACCTCATCATCCACTAAGGCATGCTCTCTTTCTCTCCAAGTGACTGGCATCCTAAAGAAAAAAAAAATTTGACCATTAGATTTTTGTTTTGATGTTTTCGTGGCGTATACGTGGGTCCGTTTCATACACAGTAGTGTCTAGGGCCTGCATATATGTGTGTTGCTCATAGCCAACCTACGTATATGCTGCGACAAATTTTTTGGCAATAATTCAATGGTGAAACTTGAATTAAAAATTTTAAAACCAGTCATAATTGAATGCAAGATAAGTTTAAGGGTTACCTGGTGATTTTGGAAGGATTTGAATGGTTGAATTTGGCGTATGGTAAAGTTTTCTCCTTTTGCTCCACTCCTTTGCTCTCAAATCAAATGGTGAAAATGATGAGTCCAAAAACTATTTTGTAGGCTTTGAAAATGCAAATTTTTTTCAAAACTTGATTTTGTTTTGTCTCATGTAACTTTTAACTCGGGAGCTTGGAATGTTGAGAATGGTTTGATTTTTAGGACATTTTGGATGCTTTTTTGGCAGTTTCGATACGGTTCCATGACTGCTGACCTATCATGGCAGGTATCATTTTCTCACTGGCATATAGGTTAGGGAAACCATTTTTCCGTTGCATTATGCATACTAGCCTCCATTTGTCAATACACTTGCCATAGGGTCGATCCCATCATGTTATGGTTCGTAAACCATCTTCACTCGCCGATGCTACTTCGATCTGAGTAGGCTCAGGAGTCCTCTGTAGTCCCGCCATGACTTATGCGATGAAGACTCATTCCTCTTTGCTTCTTCTCTTTGTTCTGGCCTTATGCCCTAGAGGCTCCTTTGTGTTGAGTTGTACTACTGCATTGCATTTTGACTATTTGCACCTTTTGGCCTTGAGCCAGCTTCACTTGGACTCGTGTTTAAGCCAACTTTTGACCATGTCGATTGCAAAATCCAACTTGCATGCCCTTGATTTTTTCAACTTGACACACCTAGACTCATGGAAGGAACACATCTTTGACTGTCTTTGACCAGTTTTCACCTCCCTGCATTGAGCATAGGATTGTTCCAATCCCAAGAACTAGATCATCTGTTTCACCGACACTCGTTCTTTCCACTGTACTATAGCATTCTTTTATTCTTTTTCCAGCTTAAAGAAAAAGACAAAAGAAATTATATATTCCAAAAAAGAGTGGGAACGGGACAATATTTCCACTTATTATTGGCAGCTAGAGTTAGTCGTGTCGCCCTTGAACAAAGAACTCAAAACAAAGTCTCCTCCATTTGGGCGGGATTTAGTTTGACTTAAGTACCATCTTAGTTGGGCGGGATTTAATTTTTAGTGTAGTACCATTTTACTCCATCATGTTCATTTGGTACTTTTGGGATCAGTCTTTGATATTAGTGATTTTCTTCATCCTTCAACATCATTGACATTCTTATATGTGATATTCAAACATGTACTTGTTCGATCATGATCAGATGATCCATTATGTATTTTCCAGTCTTCTATACTTGTATACTTAGTGGATCTGCTTGTACTTGATATGCGGACATGCTTTACTTTCTCTGAGCATGGGTATGCTCGCCTTAGATAGTGTTTCTTTCTGATCTCCTTTGGTGGCTTGGCAGGCTGAACTCTGGTGAAGTCCTTCTCAGGTTTTGACAGATTTCCTTTCCATGTGTTTACTTAATACATTTCAGCCATCATGTACCCCTTTTGACGTCATATATTAGGGGGCATTTGTTATAGCTCCAAATCTCACTCTTGATGTTTGTGATGCTACACTCATGGCCTAGGGCAACCCCTCCTTCCAAACCTAGTCCAAATACTTTAAAAATAGTGTTTTACTCCCTATACACGACATTTCCCTGAGCTAAACACGTGTGTACGTAGGTATGTGTATACCCAACCCGCATATATGTCTTAAAACACTTAAAAAAAATTAAGTCTCCTTAATTTTGGGCGGAGATTATGGGTTTTACCTGTTGATTACCTATTAGTGCCTGTGGCCCAACTGTTCCCAATGAATTCCCAACTGAAAAACTACTTTGGGAGAAGTATAAAAGGGCTTCAATGGGAAGGCCTAAGGAGGAGAGAAGAGAGAGAAAAATCACCCTGCTGAGATTATCCCTGACTAGGTCTGAAGATCCTTGTGCTTCCACCACTTCCCCCATTATAGGAAACCCTTGTTCCCTTGAGTTATGATGTCTTTCCATTTGTTGAGATATCCTTGAGTGAGTTATGGAAGGAGCTTATTGAAGGCTTGAGATTGGATGCATCTGGAGGACGGTTCCACTTGGAGCCTATGAATGGAAGACTCAGGTGAAATCATTCATTTCTGTACTTTAGTTATCTATAATAAAAGAAACACTTGTCTTGTTCCTGATATAAATATTCTTCATGTTTATGATATCAATGTTATGATTCACATAAGAATGGTTGCTTTAATTGTATAACTAACTACCTTTCAATATGCTATGAAGATGATTTCTTTATGATGCTTGGTCAATATACTATTGTGCTTTCTTGAATTGATTGTTTTGCATGTTGAAGGATCGAAAGGAACTCCAAGAGGGTTTGGACCTTGGTTGGATCTTCCCAAATGAAGGACCCCCAGGTGCACCTATCTTCGTGTAGTTTGTTTATATTAGCATCATGACTGTGTGGAATGCTTGCTTTTCTTTATAAATAACCCCCGATCTGCTAGGGTATTGACCCAAGACCTTAGGGGAATTTATCCCTCAACACCTATGTTGAGATTATGCTTACATGCTACCCATTTTAGTTTGGAGAAGGAGTGCTGGAAGAGTTTTTTCTTAGACTTGGACATCCACCAAAAGGAGGTCTCCATCATCAAGGGATAGGTTATATGCTTCCCTTTTTATATTATTAATATATACATCTAATGTTCATTTTCCATAATTGTGTAAATGTTTATGTTATTAGCTTAATGTTCCTTGATTTGTTAAGTAGTTTATGTTTGATGTATGCCATATATGTTTTTGTATCTTGCATATCTCTTTGATCTTCCTTACAGGTACTCGGACATGTAGAACAAGTAAGGAGTGAGACTTGGAATGAAAGATTCAAATTCATCTTCAAAGGATCAAGTGATTAGCATCAGAACAAGTTAGGTTTCTCATTCTCTCATCTGTTAAACATAAACAGGTAAAGTGTATGTTAGTTTCTTTAGTTTGTTGCCAGACCACTTCATTGGGCTAGAGGGATCGCCTCTATCCGCAGAGGGAATTTGCCTTCACAACAAATGGTTTCTTCTTCTTGTTCTCCAATATGCTCTTCAAAGATCTTAGGTTGTTGACCTAATGGGTCCTCTAGCTCACAACCACTGAAGAAGAGGGAAGGTTGGTTGTTTGATGGTGTGGGTGTATTTGGCAAAAAATTTCCTAACTTGTCTCTACTCCTATGAGGCATGAAAGAATTTTTTTTTTCTTTTATGTTTTTTTAGAACTACTTGTAGAATGGAAAGAAATTCGAAATTGCAACTATTTGGTGAATGGAAATACTTGCAGAATGGAAAGAAGGAAGAAATTTTAACTATCTAATGAATGAGAAAAAAGGAAATCAGAAATTACATCTATTTACTGAATGTCAAATAGAAATTCAAGCATAAATTACATCTAACTAGACACCTCCTCAGCAACGGTGCTAGAAAGTGATGAGCCCTAGTATTCCAGCAAGGATGTTGCAACTCCTAGGGTGACCAACTTTAATTTATCAACTCAGGGTTTGTACAAACTTGGAGGTGACAGTGCTATATGCACAACAGATGCAACAATCTACTCTTGTCACTTCTCAATTAGGGTGATAGACCACTAAGGTTTTTCAAACCGACTTCCTCTATTGACTAGAAGGAGGCTGACTACTGACAGTGAATGTAAAGCTATCTTCAGTGAAGAAAGTAAATGCTTGCCTATTTTAAGGAAATGAAAGTGATGAATAGAAAGTGCTATGAAATGGCATGAAATTACCTAACTAAGAATTAACACACGTTACTTCCATAAGAGACCTAATTTAACCTTTCATTCTATCATCTAGTTATTTGGACTAAGTAGGCATGGGAATCATTCTAACATTGTTATGACTGATGTATGAATACACTAGATAAATATTGCAGAAAAGAGTCTTTTTGTTTTCAATTTAGAAATGTAAATTCTAAGCTAACAATCTGATCTTTTGCAGGGGAGGAAGGTATGTAAAAGTTGGTCCAAAATGGCATTGAGGGGTATGGAAGTCAGGCTGAAGGCCTACCCTAGGATCTTATCATCATTTCTTCTCAAAATAGTATAAAATAGGCTGCTACAGGGTTTCCTACAGTTTCTACAGGATTTCCTGTAGTTACTACAGGGTTTCCTATAGTTGCTAAAGGATTTCCTATATTTACTACAGGATATCCTGATTTACAACATGAAACTTAGCCGAAAGTTGTAGGAAGGTAGGGAAGGTGAAATAAAGTGTTGGGAATATGTATGATGGTAGAATAAGGTATGAGGAAGGTTCACACTACCCAAGGATCAACCCAACCCTTCAAGATGGTTGGATTTTCTCAAGGTGGTTGTCCACGGCGGCTACAAAATAGAAATCTGAATTACTGGTTGATATGATTAGATGAGAGGTGGAGAAGACTTAGATGACACTGGTGGAATGAGCTCCTCCCTGTAGATCAACAACTCCTGCAACAACACATATTATTTTCTTCATTCATGCACAACTTTATGTAAATGTGAAAAATGTGAGTTGAATTTGAGAAAATGATTTATTGGTGGCTAATGGCTTAAATCTATGGAATGGAATTCCTTCTAATCTATAGAAAACTTAAGAAACCAAAATGATAGTTGCAGGTTCTTCTAAGAAATCATAAACAATAATCTACTCAACAAGAAATCCTAAGCTATGCAATGACCAAAAGATAAATCTGTTTTTGGGATTGTGAGAGTGGGGCCCTCAAACAATGATCCCATGAGGGAGATGAGGAAGAGGCCACTATCACAAGATTTTCTGAAGTGTTTCCTTTCACTATTGTAACATTGATCTACTTCTCCACCTAATGGAAGAAAAACTAACCAATCATTTAAAGGCTTGTAAATTAAACAAAGCATAGGTAACTTCAGTAGCTAATCAATGATCATAATCTAAGAATACATGTACAAAAAGAGGAAACTCTACTTCTAGAGTTGGTCCCTAACCCAGTAGATTTATCCCTCTAAGTCAACTCAATGCTGGATCAAATAAACCCTTTTCATTATCATTAAAATGTAAAAAATAACATGAGAATAACAGTCACAATATCTTAGCTCGGAATTGCCTCTTGGCTACCATAAAAAGTTGAATCCTAATGAGGCCCTGTGCCTTCTTATTTATACAACTAAATATACCAACAACTTCTAAAAATTAGGGAGGATTGGCTCCCAAACTTGATATTGACTTGTCTTTAACTATCATTGGCTTGGCTGCCAATGAAATTGGTTGGCTTGACTGCTTGTATCTTTGAGATAATGAGATATGGTGGAGGAATATTTGAGTGATTGAGGAGTTAAGGAGGGAGGCCAAACCTCCTATAATCCCTCTTGATTGTATACTTCAAGTTCCTACGCTTAAATTAGCCCAAAACTACTGCAAATACTGCAATTAATGCACATTAGGCCACATGACATAACATCTCACCTTTACCCTTCCCAATAAGAAAAATATTAAAAATATGTAAATACATGTGAGGAAAGTTGATTTTAATAAGCTGGAGAGTGGCATTAAGATGCACATAATTTACTTATTGATGAGCGTCATCAATTGCTTGAAGAGGAAGTAAGGGAGAAAATACCAGAGGAGGTCGAGGAAAAAGGGGATGAAGAAATGAGAGACCAACAAGATGATTTGGGAAATGGGGGAGGAATTCAGGAGAGTGAAATAGAGGATGTTGGTAGAATGGAAACTAAAGCTACTACCCCTCATTCTCAACTTATGGCCTGCCTGTTGAGTGGATTGAGGAAATTCCATTCTCCTACCCACAAGGTGAGAGAAGAAACATTTCCTCCCAAATTGAGGTTTGTAGGGGTGATTGCAGAAGAAGAAGGAGATGTTGTCAACACTGCTCCACAAGAACTAGTGTCGATGTTAGAACAAGTGGAAGAAGGGGTTGTTGTCAATGTTATTCCACAAGAACTAGTGTGGAAGTTAGAACAAGTGGAAGAAGGGGTTTCTATCGATGTTATTCCATAAGAACTAGTGTCGGCCTTAGGACAAGTGGATGAAGAGGTTGTTGTTGATACTACTCCACAAGAACCAATATCATCTTCTGAACAAGTGGAAGAAGAAGTGTTTATTGATATTTATCCACAAGAACCATTATCGATGTCAGAGAAAATGGAAGAAGAATTTTTTGTTGATACTACTCCAAAAGGACCAATATCATATCTTAAGAAAATGGAAGAAGATGTTGTTGTTGATACTACTACACAAGAACCAGTATCATCTCCTGAGAAAATGAGAGAAGAGGTTTTCGTTGATATTGCTCCACAAGAATCAATATCAGCCTCAGAGAAAATGTAAGGAGAGGTTTCCATTGATACTGCTCCACAAGAACCAATATTATTTTCTAAATGAATAAGACAAGAAGTTGTGGCCAACACTGCTCCATAAGAACCAATGTCAAATTCAGAACAATTGGAGGAGGAGGAAGTTGTCAATACTGTTCCACATGAACCAATATTGGCTTCAGAATGATTGGAGGAAGAAAGTGTTACTGCACTACTCCCCAAGAACCAGTACCGACTTCTTAACAAATAGAAGGAAATTTGGTAGTGCCATAGTTTGTAGAAGAATGTGTCGATGCCACTCCATGAGTACCAGAATCTGAACAAATGGAGAAGGTCATGGTAAAATAGGAACTGATTGACAAGTTTGTTGATATTGCTCCACCAAGGCTAGTACCAGCCCTGAGACAAATGGAAGAGATTGTGGTAAAATAGGAATTTCTCGAAGATATTGCAAAGAGGAAAGCCCCCATTCAATGAAGGTACCGACAATTGTTCAAAGAAAACATTCAGTTGAAGATAGAAATTACCAAACTGAGGAAATGGGTGATGTGGTTGTAGAAATGGGAAAGAGGAAAGCGAAAAATTAATATTAACCGAGCAACCGCAACCCCTGGAACTGGCGGGATAGTTTCGGTGGTAGTACAAATAGAGGATAAGGAGGTGACCTTAAAATATAAACAAATCAACACACTCCATCTTGAAGAAGCTCGGGAGTTTATTCTGGCAGCACAAATCTAGAAATGGAAGGCGACTACTTTCCATTTCCAGCGTGGGTCAATTCCCATGGAGGCCCATTGGAAAGAAATAAAGGAGATTCGGGAGAATGCGGAAAGGGTGGTTTTTGATTATACAACTTAGATTGAAAAGGCTAGACGAAAACAAGAAAAGTTGTAGAAGAAGATGAAGGAGTTGCAGGGACAGGTTCAATTACTAAAAATTGATAAGGACAAGATGTTCACCTTAACGCAACAAATAATGGCATGTAGGCCCCCTACTAATTGTACGCACTTTTCCTTCATGAATAGTATCTATTTTTCTATCTGGAAAGTACTCACCAGGAGTTAAGTCACAAAATAGAAGATCACATGCAGTTGCTAAGGATTTTGAGAGTTAACAATCATATTAACCAACATTTTCTATGTGAATTATACATGCATGATTATATCCTAAGAGTTGATCAGTCATTCAATCTAGTACCATTTGTAGGATATAATTATTTGAGAGCTTTTACATCTTTTGTGATTAATCAAGTCAAATGGAAAAGGAAAACCCTTGATACATTCAAGGAAAACTAGACAAATCATCCGTTGATGGTCAGAATGGAGAATTTCTAATCTGGGGATATTTTTACTAAACATCATCAGTTTCTAAAACTCAAAGGATGAAAAGACCGGATGCTCAAGATACAACAATGGTGCGTCAACATGTTCATAAGACAGATCTGCACTTTTCAGGAAGAAGCCAAGGATGCTTGTCAAAAGTTTTGAATGCTCTCATCATCAGCAGTACGGGTGCAAGAACCCTTAGGGGCTCCCAACATTGTCAGAGCAATGGGGAGAGTTCCACACTACATTTCTTTCATACAACACTATGGAGTTTGTTGGTTGGGGTCAAGGTTCCAATTTCCTATTATTTGGCTACCTTCTAATCAATATGGACCGGATTATGTTGTGGATGAAGACTGGTAGAAGGACAACATTCTTATAGATGGGTTTAAGCTCCATGGGACTGATATGAAAAAGAAATATGATCTTACTCAGCTTCATTCCAGTCACAATGGGTCTAACCCTGATCTGCATAAGAAATGGTTTGCATGAGGACATGAAACCAAGCCAGCTAAGGGGAGATGTTGGTCGATAAAATCACCTATTTTTCACACACCTTTACCTATTCCTTTTTATCCATTTCATATATTTTATGAGGTTGATTTATATCTCAAATCAATGAAGGTATATCAAATTGGCATGTCTTCTTGAAATGTTAATTAATGAAGCATAGTCATATGGGAACAATGCTTAGGTGGCTTGCTGACAAAACTCTCTTGTAGATTCACGTTAAGTGATGCTCAGTAGAATATAATTCAGTGTGATGTTGTTAATGGTCTGGTAGTGCTATTCAAGGATGGGGTGATTAAAAGTGGTCAATTGTTGAGGAGATTATAAAATGATTTTGACTGCTATCTTTTCATTCTTTTTCTATCTGAACAATCATTATATATTTATGGGTAGGCATGATTGCCACAATTTCTGAGTTTGTTAATTGTTATTCATGTAACAATAAAATGTATAAGTAAGGCTTAGTGAAGCATAATGGCAGACTTTTTCCTTTTGGGCATGTAACAAAAGAACTTTAATTGTAATTCCTTTTGGTTAATGTGAATTCCAATCTTCTATAATCTTGTGTGATTTCTAACTCTTCTCCATAGCCTTGATCGGAGAGTTGGGCCCACTCTCCTGATTAGGTGTTGTTGGATTTAATCGTGTGAATATGTATACATTTTTGTTATGTTGTTAATGTTTTGTAATTGTTGTTCTTTCTTTACTATTTTATAATATTGTTGTGATTCCTAATTGTTGTTACTCTAGGTTTTTGTTAATGTTATTGAATTTTGTTATTTGATTAATAGCATTTGTTGGGCCTTGTATTTTGTAAATGCTCAATATTGGGTAGGTAACACATGGATTGCATAGAATTTGCACGATAACCTTGAAATAACTAAAAAACCCCTGATTGACAATAAATGTGGAAGGGATTGAATCTATAACCCATATCTAAACCCCAATAGGTTTTAATAAGAAAAATATTTCACTAGGCCAGACTTAAAGTTTGGATATCACTAGGTTCGATCTAGAGAAGAATATACTTGGAAGATTTCCTTCAAAACCATTCAAGGTTTTTATGAGTGGTAAGTCACGCCATTTGACCTATGGAATTCACCGACTACATTTATGAGACTAATGATTTATTTATTGTGCCATTTTATAGATTTACTTATTATTCTCTATCTACATGATATACTGGTATATAGTGTTATATGTAATGAGCACATCTCACAAACGACACAAGTGATGGAGATATTAAAGAAGCATCAACTGCTAGCAAATCTCAAGAAGTGTGTGTTTTCACAATATTCTTTGGTGCATCTATGGTATGTGATAGGTGGAGGAGAGATGAATATAGATCCTTCCAAGATGGAGGCCATCATCAAATGGCTAGTGCCTACTTATGTTTTTGAGGTTATGAGTTTCACTGGGGTATCACAACACCCAAGGAAATTTGTAGCCTCATTTTGACTAGTAGCAACACCACTCCACACCATAAAAGTAAGTGGTAAGAGCTTCTAGTGGGGAAAGGGTCAATAAAAGGAATTCAAGGAACTAAAGTAGAATAATAATGAAGTACTAGTTCTCGAATTTCCAAATTGTAGAAACCCTTGAAGGGGAGACAAATACAAGTGAATATGCTATGGAAGTGGTCTTGATGTAGGGAGGAAGGCATGTAAGTGACCATTATGAAATATTTCATGGGGTAGTTCTTAACTACCCTACCTACAACAAGGAAATATTTCCCTAGTGCAAGATGTGAATAAGTGGAAGAACTATTTGATGGGAAATAAGACAGTAATCAACACAGATCACCATCAACTACAATACTTTTAGGCTCAGAATAAGCTACAATATACCAAGCATTAGTATTGGGTGGGGTTTCTACATAAGTTAGATTTGTTCATTAATTACAAGAAGAGAAACACAAACAAGTTGGGTAACATGCTCTCAAGGTCACCCACATCAAATATCAAAGCTTTGGTGACTCTTATGCACATAGATTCATTAACCCATAACACATACAGAGAGGCATACTCATAGGATGAGGAATTCAAGGAGGCATTTTAGTAGGTGCGAATTCAAAGTCATGTGCATGATGGAGAGAACACCATTTTGTTACTCTACAAGCTAGAGAAGCTATGTGTTCCTAAAGGTGAGTGATTACATTTGATTAGAGAGGCTCACACCTCCACGGTTTTAGGGCACTTTGGTGTAGGGAAGACTATGGATAACTCGCATAGGTATATGTATTGGCACAAAATGCAAGGATACATTGTTATGTTCATAAGAGGATGCATTCTTTGTTGTACTAGCATGCCTATAAATAGGAAACGAGGTCTATATCATCCCTTAGCTATACCCACTTTTCCCTGCGTGAGAATTTCCATGGACATTATGGGAGGTTTACCAACAACTAGGAGGGGACATGAATACCTATTCATGATAGTTGAAAGGTTCAACAAGATGTTTATTTTGATGCCTTGTAAAAATACCATCAGTGGGAAAGAAGCAACAAACTTGTTCTTTGGACAAGTTTAGCTTCCCTTTGGGATACTAAGGAGCATCCTTTTAGACAAGGACATAATATTTTCGAGTGCATTATGTACTACATTTTGGTAGAAGATGGACACTAAGTTGAAGAGATATACATCATTCCTACCATAGGCAAATGGGAAGGTAAAAGTGGAAATGGAATTTGGTGCATCTTCGAAGGGGATAAACCTAGAAGTATCTGAAGACCTAGGATGGAAATATGGTATATATACAAAATTATTGTAACAACCCCTGGTTAAGTTTCCATGTTAACAAAATATAAGACCAAGGTCATGGGACATGTATTCTAAGTTGAATGGTGGGAAAAACATCCTAGTCAGTGTCACTTTAGTTTATTATGGTTAAGGAAAATGGCAAAGTCATTGGCAAAAGGAAAAGAGGAAATAATTAGCATTTATTTATGAAAATAAAGGAAAATAGGAGCAAAGGAAGGTAAAGAGGAACATATTTGGATGAGAGGAAAACTAAAGGAAAAATGGAGGAAAATGAAGAAAATTGAGGCCTCAATGATAAAAATGCTTTTGTGGATCAATTCACAAACTTTTTTCATTTTTAGCTTGGAGCTCTCTTCTATTCTCTCACTCTCTAATACTCTTGCAAACTTAGAGTATTCTTGGATAATTCTTGGAGCACTATGGCATACATTGGATTTCAAGAATGAAGGCAAGGGAAAGTAGGAAATCACAAGGGGATAACAAGATCAACAACTACAACCAAATTGCTTTGCAGGTAACAGGATGCATGTATGATATCCTTGTTGATTTATGGATGTATCCTATATGCATGTGATTATTTGGTTATGAGTTTTAATTGGCATGGAGGATTGCCTAGATTGAAAATGTGTTTAGCCTTTCCTTGCCATTTCCTGGATAGAAATGGTGTTGTGGATTTTTCCACTTGATTGTTTTCTGGTCGGTGCTCATAATTTCTTATGAATATGAGTTGGAACAAATTCTCTGGAATCCATAGAAATACTTAGGTCGAGTTACTATTCATGGAGCCTAGGTTGGGATAAACACTTTGGATCCCTTGGTGGGTTGCATTACTAGTCCCTGTAACTAGGTTGGACAAATGCTCTAGAGCCCTCATAGGATATGGGTTGAGTTACTAGTTCCTCGATCCCTACACAGCTTACAAACAGACTGATATGGTTGGTGTTAGTTGTTATCTCAAAATCAACCCATGAAAGGCTGTTGATCAGGTAGACCTTGAGTAACTATTTCAAACCTACTTTTGGCTGAGGCCTAGCCTCCCCAACCTGAGAGGGCTCTCTCACAATATTAAAGATTTTGATAATGAATAAGATGGCTAACTCTATGAAAAAATTGAAGTGCAAATGGTTGAAACACAATTAGAAAATATTCATTGGGCTTATGGAGTCAAAATTGTTTCAGTATGACAATAATCTTAGCCTTACATGGAAGTTAGGGCATCTAGGATTCAACCCATTGAGAACACATCAGAAACATATAGGACAATATAGTTTATAAACATATGAAGGAAATTGGAACACAATCAGTGATTTCTAAGTAATCAGACATTCATACCACTACAAATACTGAGAAGAGGACAATACAAGACATTCTAAACATTGAATTCCTTCTGATTCCTGAGAAGCAAAGCCAAATACTGTATTACTAAAAATAGAGTCTTACACAAAGCACAATATCCAAGTTTCTCTAAAATTTCCCAACCCTTTATACATTAGACATTCTCATATATATAGAGCTCCTTACATAACTGAGATTCATCCTCCAGCATGAGGGGAACTCGAATTATTCCTACTATGACACCTATTGACACTTAAAACTAACTATTAAATGTAACTGACTGCTAACTGGCAGTTCTAGAGGCCTAAAACAATTAGGAGTATAACTCCTCATCATGTTGGTAGTAGCATTTATTACAATCCAAGCTCATTCTCTGACAAATGGCCTTCGCCAGTTTAGCTTTGGTGGAGGTTTGAAACTCCTTGCTAGCCTTTGATGCCTCATCCCTTTACTGCTCCTGGAAATTAGGAACCTGCTCCTGTTTTTCTGCTTTCGGTCTCCACAAGGATCTTCGAAATCACTTATCCTTGTTGTTCTTCTTAATTACACAAAAATGTATTGCACTATCTTGTTTTCCATGCACTGTAGAACTTGCCCATATACACGTGTGAAGACAAAACCTCTTTAATGCTGCCTGAAGCATCATGAACAATACTAGCTATGAAATAATGATCACTTTTATAACATATAGCTTAGAGTTCATATATGTCTTTCCTTTGCCTGTTTTTCCCTTGCTGGATGCTTACACTTTGTAAATGATCCTTTTCAGAAACTCCTTTCAAAAAGATTTCCCCTTTGTTTCTCAAAATTGGTCAATCGAATCATAATATACAGCTACAGCAGTTTTGTAGCGCACTACGAAACTTTTGTGTAATTTCAAAAACATAGTTTGAGGCCAAAATTTGACTTTCTTGAGCTTTCTTTTTCTTGAAATGGCTTTTCCATCTGTCATGGAACTGTTCAAAACTGAATAGATAGGCACCATTCTTCAAGGTAAACTTCAAAAGGTAATCTATCAAAATTTAGGACTTAGCCTTACTTTCTATGGGATTTCCTTTAGCTAAGGATGCCCTTCATGCTAGCTTAGTTGTATCTACAGATCTTCGATTTGCCTCTTCATAATTCTGATCCCAACTCTCGGTTTTGTATTGACTTTCCTGATGTATCTTTCTTCCTTTATTGCAGGGACTGACCGAGTGTAGTATTGAGCATGACAGTTGACCACTTCGGGTATTGAAATCATTTTGTCTTCCAACAAAGCCTCCATTTTATTAAAATAAGCTTCCTTGATTGCATGTTTCCTTGAGGTTTTTCTTAGTTTGGAAATTTCAAGATTTTCTAACTTCAATTTCTTTTTCAACTCTTCAAAACTATATTCCTCTTAAGAGATAACTGCCTTACCTCTATCGTTTTTATGCAGCTATGATGATGTTTCTGATGAAGTCACAGGTCCTTCATGAGATTTTTCTACCTCCTCTGTTTCACTTGCTTCTGGTAGCGCCTCTTGTACCTCTTTTGAACACCTTGTCACAGGTCTTCTTGGCTTAAAAACAAATTTAGAAACCTAATCATCAAATTTGAGCTTTTTAGAGGCTTTGGCCTTTTTGGTTTTGTCTTTACCTGTTTCTATCAAGTCTGCTCGAACCAGAGGAGATTCTTCAATATCAATAGCTTGAAGCAAATCATTCAGACTTCCCTTTGAAACCAGGCTTCCCTCAATAGCCACTGCCTAGCCTTTTTCTTTAGCTAACTGGCTCCTGGTTACTCTTCTCTAGACTGTTTCACCTATAGATTGCTCTTGTACACCCTCTTTGATATGAGCTTTCTCTCTCTGTGATTTTTGGGGTGTGTCTTGGATTACTAGTGGTCTTGTGGGCTCCTTTACCTGGTTCCTAGCTTTCAATTTCACGAATCTCCTTGATCTCGTTTCTGTATGATGACTAACTGATGGTGGAGAAATCTTCGTAGTCTGAGGGTTGAGGCCAGTTTCATCCTTGAAGCTAGACATAAACATGAACATGGACCACTCTCTATCTATTTTCTAAAGCTCATGCAAAATCATCAATTTGACTAAGATGTGATGAAACAACGAGGTCTCATAGGCTTCCTTCTTCAACTGAACCTTGTCACACATTTTGCCTATACTACAAAACAAATAGAAAGGTAAATCAAGAGATATCTTTCCAATGAAATGAAGCAGAAGCTTGAAGTGATAAGAATACACCTTATGATACCTCCCCTCACAGGTGAAGTATCTATGTATGCAGGTAAGTAAATTAGCATATGAATCTTTGACAAAACTCCTGCACACTGACTTGTTTAACTCTGAATCAATGAACTCCGGCTTCAGAAATTCCTTGCAGGGGGTCATATCAAACTTGAAATTTTTAAACCATCTCTCCTGTCCCCTTGGAATTTCAGTGACTATAGATATAACCTCTTGGGAGATTGGCAATTCAAGCACCCCAACTTTCAAATTCAATCCTGTGAAATTTAAAGCAAATTCCCTCGTCACTTGCATATGGCCTCCTTGAAGTTTTTCACAACATCTCCAATAGCGAACCTGTTTGAAGGCTTGTTCAACTTCATTGTTCTTTAGGATGATATCTAAGCCTTCAAGTTCATTCCTCAGACACCTACCTGACCTATGATCTCTTCTTTCTGTAGACCCTTCCATGAAATTCCAGCAAAGTGAAGATTTGAAAAAACTTGCACTGTCTCAATCTCGATCACTGCCTCGCTTGAAAGCTACCTTGCTTGATCTTCAAGGAATTCTAATTGAATGCCTGTCAATTTTCTCCTCATGCATGAACCCAAACATAATCATAACTGTGAATACTTGGCTTCTTTTTGAAACTTGCAACCTGAGCGTATCAAGACACCTAACGACCCTAATGATGAGAATAAACGGTTGAATGTGTTAGGCAAAGTGTATGGGATGACAACTGATGATGTAAAAATAATGGGTTTTGATAGATTTGACAGCTGGATGAGATTTGCTACAGATCTGCACGAATCCCCGATTTTGTAGCACAGCGAGTGCAAATTCTCGGTTTTTCGCTACGAAAACACCTAGACTGGGTTTTGCGCTACGAAAACTCCTAGATAGTTTCGTAGTGCATAAGAACCTTGAAGCAAGTTTGACATATGGAATTTATGGGCGATATGGGACCAGTGATAGGCAAGAATAGAGTATGGACCTATTTGATCATACCAACAAGACTCTATTCAAAATCTTAGACTCTAAAACAACCATGGAAAGACCAGACCAAGACTAACACCAATCTTTTGAAATCAAACTGATGCTCAAAATTTTGAAATTTTTCTTAAGTGATAACACTGGCTCCACTTGGGATATTGTGCCCTTGTGGTATACTAAGAACTCGTAGGTCCAGTGCTTTATCCTCTTATGGTAAATAGAAATTTATTTGACAAGCATCCTCTTTAGGCTTCTTGGGCCTTCACCTTGGGCTTAAGCTTTCTGTTTCATCTTGTCATTATTATCAGAAAAGAAAGACTGATAAAACAGATATATACAATGTTTTGAGAAACTGATGGTATTTCAACAATAATAATGCTTTAGGAACCTGCCATTAACAGGTCCTCCAGCATATGATTCTCCATCAATTTCCTGCAAAATGTAAGTGTTGTTTCCATGGAAAGCAACAATCTGATAAGGACCTTTCCACAAATTCTCAAACTTACCGTGCTTACCATTTTCTTCGATTCTAGCCTCCCATTTCAGCACTTTGTCATTGATCTGGAAACTAAATTCTTTGATCTTTTTATCAAATGTATTCTTGATTCTGTTCTGACTATGTTGATTACTATCATACACTTCATTTCTCTTCTCCTGCAGAGCTATTAGCTAATTGATTCTCCTTTGTACAGCATTTGGTTCCTCTTCTAATCCTTGAATTATTTTCATTACAGGTACTCCAAGTGATGTTGGAAATATAGCTTCAGCACCGTACACTAATTCATATGGCGAAGTGCCAATAGATCTCTTTGTACAAATCCTATCAGCCCACAAAGCATACTTCAATTTAAAATGCCAAGCTCTCTTGTTTTCTTGCAACACCTTCTTAATGATCCTTACAATGCTTTTGTTTGATGATTCAACAAGGCCATTTCCTTGCGGATAATAAGCAGTAGATTGTCCAAGGGTGATGTGATATTGGTGACAAAAATTAATCATTTTCTTGGACTTAAAAGCTTGAGCATTGTCAATTATAATCTTCATTGGCCAACCAAATCTAGACAATATATTATTTTCTAGGAAGGAGATAATCACTGAATCATTAACTTGCCTTGTTGGAATCGCCTCTATCCATTTGGTGAAATAATCAGTGGCTGTGATAATCCAGCGATGCTGTCCTGATGAAGGGGGATGAATTTCTCCAATAAAGTCCAATCCCCACTGTTGGAAAGGCGCTTCAACATATATAGGAACCAAAGGCAAAGGCACAAGTTTCCTCTTTCCTTCAAATATATGACATTCATGACATGTAGCTACCTTTTTGTAAATGTCTCTGAACATAGTTGGCCAAAAATATCCAGCTCTTAGGATCTTGTTTGCAGTAGCTTTCCAATAATGGTGTCCTCCACAATGTCCTTTATGAAATTCTTCAATCACTTTATTAGCTTCTTCTTCAAGGATACAGTTTAAGAGAATCTCTCCTACATCTTTCCAAAACAAATTTGGGTCATATACAAAATATCTTAAGGATTTCAGCTTGACAAACTGTGCTTTGGACTTTGTTAAATTGGCAGGGGCCTTATTATGCTGAGGAATAAAAGCCACATCCTTGTACCATTCTGAAACCAAGAACTTCTCATTGATTTGGACCAATTCCTCTTCATTTTCAGAAAACTCTGAAATTTGTGCATTCAGATTTATGTCAAGACAGTCCAAATTTGACTGAGTCATTAGCTTTTCCAAGCCTTGATCCTTCACCAATTTGGTAGGTTTGATGTCAATATCATACTCTAGCAACTTTGCTATCCACTTGCTCCTTTTTCCATCATGATCTGCTTGTGTTAAGATATCCTTTATTACAACACTTGGAACATAAGCGACAATATGAGAATGTAAAACATATATTCTGAAATCTTTTATGGCTTTCACCAAGGCATAAGATTGTTTTTCTAAAATATTTTACTTCAGTTCAGCATGTGCTAATGTCTTACTAAAGAAAGAAATAGGCTGTTCAATACCTTGCTTTCCTTTTTGTAGCAAAACTCCAACAATTGTTTCTTGAGAAGCAAATGTAAAAATAAGGAATTCCTTGGTAAAATCTGGGCTAATAAGTACCGGTGCTTGTGTAAGTGCCTTCTTGATCTCCTCAAAAGATTTATTTGCTTCTAATGTACACTTAAAGTCCACTCCTTTCTTCAACATCCTTGTTATATTCTTGACTATTTCAGCAAAATTTGGAATGAAACGCCTAACAAAATTCACCTTTCCAAGTGTTGAAGCCCCGACAATCGGGTCTACAACAAGGGGGATACCCACCCGGTCCGGACCTTGGTTGGTAGCTCCTTTTCCGTTTGGTATAGTGGGTTTGACTGGGGATATGGGACCAGTTTCCCAATTTAAGTGTGTGTGTGAGAAAGATTGATATTTCTATTTCTAAATGGAATACTTCTACTCTAATTCTAATCTAATAATAAGGAAATTATATTCTAATAAGCAGAAATATATAAATCTACACTAACCTGGGGTGTAATCTTTCCTTTATGCGATCTAAAATGATTTCAAACAACAACTGGTAATAAAGATCATTTAGCTATTATGAGAAAAGAATTCAATAAAGATGAACCACTTCATATAAAAAGTTAGATGAAATAGTTGTGAAAAACATATCGCATAACAAGCTACTCATACACTAAGCATAAATAAATAGCTATCACTGTACAAAAGTGCCAAATGATAACTTAGGCATTCATACATTAATAAATAAATAACTGAACTGAAAATCACACCAACACAAGGCAGAAATAGTTAAGAGATAGAAATACCATTTATAACTAGTCCTACTCATGAGCTTCAAGTGATAACGATTTATCTCTTCTTGATCAAATATCCACTAAGAGTACAAAAGTGCAACATCAGTAGCAGATATCAAATGCAAACATCAATAAATCTTGTTCCAGTCATTCATCAAAACCTCCTCATAGGGTACAGAAGTGCATGTTCTAGGGATAAGTTTTTGATAAATTTCAGGACCCTTCTCTAAATGCATGAGAAGGGTTTAAATACTACTAACTAAATCTAAAATTAAATTATTACAAAAATTTAGGATGTGGTTTAAATGACCATCCTCTTTTCAGGAAAATAAAACAAAATTAAAACTAAAATTGAATCTAAAATTAAACTACTTCTGTATTTGGTCCTTGAAATTTCATGCATGCAACATCTATTTGAGAAGAGTCGGCTGGCCGACTTTCGATTTTAGCTGAGCTGAGAAAACAGAGTCAACAAGAGCTAGCACCATTTTTTCGGCCGAATTGATGATACACTTAAGAGTCATCCACTGACGATGTGGCTTTACCAAGTATGCCCAGTAATAATCCCAGTTCAACTTGGTTAACCCTTGGATTGCTTGTGCCTTTTCTTGGGCTCTCTGCTTCCATTCTTTCTCTATAATTGTTTTCAAGCAATTTTCGGAGCTTGCTGGTGACTGAGCAATTAGCAGCTTGCCTTTTCGAAATTTTTTTCTCAGCAATGATTGGAAACTGCCTCCATTTCTTGATCCGGGCTTACTTGATGCATTTTTTGCCTTTTGTGCCTTTTCCTTTTAGTGGATATAAAGCTCAAACCTTGTAAAAATAATGATTCCGTAAGCTCTTGACCTTGAGTCTTAAACTATCTATTTCTGATATCCATGTTGTCCAGTATCCACTTGACCATGTTCGTGTATGGGAGAATTTTGGGCCTTGCTGCTATCCGGTGTAATAATGAGCAATCTAGCTCTATAAGGGATGCTTCAGAAGAACCGTTTGAGCCTGCGGTAGTAGTAACTTCCATTACTATGGGATTTTCCTCTTCAAGTAGATTATACATGCCTTCCCACGTAGCAATTCCTGCGTCTCTGTTATAGGCCGTGTCTGTATACAAGGGTGACATTTCCTTTTCTTCAGAGCTCAGAGCTTTGCTTTTCTTTCCCATTTTAACCTACGTATTGCTTTGTATCGTCCTCTGTTCTCCGTTCCTGCAATTCACAAGTGAAATGAAAATAATGACAAGGAAGGGTGATGGGAAAGTTTTAAATGTCGTAGACACATCAAGTATACCACCTTACGTGAGATGATTTCTCGATAAGCACGAACCCATATTCCATTAATAACTGGAAAATAATTCATTTATTAGCATTAAAGCGCATAACGAGGTGTCAGCTTATGGAAAATACTTTTCTTGAAAAACGAGCCCGAAAGATCTGCAATGAAGCTATTTTGCGATTTTCTTCGCAATATCGTAGATCACAACATCGCAAAATCATAACATCACAAAGTTGATTGCTCGTGACATCGCATTATCGCATTATCGTTGTATCGTTGTATCAAAAAATTGCAATATCGCAGATAGCAGGAATGTTATGTATGACAATCTTTGTTAACCTATTTTCTGCGAAATGCGATATTGCGATCAGTGTCATCGCATATCGGAAAATTTTAAAGTGTTTCATGTAAGTTGTATTTGCTAGATGCGATGCGATATTATCGCGTATCCGGATCTCACAATATTGGAAATTCGGCTTGTAAGGTGGTTTTCGGTCATCTTTTTGCAATGTGATATTCCTAAGGAAAGATTTTTGTCTTACCTTATCATAAGACTTGGATTTTTTAGATTTTGCAAGGGGGATTTCCTAAGCTTATGATGGTAATTTTATTCGAAAAGGAAATTTAAGCATAACTTTGAATTTTTAAATTTTTAACTAAGGGTCCCCACTTATTTAGTATTAGGAATAACACTAAATAAGAAGGGGGGTTGTTGCTGGCCTCAACAATTGGTGATTCACTTGGAAGAACCAGTTATCTCTGCTGCTCTTTTGAATTTTCAAAACTTCCAAAACAGAAAATTTTCCAGAAAGTTAAACTTTATTATAGAAAGATAAAGTACATTATACTTTAACCTGTCAATGACATTTTGTTTCAACTATTTTCAACTTTGATTATTTGCTGCCTCAAGCTGGTCCTTGTATTTACACCAGTCATTACTTGTCTTGTAAAGATAAAACAAAGTCTTCTCTGTAAACCAGTTTTAAATATGCTCATTTGTCGTAGGCAGAGCCTCTGCTGCCAGCAGGCGTTTATAGCCTCGACAGGGTTACCTATTACACAGCAATGATACTATATCCTACTTAAAGAAACCTACAATTCCCAATGAAGAATCCACATCCACACTTATTGCTTTGATTTTCTTTTTATTCTTAAAGAGCAATGTCTTGGTTTGGTAGCCAATTCATGACACAGTCATTCTCTGATTTATAACTTTGCTAAACAAGCTGGCTCGTGATGAGACACCTTGCCTTTTGATTGCAACAATCTTGAGTCATTTCCCTGTTGTGGTATGCAGTATTGGCAAAGTCAGCAAGTTATAATATCTGTGATTATGATTAGCTGGCTCGTGATGAGATCTCTCACTCTTTAAGATAAAATGTATCCTTGGATTGTTCCTCTGAAAGTTGTGATTTCCTTAGTAGGGAGGAAATCATTGTTTCCTTAAGATAGCTCTGGACGACAATAGTAGGGTTTTTGGAAATAGCTGTTCTACAGAGAATCTTTATTTTGTTATTGATACCTTTCATTGCACTGATATAAAACAATTTCTCATTAAAGGTTGTTTTCATCAAATTTTATGAAGTTGAAACTAGTATCATATCTAGGCTAGAGTTTTTAATTGTGTCTTTCAATAATAAAGATCAATTTTCCAAAAGATTTGTTATTTATACAAGCGAAAAATCAAAATTTGAAAGAGAATTGGTGTCTTTTTCGTAAATTCCTATTGTAACCATTCAAAACTGGTTTTATTATGAAAAGAAAATCAACTACTCTACAAAAATAGAAGAATGATCTTGTATGGAAAATATCTTTTAAGAATTTGACCATTAACAGGTAAAGAATCTCTTCTTCCTGTTAAATCCTGTAACATGAAGGTAGATGGACCTATGACTTCTATGATTTGAAAAGGACCAAGCCACATTCTTTGAAATTTTGTATGTTTTCCCTTTTCCTCATGAGCCTTGTCCCATTTTAAAACTAGATCTGGCATCTGAAAATCTTTTCTGGATATCATATTGGAATCAAAAGAGGATTTCACCAATGCTTGATGATGAGTGTGATTTACCTTAGCCCATTCTCATTGTTCTTCTAATTTAATTAATTCCAGCTGCCTAAGTTTTAAAGAAGAAGTTGGTACTTCATCAATATACTAAACTAAGGCTAAAGAGGGAATTGCCAGATGTGTTGGAAGAACCACTTCTTTCCCATAAGCTAAATTGAAGGGAGAAGTGTCGATAGAGGCTTTCTACGCTATTCGGTCTGCCCATAAAGCATATATTAAAGACTTATGCCAATTCTTATGATTTTGGTCAATGGTTTGCTTGATAATCCTTATTAGGTTTTTATTTGTAGACTCAGCTAAACCATTCCCTTGTGGATAATAATTGACCAAGTATTTAAGCTTGAAACCCCTTTTGAGTGCAAATTCAGTCATTGCATTACCAGAAAATATGATGCATTATCAAACATTAAAGTGGAAGGCAATCCAAACCTGGTGATTATGAACTGATCTATGAATTCAATGATATTTTCAACATTAGCTGTCTTGAGTGGAACTGCTTCTACCCATTTGGTAAAGTAATCTGTTGCTGTAAGGATGTATCTATGCTGTTTAGAAGAGTGAGGAACGATATCACATATTATGTCCAATCGCCATTGATCGAAAGGTTGTTCAATGGTAATTGGTTGCAGTGGCAAGGCTGGTTTCTTTTGTCTCCCAGCAGCAGTTTGACAGACTTGGCATTTCCTTATGTAGTTGTGTGCGTCTTTGAATAATGTGGGCCAGTAATAGCCTGCGCATAAAATTTTGTGAGTAGTTGCATCTCCAGCGTAGTGTCCACCTGCTGGCCCATCCTGGAGTTCCTACAAGACTTTTTCAGCTTCAACTCTCTCAAGACATCTAAGTAGAAAAAAATCATAATTTATTCTAAAAAGAACATCATTCACCAGTTGATATTGTTTGGCTTTTAGCCTTAGAGATCTTTTCTTGGTATGATCGAGGTTTGGAGGAGCATATCCAATTTTTAGATAATAAATAATATCAGTGTATAATGACTCAGCATCGTTTAGGCTTACCTCGTATACTTGTACTTCTTCAGATGGATTTTTGAGCATTAATGATGCTCCTACCAACATTTTGCAAAAGCCTTGACCTTTTACAATATTTTCTGGTTTGATTTCTACATCATATTCTTGTAAGGCAGTAACCCAATTTTCCCTTTTCTCACCCACATCCTTCTGTACTAGAAGATTTCTTACTGCTGGAAACGGTACTATGATCTTGGTATGTGTTTTGAGTAAAAAAGGTCTGAAATATTTAATTACTTTAAAAACAGCATAAGCTTGTTTCTCCACATCTGAATAATTCAATTCAGCACCTTGTAAATTGGAACTAAAAAAAGCAATTGGGGCTTCCGCCTTTTCTTGATTTTCTTGAGTGAGTATCGCAGCATATAATCTATCCGAGGCAAATGTATACAATATAAAAGGATCGGAAAAATTTGGAGTTGCTAAAGATGGAGCACTGATAATTGCTTGTTTGATCAGATTGAATGCCTCATGTTCATCTTGGCCCCATTTAAAGTTTGCATTCTTTTTAATCATGGCTTGTAAAGGAGACACGATTCTTGAAAAGTCTGGAACAAATCTCTTTACAAAGTTAATCTGGCCAAGGAAAGATTGCATGGCTTTCTTGTTGTGAGGTAGGGGTACTGCGGAAATTTCCTTGATTCTGTCAGGATCTATGTGAATTCTAGATTTTGACACTATGAATCCTAGAAGCTTTCCTTCACTTAATGCGAAAAAAGATTTTTTCGGGTTAAGCGAAATCCCATACCTTAAACAACGTTGGAAGATTTGTTTTAAATCCCTGAGATGGTTGTTTCGTTTCTTGGAATAAACAGTAATATCATCCAAATAGATTACCACTGACTTATTAACTAACCCTTTGAATGCAATGTCCATGGCTCTCTGAAATGTGGCACCCACATTAATCAAACCAAATGGCATCTTTTGATATGCGTATGTGCCCCACTTAGTTCTGAATGTTGTTTTTAATTGATCGTCGGGATGTACCAACACTTGGTTGTATCCTGAGAATCCATCCAAGAATGACATTAATTCTGAGCCCACAACTGCCTGCAGTATTTGTTCCATAGGAGGTAAAGGAAAATTATCCTTCTGGCAGGCCTTGTTAAAGTTTCAAAAGTCAATGCAGATTCTAATATCTCCATTTTTCTTTCTAACAAGTACCATATTGGAGACCCATTTAGAATGTCTAATCGGAAAGATTATTTTGGCTTTCAATAACTTGTTGATTTCAGTTTTGATCTGATTTTCTAAATTTGGATGGATCTTTCTCAACTTCTGTTGGATAGGTTTTCCATTATCAATCATTGGGATAGTATGTTGGATGATGGAGGTGTCTTATGTTTTGAGTTCATCGTAATTCCAAGAAAAGACACTTTTGTATTGTCTCAAGAGACGGATATATGCTAATTTCTCTTCAGGGGCTAGGCCAAGGCCTAGGTTGATATTCTGGGGTTTGGCATCAGTTCCTAGATTTACTAATTCATAATTCAAAGTTGAACTTTGGAGTTTTGAATTGGTAGATCTTTTGAATCGATCTTTCAAATCATAAAGGTCTTCTAATTTGACTACTGATTTAGGTATAGCATTGTTAGTACTATCCTTTTGCAATTGTTGGTCATGTTGGTCTTCGTCAATTATTTGATTGGTGTAGGAGCCTTCAGATGTGAGGAAACTCATGATATCAGGATCGTCGTTAAAAATCCTCCAATTGGTAATGTTATCAGGGATAGATGGTCTAAAAATTAACTCAATTGAAAATTGGTCAAGGCTAAAATCTTCTGAAAGAATGAGCTTGGATGCTACGTTGGCTAAGAGGTTTGCGCTAGCATTCTGGAGTCTTGGAATTGATGAAATATTAAATGCTATAAAATGTTTAGTTAGATCTTGAACTAAATATTGGTAATGCTTTAAATGACCTGATAAATAGTGTATAGTATTACGTACCTGTATGATTAGAATTTCAGAATCTCCGAAAACTTGCAGGTATTTGACGTCTAATTCAATTGCTTTGTATAACCCTTGGACTAGAGCCTCGTATTCTATGGTATTGTTGGTGCACTCAAATTCTAGTATGCAAGTTAGCATGGTTTTATCTCCCTAATAGGCTTACTAATACACATCCTGTTCCTGCTCCTTCGTTAGACTTAGAACCATCAAAAAATAATTTCCAAAACAAAGATTTATTTACAGGACTATCTATAAAATTAATGCATTTAGAACTATCTGTTTGAGAGAAATTTTCTAATTGAGATAAAACAAAATGTTCTAAGTAAGGTGAAGTGTGAACATTAAAATTTCCTAGGAAAGAATCTACTGAATAGTTGCCTATGATATTAGAATTATAAGCTACTGGTTCATTTTCTCCCTTGAGTTCTGTTACTTTGTATTTCTGATGTTTCTCGCGTTCAACTTTTATTTGGTTTGGTTTACCATTATAAGGCAGCCACATGTGTGACCAGTCAGTTGCAAAGTATCCATGAAGTTTTTCTGACCAATCTCTGCTAAGAATTAAGCCATAAAATTCAGGAATATCAGCAACTAAAATGTCAATAACTTGACATACCTTTGGATTGGATGACAGCCTTATGGTAACCTGATTTAACTCGCCAATCACTTTGACTTGCTACCGATCTAGCTGAACTATGCGCACAACAGATTTCTATGGTTGAATGTTCAATTTTGCACACATTTATCTTGGTAAAATATTTTATGAAGCTCCAGAATCCACTAAACAATTATGCACGTTTTTATTGAAAATTTCATAAGGAGAAATGGGGAGTTTGCGATCTCGATCTTCCTCCAATTAATGCGATATCGTTTGGATCAACTTTATTCATCGTACTAGTTGGAGGTCTTCCCATATCATGGGAAGCTTGAGAAATTACAGCGGCTGGTAAAGGTGCAACTGGCACAACATGTAATTCTTTTAAAAGTACTTTCTACTGGTGTTTTAACTTGCTCAATTCAAAAAGAGTAATAATGGCCCTAGTCCTTTTCATATCTTCTACGATGTTATACTCCGTTTCATCCGAAATGATTAGCATTTTAGATGGAGTAGATGTGTTTGTTTGGACTGGGCTAGTTTGAGTCGCTTTAGGTGATGTTTTCTTGGCTGCGACTTTATCCTTAGTCATCAAGCTTGTGCTCTTTGGCTTAGGTGTAGATTGAGGATGATCAAGTTGATTTCTGCTATGAGTACTAACCGGGAATGCCTCTTGATCCTCTTCATTTGGGCCGATGAAATCCCACATGCCTTGTAACTGTACAACTTCTTCTTCATTGGTGTGTTCTTCAATAGCATTTTCCTCTTCTTCTTCTTCTGATTCGGCATTTGAAATAGCATTAGGGGGTTTGGAATCAGCTGAAGGATTCCTTTTAAAAGGCCTGTATGGCTTTTTAGAAGAAGTTTCTGCCACTTGTTTCTTGATTTCGACCATTTCGTTAGACATGGTCTTCAAAACTTTTTGTAATCCTTCTAAATCGAATGGATTTTTCAGTTTTTTTTCTTGGGATCTTCTTTGAAAGAGACCTTCTTAGATTTTCGTTCTTCCATCGCATTTTTCTTTTCTAGGGCCATAATAAGTTTTTCTACTACTATCGCTTCTTTCATATTTTCCACTAAGGTTGTTATATTAGCCCTATCAACAAAGATTGCTAAGTTTGATGGTAAGGCAGTAATGTACCATTCACTTCGCACTTCTTCACTAGGCTGAGAAACAGTACGAATTTTGTTTAAGATTTTATTGAAACGTAAATTGAAATCTTTGATAGGTTCTCTTGACTCAGCCCTAAGGTTAGACAAGTCATTGATCAGTGTCGTTGTAGACCGGTCATCACCAAACTTGGTCAGAAATTGTTCTTGGAAGATGTCCCAACTAGTAATAGATCCAGAATGAGGAATACCATGATCCGGCTATTCCTTGTAGAGTATAAGGGAAAAGTCGAACAACAAAATCCTCATTAATAACTCCATTGAGATTTATAGATAACATAAAGTTATTTATATGCTCTTCCGCTAGCATGCCTGCCTCAGGGTTAAACTTAGGCAGCCATTTTTCAGGATGGGCCGGTAACTGACTCAAGGGTGCAGGCATTAAGACTGCCACTGGGTTATTCCATGGAGTTTGGGCCATCACTGAACTACTAACAGAGGAAAGTGCAGAAGATGATCCCTGTGGTTGAGAAGATGAGGATATTATGACTCCAGATGGTTGAGAAGGAGTTGAGGAAGTTGCAATAGGCTGATGGACAATGATCTGAAGTGGAGGAGTGGATGGCTGACTTCGCGGTGAAGAGGTTGAGATGGATGATGAGGATGAAAGAGTCTCACTATCGGATCCTTTAGGAGACTTCCTTGCTCTCTTCCTAGTAGGTAGAGGTAATTCGGTTGGTTGAACACCAAACTTTTCGCTCTTTAATCTGGTGAGAGGACGAGCAGGGCTGTATTGCGAAGTCACGCTGCCTTGAAATTTATCAGATTTTTGAGATAATGAAAATCACTGAAGTTTGTGAATCAAAGATTCAACTTCAGGACGTTCAATAGTAGATTGTTCTGAAATGTTAGGGTTTGCAGCAATGGCTATTCATCCAGCAACTTCTGGCTCTGGGTTTAAAGATAATGGAGAAGTCAGGGGAGATGGTGACGGCGATTTACTCTCAGAATGGTATTTAGATTTAGATTTTCTTGCCATTTACAGTTCGGAGGTTCAGGCCCTCCTTCTAGCACCAAATATGTTGAAGCCCCGAAAATCGGGTCTACAACAAGGGGGATACCTGCCTGGTCCGAACCTTGGTTGGTATCTCCTTTTCCGTTTGGTATAGCGGGTCCGGCTGGGGATATGGGACCAGTTTCCAAATTTAAGTGTGTGTGTGTGTGAGAAAGATTGATATTTCTGTTTCTAACAGTTTCTAAATGGAATACTTCTACTATAATTCTAATCTAATAATAAGGAAATTATATTCTAATAAGAAGAAATATCTAAATCTACACTAACCCGGGGTGTAATATTTCCTTTATGCGATCTAAAATGATTTCAAACAACAACTGGTAATAAAGATCATTCAGCTATTATGAGAAAAGAATTCAATAAATATGAACCACTTCGTATAAAAAAGTTAGACGAAACAGTTGTTAAATACATATCGCATAGCAAGCTGCTCATACACTAAGCATAAATAAATAGCTATCACCGTACAAAAGTGCCAAATGATAACTCAGGCATTCATACATTAATATATAAATAACTGAACTGAAAATCACTCTAACACAAGGCAGAAATAGTTAAGAGATAGAAATACCATTTATAACTAGTCCTACTCATGAGCTTCAAGTGATAATGATTTATCTCTTCTTGATCAAATATCCACTAAGAGTACAAAAGTGCAACATCAGTAGCAGATATCGAATGCAAACATCAATAAATCCTATTCCATTCATTCATCAAAACCTCCTCAGAGGGTACAAAAGTGCATGTTCTGGGGATAAGTTTTTGATAAATTTCAGGACCCTTCTCTAAATGCATGAGAAGGGTTTAAATACTACTAACTAAATCTAAAAATAAATTTTTACAAAAATGTAGGATGCGGTTTAAATGACCGTCCTCTTTTAAGGAAAATAAAACAAAATTAAAACTAAAATTGAATCTAAAATTAAACTACTTCTGTATTTGGTCCTTGAAATCGCATGCATGCAGCATCTATTTGAGAAGAGTCAGCTGGCCGACTTCCGATTTTAGCTGAGCTGAGAAAACAGAATCAACAAGAGTTGGCACCATTTTTTTGGCCAAATTGATGATGCACTTAACGGTCATCCACTGGCTATGTGGCTTTACCAAGTATGCCCAGTAATAATCCTAGTTCAACTTGGTTAACCCTTGGATTTCTTGTGCCTTTTCTTGGGCTCTCTGCTTCCATTCTTTCTCTATCGTTGCTTTCATGCAATTTTCGGAGCTTGTAGGTGACTGGGCAATTAGCAGCTTGCCTTTTCAAAATATTTTTCTCAGCGATGATCGGAAACTGCCTTCATTTCTTGATTCAGGCTTCCTTGATGTGTTTTTCGCCTTTTGCGCCTTTTCCTTTTAGTATATATAAAGCTCAAACCTTGTAAAAATAATGATTCTGTAAGCTCTTGACCTTGAGTCTTAAACTGTCTATTTCTGATATCCATGTTGTCAAGTATCCACTTGACCATGTCCATGTATGGGAGAATTTTGGGCCTTGCTGCTATCCGATGTAAGAATGAGCAAGCTAGCTCTATAAGGGATGCTTCAGAAGAACCATTTGAGCCCGCGGTAGAAGTAACTTCCATTACTCAGGGATTTTCATCTTCAAGCAGATTATACATGCCTTTCCACGTAGCAATTCCTGCATCTCTGTTATAGGTCGTGTCTGTATACAAGGGTGCCATTTCTTTTTCTTCAGAGATCGGAGCTTTGCTTTTCTTTCCCATTTTAACCTGCGTATTGCTTTGTATCATCCTCTGTTCTCCATTCCTGCAATTCACAAGTGAAGTGAAAATAATGACAAGGAAGGGTGATGGGAAAGTTTTAAATGCCGCAGACACATCAAGTATACCACCTTACGTGAGATGATTTCTCGATAAGCACGAACCCATATTCCAATAATAACTGGAAACTAATTCATTTATTAGCATTAAAGCACATAACTAGGTGTCAACATATGGAAAATACTTTTCTTGAATAACGAGCTCGAAAGATCTGCAATTTTACGATTTTGCGATTTGCTTCGCAATATCACAGATTGCAACATTGCAAAATCATAACATCGCAAAGTTGATCGCTCATGACATCGTATTATCGCATTATCGTTGTATCGCTGTATCGTGAAATCGCAATATCGCAATATCACAGATCGCAGGAATGTTATGTATGACAATCTTTGTTAACCTATTTTCTGCGAAATGTGATCTTGCGATCGGCGTCATCACATATCGGCAAATTTTAAAGTGTTTCATGTAAGTTGTATTCGCTAGATGTGATGCGATATTATCACATATCGTGATCTCGGAATATTGGAACTTCGGCTTCTAAGGTGGTTTTCGGTCATCTTTTTGTGATGCGATATTCCTAAGGAAAGATTTTTGTCTTACCTTATCATAAAACGTGGATTTTTTAGATGCTGCAAGGGGGGTTTCCTAAGCTTATGATGGTAATTTTATTCAAAAAGGAAATTTAAGCATAACATTGATTTTTTAAATTTTTAACTAAGGGTCTCCACTTATTTAGTATTAGGAATAACACTAAATAAGAAGGGGGGTTGTCGCTAGCCACAACACCAAGAAAAGATTGAATCTCTTTCCTGCTTCTTGGCATATCTAGCTTTAGAATTGCATTGACTCTATCAGGATCAATCTTAATTCCTTCCTCACAAATAATATGACCAAGTAGCTTGCATGATGTTAAAGCAAAAACACTTTTAGTGGGATTAAGAGAAATACCAAACCTTCTACATTTCAGTAGAATTTTTGAAGGTGCTTCAAATGATCTTCTTCTCTCTTTGAAAAACTGTGATGTCATCAAGATAAACCACCACTAATTTTTCCTTTTCTTCAGCAAAGGCAATATCCATTGCTCTTTGGAAAGTGGCCCCTGCATTCATGAGACCGAAAGGCATTTTGGCATACATGAACATTCTCCATGGCATTTTGAAGGTTGTCTTCTCTTGATCATCTGGATGCACAAGAATCTAATTGTACCCTGAGAAATCCTCAGGCATAGACATCCTTTGTGAACCAACAATATTTTGTGTAATTAAATCCATCTTAGGAAGAGGATAGTTATCTTTCAATGAAGCCTTATTCAAATTTCTGAAGTCTATACAAATTCTGATCTCTCTATTCTTCTTTCTAACTGGAACCAATTTGCAAGCCAATTTGAGAATCTGATTGGAACAATGATTTTAGCATCAAAGAGTTTCTTGATTTCCCTTTCAATTAATGGCATGAGAAGAGGATTAATTCTTCTTAACTTCTGCTTGAAAGATTTCTCATTCTATTTAATAGGAATAGTATGCTGAATAATAGAAGAATCATATTGTTTTAAATTAGCATAGCTCCATGCAAAAACATCAACAAACCTTTTCATCATCTCAACATATTTAGTTTTCATCTCATCTGAAAGAAATTTTGAGATTTTAACCATCTTAGGCATAACTAAATTCCCTAAATTGCAGCTCTCTACTTCCTCCTCATCAGCCTGTAATTTTGGAGCTTTGAACACATCATTTTTATCAAACAACTTCTCAAGAGGAATGAGACCCTTAGGTATTAAGTTATTTTTTAATTGTAAGACTTCAGACTTTTCTTTTGACTCCACAAACATATTTTGTTGATCCACTTGAGTGCTTTCAAATTATTCTTTTAATTCAATGAAATTCTTTACCTGTTGATCATCTTCAAAGACCTGCCAATTAGTGATGTTATCTGATATAGCTAGTTGATGGCAAACCTCCACCTCATACTTTTGAGAAGAATGAATAGGAATAACAAATAGACCGGCGGAAACAGCAAGGGAATCTGCAATGGAGTTTTGATCTCTAGTTTTGATAGTGAAAGAATATGCTTGAAACTTTTCCAACATATCTAACACTAAATTTCTATATGCTCTCATCCTTACATCCTTTGTTTGATAAGCACCTTCCACTTGTTTGATCACCAATTCAGAATCTCCAAAAACAAAAATGTTTCTAGCTTTCAATTTTAGCAAAACTTCTAAGCCCAAAATCAGAGATTCATATTCAACCATATTATTTGTCAAATCAAAGTTTAGTTTGTAGGAGTAAAACTTACTGTCATCATTTGGACTTGTGATCCGAATTCTAGCTCCTGCCCCTTCTCTTCTTGCTGATCCATCAAAGTACAATGGCCACCAGCTCATTGTCTCTTTTTCATCTTCTTGCTGATTTCCCAGGTGCTGTTTTTCTGAAAGCATCTCCTCTGATTCACCATCAGCTGACTCATTGAAAAGGATGGCCGATCCAAGTCCAGTATCAAATAAATAAATGGGAAAGCTTTGAGATTTTTCCTTGTTGCTTACCATATAAGCCATTCTGGTCTCCCGATACAATCTCATTGCTCACAAAAAAAGGGATAGTAGAATAGGTAAGGTCCATCTGCATTGTGCCTTTGATTTTCGCTACCCACGATCTTGATGGCAGCATCACAAACTTGGGTGGAATGTCAGCCACAATAATGTCCATGACAATTGTCTTTGCTAGAATTTGTGTTAGACCCACAACAACATCTTTAATTAAACCAATGCGTTGAACTCTTTTTGAATCAAAAGAGAGTAAATATTTATATGGTCTTGTTACCTATAATCCTAACCTTTCCATGATTACCTTGGGCATGAGGTTATGAGAGGCCCCTGAATCCAACATAGCATTATGTAAGGTCATATCATGAATACTAATGCTTACATAGAAAGGAGGAAATTCTTCATTCTGATCATCTTCAAGTCTTGGACCCAGGTATATAATAGGATTATCTTCTTGTACATTTAAGATATCAGCCACTCCTGGTTGTGAATTAAGAATCTCTACAATCTTACTTTTTTATTTATCTACCCTCAGAATTTCACTAAAAGGGACTAATATTTTGATTTTCGCAATTTCATTCTCAAGGTTGAAAATAGAAACAGTTTTCTCAATTTCTTTAGTAGGAGATGGAGTTTGAATGTCCTTTTCGCCAAGTGGAGAATCATTTTTACCTTTAGCGACCATTGGGTTGTCCTTCTTGTCTTCAACGGCCTTTGGAGCATCCTTCTTGGGTTGTGTTTTGTTTGCTGTAATTGGCACATTTCTATTCCTGAGATTGTACTATTTTTTCATTTCAAAGATAACATGTTGATAACCCTTTAAATAGTCTGAAGGCTCCTCCCCTTGTTTGGTCATACTGGACTCGTCATGTTCTACCTTAGTCAAGAAAATCCCTGACACTTCTTCATCAAGGCAATGGATGGATTCTTCAGGAATTTCAGGCTCATCTTCTTCATCAACCAAGTTCTGCTGAAAAGGAGGTCTTACTGGAGGATCAGGCTGTTGATTCCTATTTTCTCTTGGCCTTTGCTGGTTTTGAGGTCTTCTAAACTGAGGATTTCTAAATTGAGGCTCCTGCTACATAGGAGGAGAAAAGGTATTTCCAAGAGCCAACCAATCCATCAGCTTCTCCATGGTCTTCATCATTGAGTCAATCTTATCTTCTGGAGCTGAAGAGGAAGGTTTCTCTTCTTCTTTCAATTTAGCTTTTCCCATCTTTGATTTTTTGGTAGAAACCATGTTTACTTCTACTTTAATTGCATCATTTTTCATATCATCCATTGTAGCAGAGTCTATCTCTCTAAGCAATAAAGAGAAATCAGATTCAAAGGCTTCACCATATCTCATTTGTGCCAAAGCTTCCGGAGGTGTTAAATGAACTGGGATGGACTTAAACACTTTGCTAAACCTCTTTGATAAGTTTTGAATGATCTCATAGGTGCCCTTCTAAGATTATTGTATTCAGGAAGAGCTTGAACTGGATTAGTTATATTTCCACACTTCCTTAGAAAGTTATCTTCAAACTCTAACCAATATGAATGCATCAAGCTATAAGGGCTTTGAACCATTTTCTAACTTCTCCAATAAAGGTTTGTGCAAATAATCTTAGTTTCACATCCTCATCATCAAGTTCCTCTCTGTCAACAAAATCATTGAATTTGTTTACATGTTCTTCTGCTGTGATTTCTTCATCACGACCCCATGTTGGAACTCTTGCAGCATATTTACTAGGAAGGTCATGTAAAATAGCAGGGAGTGCTAGTGGAAAATACCTAGCAGGTATGCCCATGATTAATGGAGGAACAATGATGACAGGTATTGAAGAGACAGAGGAAACATAATTGATATGAGGCGGATTTCTTGGTGTTTGAAAACCACTAGGACTAGTACTAGGACTAGTAGAAGCAGAGGATGAGGTGCTGATATGAAAAGGACTACTTGGGATTTGCAAACCAGTGACAAATGTACTCCAATTTGGAAGGGTTAGACCAGCTTTAGATTTCAGTAAGACTTCAAAAGGATCAAGTTCTTTGAGTTTATCTAAATCTTCCCTTTCTAACAATAATTCAAAAGTAACAACTTCCCAAAATTCCTCTTTATCTTTTTGTGTAACTAAAGATGAAGTATCAATCCTTTTTTTTTGCAAATATAAAATAATTCCAATGAGTTCTTCTTCGTTTTCTGATCTCAACAATACCTCATGAATCTTGGACCATCAACTATTTTATCCTCAGGACTCCTTGAAAATTCAGAGAGCAAAGATTTTGAATAAGATGGAGTACTTGGTGTTTTAGTAAATATTTGTTTGCTCCTTGAAACTGTGTTTGGATTTTCCACAGGAGTAGGTGGATTTGGGTCAGGATTGCTCCATGTATATCTTCCTCTCGAAGCAACCTTTTAAACTTTTTGAAAATTTAGGGAGTCACCAAGGTAGATTGCAGCCTCGAAAAGTTTTCTGAGCTCCTGCTATCTTCAGAAGTTCAGCCTCTTGATTTCGAGAATGAATAATCTTTAGGCTCCCAGTAGACACACCAAAATTTTATCTCAAAATCAACCCATAAAAGGCTGCTGATCAGGTAGACCTTGAGTAACTGTTTCAAACATACTTTTGGTTGAGGCTTAGCCTCCCCAACCTGAGAGGGCTCTCTCGCAAGATTAAAGATTTTGATAATGAATAAGATGGCTAACTCTATGAAACAAATGAAGAAGTGTAAATGGTTGAAACGCAATTAGAAACTATTCATTGGGCTTATGGAGTCAAAATTGTTTTAGTATGACAATAATGTTAGCCTTACATGGAAGTTAGGGCATCTAGAATTCAACACATTGAGAACACATCACAAACATATGGGACAATACAGTTTATAAATGTATGAAGGAAATTAGAGCACAATCAGTGATTTCTAAGTAATCACACATTCATACCACTGCAAATACTGAGAAGAGGACAATACAAGACATTCTGAACATTGAATTCATTTTGATTCTTGAGAAGCAAAGCCAAATACTCTATTACTAAAAATAGGGTCTTACACAAAGCACAATATCCAAGTTTCTCTGAAATTTTCCAACCCTTTGTACATTAGAGTTTCTCCTATATATAGAGCTCCTTACATAACTGAGATTCTTCCTCCAGCATGAGGGGAACTCGAATTATTCCTACTATGACACCTATTCACACTTAAACTAACTATTAAATGTAACTGACTGCTAACTGGCAGTTCTAGAGACCTAAAACAATTAGGAGTATAACTCCTCATCATGTTGTTAGTAGCATTTATTACAATCCAAACTTGTTCTCTAACAAATGGCATTCTTCATTTTAGCTTTGGTGGAGGTTTTAAACTCCTTGCTGACCTTTGATGCCTCATCCCTTTACTGCTCCTGGAAATTATGAAGCTGCTCCTGTTTTTCTGCTTTCGGTCTCCACAAGGATATTCGAAATCACTTATCCCTGTTGTTCTTCTTAATTACACAAAAATTTATTGGACTATCTTGTTTTCCACGCACTGTAGACCTTGCCCATATACACGTATGAAGACAAAACCTATTTAATGCTGCCTGAAGCATCATGAACAATACTAGCTATGAAATAATGATCACTTTTATAGCATATAGCTTAGAGTTCATATATGTCTTTCCTCTGCTTGTTTTGCCCTTGTTGGATGCTTACACTTTGTAAATTATCCTTTTCAGAAACTCCTTTCAAAAATATTTCCCCTTTGTTTCTCAAAATTGGTCAACCGAATCATAATATGCAGCTACAGCAGTTTCGTAGCGCGCTACAAAACTGCTGTGCATTAGGCATCATCTACAGCAGTTTCGTAGTGCGCTACGAAACTGCTATGTAATTTCAAAACACAGTTTAAGGCCAAAATTTGACTTACATGAGCTTTATTTTTCTTGAAATGGCTTTTCCATCTATCATGAAGCAGTTCAAAACTGAATAGATAGGCACCATTCTTCAAGGTAAACCTCAAAAGGTAATCTATCAAAATTTAGGACTTAGCCTTACTTGCTACAGGATTTCCTTTAGCTAAGGATGTCCTTCACGCTGGCTTAGTTGTATCTTCAGATCTTCGATTTGCCTCTTCATAATTCTGATCCCAGCTCTCAATTTTGTATTGACTTTCCTAATGTATCTTGCTTCCTTTATTGCAGGGACTGACCAGGTGTAGTATTGAGCATGACAGTTGACCACTTCAGGTATCAAAATCGTTTTGTCTTCCCACAGAGCCTCCATTTTATTAAAATAAGCTTCCTTGATTGCATGTTTCCTTGAGGTTTTTCTTAGTTTGGCAATTTCAAGATTTGCTAACTTCAATTTCTTTTTTAACTCTTCAAAACTATATTCCTCTTGAGAGATAATTGCCTTACCTCTATCGTTTTTATGTAGTTGTGATGATGTTTCTGATGAAGTCACAGGTCCTTCATTAGATTTTGCTACCTCCTCTGTTTCACTTGCTTATGGCAGCGCCTCTTGTACCTCTTTTGAACGTCTTGTCACAGGTCTTCTTGGCTTAAAAACAAATTTAGAAACCTGATCATCAAATTTGAGCTTTTTAGAGGCTTTGGCCTTTTTGGTTTTGTTTTTACCTATTTCTATCAAGTCTGCTCAAACCAGAGTAGATTCTTCAATATCAATAGCTTGAAGCAAATCATTCAGACTTCCCTTTGAAACCGGGCTTCCCTCAGTAACCACTATCTTGCCTTTTTCTTTAGCTAATTGGCTCCTGGTTACTCTTCTCTGGACTATTTCACCTGTAGATTGCTCTTGTACACCCTCTTTGATCTGAGCTTTCTCTTTCTGTGATTGTTGGGGTGTGTCTTGGATTACTAGTGGTCTTGTGGGCTCCTTTACTTGTTTCCTAGCTTTGAATTTCACGAATCTCCTTGATCTCATTTCTGTACGATGACTAACTGATGGTGGAGAAATCTTTGTGGAGAAATCTTTGTAGTCTGAGGCCTGAGGCCAGTTTCATCCTTGAAGCCATACATAAACATGAACATGGACCACTCCCTATCTATTTTTTGGAGCTCATGCAAAACGATCAATTTGACTAAGCCGTGATGAAACAACGAGGTCTCACAGGCTTCCTTCTTCAACTGAACCTTGCCACACATTTTGCCTATGCTATGAAACAAATAGAAAGGTAAATCAAGAGATATATTTCTAGTGGAATGAAGCAGAAGCTTGAAGTGATAAGAATACACCTTATGATACCTCCCCTCACAGGTGAAGTATCTCTGTATGCAGGTAAGTAAATTAACATATGAATCTTTGACAAAACTCCTGGGCACTGACTTGTTTAAGTCTGAATCAATGAACTCCGGCTTCAGAAATTCCTTGCAGGGGATCATATCAAACTAGAAATTTTTAAACCATCTCTCCTGTGCCCTTGGAATTTTCAGTGACTATAGATATAACCTTTAAAGAGATTGGAAATTCAAGCACCCCAACTTTCGAGTTCAATCCTGTGAAATTTAAAGAAAATTCCCTCGTCACGTGCATATGGCCTCCTTGAAGTTTTTCACAAAATCTCCAACAGCCAACCTGTTTGAAGGCTTGTTCAACTTCATTGTTCTTTAGGATGATATCTAAGCCTTCAGGTTCATTCCTTAGACACCTACCTGACGTATGATATCTTCTTTCTGTAGACCCCTCCATGAAATTCCAGCAAAGTGAAGATTTGAAAAAATGTGCATTGTCTCAATCTCGATCACTGCCTTGCTTCATCTTGAAGGAATTATAATTGAACGTTTGTCAATTTTATCCTCATGCATGAACCCAAACATAATCATGACTATGAATACTTGGCTTCTTTTTGAAACTTGCAACCTGAGCGTACCGAGACACCTAACGACCCTAATGATGAGAATAAGCAGTTGAATGTGATAGGCAAAGTGTATGGGCTGACAAGAGATGATGTAAAAATAATGGATTTTGATAGATTTGACAGCTGGATGAGATTTACTATGGATCTGCACGATTCCCCGATTTTGTAGAGCAGCTAGTGCAAATTTTGGGTTTTGCGCTACGAAAACACCTAGACTGGGTTTTACGCTACGAAAACTCCTAGACAGTTTCGTAGCGCATAAGAACCTTGAAAGAAGTTTGACATATGGAATTTATGTGCGATATGGGACTAGTGATAGGCAAGAACAGAGTATTGACCCTATTTGACCATACCAACAAGACTCTATTCAAATCCTTAGACTCTAAAACAACCATGGAAAGACCAGACCAAGACTAACACCAATCTTTTGAAATCTAACTAATGCTCAGAATTTTGAAATTTTTATTAAGTGATAACATTAGTGATGTCTGATCATGAGGTGGAATCAGTGGTTGAGGTTTGAGGTGGTTTTGCCATTGGAAGCCCTAGTTTGGGTTCTCTTTGTTTATACCATGAGATCCCACATTTATGCTTGGAATATATATGGGCGTGATTGGATGAAAGAGATTTGTTTCAACCCAATCTATGGTTGAGTGGTGCGTGTAAGTCCTTGACTTGGTTGGTAATCTCATATGTTAATAAGAGATATTATTCTATTGTGGTTCATGTATATTTGTAGCAATTATGTTGGTGATATTATTGTCGGGTCACCATCATTTTTATGTTGGTTATTTTTTTGTTCTATCATGTTTATATGATGTGTATATTTTGTGGCTCTTGTCATGAATTGTTTAGGTATTGATCAGTTGATGAATATATGGACAAATAAGTGTTTTTGCGGCTATGTGGAGAGGGCATATGGACTTCTCAGTGATTATCGGATTAATATTAGACTTTTATGATGAGTTATGCATTCATGACCTACAACTTACATGTTTTCCATTTGTTTGATAAAATCATTGGTATGTTCTAGGCAGTGTATGTCAAGTTCTACCTTCAAGTTTGTTTGTTTAGCCTTTTCTTCATGTCATTAATGATCCTGAAAAGTTTCACAAAGTTTTGGGTAGTGGTCTAGGGCTAACCTAGAATTGAGGCTCAAATCATAGGATTGAACCCTTTAAACAAGGCAACTTAGGTCACAATCACACCTAGGTAGGCTTGTGCATGTGGTTAGAGGACTATAACTACATGGAGTCCTTGTCATGGATTTCGTTTAGGGTTAAATTGTGAAACGTAGCCCCAACTCAAGGTTTCGTCACCTAGGGTG
Organism: Pinus tabuliformis; assembly: GCA_031772625.1. Lineage (NCBI taxonomy): Eukaryota > Viridiplantae > Streptophyta > Pinopsida > Pinales > Pinaceae > Pinus > Pinus tabuliformis. Next base: position 1,840,320,621 of record CM062818.1, on the reverse strand, counting down.
GTTCTTTTGCCCCTGAGTGCCCTATAGCACTGAGAGATGAGGTGAGGTATCATTTTGTGGTATGTTTGTTGGACCCACTTCCTTAACTGGAGCTAGGAGGTAAATTAATGTCATACTGACTCTTCCTCTCATGTTTACACTGACAAGCTAGTGAAATTGGGTAAATATGGGAGTGGTGATTACAAAGTAGTATGAAAGCAAGATTTTGTTCTCTTTGGGTGATATCCAATACCATAGGGTGGTATCAGAGCTTCCAGGTTCAAACAATTGCACTGGATGGGATAAATGTATATGGTTATGCATGCATAGTAGGTCAGATATGCATCATGGTGGTTGTTGGGTGCAATTTTTTAGCATATCTTAGACACCTCTTTCCCTATTTTTGTTCATTTTCTCTTTAAACCTATGAACTTTATGTCACAAATACCACTTTCCCTGGATATAAGAGAAATCCTTTCTCCAACATATTATTTTTCCATTTTCTATTAAATATTGAATAAAGTGATGTCTTTTTGGGATGACTAACTAGGGTAATTTTGGAAGAGGGCTTCTAGTTATTTTTATTTCAAGTGTTGCCCATATACTCAGGACAAACGAATGAACAATTGTTTTTGTTGCTTTCTATTACACTCCGAACCTTTGTTGTTACATTCTAAAGTTTTGTTGTTACACCTCGAGGATGTTGTTACACCACAACTACCAAAGATTGTGGTTGCTGTCTTAAAAGACAGTTGTTGACAATCATGAAATTATCTATGGACTGTTAAGGGATCTGAGTGGTTATGATTGTAGAAGATGGTGTAATTTTTATAGGTATTTTATTTGGAAACTATTTGTAATGATTTATATTTTACTCTTAATATTGATCAACATGAAAATCATGAGATTCTCATGACTGATAAGTTCCCTAATTTCTGGGGCTTGTAAAACTTTATAAAAAGAGTTCGGTTCCATCAAAATGGATGACAACACAAGAACAATATTGGAATTTTGATCTTGTAAATTTCAGTCATTTTCTAATAGATAACACATCTGATGATTTTGAAATAGATATCATGTTGAGTTTTTAACTACCTCTCATTCTATCCCTTCACCCTACTAGGGAGGGAAGGCTCTCCTCTTTAGCAGGGATCACAATAATAGTAGATTAATTTTTTTTCTTATTTTAAGTGTGGATTTATTACTTTCTTTGTATGAATTGTAGCACATATGAACTTCTATTTTTGGATTTGATTATATGTTGTTACACAGGATTGGCTAGAACTACAATATTTAATCAGCTAATGCATTTCCATTAAAAATGTGTGGCACGCCTCTTCTTTGAGAAAAACATGAAGTGTGATGAGTGTATTTAACTCTAATAAATCTATAGGAAACATGAGTCGTAAAAGGAATAAGAAAAGTGTAGATTTAGGGAGGAAAACATTCATTCAGGAATTAATCTCAAAAGGAGAGAGATAAAAGTTAAATTCACAGAGGTATATAAGAAAAACAGGACCACAGAAAGTTGTTACCCCCATATTAAGGTCAAAATTATTTGGTTCCTCCATCTTAGGACCTCATCATGCTCAAATTAGTAAACATACTCCCAAAACTATAGATTCAATTCAAGAATAATAGGGAGAAACTAGTGGCCAGGACTTTAGATTCGAAGGCTAAGGGGAAACTAGTGGGAAGCACCAAGAGCCAAAATTGGAATAATGTTATTTTACTTACCAATACCCATATTCGGGCAGTGTAGTGAAACAGTTAGCCCGAGAGCAACCTAAAAATTCATCACAAGAAGCTTCATCCACATTACACTTACCTGAACAATCCTTGGGAGGGGACTCATCAAAACAAAGATCAAGAGAATATACAATGGGAGACAACAATAACAATAACAATGATAGGAGAAATGTCATTGTTACCACCTTTGAATTTCCAATAGGTGATATAAGGGGTGAAGCTCCCGTGAAAAACATTCCTTTATCAACCCTTCCATATTTTCAAGGATTGATGGTAGAAGATCCTGATACCTTTTTTTTTGAATTTGATGTTATTTGTAGGAGATATGATGATACTTTGAATTCTTAGAAGCTGAAATTGTTCCATGCTACTTTAAAGGGAGAAGCAGTGAGATGGTTCATGTGATTGGGCTCTACTACTATTTGGACATGGGGAGACATGAAAACCACATTGCTGACAAAATATCAGGACTATTGTCAGACCAGGGACTTGAGGGAAGAAATATTTAGGATGGCATGAAAGGAAGAAGAAAGTTGGGAGGATTATGTGGAACGATTCCACTATAACTTATAGAGATCTAAACATAGTGATTTGGATCTGAAAATCTTGAAATCTATATTCATACGGGAAATGAGAGATGATTGCCTCGATATGTTGAATCTACTGGTGTAGGGATATATATCTCAGGAATCATTTGAAGAGATAATAAAACTCCACTTAAGATGCTCGAGAGGATTCGCATGAGGAAGAAGTATGGTACGGGATGCCTCCATGATAATACAAAAATCTGCAAATGGAGTGAACAGAGCTGAAATTAGGAATTTGTTCGAAAATATTAAGACTGATCTCCTTAGTACCTTATCTACCCAACTAACAAAAACGTAAGTGAAAAAGGCATAGGATGAAGCCATTAAATATTTGATTGTGTTTTGCTTGAAATGTAAAGAGAAACATTCCTTGACAGAATGTAGAGTCAACAACATCAACTTGTGCAATATTTTTGATCTGCAACATTCTACAGGCTGCTATCTAGAGCTTCCCAGACTAAAAGCAGTGGTGCTCAAGGAATAAAGTGAGGAATTTTAGTCCTCCTACTTCACTGGGTCAAGGAAGCCTTGTAGCCATGACCACTAGGTATGTCTCAATATTTTTCTTTTAATCCATGGAATAATGTATATAATGCTCAACAATTTCCATGGCAGTACTCCTCTCCCCCTGTAGCTTAATTTCCTTCACTATGGAACCAGTGGTCTCCCTCTCCACCTTTCCAATGCCCTCCATCTCAGCCATGTCCTTGGCCCCAAAATTGGAGAGGAAATTGCTTAGGTTGAGCCCCTCCTGCATTACCGATGCAACAACAATTGCAACTGTCACCTCTCTCAACACCTGTTGCTACACCTCCCATACGACCCCAATTACCTCTACAAACTGATCCTAACCCAAATAACAAGGTAGCTTAGGATTTAGAAGCTCTCACTTCTTTCCAAATCTACTACATTATTCTAGTTGAATGCAATGAAATCCATCTACAATCAGGAAAAGTAGTAAAAACCTCTCATGTTATTACTAAAGGAGAATGTGAAACTCCTAAGGATGGTCCTATGGATTCTAATAGAACTATTGCAGTAGGTCAAGGTGATGCTTCTACACGTTTAATAGCTAACCTAAATAATGTTGGTACATATGTATCCGCTAACCCAACCGTTATAGTAACTAAGGACCCCCCATATCTGCAAAGATTATTAGAAAATACGATGATTTCACAACTTAAATCTGATTTTCTCTGAGAGTTGAAAATTATACACATAAGGATTCCCCTGTTGCAAGCTATCAAGGATGTTCCCTTTTATGCGAGAATAGTAAGGGACCTGTGTGCTAGATAAGTTGGAAGAAAGCTTAAGGACCCTGTCACTATCCATGTGATGGGGAAATTATTAGAGTTAATGATTGATCGGTCTTCATTGACTAAATATAATTATCCAAGGAATCCTACATTTATTATTCATATTGATGAGACACCCATCCCAAATATACTAATTGATTTATGGGTAGCAATCAATGTAACAACTAAAGAAATATTTACCATCCTAGGATTGCACGGGCTGAGAAAAACACCTACAATACTAGAATTAGCAGATAGGTCCCATGTTAAACAAGAACGGGTGTTAGAAGATGTAATTATTACAGTGGATTCTTGGACGTATCCAACAAAATTTCTTATTTTACAAACCAAATCAAACCTAGGGGGGCATCCCTTGATTTTAGGAAGGCCTTGGTTGGCTATGGCAGATGCATTTATAGGTTGTATGTCAGGCTCTATCACAATTCAGATGGCCATGATATGAAGAACCTTAGCCTTTACCCACCAAAAAAACCAAGGATTTGGGAAATCCATTGTGGGATGAATTCGAACCCGAATCAGAAAACACCCAGCTACTTCTTACCCTTAGTAAAGCCCAATATTTTAAGGATGAGATAGAAGATAATATTATAAATGGTTTTATTAGTAATCCTCTTTCTGTTACTTTTATTGAGGACTCGGGGGAGGAATATGTCGTGGAAGACTTGAGCTTTGAACATATGAAGACCACTTTGAACATCAAGAGCAGCCCGATCGAAATAGAACTAGGTAAAAATCTGAATGTTAATTCAAACCTGAATTCTGAACAAAACAAGCTGTTGTTACAGTTGTTATAGAAGTACAAAAAGGCATTTGCGTGGGATTACACACACATGAAAGTAATTCATCCTAGCATGTGCACTCACCATATCTATTTAAAAGAGGGTTGTAATCTACTTAGGTGGTCACAATGACATATGAACCTAGCACTTAAGGACGTATTAAAAAAAGAATTGAAAAAACCCTTAAATGCCAATTTCATCTACTCAATTTCTGATAGTCAAGGGGTATCTCCACTTGTCATCATTCCTAAGAAGAATGGAAGGTGGAGATTCTACGTAGACTATAGAGAACTTAACAAGGCCACCCAAAAAGACCATTTCCCTTTTCCATTCATAGATAGGGTCCTTGATACCTTGTTAGGAAAGAAATTATTTTAATTTCTAGATGAGTTTAGTGGTTACAATCAAATGCAAATTTCCCTAGAAGATCAGGATAAAACCACCTTTACCTGCCCTTGGGGAACCTTTGCATACAAATTTCTTCCTTTTGGACTCTATAATGCGCCAACAAATTTCCAAAGGGAAATACTGGGGATATTCTCAGATTTGTTAAATCACTGTCTAGAAGTGTTCATGGATGAATTTACACCCTATGGTGATGCCTTTGAAACAACATTAGTTAATCTTGAAAAAGTACTAGAATGATTTGTACAAACTAATTTTGCTTTAGGTACCAAAAAATGTCACATGATGATGAATGAAGGAATTATGCTAGGACATTTTATCTCTACTGATGGAATTAAAGTGGACCTACTAAGATAGAGGTAATTTTGAAAATTCTTGTTCCCAAACCACAAAAAGAGGTATGTAGTTTTTTGGGACATGCAGGGTATTATAGAAGGTTTATAGATTTTTTTTTAAGAATTTCATCCCGTTTATTTTCTCTTCTTATTAAAGAATTGGAATTTGTTTGGATAGGGAAATGTGAGGACCAAGGTTGGGTAGCAGATCCCCCACGTAATGGTTTTGGGGCTTGAAGCCCACATTTTTGGGTATTGTACTGTAAAAGCTCCGCGAAGTGCGCAGAGCACGAATTGTAATGGGTCAAGTCTAAGGGTAGTCCACCCTAAAATATTATAAATTAATCTAGAATGTGTCATCTAGCCCATGGTCTGCAAACCATGGGAATGTATAAATAAGAGCGAGGCTCTAAGTTTAAAAGGAAGTTTTTTGGTAGTACTTAAGGTAATATGGGTGTCTGAACGTGATAGTAGATCTGTGTCTGTAAGTGCAAGTTTGGGTTGTAATAGGAGATAGAGGCTCCGCAACTGTGTGCGCAGACCAGGAAGTGGATTGTAACTAGATAAAGGCATTAATAAAGATAAGTGATTCTGAATTATCGTGTATCTATTTAGATTCTGGTTTATGCATCTATTCCTGATTTATGATTACGTGCATGTCTGCTTATGTTAAATCTTAACCAAAAGTGTTGTACGTTTGTAAGTAACTAAAGATCTATAATAATAATAAGCACAAAAAAGGGTAAATAGCATTTTCACTTGACTAAGGCAGTTGCCCCGAGAAGAGAGCTGCGCGAAAGCAACGCAGCATGTAGGATTGCTCCGCAAAAGCCTAGACCACATCAACACATCCCTAGGGTGTGGAAACCTGGTTCCAACACCCTCCCATACCACCTCGGGTGAGACTTTAGTCTGCACTCTGCAGACTGTTGCTGAAAGGGCCGATAGTGTCGGGATTTGTTTGGATAAACATTTCTGAACCTAGGTCAGGCCCCATTAATCCAACAAACAGTTCCATTGTTGGGACCGAGATCTACTTGAGGGATGTCTGATGTTGGAACACTGGAACCCTACAAAGAAAGAACTTGAAGATTGGTTGGATTAGAAGCTGCATGAGTTCGTGATATAGGAAAACAAAACTCCGTAGATATCCAAGAAAAGGTGGTTGGATCATTTCATATATACAGAAATCCATGAGGTCTTTCTTGCGACATTCTCGTCGGAACTATATGATTGGATCGAAAGGCTAGCAGACAGCCAGGGGAGGTGCAAGCTTGATCAGCTAATAGTGTGGATTTTGGAGTTAGTGTGCAGGCTAGAGGCATCTGAAGATAAGATCGTGCAGGTCATAGATCATTGGTTGGATCAGATAATAGGAGGGTTTATCACTGAATTTACAATAGACATGACTGTTAGCTACAATGAAGCCGAAAGACGCTTTCTCAAAGGATCGCAAGGTCAGTACATCAAGTCTTTGAATACCCAGATTAAGATGCTATTATGTGAAAAACAAGTGATGCACATACATTAATGAGCAGAATGACGTGAAGCGGAAGGATCTTCAAAGGGATCAAAGGGTTAGGAAATAATCCTTTAATTTCACCACCGCGAGTGAGTGGGGAAGGGCGTGCTTGGGTTTCTCCGAGGAGTGTGGTCAGTTTGATCGAGCAGCGCATTCCATAGTTATCATCTCTACTAACACCACCACTCCCATCACCTTCTTCACCTCCAACTTCACCCACTCCGCCTCCACAAAACCAGCAGTTTAGCATGGGGAGCGCGCTCAAGTTGCCTGTATTTAGAGGAGTAGGAAACAAAGATCCCGATCAGTTTGGTTTGTAGTACGAGTAGTGTGGGAAGTGCACGGGGTTATGGATGATAGCATTAAGAAGGCCACATTGGTAAGTTCACTGCAGGATTGCACGTTGAATTGGTATATCAAGCACTCAAATGATCATTCGAATGCCAGAATAGCAAAAATTCAGAGTGAACTGAACAGGGAGTTTAGTTGACCAAAATCGGAGACACAGTCGATTATAGAATTCAACGATATCACGATGCTTCTAGGTGAAACCCCCTGGGATCTAGATCAAAGGCTGAAAAGTATGATCCATGAGGCTAATATGACACTGATGGATGCATAGCACTGCACGTGGTTTTTGGCGTCATTGACACCGTAGCTGAGGACGACATTGTCACAACAGAAGCTCTCAAACCATGCAGAGGCACTGGAAATGGCGATGAGGTTGCACAAAACACCGATACAGGATCTGGGGTTGGGAGTCCAAAAAATATACACGCAACTACAAAAAATATGCTTAGATATGCAAAGTTTGAAGTAGGATAGGGTGCTCCAGCTAGAGGCAAGCGAAGAAGTGTGGTGTATAAAATGTAAAGGCCAGGGACATGATAAGGATCACTATCCTGTATTCGCAACCTATTTGGCAGGAGGGGGACCGATGCAATTGAGGCAGGAGGCTCGAGTAGGACTGAGTGTGTCTACCCCTCTTTGGAGTGCGATTTGTTAGGTGGGAGGAAAGAACACCATGAACAACTGTCACCTATTGCAAAAATATACCCAGACTCCGCAACAACTGTATTGTAATTTCTGTAGATCAATGGGTCATGATGAGCAAACATGTCGAAGCTATGAACTAATGATGGAAAAGACCCCAAATTATCGAATGTAGACATAAACATGAGGTCTCAATCCAGCTGCAGTAATAGTGTAGGGTGGCTTCTAAGGGAGAGGTCAAGGTCGTGGGGGAATGGGGCCCGGGAGGGGCCACAGACAGTTAATTTGTTACAATTGTGAAGGACCTGGGCACTACACTCGTGATTGTACCAACCCGACGAGACTACCTTTCCTGTGTTATGAATAGTTTGATAATGAAACGATAGATTGTCCGACGGTGATTGCATAAATGCGTGAAAAAGGGGTGTTGCAGCCCACTCCGACGCAAAATATCCAAATGATGAGTTCCAAACCGTGCAAAGAGGACCCCAACGTAAACATGATGCTCAGAGGTGGCGTGACCATGGGGGAAGATAAGGGGAAGAAGCCTGAAGAGGATGCGTAGGTACGTAAGGCTCCTGCAAAGGAACCTAAGTTTGACTTGGACCGTGCAAAAGAAATGTTTATGGAAGCTAAGAAGAGCTTCGTGGAGGTCTCTACTTAAGGTAGTAAGGATCAACCAGAACTAGGAATGGATCCATCTATGCGTACTACCTTTCTAGAGAGATGCATGAAGGTGCTATAAAACAATAAGGCAGTTAAAGGACTCCAAGAGCTGATCACTAGGTGCATCGGGTCAAGGGAATTGCGAGTAGTTCGAAAAATGGGGAAGCATGCTCTGCGCATCGAATGGGAAATGAGGTTGATAGCGCAAATTGGTGAATATGAGATCGATCAAGCAATCTTAGACCTCAGTTCGGACCTGAACATATTACCAATGCAGACTTGGGAACGCATGGGCAGGCCTGCATTACAATGGTCTCCAATTCAATTACGAATGGTGAACCAACAAAAGATCTTGCCCATGGGAAGATTGACAAGAGTAAAAGTGGATATCGAAGGTGCAAGCGCATAGATATATTTCGAGGTAATAGAGATTGTAGATGACAGCAACCCTTACCCCACATTACTAGGAATAGACTGGGAAATGGATATGAATTGAGTCATCAACCTAAAGAATCAGAAAATGATTTTCGATAAAAAGTCCATACATGTGATAGTTTCGCTGGATCCCGCTGAAGGAAAGCACTACACTGAACCTATACACAAAGATGACAGTGACGATGAGTTGGACTGCGTTTACCAGATAACAGCACAAGATCAAGATAGGGTAAACCCGACCGAAGATGGGAGAATCTCGTGGGAACGCAACAGTTCCTGTATGTTGGATTCCGATGAAGAAATAGAATGTTGGAAAAACAAGTTGCATGAAGTAACCACACTGAATTACAACCTGATGATTCGCTCACTATGGCACATGACAACCGAAGCACAAGAAAGGATGACAGATGAGGGAATAACTTTATTGGATAAAGCCTTAGCCAAAATAAAAAGTACCATACCAGAATGGACCATTTCGACATGTGATAGTATTACAAGCACAGGATCTAATAGGATAGTGCAAAGGAGGGAGTGTTCGCCAAAATACGCGAAGTCACAAATAAGGGTCAGTGGGTACCGTACAAAAGGTGGGCTCTGCATGTTCCACGGGTCAGATGGGCACATTCGACGCCTTGCATAAACATGGCCACAAAGCTGAAACTATAGAATGATGCTAGAACTGAGGCCCCTGAAGCACCTTCGCAGAAGATCGTGGATGTAGTAATATTAGAGAAGAGCACAATGTGCGAAGTCTGGGCTGAAGGGCTCATGAAACTAGGAGAAGAGGAGTATGAATGGATTCAGGAAGCCATCCAGCAAGGAAATGAGCAACTTCTCGAATTGGAAAAAAGCAGGGTACTTCTCAGAAGAAAGAATATGATGATGGACGTAGAGATTAAACGGTGGGAAAAATAACTAAAGGAGGACTTTCTGAACAAAAAACCTTGAAAGTTGTAGCTGGATATGTGCAAACCTAAGGATGGATCAAAGAGATGCAACTACAAGGTAATTGGTTGAATATGGTGGTTAAGGACACGCCTCACTCTCGAGAGAAATTAGAAGAACGCGCTGCATCCAACAATGCACATAATGTTAGTGACAGGGATGTTCACCAGAACGTGCTAACAGTGCACCAAGAGGGTACGACCACCTGACTAACTATAGAGGGGACAGTCTTAGTGCTACAAATAGTTGAAAGAGAGTGCAGGACTATAAAACAGTCTGTTAGGAAGCTATGTGACAATGAGAGTACGTGTAGGGTCGGTATGTCCCACAAATCGCGGTTGCATAGAATGGGCTACGCTACTACACGGATAAACAAGTAAGTGACCATTGTTGTCAGTGTTCATGACAAGGCGTACGAGTTAAGACAAAAAGAAGTGGGTTGTGGACATTTAAGACATAAGGTCATAAATCAATTCCAAATGAGCTGCCACCAGTATAGCATTAATGAGCCAGTAAATGAGGAGAGGGTTGAGTTGGACTTACAACGGGCCTATAAATCATAGATGACCCCCTATCAGGAAACCCTTTGCATATAGTTATTACGTTATCAAGCAAGTAGGCATCTGATGAATGAGAAGGTTGTAAGAGTGAGTCCGTGGTTTGAAGCCTTGCCGAAGGATACATAGGAGTACCTAATCAGACTAATGTCAAACACCAAGGGAGTCCCGCAGAATCCTACGCCATTGGGAGGGGATGCACCAGAAATCCCTAAATCACCACGAATGCTGAGGCCCAAGAAGGACCCACAGGTAGGAGGATCGGTCCATATGTCTCCACAAAACCCGCGATTCGGTAAATTATCGATGGAAGAAAAGGGAAAAATAGTCAATATTGAGAGTGACGATGAGGAGGAGGATCCTCCAACCTTTGTCAAAGAAATAGAACTAGAAGTAGAGATGGACAAAGACATCTAGCTAGTACGGGCCATAAAAAAACTGCCCAAGTATGTCCCTTCCCGGAAAGGGAGGGTAAAGGTACCTGAAGATTTGGATGTCGTTAACAACCGGTTTAACACTCCATCCCTCCCCAAAGGGGTTCTCTTTGAAGGAACGGTTGTGGGCCCAATTCCCTCTATGAAATTTGAAGACTAGGACCTTGCAGGCAGTGAGAAATTTCCCCATTTAGAAGGTAATGAGCTAATGGAACTAAGAATGAAACATGTTGTTACAACACTACAGCCACAGACATGGCTCCATGGGGTGGAGGAGGCCGGGCTACTCCACCTCCTATCGATTCTGCACTTTCATCAGGCATCGATCACCATATTTGTCATCAGGAAATTGCTTTTATTAGTGCATGATGGGTACTTATGGCTGGAAAATCCCATTCCTATCATGACGGAGCTCATTCATCGGATTTCTCGGCTTCCCTGTGTACGAAGGGACCCCATAGAAATAGTTGGCACAAGTGGAGAGTTGACGCTTGCGGAGGCCATGAAAAAGAAATACAAGTTGGAGAAAAAGCAAAAGGGGTACGTTATTACTAGTATTTAGAAAAAAGGGGTCCGCATCGCCACCCAATTGTTGGCAGGAAAGGTGATGAGAAAATGTAGGGGCAACGAGATACCAGCAACAGTCATTGCGTTAGTCGAGAAATGTGCAGAGGGGGTACAATTCAACTGGGCGTAGTTCCTTCATGATGAGTTCCTAACAAACTACAGGGAAGACAAGGAATAGGGTAAGACCTTCCACTACGCATGGTTGCTCTTATCCATACTATTGGTTATAGGCGAATTGTCGGAAGATATTGAGTTTCCTCCCCTTGACCAGGATTGGCGAGACGCAACGAAATATGCATCACTATGGGCGACAAGGGATGTTGGACGAATCCGCGAAACTAAGATCTTCTAGATACTCATGGAGTCAAGCATACGGGTGTGGATCACTAAACGGCCACGCATATTTGCCACAGCCTATGACAGTGTAAAGAGTTTCACAGAATTTGAAGCAGGTATGCACACTGTGTATATCAAGGGTTGGAAGGATATGAAGCAAAAGTAGACCACACTCCCCATCATCGTAGTAGATGACGTTGTGTTTTCGGTACTTGATATGTGGCCACCAGTGTGGCGCACACCAGATTTGGTGGTGCATGATGAGATGGTGATCCAAAGACAGAAGGTTGTTGTCAAGATTATGGCACAACAAAAGGGGAATGAATAGCTAGCAAAAGGAAGTATGGGCATCCCGGGAGGCAACAAAGGGCACCATGGAAAAGACAGCTGCAGTAGGGGGCACTCCGATACAAGACGAAAGGGGCCCGAACTTGACTGTAGGGTAGAGGGTATATAATTTGATAGAAGGTGCGAACTCGAGTACCACCTCTACACCCTTGAAATGGCCACGTGTGATAGAATGAATAGGGCCTCAGAAGAAGACCAAGGTGTCCAAGTTGGATGGGGAGCCTATCACATTGACTGAGGGTGACCTATGTGACATTGGTGATACAGTTCACAAAGTCACATGGGAAGCGCTCCAAGAGGCAATGACATAGCAACAGACTGTGTTGGGGGCACTCAGAATGCAACTACAACAACTTCAAGTGTGACCTCCAAAGCAGGGAAGGGTAGCCGCGTATGGGGCTATAGGTACATTAGCAACTGAGCAGTTGTTGCAGGCTAAAATGACTAACACTGTTGCACTACTGGTAGGAGCACTGACAGCAGACAATGCAGAGGACATAGCCATGATAGGCCAACTCAAGGGACTTGGATTAAACTTGACTGCTCTCCCATGAGAAATGCTATATTAGTTACAGGATGGAGTGACGACAGAGCTCCGTGCTAGGGAATGGCGTGTAGTACAGATGCTTAGCAAACAATGAATCAACATTGAGAAACTGAGCCTTTAATGCAAAGAAGTAGTAGCACAGATCTAGTAGTTGGAACAAACCATCGAGGAAGCATGTCAACACATTCTCAAGCTCGATATTGCACCGAACTTACCAGTAGGCATTTGGATCCATAAATTGGCCAACTGTTTTCGTGAGGCAAAGGAGGAAGCCATAAGGATCCAGTTGGACCTTCAGTTACAGATCGCAGAACTAAAGTTGAAGGCACATCTCTCTACACCGCTAGAGGTCTACGAGTAGAACACCAAGCCATTCAAGTAGGGTTGGAAACAATAGACCTCACCCTATAGGAATGCATTGGCTTGCTAGATCAATCACTTGTCACTCTTAGTTCACTATAGGAAACCGACACTCCAACGGATAGAGACAGAAGTGCGGGAGTTGCAACAGGCTTATGACAACATTAGGGGGATAGCGTAGATGGTCGCCCTTACTCAGTGGTTGGATAAGATGATGGAGGCCCAGGCTCTAAAATCCCAGGTGGATGTTGCCTGCCAGAAGGAAGCAATGCTTAAAGAATGCATCCAACCTTGGCTTGAGGAAGCATTCATGGTCACTGCCAAGATTGAGGGAAAGTTGGCACACATGCAGGCTATATATGCACTCAGGTAAGGATTTGTGCCTACTAACGAAACATCAGAGATGCATGTACAATGAATACAGTAGACAACAGAGGAATGTACTATGAACATAAGCAAAGTGCAGAGATTACTGGATGAACTTCGCGTGAAGATTACAGCACCAACCAGGTGACTCAGTGTTATAGACATTTTTTGGCACTGCAACCCCAATCATAAATGTCCATAAACCAAGGGATCCTAAGTCCCTAAAAGTGTTGTTACAACCCCTAAAAGAACAAGGTCAACTGATTACAGTATCTCCCAGAAGTTCTCCATGAAAAACTACTCAGAACTGGTCAAAACTGGACCATCTCACCTGCTCCATGGTCAAAGTGCACTGCATCCCACCTAAATGCACAAGGGAGGTGTGATGCATACTGAAAAACCCTTCTATGGGGTGCGATAGGCTAGAGTGGACAAATGGCAGGGTCAATCTGTAAGGTGGAGGATCATGGAATCTTCCAGAAACTTCTCCTGTGACACTTGCCTCTCTGCATTCGCCTAGGGATGAGTAAGAGATCATCAATCTCCAAGTGGAATCAAGAACTATCAGAGAGAGGACCCTAATCAAATCTCAGAAGCTGACTCACCCCCCTTGCAAACATCTATATATGGATCCCTCATCCCAGAGATCCAGAGGCTGGAATTTTTTATCTTGTAAGGAAGTGCTGCTGGATTCTTGTTGTAACATCATAGTGTTGGGTGATCTAAGCTTTTCATGAGGTGAAGAAGGGCTTTCTTTCTAAGAGGATGATGCTGGGTCAGAACAATTGGTTGTAATCCTCTTTGCTATTCTTGATTATTAATAAAGCTATTCAAGTTTTCCTCCACATTCTTGTATGATTGATGATATATGCATTTTGTGGTCAATATATATCTGGTCCTATATTGTTTATGATAGTAGATCTATGTTCTTGGATAGTGTTATGCTGCTTTGATTCTATAGGTGCTCTTTGAAGATGGGTAGACGAGGAAGTGAGTGGCAAAGATCTATCAGAAGGGAGAGGAATCAAGCAAGGAGCCAAGTGCAAGACAGAGGTTGGTCCATGACAGCCCCAATTTGGCGGCCAACTCAACCATCATGTGATTGCGAAAATGCAATCCATGATCTGTGACTATGGCCTGTGGAACGCCGAATCTGGTGACTACATGATTGAAAAAGAAAAGGGCAACCATTTCGCCGGTGTTATTTAATGTAGGCATTGCCTCGGCCCATTTGGTAAAATAGTCTACCATGACTATGATATACCCATGCCCCTCGGTCGAGGTGGGGTTACATGTCATGAAATCTATGCCCCATTTGGTGAATGGCCCAACCGCAACTATTAGCTGCAGGGGTGCGGGTGGTCTTCTGGTTTTGCTATCGAAAATTTGACATGCATGGAAACTTCTAACTGCGGTTATGCAATCTTTGAACATTGTTGGCTAGAAGTATCCTGCTCGTAAAAAAATTTGCGTCGTTGCATAACGAGATTGATGCCCCTCACATGCGCCTGTCCATCAGATGCATTCACGATGGTTAGAATGGTAAAAACGTATGTTCGTGATCAGCTTTTAGCTGAATGGTTTACTAAGTCATTATTACCTTCCATTATAGAAGATGTGGCAAAAGGAGGGGCCATCACCGAAGAGCAAGTTATTGCTCGTGCGCAATATTTAGACTTGATTTATACTCAGTGTGGCACGCTCTACGATAAAATCCCTTATGCACCCAGATCGGAATTTTCTGTTCCTCCTCCTCCTGAATCAAACAATGACTGTCATGCCAGCGATGGCATGATTGGTATGACAGACACGAAATCAACAAAGGCTACATCTAAAAAGGCCCGTAAGATTTCTAGTCAAAATGCAAAAGAAGAACTTCTCGCCTCGGAAGTAAATTCTGTCTCAACTGATAAAGGCAAAGAAACCAAGCAACCAGGAGGCAAGAAGAAAAACAAAGGGAAGAAGAAGAAACAGGAGGAATCATCACGTGAAAAATCTTCTGCAAACCCTTCTGGAGATAAGAAACCAAATCGTCCATGTCTTATATGTGATGAGGATCATTGGACAAAAGAGTGTCCATATAAAGCTAAGCTTAGAAATTCTTCAAGAATTCAAAAACCTCGGCGGTATTCACTGATCCATTTCCAAATCCAGGAACAAATCTGGTTTCTAGTGACAATGCTTCCCCGTCCCAAGTGCTAATGTTGTCAGTTTCGAAACAACAAAATGATGCTTTGATAACAACAAGGAATAAAGATTACGGGAATCCACAACTGTCGAACAACAAGGATAAAGATCAACCTAGTAGTTCGACAACTACTTCGACAGAAGTTGCGCCGCCCATCCTTCCAGAGCTAACAATAAAACCGCCAAAGGGAGTAGTACACAAGTCGACATTTAATCCTCGTGCCAGAGCAGCACAACATTATACTATAGTGGAAGATTTGGCCCAATCGCCATCCGCTATGTCGACACTTGAGGTATTGCAAAATTGCCCCTCCCAAAAGCAGACTTTATTATCAGCAATAGGTGGGATAGACCAAAAGGATTCTAATCTTGTGTCCTTTAATCACAAAGTATACGATCCTCAGTTTCCAGCTCAACTAGCTTTCCTCATTCAAGTTAAAGCCCTCAAAAAAACTGTTCATCGAACAATTATTGATGAGGGGATATCTACATGTATTATGTTGATGAGTTGCTGGAAAACTTTAGGATCTCCAACCTTGTCGCGATCTTCGATGACATTAAAAGCATTTGATGGATGAACATATACCCCATATGGGATTTTAAGTAACTTGGAAGTTGAACTGGGGGGAAAAACAGTAGAAATAGATGTCGAAGTAATCGACGGAAACCTCGATTAGAACATCCTACTAGGAAGGCCTTGGATATATGCTATGGCTGCCATTGTGTCGACCTACTTTAGGAAGATTGCATTTCCTTTTCAAGGAGGAATTACAATCGTCGACCAAAAAACATTTCTCCCCAATATTTCCCAAGTTACGAGAAGCATTTCGATGATCCATGGAAGCCCCCATTCGCTTCAAAATATCAGAGTAGGCCTACTAAAAGACCCTATACTAATGGGGACTTTTGCCCTCCCACCTCCAATAAATCTGGCGAAAGTGGTGAAGGTAGGAACCTGCAATATGATATCTTCTATTCAAAAGACCTCAGAAAACGATATTAACATGGACCATCTGTAGGTATTGCCTCCAAGCCCAATAGAAATATTGTAGCAATCAATGTTTTTGGCATGGGAGGCAGACCCAAATCAACGCTCATCAAGCATTTGGATAGATAGGTCTAAGCAATATGACACCCCTTTAGATCCTTGGTCGCAAGTGCATTACACTGACGAAGGAATTGTTCAGTCAATGATAACTGACGGGGCACCATGGGAGTACTACCACCATCGTTCCCATCTTCCGGATTGTCAAGAAGATACTCCTGATGACCTTCATCATCCTTCAGTTTTTGATTTCCTATCAAATACTATAAACATGGTGGATTCTGAGCGGAACTTGTCCAATATTGAAGAGACTATCGCCATAAGTATCTTGACCAAAACAGATGTTATAGACAATATTCATGTTGGCAAACGTTGTTCTCCTCCAGAATTGGAAATATAAAAAACTCCTTTTTCGCGGATTCAGAGATGTCTTTGCTTGGTCATATGATGAAATTCCAGAAATTGACTTGAATATAGTTGAAAAAAAATATAGATGTATCCAGATGTCAAACCAGTACGACAGCGGCTATGGCAGGTGCACCCCAAGAAAGCCGTTGTCATCAAGGAAGAAGTTGAAAACTTCTCCACGCTAGTTTTATTTACCCGGTTCCTCTAACCGATTGGGTATCGAATATTGTTCCTGTAATGAAAAAACAAGGAACGATTAGAGTGTGCATCAATTATAGGGATGTAAATCAAGCTTGTCCAAAAGACAACTATCCTACACCCTTTATTGACCAGATAATTGACGAATGCGCCGGATGTGAAATCTTTTCATTTATGGATGGATTCTCTGGGTATAATCAAATAAATATCCGCCCACAGGACCAGTCAAAGACTGCATTTATTTGTCCATGGGGCACATTCGCATACCACAATCACCCTTTGGTTTAAAGAACGTAGGGGAAACATTTCAGAGGGCAATGAATTACACCTTCCATGACATCAAAAACATCGTTCAACCATATCTCGACAATCTTCTAGCTCATTCGCGAAAGCGGACCGATCATCCGCAACATTTGAGAGCAATATTTCTACGTTGCCGACACTACAAGATACGACTCAATCCACACAAATGTGTGTTCTGTGTCAGTTTTGGTCATTTACGTGGCTTTGTAGTCTCAAAGGACGAGATTCGTCTCGACCCATGTAAGGTTCAGGCAATCATAAATTTGCCTCCACCTTCAAATTTGCTTCAGATTCAGAAACTCCAAGGGAAAGCAAACTTTCTGAGGAGGTTCATTCCAAATTACACCGAACTTGCTAAAGGTTATACATGTCTATTGAAACAAGAAGTACCCTTCGTCTGGGATTAGGTTGCGCAAGCTTCCTTTGATGCTTTAAAAGAATCCCTAATGAAAACATCATTAATGTATGCTCCTGATTATCAAAAAGACTTTAACCTGTATCTGGCTGCAGCAGATACAACCATCACAATGGTTTTAGTTCAAGAAGACAATGGAATTGAACATCCTATATATTATTTGAGTAGAAACTTAAATGATATAGAAAGCAAGTATTCCTATGTTGAAAATATGGCTCTCGCAGCTATTCAAGCGATACAGAGATTTCGACACTATGTCCTCTTTAGAAAAACTACCATTTTGTCAGATTGCAACCCCATGACTTATATATTGTCGCGACAGTTGCTGGGGGGAGAATATTCAAAATGGATAACAATTCTTCAAGAGTTCGATCTAGAATTTGTAAAATCCAAATTTAAGAAATCCCTGGTTTTCACGGAATTACTATGCGATCTCCCATCGTCGTCCAATGATGAAACATCCGAAGAAACCATCGTGGATGAATCTTTGTTTCTGATATCTTCAAGCAATCCGTGGTATGGTGATATAATCATCTATCTCCAAACCCAAAAATATAGGTCTAATACCTCTCGCTCGGAGCAGAAACGTATTCTATACCAATCAAAAGACTACGTGATCGTTGGTGATACGCTTTACCGTCGTGGTGTCGATACAGTTCTGAGGAGGTGCCTCACCCATGAGGAGGCCGAAAAAGTCCTGAATGATTTCCATTTAGGCGCGTGTGGGGGCCATCAATCTGGTTACGCTACGGCGCAAAAATTTTTACGAGCTGGATACTTCTGGCCAACAATGTTCAAATATTGCATAACTGTAGTCAGAAGTTGCCATGCATGTCAAATTTTCGATAGCAAAACCAAAATACCACCCGCACCCCTACAGCCAATAATTATGGTTGGTCCATTCGCCAAATGGGGCATAGATTTTATGACACGTAACCCCACCTCGATCGGGGGGCATGGGTATATCATAGTCGCGGTAGAATATTTACCAAATGGGCCGAGGTGATGCCTACATTAAACAACACCGGCGAAACGACTGCCCTTTTCTTTTTCAATCATGTAGTCACCAGATTCGGCATTCCACAGGCCATAGTCACAGATCATGGATCGCATTTTCACAATCACATGATGGTTGAATTGGCTGCCAAATTGGGATTGTCCCACAACACCTCTACTCCATATTACCTGCAGGCCAATGGACAAGTCGAAGTAATCAACAAAGTCCTGAAGCGGATACTGCAAAGGATGATTGGAGTCCACAAAAGGAGTTGGCACCTAATTCTATACTCAGCCTTGTGGGCATACTGAACATCGGTGAGGAATGCAACTGGGTTTACACGCTTTCAACTGGTGTATGGCCTAGAAGCAATCTTACCAGTTCAGTGTCAAATCTCGTCCCTCAAACTCGCAGTCGACCTTCTCCCCGGAACTTCAGAAGAGGAGGCTTGTTTCTTGGAACTAATCCAATTGGATGAAACCCGTTGTGATGTCGCTTTGGCTAACGAAGCCCATAAGAAATGAGTCAAGGCGCAATTCGACAAAAATGTCAAACCCCGTGTCTTCTCAGAAGGTGACTTGGTCTTACTTTACGACCAGGAATCCGATAAATTGGGAGTAGGTAAATTCAAGTCTTTGTGGATGGGCTCCTATATTGTTAAGCGTGTATTAGAAAAAGGAGCCTATGAGTTAATGGATTATGACGGGATTCCACTGGCGCAACCCCGTAATGGGTTGTACCTTAAGCGTTACTACGCATGATTCAGTGTAGTAACCAATATGCTTTTGTTACATTTTTGTTTTCGCTAAGGGTAATTATTTTGGTCAAGTAATCCACTTTTTACATTTGTCGTAGATGTCAAATCTATTGGAATATTTTGTTGGATATGCCAATGGAGAGAGTCGTAGTTCGCGGAACCTATCTTCTGCGGCCTGGGCCATTTTTTATCCAAGTGGCGAGTTAGTAAGTTTCAGAGGGGTATGTATTCGTCGGTCAACAAATAACATCGTTGAATATAGCGTGTTGATAGAACTTCTCTCTGATGCCATCACAGATGGCATAAGCTAACTTGTCGTCAGGCTAGACTCACAGCTCATCATCCTACAACTCACTGGTATCTACTCCGTCTGAAATCTAGCTATCTATCGCATGTTACTAAGGGTCAAGATTTTGGAAAGGCAATTTGATTTTATTCACTATCAGCATATTTGCAAAAACTTAAACACATTAACAGACTCATTGACAAATTATGTGTTAGATAGACATTTGCAACATTTATAAAAAGAAGCATTTCATCAATATTTGCATCAGGATCATGTAACTTAACCAAAATAAAACTTCAAAAATCAAAAATATATATATAACTATTTATGGTTTACATATAATGTTCTGTAACCAAGACAAAATTGGTCAGATGACCCAAAACTCAAAACGCTAGGGGGCACCCTAGTCTAATGATGTTGGTGACAACAAGTCACCGCCTGTGCAATCATGCGTAAAAACCTAGTCCATCGACTCGGCACCCCAGTAGTATGTCGCTGCAACCTCAGAGGCAGCTCGTCAGTCCTCATGTCCGGAATACCAAGAGTGAGGCCTTCGACCTGATCCTGCAATGTTGAAAGAGACTCGGCCACATCAAGGTCGCGAAGGATAGCCCTTCCCACAGCCTCTCCTGCTAGAGTGGCAGCGGGCACTCTCAAGCGTACTACTAGCCGAACTTGTCCAACATCTACATGAGCACATGAGTTTTTATTAGTCCTGATAGAAGAAAGCACAAGAACATTGTAAAGAGAAATGATAAACAGAGATATGGTCAAAGAATTTACCGATGACACCCCACTACTTGCCAGCCGGTAGTACCAAATCCGGGTCACCCCAGAAATCCATACCAGCATGTGGATACTCGGAAAAAACCATCTCCTGACCGTTGAAACACTCAAAGAAAGTATCAGAAAAGAAAACCTGGGACTGACCAGCATGTTTGGCCATAAGGTCGACCCATCTTTGCATCCGGGGCTCAGTCGGCGGAGGTAAACCAAGTGAAACATACTGCGGTTGCATCAGCGGGATCTTTTCCAAGGTGAAAGCTGTCAAGATAGAACCATATCCAAAGTTCTTCAATCTTCCATTTTTTACCTTGGTCAGTTGTTCTTTCATCACAGAGAGTACTACATCACACCTGTTGAACACCTTTGGTTTAAGGCATTCCATGGCGTACTGCATATAAGACCTGTTGGCCACATGAAGAGCCGCACTACCAGCTAGTCTAGCAAAAGTGAACAGAATGGTCCTCAAGGACCTGCAAGTGACATCTCGGATATTGATCTTGTCATCCTTACTCGGCTGATAAGCCGGTCAGAAAATAGATGTCCATGACAGTCAAGGGGATGGACTTGCCCCTAATCTGGAACACCTGGGTGGTAGGATCCCATGCATCGAGAAAATATTGCAACAAGTTGATTTGTTGCCTCATGCTAGAGATGCGGAAAAACATGAACAGGCCACAGTTCCACAGTGCATTTACTGTAACCGGATCATGTAAAGCGAGCATGTCCTCTTCTTCATGCTCACGTTCTCGCCATGTAATAGGCATTTTGCTCTAATGAATCTCTAAAGCAAACAAGAGAAGAGTCAGGATCCTGATTTGGTGAAAACAGGCAAAACTTTCCATGAAAAACTGTGCATAAATTTCCCTCTTTGCACCCATCGCACCCCCAGCAGTGTTCTAGGTGGGATGCATGCTGACTGGCCAATGGCCAAGCCAGCATGCATCGCACCTTTCGATATAGAAGAGGTGCAATGGAGCCAGGGTGAGTTTTTCAAATCCCAGAGGCTCAAAAACACTAGAAAACATGCTCAGAATTCAAAAAGGAAAGGATGAAACTGAAGAGCTCAGGTTTAGCTCCTACCTGGTCCAGATAGCACCGAGAATCGTCCATAGAATCTCCCGGAATCAGCTAGTGAAAATCAAGGGGGAAAGCACCTCCAAAGCTCCAACAAACCAAATTTCAAATGAAATGGTAAAATGAGAGGTAAAAAACCACTTTTAAATTACTTTTTATGTAATTCAAGTAAAATATTAGTGTTTTGACTCATTTTTCAAGCATATATTATTCATTCCTAACTAGTTTGATGAAGCAATTGAAGAAGCAGTACAACCTTTGAAGGAACAAAGTTGTCAACGGTAAAATCAAAGTAATCAAAGACCATTATATTGAGCAGTTTTAACACGGAATTCAAGCTCGTTAAAAAATAAACATAAACAATGAGAAAATGTTCCCCCAAAGTTTAAGCTCATTAAAAAATGAACCACTTTCTGGTAAATAACCATCGTGAATGTATTATCATCAGCCTTTGAAGCCTTGGTCGTGTTCTCATCATCACCTCCACTCTATTTTGGCCAATCATTCACCTCCATTTGATTGTTTACCCTTTTTGAGGAATAGCTGCAAAGAGTGATCCTGTTAGCCATCCTTGTGACACTGCCATGATTGGAAAATTCTAAACCTTACCTAGAATTAGCTGCTACCCAAATTTATCACTCGTTCCTCAAAAAATGAGTCTCCTTTAAGCTCTTTTCAACTGACTCGTAAAATATGAAAATATTGCTGAGTAATTGGCCTCTCCAGCTCGTTAAAGTGACTGGAAGTGCTATACCTCCTTTAGATTTTAATTTTTTTGGATTTGAGGGATTATTACACAAAAGGATTGAGCGCTTGTTTTGTTCAGCTCGTTAAAATTACCGAAAATTCATCCCTTTTGTATTGTTTTATACTTTTTCGGACTCAAGGGATTATATGACGAAAAAGGATTATTGGAGTTTTCTTTACGTTTTTTTTAGACTCTCTAAAATTGAAAAGGACCGAGTTATCTTTGTTGTTAAACTCGTTGAAACCGAATAGCGACAAAACTTGTCCATACAGACAAGAATGAGTTTCACTATAGCTAGGCTCGTTAAAACATAGCGATGGGTTTGCCCGAAGGGAAAATTATAGAACAAGCATATGTTATCCTCCTCAAGCTTGACAAAAATAAAGAGGTATTGGTCAGCAATGACTGGGGAAAAATTGGGAAGAAAACTTGAAAAAACTTTATTGGTGGCAAGTCGCTCTTGAACATGACACTTTCACTCTGCATCCAAGTCGGGTTGGGTTGTTCCGTTCACTGGTCATATCACCATGGGTCTGTCACACCATCCACATTTGGGGTTAACACTACCAATCCATCATGTCAATGTCGCCGATATGTTCAAGAGAAGTTGCTCAGAGAATTCACCTATGTCTCATCCACTGCAATACATTTACACTCCATTCTTTCATGACCACCACCCTGAACCTTATGTCAACAGATCATTTTCACCTCCATTAAAATCATTTGCTCCGTTCCGTGTCATTGATGTGGGATTCACTAAGGCCCTCCTATGACGGATCGCTTCTTGTCGACATCAGTTCATTATCCAAGAAGTCAATCTAGGAACAACCCTTTTAGTACTTTGAAGCTTGCATGCCTCAATGGCAAGTTTCTCACTTCCGGCGACAGGTTTACATCAATGGCCTTTGACCGAAATATTTTGCATGGTGTTCGACGCCAATTCCCTTATTCACACCACGTGAATTGTACTGTAGTACCTTGAGGGTCATCATCATTATCGGTGATTCCTCTCGCACCTGTTAACAACTTACATCATTGGCTGGTAATCAGGCGATGTCTTTCCATGTTTGACTCCAGAACATCTCTCACATGGATCGACTTGTACTTTGAGTGAAGATCGAACGAGATTGAAGACCCTGGATCTAGTTTCATCCATCCGGGCTGCGATATATATTCGGGAAAATAAAGACATCAAATCTACATCATTACTGCATAGCTAATCATCCAATCCAAGTGATGATGGCTCTACCAGAATCATCAGTCTGCACTCAGACGATTGTCTGTCTTATGTACATGAAAATGAATTTATAAAGCTGAGCATGGGAATGCCCACCTCAGCTATATCATGAAAATATTATGAAGATAATGTATTGTATTGTATCTTATTACAGGTCGCCTTCCAACTTGAAAAAACCTCAGATCCTCATGATAAAGCATTTCACCCAACATCAAAAGATTAACGACCTCATGCTTTAGGGGCCAACTGTTATAGACATTTTTCGGCACTGCAACCCCAATCATAAATGTCCATAAACCAAGGGCTCCTAAGTCCCTAAAATTTTTATTTCAACCCCTAAAAGAACAAGGTTAACTGATTACAGCATCTCCCAGAAGTTCTCCATGAAAAACTACTCAGAACTGGTCAAAATTGGACCATCTCACCTGCTCCGTGGTCAAAGTGCACTGCATCCCACCTAAATTCACACGGGAGGTGCATTGCATACTGAAAAGCCCTTCTATGGGGTGTGATGGACGAGAGTGGACAAATGGCAGGGTCAATCTGCAAGGTGGAGGATCATGGAATCTTCCATAAACTTCTCCTGTGACACTTTCCTCTCTGCATTCGCCCAGGGATGAGTAAGAGATCATCAATCTCCAAGTGGAATCAAGAACTATCAGAGAGAGGACACTAATCAAGTCTCAGAAGCTGACTCACCCCCCTTGCAAACATCTATATATGGATCCCTAATCCCAGAGATCCAGAGGCTGGAATTTTGTATCTTGTAAGGAAGTGCTGCTGGTTTCTTGGTGTAACATCATAGTGTTGGGTGATATCAGCTTTTCATGAGGTGAAGAAGGGATTTCTTGCTGAGAGGATGACGCTGGTGGTGGGCTCCAGTATTGTAGCAATAATGCTACAACTCCTGGAGCTTCCTATCTCTAATTTTATCAACCCGGTAGTTCGTACAAACTTGGAAGCGACGATGCTGTATGCACAAGTACTAGCTCTTGTCGCAGCTGTCACTTGGTCAGCTGGCACAAGTCTGCTAGGGCTCAAGCCAACTTCTATATGTTCTCAGAAGAAGCTTTCTAAATGATGGACGAAGGCAATTTCAAAGGAAATTAATCTACTTTGCAAAAATGAACTGAAAGCCAACCAAAACATGAAACCCTAGTAAACCCTAATCTGACTAGTTTAACCTCTATGATGCAATAGTGAGAGTGAAAATGTCTAAGAATGATGCCATTACTTCTAGTGATGTGAAATGCATGAATTCAAACTACTTCCATTGAGAAGAACATTGTTTTTGTATTTTTGCTTAAGTGGTTGGAGTGATTACGGTTTTGTTTCTTATTAGGGTTTGGCTGTGCAGAGGTGGTGCGAAGGGAGAGAAAGCTTGGGAAAGGTCAGGAGGGCTAGGAGAGGTCCCAGAGGATCCCTAGCATCAGTCCATAGAAGTACACAACGTTCAGGTGCTCGGCAACCAAGTTTGCAGGCTTCTACAGGATGTCTGCAGGGGATCCTACAGGAAACTAAGGAATTCTACAGGAAGTCTGCTATCTTCTACATGATGTCCTACCGTGGGAGTTTTGGGGGATGGTGAAGTGATGGAGCGGTATGGGTGGATAGGTAAGATGGACATGGAGCTTGTGATGGCTCAGGGGCAGAGAAATAAGATGGAGAAAGAGTGCACGGAGTTGGTTGGTGGATGGAAGGATGGGAGCAACGAAAGGTCAAGAAAATGGAGCTACGTGGGCGATGGAAGAGTTGGAAGGTGAACGAGCTGAACAGAGGTCGAGTAGGTGGCTTGAGGCGTGGTTAAGAAGAAGAAGAAGGAAGTGGAATGATACTGAGCAGTGTAAATAAAACAAATTGCTTATGTCTTGCACCAAAAACGAGAATCCATTAACCTGTGCTACCTGTGCTATTAAACCAATGAACAGCAATGTAAATCGTGAAGAGAAGTCGTGCATGGAGTTGTAATGAAGAAGTATGGCTCAAGATCAGAGTGCATGGATGGTTCTATGATTAAAACGACTGTGTTGCAGCTTGCATAAAAGTAGAAAAAGACTGCGTTTTTTGGTGGTTGGTATAGACTGCACCCCAATCCCTAAACAGAGATGGCAGTGAAGGCACTATCAACCTTTTCTTGGAGCTCCAGTGAATTACAATCCTCCTATTCTAATCTAAGCAACTGAAAGTGATTTAACCATAAGCTAATCCTACTCAATCTCATTAAAGAAATCAAATCAGCAGACTGTGTTCTTGAAATGCATATCAAAACAAAGAAACAAAGTTCTGGAAAGAAAGGCAAATAACACTACAAGAAGAGGAGATCTATTGCTCTCAGGTTGGGCCCTAACCTGAGAGCTATAGCTCCCTTAAAAGCTTAGAACTAGATCCAAATCTGCTTGCCTTTATTCATAATCAAGAGTCTAATGTCATGCCAAAA